>JBAMBL010000452.1:0-729052 GCA_037043405.1 Drosophila subquinaria | reverse complement strand
AACCGCAATAAGGGCATTACTTTATAATCAATAACATTTACCTGTGCGATCTTCGGCAATCCAACTACTATACTTGTTTTCGATCGCAATAAATGTGAGCACTCCGCTAAGCTATTCCTGCAAGCAATTATTTTCTTGATTAAAAAAAATTGGAATACTACTGTTTCATTCCGAAATTTATGACGGGGGGAATGACAGATTTTGGAAGAATGGAGAAGAGTCTGACTGCATGAGCTGTTGAAAAAATCTAAAAATCAGAAAAAATCAGAAAAAATCAAAAATAATCCGAAATACCCCAAAACGATTATTTTTGATTTTTTTTGATTTTTTCTGATTTTTTTGAATAATCGTAATAATTCAAGATTTTTTTTTGATTTTTTCTAATCGTAATCATTAGATAATTGGGCAAAACCCAAAATAATCGTAATTTAATCATTGGTTCGACTTTTAAACAAAAATAATTTAATTACTAATGATTATGATTACTAATCATTATTTAACAGGTATGACTTTAAGTATGTCAAGTAACTGATTTGACAATGAACAAAAAATGTAAAAATTGTAAAGTTCTAAATTTAAATTTATTTAAATATTCCCAATAAATGTTTTTACTTTTTCCATTACTAAAACAATTACTTGACTTATTAACGTATAAATTGCAACGGCTAAAAACTTAGTTTTTTTATAAAACAAATCAAAAATTTCCTTCCTTTTTAGTCAAGGAAAGTAAGACAAAGTTAAAATTAATTGAGTTTTAAACTGGGTGCTTCCTCATAAAAATGTAACACAATTGCTCTCAGAAATAAATAAATTGCTTCCAGACTTTATGGTATCGATGGCGTCATTGGCAATTACATGTGACGCCGCGACACATTTATGTGGTACAGAATGTTGCATGTCCCAGTTGTTGCTGTCTCATATTTGCACTCCACTTTCCACTTGCAACGTGCAACAAATTTGCATAAAATAATAATGCACAAGGACAACGACAACGACGTTGACGGCATATTAATTGCGGCTATCATTTTCCACAAAATTAGCTGCTTCCACAGAAAAATGTACACCATGCACCACAATGCCACATGCCACATGCCCCCATGCTACAATGCTCTCTCTCTTTTTCTGTCTCCCTGTCTCTCTCACCAGTCTGTCGGCTAATATGCGCTTAAAAAGCATGCGACGATAACAAAAACTATAATTTAAATTAATTTGCAACAACAACAACAACAAGAACAACAAAGACAACAACAACGACAACATCCAAACTGCAACACCTGCACCATTGCTATTATTGCTGTCGTTGTTGTTGCTGTTGTTGCTGCTGCCATTCCACTTTTGTCAACGAGCTCAAATTCAATGAAATTTCACACTTTGTCGTTAAAAGCCGCGCCGCTTGCAACAGGAAAAGTGGAAGGTGGCAGGTGGCCAAAAGGGGGAGTGAGAGCCACAGGGGCAGTTAACTGGCAGGCATAAGGATGCAAATATGCAAATGGATTTTGCCAAGCGAGCTGAGTAGAAGAATCGCGCAGAGATGGAGAATGGAGGGGAGAGTGGAGTGTGGAGTGTAGAGAATGGAGTTGAGAGTGTTTGACAAGCAAGCGTGACTGTTGAGCTGGGAGTTGGCAGCTTGGATGATGTGCAGCTGGAAGGCGGCATCTTCATTTAGACCAGCCAGAGATGCTGATGTGTGTTGCAATTGCCGCATATACCCTGTTGCAAATTTTAAGGGGTATACCAACAAAATAAAAATTAGCTCCAGAGATTTTTAGGAGAATTGCTTTTAAAAACAAACCTTTAAAATTCCGGTGTTCCTTAATTTTATCAGTTCACATACATTCGACTGACACAAAATTACTTTCAATTCCAATGCGTTATGTAAATAAAAATTTCATTCAAAATTAATATTTTTCTTTTAATACAATTTCTACAAAATATTAAATTTAATTCAATAAATTTTACATTTTATAAAATATTTAAATTCTTTCGATAACTCAAATTCCAATGTTGATAAATTGGCGTCATAAAGTCGCCTTCTACATCGTCGAAGGTAAAGCAACAAGAACGACATGGACTTTCGAAATTGCTGCTGTAAATGGAAATAAGATAACTAACATTGTAAATTAAAACCACAACAATTTAACTGCAAGTGATGCACGTACTCTGTTTAAGGGATATCCCATCGTTGAGTCATTCCGCATTTAACGTTTTCGGTTATTGTTGCTCATTGCATGTTGCTGTTTCTGTTGCTGTTGCTGCTGCTGTTGCTGTCAAGTAACACGTTCGGCTGCGCTTGTACGAGTTGCTGGAGCAGCTGTCGAGCGGACAGAGGGAGGCAGATGGGAAATGACTGTGGAAACTGCGGACGATGCCTCGTTTGGCATTTTCATTAACAGAGTCGCGGCGAAGAAAGCGACGATGAGGACGACAAATGCAAATGCAACGCCGGTGCAGTCGGGGCCAAGACACGCGCCACAGCAACACAAACAACAACAGCAGCAGCAACAACAACAACAGCAGCACCAACGGCCACATTAGCAACTGCTGCAACATTACATGCAACAGCATCAGCAGCAGCAGCAGCAGCAGCAGCAACATCTTCTGCAGTTACGACAGCTTCAGTGTCAGATGCACTTCCAATTTATCAGCTCCTGGCCTCAGACTCCTTGCCTCTCATTTCCTCCTTCTCCTGTTGTTGTTGCATTTGCATTGCGAGGCAACTTCAAAGTGCAGATATTATTATTGTTTTTGTTGCTGTTGCTGTTGTTGTTGCCGTTTGCTGACGTCGCATCGTGTGCTCACCATTTATTGCCACTTTGGAGGCGGCAACTGCACATTAGTCGCATATCTGTTGAAATTCACGGCAATTAGTTGCGGTTGTTGTTGTTGTTTTCGTTGTTGCTTTGCTGATGCTGAGACAACAAATGCTGTAAAAGGCATTATGCTATGCAACGAAATGCATTTAAATTAGGACTCAGATATCAATTACTGTGTACACTGATAAAATACACTTTCAATTATCTTGTTATTTGTTGAAGAAAAACTGTAAGGAATATTTAAGTTTTATTTTAATATATGAACATAAAATATGTAGTTAGTTTTAAAATAATTTGTAAATAAATTTCTTATTTTTACAACGAGTAAAACAAGAAATTGAAAGAAATTTTAATTATTCAATTTACTTACTCGTTTTTAATTTTAAAAGACGCCTTTTGAATAT
The DNA here is from genome assembly GCA_037043405.1 of Drosophila subquinaria. Lineage (NCBI taxonomy): Eukaryota > Metazoa > Arthropoda > Insecta > Diptera > Drosophilidae > Drosophila > Drosophila subquinaria. The sequence continues at coordinate 725,835 of JBAMBL010000452.1, read as the reverse complement.
AAATAAATTCTTTTCTATCACACTGCTATGTTATACAAAACTATTTACTTATTCGTTGTTAAGCCAGCGATAATATTTCAGCTTAATTGCACTTTTTCTGCTCATTCTATGTTTTAATTTTTTTTTGTTTTTCTTTTTTCATATTGCCATCAATTTTAATAAACCCAAATTGTTGACTTTGCTTTGTTCTTGTCGTTTATTTAGCAACTCATCGTTCAACGCTTCGCCGTTCGTCATATCCTGGATACATTTTTTTTTTTGGCAATGCCAAATTGTGTCACAACTATTTCATTATCCTCTTATTCCGTCCGAGACAAAGCGGCGTCATCTTTCCGCACTCCGCCCCCGGTCCCGCCCATAAAAAGGGCTCATTGCAGGATATTTTTGTGCAAATTCTTGTGATTGCAATGAATAATATTTTTAATGCAAATAACCGGAGGAGCAGCAGCGAAAGAAGTGGGGAGGAAAGGGAGGCAGATGACGCGACGACAACTTGACAGTCGCGTTGACAGCGACAGCGACAGCCCGAATGACGACGAGGATGAGGATGAAGATGAGGTTGAGGATGAAAATGAGGATGAGGATGACAGTATTGCAGTGCAGCTGGGCGAAGCTAACAGGCGGGAATGATAGAATGATAACCGGGTCGTCGTCCCATCATCGTGAGCACATTTCATTCATTTTCTTTTCCATTTCAATTGTCGTCAAGATTGCAGCAAGTTTCCCACTTCATCCATCCATCCGTTCACAGGCGCAATGAATCGTCCATAGTCCGGTAATGAAATTTTACTCATTGTTTCAGCGTGTCCGAGGCAATTCTTAACTGACAGTCGCAGTTTTGACTTACAATTTCAAATCCATTTCACCAAATTTAAGTAAAACACTTTGTTAAGGCTTTTCATTAGTTAGAAATTCTAACTTAAAACTAGTTAGCTCCATGAGCCCATTATGTTATGTGTTGAATATTATATTTTAAAATTGTGTGCAAATTGTTTCTGGCGGAGTCTACGAACAAGTTGTCTAGTGCCATCAACATCGAAACACACACTTTTTTTTTAATAATTTTGGAGAATTGTAAGAGACTTTAAGACTTTCAATTTTGGCGAAATCGGTGTGATACTGTATACAAGAACCTGGAAATACATTTATAAATTTATACACTTAAGAGTGTACGAATGTAAGTATGTATGTTTGGATGTTGGGCTCTTTGAGCATCTTTTATGCTCATCGGCTTGTCAACATTGTCATCGTTGTCGTTGTCGTCATTGTCATCTGAAATTCATTACGGACTCTGTCCTGGATGGGTGGGCGTGTCCTTGGACACACAACTCTCGTACTCGTAGTTACTGCACTTTATTATTATTCATGGCAAGTAATTTGTTATCTGTGCTGGCTGGCTCTTTCATTGTTTTGGCCTTATCCTATTAATTCGTTTGTTGCTAAATGAAATTGCACTTTTGCATGCATTGAAAATTTAGGTCAGATCCCTTCATAATAAGCAAATGGTGTTTAACACACACACACAAACACACGCACACACATATGTATTCAGTATCTTAACCATTTTGGTTTATTTATTTTATTTTCCACAACATTGACGACGTAACCTAATTTGTAGATACCCCTTCTTCGTCCCACACTTACTCTTACCATCTCTGTCTGTCACTAATTTATGCAAAATTCGGCCCTAACAAGCCAACTGGCCATATTTTAACTATTCAACACACAAACACAAACAAACAAGTACACACACATTCAAGTTATGTAAATTTTTTATATTAGAACACAGGTTTACATGTCGAACATGACCAAATTCACATCAGCAGGCAGACTAAACACAAGTGACATATTGTACATATACATACACATATGTACTTACACATATGCAAATATATTATATATGGATGTGTGCGAGAGTTGACCTAATGTATATGCATATATTTATGCATAAACATATGTATGTACGAGTATATATTTGAGTTAATCACAAGGTCATTTAATTAGCAAAAGCAGTTTAATGTTTGTTGGTCGTTTTAAGAAATTGCTGAGATATCAGATTAATGTTGCCCGAAATATATATTTTAAAACTCGTACTCAGAAACAAACATGTTTACTTGATTTAATTATGTACATATTTATTGATCCTTTATAAAATCTATAGGATACATAACGAGTGTCAGCTATCGTAGACTTCTGCCTGTACATCATATGAATACTTTCAATAAATCAAAATAAGAGGCCTTAAATTTCATTTCTCGTAATTTGACAAGCTGATTGACATTCCAGATACACAATTCACTTATAAATTTAAGGTGTGAATTGAATAAAAATCAATTGCAATCGAATTGAAGTTGTGATTTACAATGGAATCGCAACGAATATTGCAATAAATGGCATGCAAATTGCAATTATTTGACAACACAAGAATGCAATGCGCACAATGATTTCAATTAATTGAATGAATACGATTGACAGAGGTTAATGTAATTAAATAACAAAACTATTTGCGATTCTAAATGGAATGCATGAATTGTATCTAATTGCTTCAGAATTACAAATGATATGAGATGCTCTTAAAAGTAGGCAATGGAAATAGAAAGTGTTCATTGAACAACTAACAAGTTTGGGGACTTTGTGTGTTTTGTGTGTGTCGATTGATTAGGCAATGAAATCGATGGCATCGAATGTCCATTGTAGGTCCCCAGTGATATATATTTATGTGTGTGTATAAACTTTTATGCGAATACTCGGAAATGAATGTGCGCATTTCAATAAAATTTATGCAACAGAAAAGCAGGATATATTGTAATACACACAAGGACAAACACGAGGGCAGACATGCAAAGCATGTGGGAAATATAATAAAGAACTATTTTAATATAAACCCAATACACACAGACACACACATGTATTACACACGCACACACAAACACAAATGTATGCTCATTTGCCGGGTTGGGCGATATGCAATATGAGCACGCGTCGTTTGCGCCCCAGAGACGAGGCTTTAAGTGTGTGTGAGCCATTGAGTGCTTGTCTAAGTGTGTGTGTGTGTGTGCTGCTGTGTGTTTGCATGTGTGCATGTTGTGTGCAGGTAAACTGCAACAAATTTCATACTATTGAGTGGTTTTTGAGTGCATTTGAAATAAATGTTATCAATGAAGTTGCATACTTTATGGCGCAACGTCGACCAGATGAATTCCCCGAAGGGAAGGAAAGGCAAGGAGCATGGTTTGGGGCGTAAAAACCATATAAAATGAAACGTTTTTAAGTTAAGTGCAGTTGCTGGATAAGAGCCCCGGCTAAAGCCAAGCAGTGTCCAAGCACTGAGTGTTTCAGTTTCAATTTGTTTGATGGAAAACCAATTGTGGTCCGACACTGGATAGTTGTTTTTGTTGGTTGCTTGTCCGTCCGTCTGCTCGACCCACCCGAAAAACATGAAATCACTTAAAAACCCTGGACACCAACATCTCCGGGGCCATTAAAGTCCAGCTGCGTTTGTCAATTTCCGATTAAAGTTCAATTTTAATTAAACAAAAAAATGTCGGCACAAATCCATTTTATTTGTATGTCAGTCGTTGGAACGTATTGTTCATGTTGTTGTATTGCTTTTCCGAGCACCAAATAAATCACAAAAGAGCGCTAAATGCATCAAGTAAAAAAGGAATATGTTAAATATATGTATGTGTGTGTGGAAAAACTCAGCACAAGCGAGCGCAATTTACATGAAATACTTTTGAGCTGGAGTGTTTGATGTGTTGATTGAAATGCCCTCGCATTTCAGATACGAGTATGCCCGATTTTCGCAGTGCAGGCCCTTGAATTGCTTCGCTTATAAATAAATGTTTTAATTTAAAACCAAAACCAAAAACTATAATAAATACACGCTAGAGTTGCAAATTTCATTTTGGCTGCAACATGAAAATGACAGTCGAATGTAAAGCGTTTCATGCCCAAATACATATATTGTAGCAAACACTATAGACCAATCGACAGACAGATTCCCACATCAACTCATATGCCGAACTCATCCACTCAACCAATTTCCCAGCGGCGATCTGGTTTTTGGTTTGGTTTTTGGCGTCTAGTGTTTGATTGCATTTAATTCAAAACATTCGAATCAAATATTTGCCACGGATTTTGTAGTGCGTAGCGTAGAATTTTTAATTACACTTTAAGCTTCGAATTTCGTTGCACTTTTAAGTTTATTGTATAAAATATGTATTAAATTGCATATAAGATGAAAGATGAGTAGTGCATACAAATTGCAAAAAAGATAAAATTTCATCTTGAAAATGTACAAAATTTTATATAGGAAATATGTTTGATAAAATTATGCTCAAATTGACATAACATTTAAAGGGGCATACATTGTTTTAAAATACTTAATGCAGTAAAAGTAGACGTCAAACATTTTTTAATTTTATTTTATATATTATTGTGATGTAAAAATATTTTCTGTATGCATTTAATAGAAATATGATTAGGTTTATCTTAAGACTTCTTCTTACGGTGCTTAGGTGATTAAATTTATAAGCTCATTGAATTGTTTCTTAATCAGCAGTATTAAATATTTATGGGATTTTCAAAAGCTTCAATTAAGATGTCAATTATCTACAATTATCTCTACTTAGTTTGCCCAGCTTTAACGAGAGTTTTAAGCTAACAAGCTACTACTAGTTGATCCAACTAAAGTGAGCTCAATTAAGTTGAGATTCAGTGACATCCACAGCTTCGATTGAGCACTCAGGTGTCCAGTTTCCAGTCGCTTGTGTCCACTTTTTGCGGCACTCACCCTCAGTGGCAACTTAATTGATGGCAATTATGCGCTTATCATTTTTTTGGTTTGTGACTCTGCCTCCCATTCGATTGTTGATATCACTTGCTCGAAATAGCCCAGACAGAGTTAGTGGTAGCTGTAGTGACTGTGACTGTGACTATGTCTGTGCCTGTGGCAATAATTAAAATGTTTCATCGGCAGCAAAAACTGGTGGACAAGCAGCACAACGCATGAATAAACACCGCCAAAGTGGGGCCAATTAAGAGAGTCTTTGACTCCACCTGTGGATGTGGATGGATGGGGCACAAAAAAGCATTAAATCAATTCCACTGTCAGCGAGCTGACAAGCAACGCGAAACATACCCACTGACCACTGTCTCCTTTCCCCTCTCCTCTCTCACGAAGATGCTCAAAAGTCACCGCCAGATCGCAGAGGCCACCAGATGAATGGTCTAACCAAACGAGGAGAACATCGAGGGAAGGGCAGGAAGAATCGTTGCCTGCTGGCTTCGACATGTACGAGGCTCGGTTGAATCGCACATTCAGGACACTATAGGAAAGGGAAAGGGGCAGCGGGAAGCAACTGGATGGCGCTCCATGTGGAGCAATGCCAACAATTTAACGCAGCGAAGAGGCCAAGAAATTTCAGCAATTCACTCGACAATGAGAAATGCGTCGAGGTTACGCTCAATCAATCTCCACAGTGGACAATTCTCGGTTACCTGTGAGCGACGACGACGATCCCACCACAGTTGTCCAGAGACAACTGGCAATTGGCCACTGGCAACTGGAGTCTGGTTAAGCTCTGGTTCTGGTTGGCCAGGTGTTTTGGCCGCGTGTCACATGGCTTACAGCTTCGCCGAATTCATCTTGGGACCTTGATTTATTCAAGAGAAATTACTTCATTTGCTTTAATTAAACGATACGAAGTGTACGAAATACCAGAAAATTTATTGGATTTTGAAACATTGGAAACACACATAAAAAAATAAAATAAATATATTGGTATACGTATTGACTTTTCTAAAATTTATAATAATATTTTTACACATAATTCAGGGGCAAAAATCGATTCATTCATGGTTTAACAGTGTATTATAAATATAATCAAATATATGTATGTATATAATTTTGTACGAATATCTTTTTAAAGCAGACATGTTTCCATAGTCAAATCAACTTTCATATATGTGGCTATAATATCCAAAAAAATCGTAAGTAGTAATGAATTTATTCAATAAATAAGTGCATTAAAAATGTATTTTTTTAATTTTTAAAACAGATTGTAACTGAAATTAAAATAATCAAAAATTAAATTACTATACTAACTTTCGCTCAATTGAATTACATTGTAATCCCTAAATTAGAATACTCAATTTTCTATTACTAACAGTTTTTAGGAAGCTTCATTATAATAGTAAGTACCAAAGACAATTTTAGATAATAAGCCCCTACTATTAGTTAACTTAATGGAATTGTTCTCTTACCATTTGGAGCATTTGGAGCTGATTACGTGCCAATTTCTTTATAGTTGCTTAATCGTCATACCAAAAGCTTTCGTCCCTTTGTTATGGTCGCCAGCCGTCCTTTGTCTCCAGTTACCAATCTCTATCTTCTCTGCTCTTCTCTTTGCCATGTCCATCTTAATTTCCTCGTTATTTCCGCACTGCTAATTCGCAAAGAAAGTAATTAAGCGAACTTCTTTTGCTGCATTTCCGATTTGATTTTGATGCGCCCTCAGAGTGGAAACGGGTGCTGATGGGGGAAGGGGGTTAGAGTGGGCAGGGGAGAGGGGGAATTACCTTTACCACAAATACATCCATCATTCACACTTTTTCGCGCATCATTCGCGCTCAAAGTGCTTGGGCAGCCACATCTAATTAGTATGCCATTTCTGCTTTGCTCATGATTTGAAATTACCTTGAATCGCCAGTTGAGAGTATACTAAGTATATATTCATTATATTCATCGAATTTGTCTGTCTGTCTGTGGGGGGAATTCTGTATGGATTAGGTTCAGCATTCAGCAGTAGTTGCAGCTTCGCTTTCGCTGTCTAATTAAAACTCGTTTAGCAACGTTTTCAATTGGTTCAAGAACCTGTTGCCCAGTGCCTCCGTCTTTAGACTCTGTCTTCCCTTCACTTCACTCCACTCCCTTTCCCTTTTTTGCCATCAGTTTACTGAGTAATCATTTGGTTTTTTGTTTCACCCATTCAACGTAACAAGGTTTCCATTTCTGCCTCCATTCTGCTGCCTGTTCCTGTTTCTGTTTCAGTTCCTTCTGCTGCTTTTGCTGCTGCTTTTTGCTGATTGTGTAATTTTAATGTAATTCGCTTTTATTGTTTTTTATTCCTGCTCGTCGCTGTCGTCCTTGTCGTCTGTGTGTCTGACATTAATTGCAACTGAAAAGGAGCTGGGGCGAAATATAATAATTTATTTTCGCCAACTTTTTATGCATGCTTTATTGATTCAATTTCGCCACTATAAGTGAGTGTTCTACGTTCTGGATTGGGTTGAAACGGGGTGAAACACACAAGTGCCAGCCCATAAATCAAACAAATCGGTTTTTCGGCCAGTCAGTTGCCCGCCACTTGCTCCTCTGCCTGCCACGCCCCCTGCCTCCCTGTCATCCCCTTTGCCGATCCCCCACACCTATTCAAAGAGCAATTAAAGTTTTTCAAGAGCCTTGCTGCAATTATGGACATTACAAGAGCAGTCCAAATACAAAGCAAAATCATAATTGGAAGAGGGAGAGGGAGAGAAAGAGTAAGAGCTAGATAGAGAGAGAGTGAGAGAGAAGACAGTCGTCTGACAGGTGCTTTGCTCCGCTGGCAGCTCAAACAAATCTACATTACAATGATAATTTATTATCCCACAATCAGGCAGAGTTACACACAAAATAACCTCCAGAATAGGAATATTCTCTACTGTTAGTTGTACCATAATTTATAAAAAATTACTGATTAAATTTACAAATCGCTTACCCTTTAAGTAATCCAAGTTGAGGATGAAATTCTCGTCTGAAGCTGAATTTCTAACTCAGACGGAGCTAATCAAAGCGGGCTTTTTCCAGGCACTGTCAAAGTACATGGTACAATATTTTTAGCAATCGCATTAAGCCAAGAGGGAGAGAGGGATTTCTAGCAAGAGGGAGAAAGAGTCTCCATCAAAAAAGTGCGGACAAACACGAAAACGTTGAGTTCATCAAAAGGGGATTTCCAAATACAAATGAATTTTCGGCAGAGACCAGGACCAGGCAGAGAAGCTGCGAAAACTCTGAGAAAACATGTTCAAATAAACACCCACAGGGCCGAAAGCAGAGCAGACGGAGACGGAGACAGAGACAGAGGCACAGAGTCTACTAGTGTTGTGAGTACTCGTACTTGTACTCATACTCAAACTCATACTCGCACCAGTTCGTACCCGCTCTTGCAATCAGTCCAAAAAACTGAAACACTTGCCAATGTCTGTCTTTCTGTCTGTCTGTCCCAGTCCCTGGGAGGTGTTGGCCCAAAAAGCACTGCAAAGCAAAAAAGGCTTTTGCTTACTCTGCGAGAAATGCCAATCAACCCTTTCTTTGCCTTGGTATGTGGAATATGCACGAATGAATACTGTGGATCTAGTCCGGGGGAGGGGGAAAGAATTTGGGGAAGGGGGAATGTTGGGGGTCGTATCAACGTCGACTCATTTGTGCTTCCTTGTCTCTGTCTCTGTCTCTGTCGCAGTCGTTGTTGTTTTTGCTGTTGTAATTTTCCAAATCATTTCAGCGATTCAGTCGGCAAACTTTTCAAACGTTTAACTAGCCGACATTCCGGAACGTTTAGGATGTGGCTGCTCCAAAAGTGTAGCACACCAAGAGGCGACTCAGCCCGTAGACCAGAGACTCAGAGCCAGAAAATGAGCGAATGCGAAAGTAAAAGGCAGCGACGCGGATTTAAAAGTTTAAATAACTTTTACAGTATCTCATTACTCAGAGCGACAACTTCACGAACTCCATCTGTCGGACCCCGTCTTGTCCCGCGTCTATCCCGTATACCCTGTATACCCTATCATCTGTCTGTTTGCGAAGCCCCGAGCTCTGAAATAATCACAATAAAATCGCATAATTCAATTACAAGCCTCGTTAAGCCGGCTCAAGTGATTTTGTCACACTATGCCCTGTACCTCCTCTGCTCTTCTACTCTCCGATTCCCCTCCTTTCAGTTTCAGCTCCACTTGCACTATACGCCGTGAAGGAACAACAGGAAACAGCAACAACAGAAAACTATGTAAATACTCGAATGGATGGAATGGATACTTTCTCTGATTTATGTTCAGCTTATAGCTTAAGATTATCGGCTATTTCGCTGGATAAACAATGCGAGCGTTTGATAAGCATTGTATCAAAAGTTTCAGCAGGTCAAATGTGAAAATAAATAATGCCTAATGGATGATGGAAACCCTCAAAGAAATAAATAAATAATAATTTTAACAATAATAATTAAATAAAAGTAAACAAAAATTACAAATAAAATAAATTAATATATATATAATAACTGAATATAGCATAAGAATCTAATTGTATAAATTTTATTTATGTTACTTCTAACGAATTTATTTATAACTAAATCCTTGTAGCACTATAATGTAACATAATAATAAATAAATAAAATATTAAATTCATAGCAAGCAATAACATTTGTAGTGCTACATAATAAATTTATTACCCATACATCGTACTCCCATCCACATTTACCTAAAATTCAGCTCCGAAATTGATATTTAATCATACTTCTTACTTATTTCTCAACTCATTCAAGTTCTTCACCTACCACTTGACTATAGTTCTTATATTGCATTCTCTTCGAAACTTCCACTTAATTGAGGTGCAACTTTTTGGCCAACAATATAGACTTTCATTGTAGTACTTACCCCGTTCCCCTTTTGCACATCAACAATTGAAAGAGTTGGCCTGGCTTTCGACTAACTAGTTCACTTCTCAGCTGTAGTAATTGTGGAGCACGCTTTTTGCACCTAAAAGTAGAACCACAACCAGTTGCAGCCTCATTGAACGTGGCCAACAATCAGACCCAGACCCGACCAGACCCACTGTCCAGTAGCAGGAGCTCAGGGAAAATTGGCAGCAGTGAAATACGAATTACGAAATGCGCCAAATTGCTGTTGTGTTTGCACCTTCGTATTTCTGGACTGGTTTGCCCATTATTCGAGCGGATTCGTTTGCATTTTTAGTTTCTTTTTAAGTGAAATCTAAATGCTTTTACTGCCACTGGCTTTTCAGTTGTTTAACTTGCACTCCCTTCCCTTTCTGACTTGTTCCCTTCTCTTCCAGCTGCTCTGGTCATTATCAGTGCAAGCATTTAACTTGGCTATCGGAATTCGTTTCGTTGTCGCCCTTTTATTTGCTCTGTTTTATAACGATGCTGTAGAGAAAGAAGGAGAGAGTCTGTCGTTTTTTGTGGAGTGTAAATAGCATTTATTTGTCTACCCTTTGTTCTGTCCCTCTGCAATGTGAACTTTATTCAGAGTCCTGCCTTAAACTTAAAAAAAAGAAACAGAACAGAAAAGATAAAAGCCCATTTTGCATTGCGTTTCGTTACGTTCTGTTTCGTTTCGTTTCGTTTGTTTTCATTGCATATTCTTCATTCTTGGGCCCAGTGACTCGCTGACCCTGTGGCCAAGTTAACGAAGGCCTGGAACCAAATTCCCTGGACACTTGTAATTTTAACCAACAAGCCGACACAACGCGTCAACCATCAAGCCATGAGCATTCACATTCATTATGGTCCCCATCCAACTTCAGATTCCTGACTTGGCACTGATATGGGGCCAATCCGTCCAAAAGAACATGCGTAAAAAATGGCGAGGTCATCGAGACAAAGAGAGAGAATGAGAGAGACAAATGCACATAAAACTTGTATCTGTCTCTATTTTTAAATAAAACGCACAACGAAATGTTTTCATTTTCGCTTTCATTTCGGCATTCGTTTTCCTTTTAGTTTGATTCCTTTGACAATTTCCGGTTTTTTGACTCCTTTTCCTCCCATTTCCCCATAAGCAAGGGCTTTTACGGCTTGTTATTTAAAAGCCATAAAATTCAGCACATGTCTTCAATTTGTGCGTCCCACAGCCGCCTGTCAAATTGGCCAGTTCCGCTGGGAACTGTGAACTCGGAGCTGGGAACTTGGAGCTGCCAAGATGCGTGAAATTTTGTGGGCCGTAAAACCAAGTGCTCAAGATGAAGATGAACGAAGGCATCTCGAAATTGCTGGATTGGCCAAATCAACAAAAATTGACAAGCGACTTGGCATTCCACGGTTACTGTCTTAAGGGATACAAAATGGATAAGAACAAGACACAAAAAACCAGTTGAGGATGATTTTATAATTATGCTATGTGGAGTTTCAACTTTATCGTTAAAGCATATTAAACAGATTGAAAGATCTCCATTAATCAATCATAATGCAGAATGAATAGAATGTAAATAATCGATTTCTTTAACTTCATTTTTGGTTTATCATCCTTAAATAAGCTTCGTCAAGTTAACAAACTTTTGTCTCAAATGAAACTGTTCTTCTAACGTGCCTCGATTGATGGCACTCGACAAAATTTTTGTGGTCTCGGCCAGAAACAATTCGCGCAGAATTTTAAAATATAATTAACATATCATGCAGTCAACTTCAAATAATTCTTACAAATTAAGAAACCATCTTCGATGTGTCTGCCTACAGTGGAACAACTTGTATTATTTCATCAATCAATCAGATAATAATTAATTCAAATTCAGCGAGACTTACATATGTTATTTGTAAATACATATTGTAATTGTACGACTGCCTATTATTTGCAATTTAAATTGCAGTTTGCCAGCAGTCTGTGCCCCAGATCTTGAACAAAAACATTTTAACAAGTGAAATAAATGGCGATTAAATTTCCACATGCCGCATTTCAACGAAACTCACAACACACAAAGCCAAAAGCCATTTACAAAGCAACAAATGTGCTGCAAAAATTCACAGTTGAATGCACTTTGAATACACCCACAAAAAAAAAATAGTAGGGTATAAAAATGAAAAGGCCCAGTTCAACTTTGCCCTCAACACTTGAGCATGTGGATATGCAAATTTTTCATTAGTTAGTTGATTTTGCCAGCTGTGAGCTGTGAGTGAAGGAGCCTATAGACTTGAGGGGCCTTTGTGAACCCAACAGCACCTTCTTTATTCCCCCTTCCTCTCTCTCTCTCCTGCTCCTATTCCTTCAGCTCCTCCTTCTCATTTTTCTTGTTATTGTTGCTGGTGCTGCCTCCTTGTTCGTCGCGATGATTGTGCGATTTTTTAATCAAATCGGCGCCCGATTATGGGGCAACTTGAGTTGCTGGAATGTTGAAACTATAATTCGAGAGCATAATGTGGCAAGTGCAAAGAGGAGAGGCGAGTGTGGGAAGAGCAGAGAGTTCAGCAATTTGTTCGCTAAAACAAACTTGCGCTAAAAAAGAGCTCAATTTAACACATTTCATATGTAAATACCGCAAGTACAACATCACGCATGGCACCCGAACAGACCCCAGAGGACTTGAAGGCAGCCAGCACTCAAGTCCCAGGTCCCTTGGTCTCAGGTCCCTAGCTCCCTTGCTCTCAGTTCTCTACAGTTTGCGGGCAAACCCGTTTTGCCCATAAAGGCCAGTAAATTACTGCAACACGCAACGTCCGAGCAGACAGGCGGCTTCGAACCAGGCCATAATAATCGCCTTTAATAAATTATCGGCTTGCGCGGCGCGAAAACGCCAAGCAGCCCAAGTTCCAAACAAGGGGGCTGCCCAGGACTCTCTCTCGCTCTCTTTCTCTCTCTCACACACACTTTAACCTCTCTCTCTATCTTTCAATCGAGTTGCTGCATCACTCAGTGGTCAACAATGCAAACGGGAGCATGTCCGCACCCAGACGCTAACCGGACCCTGGCGTTGGCCGACATTTAAATTGCACTACAATCCCCAACACGTCGCGTCCCTCCCCACACCCCTCGTCTCACCTCATGCTGCTGCCCCGACTGCGTTTAACTTGCGTGAAATTTCAATTCGCGGCTTTCAGTCCGCTGGCAGAAGGTAAAGGCAGCGAGTTCCGAGTTCCGATGGGGCAATTGCAGTAATGAAGTGCTTGAATGCCAATCAACAGCAGCAGCAGAGACGGCGACGTCGCGAAAGACGCCTTATATGTACATATATGCGAGGGCTGCCCTTAAAGACGCTGCTTCAATCTACTTCAATCAATTCGATTACCCATCAAATTAAGACTATGTCCTTCGTAGCTCCACATTAAATTTATCTTAATATTTGAGTAGAGCAGTGGGGTCCAAACTTACACAGTCAAACATTGCGCTTGTGTGCCGAGCAGCGAAACACGAAGTCAACGAAACGTTTTACTGCTATTCACTGAAAGAATGAAATAAAAGCAGATTCGAACTGTCGCATCCTTACAGTTGGCGGCGTAAAGAGAGCAAAGCATCAGTTGCAGTGTATGATAAAAGTCTAGCGTCTCTTCTCTTTGAACGGAGATCAGCGACTGACATCAAATAGGGTCAGCCGATCAAATGAGCGAACACACGCATCGTGAGAGCACAAGCCGTCGAGTGTGCTATTTATAGAACATACGTATTCTCTCTCTATACGTGGCTCGGCTGCGATGCCGGCAGAATTATGAGTTCCTATCCCATGGAATAGGCTTTTGGGATAGACATTTTAAATACCACTGGAGTAGAGTAAGCATTCATAACTTTGTTGGCAACCCTCGCTCTTATATGTTATATGCAAGTTAACCTTAACCCGTCAGAGGTCCACTCTGAATGTGTGGCATTGGCAAGCAATTTTGTCATAATTTTGATAAGTTGTTAACAAAAAGGCTGCCAAATTGTTGTTGAGTAAATAAATGTTGATTTTTAGACGACGTCACGTAAGCAACATCGACCTGGACATGTTCCTGGTTGTTGTTGACTCCTCGATCCACGTTCACAACCACATCCCGGTTAACATTTGCAATTACTTTGCCCCCGTTCACGGGAACAGCGCATAATAAAAATAAAAATAATTGTTGTGTTCGCGTTGTTGTAAATTTATGAGGTGATTTTTTATAAACGCTTCAACGTTAACCACTTTGACCATTTTAACATATTTCTTGTATATATTTTGTGTACTTTTCGTATGTGCCAACATGTTCAAATTAATTTATGAATTATTTTCTTTAAAATACCAAGAATAAACAACACGAAGCGTGCAATTAAGCGGCTCTCTCTGAAGGTGTCCCGTCGAGGGGACTCCGAGGGGTGCTCCAATAGTGTTGGGAGAGTGAAAGGCGCTACCCCTCAAGCCAAACAACAAAGTCAACAAAGAGGCACAGCAATTTCAAGTTTTTTAATAGGCAAGTGTTGAAAATTATCAAATTGATTTATATACTCATGTCTATCCATAATAACCTGCAGGTATATAAGAGTCGAGAGTCATGTAAGGAAATCAATAGTCGCACCTAGCTCAATCATTATCAATGTGAGGAATTCTTTTTAAAAATATAATTTATTAAAATAAATTTACATTTCATAAATTATTTGTTTTTTTTTTTCAAATTCTCAGTTTACTCACTAATTAATCCAAGTCAGAGCTGTTAATGTTGCTTGTTAGAGTTTAATACTTGGTTTAATGAACGTGTCAAAAGCCGTGTGATATCTGCTAGTTTACTACTTATGGCCAGGCCAAATCTATAGACCCAATTTAGCTCCATTTAACTTGGCTTGAACGCAGCTGCAAATGCCGGCAAAACTATCAACAAATTGCCGATCGGTTTCACTTCATTTACGCATTAAATTGCAGCGCAACTCATTTTGTTCATGTAATCAATGTGCAAATTACATTCTGGCCAACAGATTGACGCACAGATGTGGCTGAGGGATGGGGGAATAGGAAGAGCAATCGAAAGGGCGCTTTGATGTACTGCGTCAATCAGAGTAGTTGGCTTGACCTCCATTTAAATCATTGACGAAGCCGCCGAGTGATGAGACGACGAACGGAAGAGACTAGCGGGAAGAGGGAGGAGCGTGGAAAGAGGAGGACACGGACAGGATGGAGGCCCAAAGTCTGCAGAGGAAACGCATTGCAAACGTAATCAAGTAATCAAAAGACCAAATCATGGCATTGACAGACCCAAATGTTATCCGTCCATTGGCTCTAGCAGGAGGTGCAGAGGTGTGTGCATTGCGTGCGCTCGCCGAGCGTCGACTGTCGAGTGCCGATTGCCAGATAGACAGACAGACAGATGGACAGACAGACAGACAGACAGATTGACACACTGCCAGGAGAGGTAGATACATGCAAAGATGGCACTTAACGAAAGCAGTCGACCGACAACTGATTGAAGTGAAACAGACCAACGAACAGACACTCACTCAGAGAACACGGTACGCTCTTTAGACCAGGCTATAAACGGAGGGAGGGGGGGAGGAAGGAAGCTGCAAGTGCAACAATAAGAAGCATGCTCAGTTAGACAGACAGTTGGACAGTTGAACGAACAATCGTCGAGCGGATAGCTCGATGTCCATACACTTGGACACGTAGTCTTAATACTGAAATGACATTAGCAGCAATCAAAAGACAAATGACGAACTTTGGCTTTTGCCTCAGCTCTCAAGTATCAGCTATCAGCTCAGCATTTTGGCCCCCAAAAGTATTGCAAAATCGACTTGCTTTTAAAGTTCCGCAAACTTAAAAAAAACAATAAATCCTTGAATTCTAGTTTTTTAGTATATATGTAGTATACATATGTATTGTATTGTTGGGACTACTGAGAAATGAAACACTCCTAGGCAATTAAGTTATATCAAAGTTATAAGAGTGCGAAGTTTTAAAAAAAAATTTCAAAGGGTAAGTATGCAAAAAATTGCTGATGTTGGGAAAAAACTAAATTTTTGCGAAATTCGACCTGTAAGTGGGTCAAATTCGGGGTCAAAGTTTAGGGAACTGCTAAGTATGAAAATATTTTTTGTTTATTAAGATATCTCAACTTAACTCACAGATTAGTCCATATCTGGACTCTTCAACAGCAATTGCAATAGCTTCCAGCTACTAAAGAGTCTGCAAAAAAAACAGAGGCGAACAGAAATCAGCAGCAAGTGAAAATTGTGTTTGCTGAATTTGTAATTCGGCTTCGATGCACCACAGCACCCTGTGAGAGGGATAATACACCCTGTGAGACGTTTAGCACACCCTGTGAGATAGCTAACACACCCTGTGAGAGGGGGTGGGAGAAGCCCCCCCCCCACCCCCCAACATTATTATATAAATTTCTTTAAAATATTTTCTCTTCACATTGGCTTATAAATATTTTCTAAATCACTCTTGGACAATGTTATCGCAGAACACATATGTGAAATGCAAATAGGCTGTTATTAATGCTGGGCCCAGGTCAATTGGCCATCATCTGAGCCGGCTAATATATCCGCACAATCTGACCCCCATGACCTTGCCCACGCATCGATTGCGTTGAACTTGTAGCAAGAGCTGGCACGTAGCTGAACCTAAACTCAGAAGAGGACACAGGATGTTGCACACACACACACTCTCTGTGGGAGAAGGGAAAGGAGGTTGGGGAGGGGAGGCAACTACTCGTACTGTTGTAAGTTGTGCAGCAGTCAGCAAAAAACTATTCGTCAAGTCGTGCGAATCGTTTATGGTTTGTTGTATTTGCTACGTGACGTTGATTTGGACGACGACGACGCGACGTCTTAAAGGTGACATTGCCAAGGATGTCAGGATAGTTCCAAACAGGAGCTGGGCTGGACAGACATCATAAAATGTCGCAGGATTTGCTGCCAACGCGCATTTGGCTACAAAAGCGTCTGGCCAACACTATTGAAAATGGCACTAGGTTCTTTTTGCCTCAAACCAGAGTATTCTCTTTCTATTCAGACTGGGCAACCTGCTGAGTCTCCAGCTGTCATCGACGTTTAGATGTTTAGCGGCGCAAAATCACTGCAAATCCTTCAGAACCAAAGCAGCACTGCAGTATCCTTCGTTAGTTGCCAGTTGCCAGTCACCAGTCACCAGTTGCCAGTTGCCAACTCCCTGCTTCCAGTTGCCAATCCCAGTTGTCGATCTAATTGCAAATGCAGCCCAGTTGAGACTGCAGCCGAACGTGCGGCGCATTGAGGCAACGATTTAAGCAGCTCAATTGGTGGCACGTAGCATGGATCACATGCCCACGGCATGGGGATTTTCCTGCCTCCAGCCCACAGAAAATGGCAGCATGCAAATAAAATTCAAGCTTAAACAAATGGAAAAGGTCAAATTTAGATATTAAAGAGCTTAGCGCGAGTTCAGGGTTCTTTGACTTTTGTTTCTGAACCGCGAATCACACGATTCTCACTTCATTCAACTAATTTAAATGCTCGCCTTTGGCTATTTTCAAGCCAAAACAAAAAAAGCAAGTCCCCAAACAGGCGAGACGTGGGCGTTTTTTAGGGCAGTGTCTTCATCTAAAAATGTAATTTTAAACCTATTGACATTGGCCCCTGACTTTATTTTTGTCTCTGTTTCTGCATTTCGTTTATTTTTATGTACCCTATAACTGTTTGAAATGTGTAAGAAGAATAGAAGACTGTAATTACCGAAATCCTTTAAGACTAATTTCACTAATTGAATAACATGTGCTATCATAACAAACATGAAAAACAAATACTTAAAGTTATTATTTTATATAAGTTTTTTATAATAATTTTAATTGGCAAGTTGGTATCTCATAGTCGAGTACTTTTAAAATACGTTCGCTTACTTTTTTGTTTAATTTAGAGCAAGAGAATTTTTTGTTTTTTCTGGGCCGCAGGTGCTAATGAATTTATAATGGCAGCGTGTATTTTGTCGAATTGGGCCAGGCCATGAATTATAAATGGGTTGCAGTGATTATTCTACAGAATGAAGATTCAAAAGGCAACAATTTTTTAAGGTTTTTTAGCTGATGAGTGAAAATATTTAATTTAAGTCAGTGTCAATATCAGTTGCCTTTCAAGTACTTAAACTGACGAGGAGTACGAGGATATTCGTTTCGTATTATGATGAATGGCTTTTAATCCGTATTGAACTGTTGTGCCATAAACTAATTGACAGTTAATTAATAATTCCATTTGCGATTACTAAGATATTTATTTAATTTGCAATGCAATTTCCCTGACCATCTCCCACTGACTCCGACTCTAATCCAATGTCAATTTCAACGGCTCTGTTTTCCGTTTTCGCTTCGCTGTGTGGAGGATAAATGCCAATTGAAAATATTTGCTGACAGTGTCAGTCGAATGACAGAATGACAACATGACGATGAAATCTTTTATTAATTGAATAAGAAAAATGCATTTACAACAGCTTAAATCAAATAGTCAAATATGGCAATGGATTCGATTCTCTGTGGATACGAATCGAGAGCTCGTATGTTGAATACGGTAACTTTCTGCCGCGCACCGCAAACCAATTTCATTGGAATTAAAATTCTAAATAAAATAAACAAAGTTGGCGAACGAAACAACGAAGGACATGGCTATGGACATGGACATGGCTATGGACATGGACATGGACATGGCTATGAAATGGGATGAGATGGAATGGAATGGGGCATAAAATCGCCTCCGGCTGCTGCTGCTTCTGCTGCTGCTTATGGCCAAGAAAATGGCGCAGCATTTGAGTATAGTTTTACTTGTGCTTTTAGTGCAGCAAATCCCAATGCCAATCCCAAACCCAATCCCAAACCCAATCCCAAACCCAATCGCTATGCCAGCTCCGACTGCAGTCAAAGTCGACGTCGTTGACGTCGACGTCGTCGTTCTCATCTGCAGAGATGCTAAAGCTGATCCTGAGATTGTGTTGTAACAAGTTAATTGAATTTGCACTCAGCCAAGCGTCATGCATCGGCATCACGAGCTGAATGCAGGGCAAGACCAACTGAGAGATTGAGAGAAAAAGTGTGAGAGAGAGTAAACAAGGTTGGAATACCGATACAAAATAGTTTATGGCAACAACACTACAAACAAGGTCTTCTTTTCCTTTTCCCTCTCCCTCTCTCTGTGTGCGGATTCCGGATTCGATTTCAGCTTCCACTTCCCCTTCACTTCACTTACTCACACCAATTTTTACACACACAACCAAATTCAAGCCCCACTTTTCACTGCCTTCATTTTTGGCCCAGCAAAAATTTTGTGATTTGCACAGATTTTTGCCTGTCGAGCTCAAGTTCGCCTTATTTTCCTCCGCTCCGCTCCGCTCAGTTCCCTTCAGTTCCATTGAGTTCAGTTCAGTTGAGTTTTGTTCTTTTCTGTTTCCAAATCTGGCGCATTTTATCCAGTGCAACATTGTTGTAACTGGTAGCAGCTTCAGAGTTCATTAAGCGCATGTGAGCCGGTGCCAAACAATGTCACACCCTCCTGCTATTATTCCTCCTCTTTCCTCCTTTTCTTCTCTTCCACATCCACATCCACATGAGAGCTCAGAGTGCTTACCAGCACTATGTTGATCCTTGCAGACAAATGAGCCTCCAGAAGAGCGAGAGCACAAGCTTTTAGCAGATTAGTTTTCACCATTTTAGCATTTCTAATTAATGACGCCTTTGTTCGGCTCAGTTTAGGTGTTGAATCAAAGACTTTTCTGGCCAACGACATCAGCATGCATGCCGAATGACTAATGGGCTGCAGAGATGAGTTCGGCATGAAATTTAATGGTATGAGACCCACATTTTGCATTTTCTACTTATTTTTCCTTGTTTCATTATTGTTTCTCCAGCTAAATATCCTCTTTCGGAGCTCATTAGTTTTGCTCTTTGTAAGCCGATTGTCAAATTACAGAGCATGAAACAAAAATGAAACAAATGCAAATAAAAGTTGCACCTCTTTCCCTAAATAACTAATGGGTTCTTTCCTAGCTGTTGTCACGTTTTAAAGTTTTAACCCAATTACTAAATGTTTAACATTAATTTTCAAGTCCTATTATCCTGAAATATTTAAATGCGAATATGCGCTTTTAATGTAAATGCAATTTTTAACACTATCGTATTCATTGAACGAGAAATGCATCCATTAGGCATACAATTTTAATGCAAATATTTGAGTAGACTCGTACATGTTTCAGGTATTAACATCGCTCTTAATTATGCATAGTTTCATTTGTTTTAATCAGTTTGAATGTCGTTTTGATGTCGTTTTGTTGGACAATTCGGAAAATCAGCAGGGATTCTACGAATACAATTTTGTTAATGTTGTGCTTATAGAAGCCAATCATAAATATGCATGTAATTATGATCATGAAAACCAGTAAACAGTCTATAAAGTATCAGAAATTTGGACAAAACAAGAGAGGGCAAAGTACAACGACAAAAGCGAAAAACGCAAAAGTTTGTAAAACTAATTTCCTAGTGGGAAATGTCAAAATGTTTTTGACAAGTCCAATTTTGGAAAATTTGAAATTTTAGCCGTAATTAACTTTGGGCTAAGGCAATTAGCGGCGCACAGAAACTAATTTATTTTATGAGCGCATTTGTATGTTTTTGGCTTCCCAACACGCACCAATCCACAATCCACTGTCCAGAGCACAGTTAAGACCCCTTGCCCATTATGTCAACATTTTGAATACAAGTTGTATTCACCAGCAAGTGCATATTCTGCATAATAATTACAGTGTGAATATTTCAGAAAAAACACAGGGCTGCATCATTCAGTAATTGAAGCAATTTTAAATATTTATTCAGTAACAATTTCCTATAATAAAAAAATGTAATAAAAATGTATATATATTTTAGTTAGCTGGATTTGATATTTTCATTAGTACTGCTTCTGATTGTGTAATTGCGGCCCGTTTTTAACCTCGCTGCGCTCCTGTGCAAGTCTCTGTCCATGGAGAATAAATTGCAAATATCGAAATGAGCCGAGTGTCGTTTAGTTGCCATGAGAAATGGGTGTAAATGAATGAACGAGTGAGTGATGAAGCGCGTGACGTGGGAGTAACAGGAGTAGGAGTGGGAGTGGGAAGAGTAACTGGGAACAGGAGCAGGAGCAACGGGAGCAACAAGAGTTGGCGTTGACTGACATTACACTTGTCAACGGGTAGTAATTGCGTTGACGCTGCCAGGAGTCCATGAGTCTATCGGTCTCTGAGTCTCTGAGTGCTGCTGTCTTTGACAGTGGCTTGTGGCAGCCACACAACAACTCATCACACAACATACTACAATAATTGCCGGGTGACGCCGACGGTGATGATGATTGCAATGATGATGACAATGATGATGGTGGCCATGATGATGGAGTCTGATGCGCATGAATAACGCGTCGCGCTACTAACATGGCCAAGTGCCTGTTACTGTTGCTCTCGTTCTCGTTGTGTGTGTTGGCCACGAAGGAAACCAGCAGTAAGGCAGCCAGCAAGTCAACTGGCAATACTGGTAGTAGAAAATCACACCCATTTATCAGTGGCAGCAACACGGGGGCAGCAACAAGGGGGCAGCAACAGCGACAGCTAATTGCAGTTCATGCGAAAAACATCGTTAATCAACTCATTGACAGTTTGTTATTTGTTAAACAAAGCTAATGACTTAATGGCATAAATGGTGTGGCAACGGGCTAGTGACTAGTGTACAAGCAAGGATATCCGACAGCCAGGCCAGGCAGGCAGGACGACCCCTCGATCCCTCGATTCCCTATCCTCTATCCTCTTTGTGGTGTCTGCTGAACAAATGACACGCCAAGCTGAGGGTCGACCGAGAGGATGGAGGCAGGTGGGAGGGAGAATTCTCTCTCGTCTCGTGTTCGTATTTATGTAGATAAACAATAAAATGACAAGCGAAGGTAAAATTAATTGTGTTGGCTAGCTTGGCAACCAACTATAAGTACGGGTATAGGAATGGATATGGAAAGACCTGTGTGACTTGATACCTCCCACATGGCATTTTTATGACTCTGGGGGTCGGATCACGTTATGCCCATGAGAAAATAAGAGTAAGCATAAGGACATGAGACTCCTCGACAGTTGACCTATTATATGTTAATTTTTGTAATTTTATTTGGACTGTAACTTATTTCAAATTCACATTTAATAAAAATAAAATATTAAAAAGATCTAATAGTTCGACATCCAAGCAGGCTCTTACAATTGACAGATCTATTTGAGGAGCAAATAAGCAAAATTAGTTAGTTAGTTTTCTTCTCATGTTCAGATCGAAATATTGAAAAAAAAAAAACTTTTTAAAAAAAATATATAAATTTTACTCCAAATTCCAAGTGCTATACAATCATAATTTTGGGAATCTTTTAAACAATTTTCTATTCCTAATATGAACTATTTTCAGATGCCCTATGAATCTGACTATTCCGAAGATGGCAATAAGGTAATAGTATCGATATTTGAAAATTTAAAGCATTATCATCATGTTCACAGCTGGGTGGGATGCCTCAATCGGGAGGCCAGACTCAACGGGGATCTTCCATGCCAATGCTGACGATGCCGGGGCCGGGAACGGGCATGAATATGAATCAGATGAATCAGATGCAGCTGCCCATGGGGAATATGTCGCAGATGGGCCAGATGCCGATGTCTACCATGAATCCAATGACTTATCCGATGCAGGGGAACGTGATGCAGGCACAACCGATGCCCATGATGCAACCGATGCACCAGGGACAGGGACAGATGGTATCGATGCCAACGATGTCCCAGTTGCCACCTGGCGCGGTAACGCCTCTGAGCAGCATGACCATGATGCCAGTTATGGGCGGTATCGACGGGAGTGGCATGAATGTTGTTGTGCCCGATCTGCAGCCACTTTCGGCCATGTCCCAAATGAGTCCAGGCCACCAAATGTCCCAAATGCCCCAAATGTCTCAAATGTCGCAAATGCCTCAAATGCAGCATCAGCATCAACATCAACATCAGCAGCAGCAAAATTCAGGCAGACTGTCGGGCGGAACGAGTGCGGGAGCCTCCCCCAACTGGATGAACTACGGCAGCGTTGCCAACGCATCCCAAATGATGCCCAGCAGTGCGTGGAGCTACCCTCAAAGCTATCCCAGCATGCAGAGCATCCAGGGTATGCCCCAGCAGCAACAACAGCAGCAGCCACAACAACAACGAATGAAATCCCAATACGATTATGCCAGTAACAACAATAGTGGTTTCAGGGAGGCTCGCAATGGCTTAAAGTGAGTGATCCTTAAAGATATTCACACACTCTATGACAGTGGTGTCCAAACTCACGCAATCAAGCATTGCGCTTGTGTGCGTAGCAACGAAACACGAAGTCAACGAAACGTTTTACTGCGTAAACGAAACGAAATGTTTACCGATCAGATGCTTCGTGAGAGAATAAAAAGCCAAACACACGTGTCGTGAGAGCACAAGCCGCTTATTGCATCATGTCGTCGAGCCTGCTATTTATAGACCTCACTCTCTGTACGAGTGTCGGCTGTGACGCCGGCATTCACATTCTTAAAATATTCACACATTATTTTACATTTATCTAACTACTTTCAGCTCACCAACAATGGATTCTATGAGGTTCTCAAGGAGTGATGGTAATTATAAATACTCATTTTATATAATTTTTCGATATCTAAAATCTAATTTCTTTGCAGGAAAAAAGGCTCAACACTGGCGATAATTTGAACTCCCTTTCGTTTCGTTTATTTTTGTTGGTAAACATTTTCGAAAAAAAAGAAACACGAAATGTTCCTTTGTCCCTCTATCTGAGTCTACAATCAAACATATGAAAACGTTCATATTTGTAAAATACAATCAGCGATACTTAACAAACTATTCAATAATTATTATCTGTATTAGTGATGTAAATTTAATATCGTAATAAAAAAAATATAAAAAATCAATTGTTACTATTAAATATATATCACCATATTAAGTAAAAGTAAAGTAGCTTAATATAATTCTGAATTTCTTTTCCAAGACATTTAGCAGATATTTGCTCTGTCAATCTTTTCTATACTGTGGGTTTTCCCCAAAAGCTTTGTATAATTCTATAGTCAGCCAGAGTCGCAAATACCGCAACGACTACATACAATAACAGCAACAATATCGTCGTGGACAACTTTTTAGGAAAGCGGGGAAGTAAAAGTTTTCGCTGTCGGGCACAAATGCATTTGGCGTGGGGTTTTCTCTTTAGCTGCGGATTTAGCTTTAAACGCTTTGATTTATGGCATTCAGACATCAAAATTGGCAACATGTTGCAACGCAACTAGCCGGAGACCGATATCAAGACATTTGGCTAAAAAATGAGCCAACCAGGCAAAAGCAGCAGACAAGCAGCCAACCATCGAGCGATGAAAAATTTATGCTGACCGCATGATGAACGCATAAAAAATGCTGCCAACTTATGGCCAAAATGCAATCCAACTCATTGCATCGCATATAAACAATGGCTTTATCGAACTAACGGCATCAGCTGGCATTACGAGAGTCCACTCTGCGGATACGAGAATACTTATACTCTGGCTCACACACCTACATATTCTCTTCTACTATGTAGATAGGGACAGTTTTATGGACAGAGACTGGGGTAAAAAAGTAAGTCATTTTGTTGGTCGTTAGATTCTGCCAGCAAAGGTGTGAATATTTTATGTGACACTCTTTTTTGATATCCATAAATCTTTTAGTTGTTTATTCAACCGCGTTTACTTTTGTCGCACTTTATGGTGGTTCCATTTTGTGTGCCACAAATTGCAGTTGCTTCACTTTTAAACAAAGTTGGCGCCAATTGGGACTTGACATTTCCCGAAGAGTTGCTTCATGAGAGAATTCTTGCAACAAATTTTGACTCAATTAATTTATTTCTAATGATACCTTTAGAATTCTTGACTTCTCTTTCTTTTTTTATGTTTTAATTATATGCAGATTAATTTAAATTTTAACTTTAGCTTATACGCTTGATTTTATTAAACAATTTTAATAATAATTTTATTTTAATAATATTTTGTCGACTATTTCAGTTGACGTAAATAAATTTTTTTTGGTCTCTGCTTTCGTCACTAGCGTTAGGTGGTGATACCTTAATTTGTGTGTTATTATTGTAGCAACTCTAATAAAGCCAATACAAATTTCGGCACAGCTTATTTTAAAAAATCACTCTCTGGGGTGCCACAGAAATCTCTTTCACCTGAATTTGACGTACATTTGTATGAAATTTACGTAATTTTTCAGGTGAAAGAGATTTCTGTGGCACCCCAGTCTGCGTGAAAACAATCGAATTGTTAAACTTGTGTTTAAACGTCTTTAAATTCATTCTCAAAAGTAAAAGACTATTGTTCCAGCAATTTTGAAAAATCACACGTGGGATTCCTTGCTATATATACTAACCTTCTAAATTCGTCCTTCTTCCTGCCTTAAAACCAACTTGGAAAGCAACAAGAATATGTTTTCCTGTTGAAGAAGGTTTCTGTTGCTAAATTACAAAACGAGTTGCTCGTGTTGCTCGTACATTTTCCGAAATTTCAACTATGCCAAAACTAAAATAATCTCATTTAAACTGCCATCCAGATGCAGCTTGGGCATTGCCACAAATACACACACACACCCATACATATACACATACAAATACTCGTAGAGTTCCATCTGAACCGGATCCCGATGCGCACATAAAATGCACATGCCTAAAATTGTTTTGGTTGAGAATTTTGCAGAAGCAGCTCCCGCAAGTATTTTACATTTTTTTCTTCTTTGTTCTGTGACAGAGGGAGGGGAAAGGGGGTGGTTGGTCGTAGGGTGGTTGCTGTGAGGCATCATTAAAATTAAAAAAACCCACAAAAACAGACAGCTGAATGGACGTTGAATGCTCCACGAATGGACATTTGAAAACTTTGGGAGCATCCGAGAGACGCCAAGGAAACTGACGTACACGACAATGTGAGTGCAACGTGAGTGTTCAGGGCTAGAGGAGTCCCAGGAGCAGCTCCTTTTGGGGTGTGCGGAGTGTGGGGAGAGGTTGGTGGTGCAGAAGTGTCTGTTAGGTTGCCCTGTCAAAAGTTGAAAACCCAACGTCGTCGTGGTTGTTGTTATTCAAGTTGTTGTTGTTGGTTATGCGTTGCTGTACGAAAATTTTATTCATGACGGAAGCAATACTCAAAATTTTGTCTATTAATATCTAGGCAATTCTAAGGATAAAACTGTAGGGGGTAGAATATAGTACCCATAGAGGGCTTCAAGTACGGTTGGCTAAGTTATGCATGCTTCTCGTACTGGCTACTGGCCTGGTCCAATGTGGTGTGGTTCGCTTGCTGCGTCTGCATCTGTCCAACTGACAGACCAACTGTCTGTTTGTCTAACTGACACATACACACACACACACACACACCGAGGGAGTCCTGGTAGATCCTTGTTTATCCCTGTTGGTGCTGGAAAAAAATGAATCTCCAACCGCGCACTCCAGGAGGCGAAAACGACAACGAGGATGCTGGTTTCGGTAGAGGCAAGGCACTGGCAAGGACACCACCGCCGTCTGCACCTCCGGCGTCAAGTGGGACAAGCGTTTTTCACTTTGATGCCGTTAGCAATGATTCGCAGCGATCCCAAAGCGATCCACTAGACCTGCTGAAGTGCCTTGGTATGCGGGCACGAGATCTGGTTAAGCGAATGAACGACAAGAGACACATCGATATACCGATGAAGGAGTTAGCGATGAAAGTCGTCGCACTGCAAGCGCTTGTCTTGAAAAAGTTTGAGCAACTGCAGAGCTCTTCGAATGGTGTAAACACGACTAGCACCCAGACAAGTCCGAGGCCAGTAAACAGTGGTGCAAAACGACTTCGCGAGTCGCCCCAAGTGTCGACCAGGAACTCACCGCCAAAAAAACAGAGAGGAGCAAGACAAAAACAACAGCTCGGAATCGCGAACCAAGTAAATGATGAGTCTACCCCAACTGTCACCGTAGACCGCAGTGCAACCCCAGCCGCCAAAAAGCAGCTTCAGTGGCAGCAGGTTGGACCGAAAGCCAAAAAGAAGAAAGCCCAACGTGAGCCAAGGCCGGATGCCATTATTATTCAGCCACAGGAGAACCTCAGCTACAGTGACATTCTTCGCCTTGTCACCAGACGCCAAGATGATAAACTAAAGGAGGTCGGTGATAATGTATCCAGAATTCGAAAGACGATGAAAGGTGAGCTGTTGCTCGAGCTAAACGGTGCGAGCAAGGATAACACTGCCAAGCTTAAGGACGATATCAGCGACGCCCTTGGCCTACAGTTGGGCATTCGGACTGTCACGCAAGAGACTTGTTTAGAGATTAGGGACCTCGACAGCCTTGCCACCAAGGAGGATATCGTAGCCGCAATTGCAGCGGAGACTGGCGTTCCATGTGTGGACATTGGATCAGTCAAAAGTCTGAGGCAATCTTTTGCTGGCACACAACTTGCTATTGTCTGCCTCACTCCAGCGTTAGCGAAAGCCCTGCTCCAAGTGGGGAAAATTAAAATTGGATGGACAAGATGTCAGGTCCGCGAGCGCATATCTCAAAGACGCTGCTACAGGTGCTTGGAGTTTGGACACCTTGCAACTAGGTGCACGAGCACCGTGGATCGGACCGGACTTTGTCTCAGGTGTGGTGTTAATGGACACAAAGCGGCTAACTGCAGCAGCGAGCCAAAATGTTTCCTTTGCATGGATAACAAGCGCCAGGATTGCAACCACTTTGCCGGTAGCAAAAGATGTCCATCCTCCAACAGTGGCGCCAGCAAAATTCTTCAATAGTGAAGATCCTGCAGCTTAACCTAAATCACTGTGCTGCGGCTCAAGATCTGTTGAGCCAAACGGTAAGAGAAACGAATATACACGCTGCCATCCTTAGCGAGCCTTACAGGGCCCAGGAGTCTCCTGTCTTCGTCTTGGATGCAACCAAAAAGGCTGCGCTATGGATTTGCGGCGTCTCACCATTGCAGCTCACCGACACAAACTCTGCGGCGGGTTTTGTTCGTGCGAAAGTAGGAGGAACCTGGATGTATAGTGTCTACCTTGCTCCCAGCCTCTCTCTTTCTGAATTCACCAGTATCCTCGACGCATTGGCTGCTGACGTTAGAGGTCGGTACCCTGTCCTGATTGGTGGCGATTTTAACGCTTGGGCGGAAGAGTGGGGGAGCGTCACTACGAACGCTAGAGGCCGAGTCCTGTTGGAGACCGTGGCATCCCTGGACATCGTGCTTCTAAACACTGGCGTGCAACACACTTTCAGTAGAGCAGGAGCAGGATCGATAGTCGATTTAACTTTTGTTAGCAGCTCCCTCTACAACGCATCGAGCTGGCGAGTCAGCAATTCGTACACAGCAAGCGATCATCTGGCAATTCTGTGCACACTTGGTCTACAGCCAGCTAGTAGCCAGCCAGTTTCGTCGAGTCTGAAAAGCTATCGCGTCGATAGCCTTAACATGCGGCTCTTCTCGGAGTTGATGACTGCTTTCCATGTTGAGGGGAACGCGGAGTCAATGGCGAACAAGGTTATGGAGCATCTGGAGGCAGTATGTAGCTCCACCATGAGCCTGAGGAGGCCCTATAAAAGACGCCATCAACCAGTGTACTGGTGGAACGAACACATAGCCGAGCTGCGTCGAACTTGTAACCATGCGCGACGTCGTTACCAGCGCTCTCGAGGCAGAGATTCATTTCCACAGTGGCAGGCAACGTTTCGAGACTGCAGGCGCGCACTAAAGGTTGCCATAAGGGAAAGCAAGCGTCAGTGCTTTTTGGAGCTATGCGACTCAGCAGAGCGTGACCCATGGGGAAGGGCGTATAAGATAGTTGTCAAAAAGCTGAGCTCTAACAAACAAGCCTCGCCGACTGACCCACAACAGGTCAGAGCTATCGTGGGAGACCTCTTCCCGCGAATGGATGATGACATTGACAGCGCCTCTAATGCACA
This sequence comes from Drosophila subquinaria, assembly GCA_037043405.1. Lineage (NCBI taxonomy): Eukaryota > Metazoa > Arthropoda > Insecta > Diptera > Drosophilidae > Drosophila > Drosophila subquinaria. Next base: position 697,144 of record JBAMBL010000452.1, on the reverse strand, counting down.
ACTGGAGCACCAGAATAACTCCGCAGTAGCTGAGGTCTCTCATGAGGAAGTTATTGCCCTAACGAAACAACTGAGCTCAAACAAAGCGCCGGGTCCGGACTCCATCCCAAACAGAGTCCTCAAACTAGCCCTCACACTTCGCCCCGACATCTTCGTGGAGCTTTTTAACAAATGTCTTCGTGAAGGCGTTTTTCCGGAAAGGTGGAAGGTCCAAAAATTGGTCCTTATACCCAAGCCGGGTAAGCCACCTGGTGCTTCAGCCTCGTATAGGCCGATTTGCCTCATCGACACCGCGGGAAAACTGCTTGAGAAGCTAATTTGTACCCGTCTGGAACTGGCCATTGCGGTTTCAGGGGACCTGTCGCCGCACCAATATGGATTTCGCAAGTCCAGATCTACTACAGACGCCATTAGTAGAGTCGTGGAAATTGCCTCGAGTGCAATCTCGGGCACCAGATGGAAGGGTGGCGCAAAGGAGTATTGCTTAATCTGCACGTTGGACATTCGCAATGCCTTCAACACGGCTAAGTGGAGCTGTATATTACGGGCTTTAGCAGCTTTTAACACACCTCTGTACCTTCAGCGGTTGGTCAAAAGCTACTTTGACGGAAGAGTACTAATGTACGATACAACCGAAGGAACTGAGCAGTATTCTGTGTCTGGAGGTGTCCCACAGGGCTCAGTGTTGGGCCCACTCCTGTGGAACGCGTTGTACGACGGCATTCTTCGTCTCAGACTCCCGCAAGGAGTTCAGGTGATAGGCTTTGCAGACGACGTTGCAGTCTTGAGCGTCGCCAAGGAGCTATCTCACGTTGAGGCAATCTGCAACCAGTCCATTCAGCTCATTCAACAATGGCTGGAACGAGTTGGCCTAGAGCTCGCCCCACACAAAACCGAGGCAGTGCTAGTGAGCAGCCGCAAGAAAGTCGAGACGGCCACTATTGTAGTTTCCAACACCGCTGTGTCTTCGAAGAGAGCTATTAAATACCTCGGTGTCATGTTAGACACTAGGCTGTGCTTTCGTGAGCATCTGGCCTACATGAGCGCCAAAGCGGCATCCACCAACAGCTCGCTCTCGAGGCTAATGCTGAACTCGAGGGGCCCCAAACAATGGCGAAGGACACTCTTGACGAGTGTTACTAGGTCAGTGATGCTCTACGCAGCCCCAGTGTGGATCACTGCCCTACAGACACCGAGCTACTCCCGAAGACTACTGGCTACCCACCGACTCTCTGCGCTGAGGATCATCTGTGCATTCAGAACGGTCTCGGACGAGGCAGCTCACGTGCTCGCAGGAGTGGCACCCATAGAGCTCCTTGCGGAGGAGAGGGCTTCGTTCTACCTGGAGGCTCATGGCAGAGGACTCTCAGTTGCTGAAAAACGAGATCTACGACTGGCAGGCAGGCAGCAGTGTCTAAGAAAGTGGCAAGACCGCTGGAACTTGTCCACTAAAGGGCGCTGGACCCACCGTCTCATCCCAGATATTGAATCGTGGGTAAATAGGAAACACGGCCAGGTCAACTTTCATTTGACCCAGCTTCTAAGTGGCCACGGTTGCTTTCGCAGCTATCTTCACCGATTTGGACACGACGCAGTAGGTGAATGCACATGGTGCAGTCACGGCACCGAAGAAGATGCTGAGCATGCCATTTTTTCATGTGGCAGATTTACAAGACAAAGACAGCAATTAGAGCTTGTCCTTGGTGATGCGATCTCAGTAAACAACCTTGTTATACTCATGCTTCAGTCGTCACAGAACTGGGAGGAAGTCAGCAATTTCGCAGCGGTCATCATGACAGAACTGCGAGCCGCTGAGCGTATCAGAAGAGCGTCTATGGACTAGGCGTAGCCTCAACCTTTGTGATGCAATGCTTCCAAGGCCGTACCGGAAAGGAGGGCTCGTTTAGTTTTTACCCTTATTATTAGTTTGTACATATAGATCAATAAAGAATTAAAAAAAAAAAAACACACACACACACACACACACACACACACATACCATAACAAATGCGGTTGCTTGGATACTGAGGAGGCGACTTACTACCGGGACCGACAACCGATCTGCTTGGGCGAACAAAACCTCAAATTGCATTCCTAATTCCTTTTATACTCCGCATGCAGTCCACACACACATACACACACACCCCACACACACACACCACTTTCTGCAAAATGTGCAATTTCCGCTTGAAGTCAACTATAACCCATTGTATAGAATAAGTGCATTGGAATATTTCATAGAACACACAATTTATTAGAATCATTTTATTATTTTGCGGACTATGAATATGTACTTCATGTTGGCATCAACATATGTATGTCATATTTTTGTGACTGCGCCAACATGGCCAAATGGAGCACTAGGTAAACGAACAACAGCTGGAGACAGGTGCACCACAAAAAACACACCTTGAAAATTATATTTCACAATTGCTTCAGGGAAATGTGGACGAGTATGTTGCAAAATATGTGTATGTAAGTACAATTAGATTGAAATCAAACCGGGGGAAGCACACTTCTAAAACGAATAACGATCAGAAAAATGCATAATCACTTGTATAAATAAATTTAAATAAAATTAATTTGAAAAATAGAACAAATCATTAATTCAATTCAGTATCTTTGTTAGTTGAAATAATAATTTTAATAACAAATATTTAGTTTTATACTTATAATTGAAATCTTAAGAACAAATCGTAGATCCAACAAATCAACTGAAATTGTTCATATGGTCAAAATAGTTGGGCAACGGACCGGGCCACAATTGTCGGGCAAAGAAATTGGGTTGGAAATTCTTAAATTGTTGTAAGCTGACAACAGAATTGAAGTAACAGTCTTAAGTACAAAAATTATGATTTCAAAGTCTTGTGACAAACATGCCAAAACAACATGAATTTAACTTGTCGCTTTTAGCATTCAATCGATTTGGCTCAAAGCATTTACAGCTAAAAAAAAAAGAGAAAGAGATAGAGAGAGTTCTGTTTCTGACTTGGACTTGACTAGATGTCTTGTGCCTTGTTTCGAATTTACACTGTACTCTTTTGATTGTTGTCTCTCAATTTTTTGTTGGCTCTTTTGGTTGTTTTGAAACTGTGCCAACATTTTGCCTGTTTTTGTGTTTTTGCTGATAACTTCATCATTGTCGTTTGTGTCAGCGTCGTCCTTGCCATGGATGAATATTTGCACCGAAAAAACAAAAAATGAAAACTCGTTGGCCAAATGTTTTGTCATGATTTGCGTGTAGTATATATGTATGTGTGTGTATGAGTTTGTGTGTGTGTATTTTACTCAGCTTTGGCCATTTATGGACTAGTGAACATTTTTCAGCTGGGTTAACTGAATGTGGGCATCACTTGGCCCAGATTATCGAGTGTCTGGCATGCAAAGTAATGGCGAATGTTGAATCAGATGGGCTTGGGATGATGGAGAATTGCCCTCACCTGAGCTAATGGCTTTTTGTTTTGCTCATTTTGTGTGTGCTTTGAGTAATTAAATTTATGGCCAGGCGGCACATGCATATGCTAAAGCCGGCAACCTGTTCGCTTCGATCTCAATATTCAGCAGCCGCAGATGCTGTTCAAATGTTTGACTTTTTGGCCCATGTCCATAACTGTCTATCTGTCCATGGCCAGGGACTATGCCTAGTTGTTCTTGTTGTTGCTGACCGGATAGCCGGCTGGCTATTAATTTCGAGCGGTTGTGACTTGGACCCGGACACACGAAAACGAGCACGAACTCGGACTCGGACCGGAGGCTCATGTGTACACATGTTTGGGCTTGTAAAAATGTCATGTTAATTTGTGGATTGTACGACCAGTGTCGGACAGTGGGGCATGCAAATAAATGTCTCGCTGTCTGTCAGCCACCCACGTCCACGCTCACGCCCCCTTCCTCGCCAGAAACGGAGGGCGGTGGGTGAGAAATTGGCTTTGAACGGCTTTTTTGCCCAGATTTATGAGCGAATCTGATAAGTGCTGCCAATAAATTTGGGATACAACAATTTGCAGTACATGTAGCTCATCTCCTTCTATCTCTCTCTCTCCCTATCTCTTTCAATTGAGTTAAGTATTCCGAATATTTATAGCCTTAAACAGTCATGGAGGATTTCCATGGGGATTACAATAATGATCTAGTATTAAGCTGGAATTTAAGCAATAAAACTATTTGTATGCTTACAATGCTTACATGTATTTCACAATGTATACAAAGGACTCTTTCAAAGGGTATAGAATAGCTCGTTGGATGTAATTTTGATGTACAATTCTTCAAAAGGAAAGTGTTTAATTATTCCATTTCGTCAGATTTCGACTTTAAGGATTAAAACACAATTCTCAGTTGCATTTTTGTCAGCACACAATGAAAGAAAGGAGAATTGCTCAGAATGCTCAGATTTGAAACCAAATGTAATCACACACAGTTCTAACAACAAAAATACATACAACAAAAGCCACAAGAAATCAGTGAATTATACAACATTTAAACAAACACAAAACTCCACACACACTCACACACACACACACAGACGTAGAGAAATGCATAGAAATCCACAAAATTAAGTTAAGGCGCTCTCACACAATGACGAGAACAAAGTTGGCCAAAAACTTTTGATGGAGATGGAGCCGGAGGAGGGAAAATAGCAAGTGGCAAGTGGAATGTGGCAAGCGGCAAGTGGCGGTGGCAAGTGGCACATGGAATAGAAGAAACTATCGCAGCAGAAGTGAAGTAAGTTGAATGTAAGCAAACAAGTTGAACCAACAAACCAAGTCTCTAATTGTGTTTGTGCATGTGTGCATAAGAAGGCGGCTGCACTCGGCCATGCCCCATGCCCCATGCTCCATGCCCCAAGCCTTTTGCCTCATGCCACATGCCACATGCCCCATACCCCATGGGCTATGTGGTCTATGGGCTAGAGTTCCATGCGGCAGACCGGAACGCACCACTTTGGTGGAGCTTCGCTCCTCGGCCTGAAGTATTACAACAGCCAGCAAGAAAATATGAAGAAGCAAAGCGAATGCAGCCAAAAGCCAACAATACGTGAAATGCAACTTTTTCGGTATGACGCTCGAGCACAAAAGCTCCCCACGGAGCTGCAAAACACAAAGCCGAACAAATGCGCAAAAGGCACTGAACAAATCGGAGAAAGATATTGTACAACAATATAATACATTCATCGACTGCTGAATACCCTTCGGAGGTAAATTAATTATTAATTGTTAACAAGACTATAGTATTTGATATTTGTAGTTAATTTGAATTAATTTCTTATTTATTAAATTTTATAAATATATGGAAATTCTAATATTTTTAATTTTGAACAAATTGGAGATATGTATATTGTACAATAGTACATTCATCGACTGCTGAATACCCTTGGATGTAAATGAGTCATGAGCTGTGGATAAAATATTTGATTATTTATTGTTAATAAAAATATTTTAGTTGATACTCGCAGTTCATTATTTTTTACATGTAAACTCTTCTATTTTCTCAATTACTCTGAAAAAATCGGAGAGATATTGTAAATTTTTCGACGTCTAAAAACCATTGAATGTGGCTTAAAATTTTAATAAATCATGAGCTGCAAAAAAAAAATTCTATATACAAATATTTAAAAACAATACATTCGTTGATACTTGTAGCACATTTATTATTATTTTTTTGGCATATAAACTGTAAAAAGAACATTCGTTTGTCGTTTTGGTTACTTTTCAAATATTTTGAAAAAAGGTTTTATTTTATTTACAAAACGAGTAAATTTTTATAATTATTTTTAAATATATCATAAACAATTTCAAATTGATTTATTGTTGAAAAAAGTACACTCGTATTTCATTTGAGTTTTTCTTAATTATTTGAAACAATATAAAAAACAATGATAAGTTTTGCGACATTTTATAAGTCAATGAATTTAAATTGATTTTCTTCTTAAGATTTCCTTTGATTGTTCAGGAGCTGTAGAGCTATTTGAAGGAGCAAACGAGCGAGGCAATAATGATGGTTTCTCTCGTCCTTGGAAGCTCTCGACACTTCCCACCTTCACGTGGAACTTGCCCCGCTGGCGGAGATACTTGGTAAGAAGCGCACACTGGGCCAAATATGGTGTGATGACTCCAATGTCCTCCTGTCTCACTTTAGAGCCATTGCCCAGTCCCCGTTTGACCAGATTCCGAACAAACCAGCAAAGGACCTCTGCCTCCAGCTCGTTGTAACTGCTGTGGGATTGAGGCGGACGTTGTGTTTTCCCAAATGTAGACTGGAATAGTATGGGGAACTGTGGATTGGGCAGCATATCCCAGTGGGCGGCCTGGTTAATCCTCTCCAGCGGCGCCAGCGGTATGAGTTCGTTATTATAGTAGAGCTTGTTAAACAGGCCCACAATCTCTGGATGCGATCTGTAATTTCGACGTAGTCGGGTCTGCAATGTGGAATCGTAGTTGCCGCTGTCGTTTACCTGGTACAACTCGCTGTCCATCAGACGCCCCATCAGAGACTCTCCCAGGCCCAATGAAGATGCTCGCTTGCTCTTGATAACTGGACCCAACTGCTTGTGATCACCGGAGAGTATCACATGACAACTGGTTCTCTTCAGGTGCACGATACCCAGCAGAGATTCGGGCTCTGATGATGCTGCCGCTTCATCAATGAAAACATGCGTGGCTGATTTTATCCTTAGTACATCCTCTATTTTATAGGGGGAGACCTGTTTATCCTCTTTTATTCGAGCCATGCAGGCAACTTTACACAATGTGGCCACAATGATGTGATAGTTCATTAAATCAATCGGCAATATTTTTTCTCTTTCTTTTCTAGTCATCGTTAAGTGTCGGTAGTTAGAGTTTCTCAATACCAAAGGATGCACCAATTTCAAGTCTTTTTTGGATCTTTTTTCCGAAAACACTCGCATTAGAATTCCATTTGGCAATTTGCGTTCATAGGTAAATCTGGTATCTTGCTGAATACACTCACATATTCTTAAAGCAATCGTATCGCAGGCTGAATTCGAGCCTGCAGTAACAATAATTCGATTAGAGGTACTCTTGATGTAAAGTTGTAGAATTGCCTCGACAATTGTCGTGGTTTTGCCAGTTCCTATATTATATATTATAAAGACTTCAATTAGTAAAAATCCATAATAATATTAAGTCAGCTACTCACCAGGTGGTCCGAATACAATGTAGGGTGCCAGAGGGCTGGGACCAGCAACGATCTGTTTCACAGCCTGCAGTTGATCAACATTTGTTGCAATGGAAGCGTTGATCAGTGTAAAAGGCGTCGACAAGTCGGTCTCAGAGGTCTGAGGATTTGTACTCTGTTTACCATGTAAAGGAAACAGATAGCTCCGAAGTGTAGAGGACGCCTGAAGATAATCAATGGCTTCATACATTAAGCGGATCGGAATCCGAGTAGAACGAAAAATCACATTAAATTTCATCAATTCGCTTAGCGTATTACAACTGAAGGAGATGCTGTTTCGTTCTATATTCGTGATTTGACAAACATGTCGAAAATTTGGATCCCTTATCTCTAGCTTCTCGTCTTTATGCGGTAGCTGCTCCAATATGATGTGTTTTTTCCGTATGGAGGCCAACACACTGGCCTTGGGCACCAGCACTAGTTCATCAATGTCCACTTTTAGTACATCTTCAGGATTCACTTTCGTCTGGTTTAGTTTAATTTGGTATATAATTTTCGTTTTATCGTCTTTCAGAACTATTTCAGTTTTTTGAACAACCAGATCAGTCTCCATAAGTTGAGCAAAAATCTTCATTGTTGATAAGTCTTCAATACTGAGAAGTAATCTGAGCAACACACAAACATTATCTCGGCTCATTTGATGAGTCTGCAAATATGCCTCAAATTCTTTTTTAGCTGCTATCAGACTTTCGTCATTGAAGTTGGCTTTAAGTGCCTGTAGCATGGAATCGTTGGGTTCGTAATCATCAATCTCCATATTATCAATAAAGTCAGATCACAGTGTTTGTGATTCTTTAAATATAATATTAGAAGTTTTTATCAATTAAGCTACCCGGACTCGTTGAAGACGTTCTCCGCTCGCTGGTAAATTGAAACTAACACATTGAAATTAATGAAGCCTTGTTTGAAAGCTCAATGTTCTAAGAAGGTTTGTGTTCGTTAGAAATCGACATATCGATATTTTAAAAATTCTTTGCAGCTCAAGTCTACGATCAGTCGAATAGAGGTGGAGAACTATTGACAGCCGGCACCATCGAAAGTGAGCGATATTTTTTTCAAAAACATCGATCGCTTTCGATAATGTATTAATTTAAACAAAAATTATCAGTTTTTTAAAAAAAATGGCAACAAAAATGCAAAATTCTTATTAATTTCATTTAAATTTAAGAAAGATTGTTATTATCCTAATAACCAAATTACAAGAAAATTTGTATTTTTTTGAATGAGCAACATACAATAAATAAAGTAGTGCGCGTAATTTCTGTGAAGCGTGAGACGTCATAAAAAACTATCGCCCACTTTCGATAGTGCAGGTCTGCCAACGATATATGCTCTATTGCGCTCGACCATCGATAAGGCCGATAGTGCCATTCATAGTTCTCCACCTCTACAGTCGGTCAGTAAAACAGCTGACTGTCCAGTCAGCTTTTGTTTGACTGCTTGCACTGCTTTGAAAGCTAAGTGCTTGGAAATGATCATTTGTTTATGGGGGAATCCCACATTCTGAAATTCAGCTGTTGGAGCTTGTATTCTCGTGAAGTTATCGATACGTATTTAGTTTCAGTTTTATTTCAAAAGAATACGATGACAATAATAAAACTAAAAAATAAATAAAGAATTAAATTTTATTTTCAGCTGTCTCAATTGTTCAATTTATGATGTTTAAGTTTAACAGCAATAACACACAATAATATGACTGTTGAGTTCACTTTTTTCTTTTATCATTACAAATATTCAGACAATGAATTTTAAATATACATACATATGTACATACTTTATGTTGGACTACCTACGGCTTCAATTCAACTCAATCCTTCTCAAGTACAAAGGACAAGAAGCACCATACAAAAAGACGGAAATATATGTATGTACATATGTATGTATGTATGTAGCAAAGGTTGCCATTGTGAAATGACGACGAAATTGAAAGTACTGTGTACTCTGTGTATGGTGGCCAAGAGCCAAGGAACGGGATCTGGAGGCGTTTGGAGTACATTTGTTTATGCTGCCTGGCAAGAAGTGCTGAGAGCGTTGAAATGGAACAAATGAACCAAGTCAAGAATGGCCAACTACACACTCACATATCACATAAGCAAGCCAAACAAATGATTTTACTCGTTAGAAGAAAAGTTCAACTTGTAAATTCAAATTTCACATTTGTCTGCAATTCGCAATTACATTTTGGCAACAACAATGAAAGACGAGTACGCCAGCATCTAGCACCTGATAGAGAGCAAGATTCAGTGAGAGCAAAAAGGGGAAGCAGTTGTTATTCACGGCCAACTACAAATGCCGCCCACTTCATGGCTCATTGTTCCGGGAGAAGCGCCGCAAATGGAGCATAAGAGAGACAAGGCAAGAGTCAAGTTTCCAAATTTCTCAGCCAAGCTCCTAAAGCATATTGTAATAATCCAAATGAAATTAAATGTACCGTAAACATTTCAAATTACGGCCAATGGCAGCTCCTGCTCGTACATATGGCTCCAATTCTAAAACCAGGCCAGGTGCAAGTGCCATACATAACGGCAAGACAATAAAAGTTCCCGACCGTTGTTGTGTGGGCCAAGTGGGAGCTTGGTCTAAATTGTATGAATAGTTAAGGCAATTTTGGTGAATCAGAGTCAGAAGTTACTTACTTCCCATATTGATTATTCAGATGAATAAATACTAAAACATTGTTCTTTTTATTTATTTTTTAAGACTAACAATAATGTTCCCAGGATAGTTAGCTCCTAGTGTTGGAATATACAATTTTATCTATGCCAAATCATAGTCCATTTTAAAGACATGCCAAACAGTCAAGTGCACCCATAAATCAAGCTAACAATACATATTTCAATCAATTTATTTCCCCCGTCGATGTATACGTCTTCGAACTATTCAATTGCCTTGCTTTATGGTATAGCACCATTAAATTAGCGGAGAAAATAAATGATCGGCTTAAGTAAAAGCCACACCAATGAAATTGCACAATTTACAAGTTTACGAGCAATAAATGGAGATGGAGCGGGAGTTGGAGTCCTCTAGCCGCCAACGAGGATCTCCAGCTGAGTGAGCCTTGGGGATAATTTATTTCGAAAACAACTCTATCGCGATCTCGGCAACACACAACCGCATACTCGTAAAGCACTCGATTTATTGCCTTGGTTTGCAACAATTTGACAAGCAAATTGCTATAATTTCTTTCAGCCAATGATCGAAAACTATGCGGGGGCGGGGCAAACAAATGGAATGAGAGAATTTTTCTCAGTGTGTGTGTGTGTGTGTGAATGTTTGTGTGGACATGCAGCCAGTCATGAGCAGCATTTTCGCGCGTTTATCTGAGGAAATTTATGTTTGCGATAAAATCTGAACGACTACCGACCACCGCTCTGGTTCCACAACTCGGCACAACTCCAACTCCAACTGCACTGCAGAAAGAGGCCCCAAAGGCACATCTAATTGCGATGTGAGACTTTGGAGTCTGGAGTCTGGCGGAGACGGAGATCGCGATCGTCCGTTAAATTGCCATAATTTCTTTAGCATTACAGTACGACGAGTACAACTCGAACTTGTCCACGTAAATGGGAAGCACAAAGTTGGCTTATTAGGTGGCCACAGCTCTATTTTTCTGTCCGCAACTGTCTGCACTCTTTGAATTCTGCCACAGGCTTAAGTGATTTGGGGATGCGAGAAATGGAGGCAACTATTTTACGATAGCAACAGTTAAGGTATATTGAGGCTTATTGAGTTACTTGTCTTATGGTAATGGAAAAATCGAATTGCTATTATTCGGACTGCCTAATGCCGCTGGCACTTGTAATTAGTTAAGCCTACTGACTGTGTGGTCCACAGATATAATAAACGACCCGAACTTGGACAGTCTTTAAGGCCTAATGATCGCAACTCAAGTGGTCATGGTCAGGATCTCTTATTATTCAAGTGACACGCACTGCGTCAAAATGTAATCATCATTAAATATTTCAAAAGCGCATAAACCGCATTATAAATGATTTTCGGCAGTCTCGAATTAAGTTTCAGATTCAGTTCAAATTTTTAGGAAGAGGCTTTGCACTTGATGACGATGCAAGACATCCATAATATTTTGATATTTGGGCCATAAAAGCAGCGAAACTCTTTGCTACGGCCCATAAAAATCAAAAGAAAATCACATTCCAAATTTTATTTTAAGAAAAAAAAAAACGTATTACTTTGTTGGCATTTTATGCGATGCGACAATATGGTGAGGGGTGAATTAAAAAGCTGGCCCAGCTCATGAACATCGCCTCTGTATGGGAATCTGAATTTTATAGCGATTTTAATATGCCACATTGGACTAATTGTTGGCCAGAGAGTACACTGTAGGGGCTTTGAAGGCACTTAGAAAGTCGTTAATCCTAAATTTATGCACTATGTCCGTCTGTCTGTCTGTTCCAATTTAATGGCTCACTTCGTGCGGCCAGCTCTCATAATCTTAATTCCCTTCAAGGCTCTCAATTTCTGTTGTGCTCTCAACATTTTTGGTTGGCCATGCATAAATCCCGCAGGTTAAATAACTTTAATTATTACAAGGAAATGCTTAAAAAGTAATTCAGTAACGCTTTCATTTTGCCCATGTAAACTTTCGGAATCAGTTTTGTGAACCACTAAATTATCAATATTTGTATGCAATTCAATTATAATTAATCGAATACTTAAGCGAACTTAAATAACTAAATTAGAATCTTATCGACTTTCCTTTAAAAATCGTTATCAGAATTGATGCACGATCATGTCCGTTCTCATAAAGCTCAGGGCTGCAAGAAGTTGAGTTGCAGGTGTTTTCCAGCACTGTTTATTATTACCGAAGCTGTCAATTTGCAAAGACCACTATTTCTTTGAATCAATTCTGTTCTTGGAAAGCGAAAAGTTAAAGTCAGCAAAGTTTTTGTTTTAATTGTCGAATATGATGGAGGAAACTTCGAAAACTTTGTTGCGTTTTACAAAGGTAGGCATAACAACCATTATTTCAATATTTTAAAAGGAAACAATTATATTTTCATCGTTTTTCAATTAAAGTTGACTATTGAGGATTGTTTGGGCTGCAGGCATGTGACTATAACGTTTCCCCAAGTGGACAACGTGCATCTGTTGCTCTTCAAATTGGCCAAAACGAATGGCGGCGTGTCCTCCACATCCCAGACAGTTACTCCAGTTGGACAGGCTCTTAAACTGATGTGCACCATGGAATTTGCCACGGCAGCGAGCTTGCAGCACTTGTCGCTCTTGGAAATCGGAAGAGGGCGTGTGGAAATGTCGTTTGAACTGATGCGTTTGAATAGAACTGATGGTAATAGAAACCCCGACGCAGATTCAGAGAGCGATTTGGACATGGAACCGTGTACCTCGAGGCAGGCTCAGGTGCGCCAGCAATTGCGATCTGAGAGGCGTCAGGCTCAGCGATCAGGTTGCAATATTAGATACGATGTGACCGTGATTCGTCGCTTCGACGACGTGAACTTCCTGGATCGTGTCATGATCAAGGTCGACTCGGGCAATTGGCAGGCGTTTCCCTTTGCCGACTACCATAATTTATTCTTCGTGCAGCCGCAGCATAAAACCGACTTATGGGACACAGTCAATAGGAGCTGCGTTAACAACTGGCTGAATATCATTCAGTCCGATGCGGTTTGCTACAGCAAACTCAAGTAATTATTAAAAATATATATGTGTATACATATTTATAATATAATTATGTATACATATTTATATTTGGTCCCTTGCAGACACGATGGCAATCCCTTTGAGGTCCTTGCCAAGCTCTTCGATCACCCGGACTACCAGGAACAGGAGCTCCTCGATAAGCTGACCACCAGCTGCCTGGCGACCAACGAGGCGATGCGACTCAGCGAAAGGCGCTTTGTGTTGCGCATTTTTGAGGAAGTTCGTCAGATTTTTGAATTCATCACTGTTAATGAGTACACCGTGTGGTTCTTTGTGCCACGCCTCAATCGCTACACTGTACTGAATGAACTGGTAAGAGGATACAGATATGTGTATAGATAAGTTTATCAATTAAATCGTTTTAATTTATAGAACCTGGATGACTTCGATTTGCAGAATGTGCGAACCAGCATCAAGTTGAGCGGCGATAAAAGTACATACTTCTATCATCGTGTCGATCACAACATCATGGACATACTTCTAGTGGCTTTCCAGATGGCACTGGCCAAGGCTAGCAATCAGACGGTGCTGTTCCTGGGCCATCTGGATAAGGTTGGTAACCAATCATTTAAAAATGTATTGCTTTTATAACCATGTTTTAATCACAGCTGGCCGAATATGTGACCATGCAATATGTAAAGTCCTTTTTTATGAACAACTTTTATGCCAAAGATTCTTTTTCGCCGGTATGTTATGAATACTTAAATGTTAACACTCTCATTCTGAATTCTGCTTCTTTTTGAAGAGGTGGATCTGTAAACGGTATTTGAATCAAATTATTGAGGTGTCCAAGTCGCTGGGTCTCATTGTCTTCATCGAGTATCCGTCTGGTCTGACTCTGCTGCCAGAGAATCGTCAGGTGATCAGATGCATTCAACAGACAAGTGGAAATAATGACTCCAGTACCTGGAAGGTATTCGTGGATATTACCAAGAAAGCTGACAGTGGCGTTGAGCGTCTAAAGAATCTTATAAAAATGAATTAAGCAAAGGCGTTTGGCAAATTTGAATTGCGATATTAACAATTATTACTTTAACTTTAAAGAACATTGATTGAAATTGGAACACATGATAACTTCATAAGAGAAGATTTATGACATTGAATTAATTAAGTTAATCGATTTAAACCATAATAAGAATATTTCTTACTTTTTACTTTATTCATCAAACTGTTTTTTATTTTTAATTTGCATTCAACTAATTTCATAGATTCCGGACTCTGCTGGAATCATTCTTCAGCTGCGTTTCAATTAGTTTTGCCGGCTGTCAGCTCGACTTTGGGCTGTGGCACAACCCGTCAGACAGATGGCCAAAATATGGCAGAGGCCATGGCTAAAAGCAGCAACTGCCATTGCTAAAACAACTACAATGCTTGTCAGTTAGTGGAACGCGTCATTTGCTGCTGCAATTGCATTTTGCGCAAACCGAAAAGCATTTTGAGGCAAACAAACTCTTCTATCTTTCCCTCCCTCCCTTCCTTCTCCCTCTAAAGTAACCCACACTGACACAGTTTAGAGGAAGTTGAGCCAAGGGATGCAGCTGACAGAGAATGTTTTCCGCATCCGTATCCGTAAACTGACACGATGACTGACTGACTGACTGACTGCTTGACTGATTGGTGGCTGTTTTGTGCAACTTTTAGTGGCACGTTTGTTGAGCCCAGCAAACACTTGAAATATTGCTGTTTTCCTTCCTTTTGTTTTTTTTTCTTCTTTACTAGAATTTAGCACCTAAGACAAGTTGTCTGTTAGAAGCATTTCTGCATCGCTCATACGCAACGTGGCCGCCGAATTAGCTTCATTTACTTAAGAAATGCATATTGTTGGAGAGTTTTTATTAAATTTTTATCGACAAATTAAGCTTGACCTTTTCAACTCATTTCACTATCAATCAACTAAAACTTGTATTATTATTATTTTGTCATTTTGGACACCACTGATATGGTTTGACCTTTTCAAATATATTTTCAATTCAATTCACTATCAATCAAGAGTAAAAAGTATTTTGTTGCCGCTGGTCATTTATCTGTATACTCATTACTAATGTTTAATTGGGTATGATAGGTTTCTTATTGTTACATGAAAATATATTTATTAAAGTAAAAAATATTCGACAAAAAACACAAGTTACAGAAGTTAGGGTATTTTACAGTTGGAAATAATTTGCTCTGATTTTAGCCGAGATTGATGTCTGCGAGGTCAACAGCGGACCAGCGGCAATTCCACTGGACTCACTTGGCAAGTTTCACTGTACAGTGTGCACAGTACAGGCAGCTGATGGCTGCAGGCTGCAATGCGTGCCAGTTTTCGCACCTTATCCATGATTCGACTATGAGATGGAATGAGAAGAGATGAGCTGAGCTGAGGCTGCACTCAGTGAAATGACAGCTGAGCATCATCATCAGACACACGCACTAGACAAGTATTTTTGACCCCTTCTACCCCCTCCGATGCCCTCTGCTTTCTGCTGGCATTTTTAATAATTGCGCAACGCCAACGAATTAATCCTCAGTGAACATTACTCAGAGATTTGGCTCTCATTTCACGATGAGATGATGCTGCCGTTGTTTGCATTTTCTGCTTCGGCAATCGGAAAGTAAACACATCAAGTACTTTGAGCCAAAATTGAAATGAGAATGAGAATTTTCCTTTACCTTTTCAACTTTTAGGGAATGAAGAAAGATGTTCTACGTATGTGTGAGATACAAATCCACTGCCTCATTATGAATTGTTGAATTTTAACGACAAGATCCTTTTTTAAAAACTTAAGCTTAACCATCTGAGCTGATTACCTTCTGCAGAAGCTGCTGAGTACAATACTAAATTTATCCTCATCCTTCGCACATAAATCTCATCAAAAGCAGTCGAAATACCGAAATACGGAGTATAATCAGGGCGAAGACAAAATGCTGCTCAGTGCTGCTTAAAAAAGGTCAAGCCTTCTCGTCTTTGTCATAATTAAAAATTAATAAGCGGCGGAGCATCCAGGACAGGATTCAGGATTCAGGCTGGAACAGCTGCTCGACTCGGCGAACCATGTTGGAATCGCAATCTGTTATTATGTAGGGGCGATTCCCAACAACAACAACAATAACAGCAACAATAAGTGCATGGCAATGACGGCATTTTGGCCATTTTGGGTCCTGACCCAAACACCCAAAAAGAGTGTTGAGCTTTACCTCTTACCCCCATCCCATCCCGTTCCTCGTTTGCTGTTTCTGTTGGCAGCTGCTAAAAGCGCAAATGAGCATTAAAAACTCGTTTCAACTAAATATTTAAACAGTTTATTATGCTGGCTGGCAGGCGGCAGCCTCTCGCATTCGCACACATGGGCGTGGCAGACGCTAAAAGCCGCGCATGATTATGGCCACCTGACCACCTGACACGCCCCCTCGCCCACACGCCCCCGTTGCCATCTTCCCTCATGTCTCGCCAGTGTAAAATGGCGCGTGCGATGCGCCAAAGGAAATTTAAATTTGAATTAATTATGATGCTGATTCTGATGCTGGATTCTGGCCTGAGTCTGGCTCTGGCTCTGGATCTGCCTCCGTCTCTGTGTCCTGGTCCTGCTCCTGGTCCTGGTCCTGCTCCTGGTCCTGGCCAGCAATTAGTTGCTGTTGCCGCTCTGCGGGTCTACGACTAGTTGCATAGGTGTTTAATTTACCAAACAACAAATAATTGCATTTCACGCCCAGAAAACGGGCAGGGTGACCAATTTTGCCAACTGCATAACATAAATGAAATGTAATGCGACACATTTTGACTACAGTAAGAGCACAATAATATTTTAAATAAATAAACTCAAAATTAAATTGAACATACCAAGAATGTGTACTGATAGACATATTTTTTTAAAGACGATTTTCGACGATTTGTCGATTTTCCATATTATTTTCTATCAATTTAATAAACTAAACCTAAGTTAAACCCTATTAAAACGGCTTAACTGCTTAATTAAACAACTGGATTGTTCACATATAAACAAACCTGGCTTGTAAAATTGCAAATGGGCCAACAAATGCAGTTAGCACTTGTGCAGCAGAAACAGTTAAAGTTGAAAGTGGACAAGGTCATTAACATTTCAAGAATGCGAATGTGAATGCGAAATTCGTCACTGACTGACTCACAGATAGAGCCATGGTGAACTGGAAATGAAATGAAATGGCGAGGCTTAAAGCAGCATTCAGTTGGCCAGTGAAATCAAGCATTCAAGTGTCATTAATTAGTCGGCAAACATGGCCAACGAGGACTGCTTTGGTGGTCAGTCAAAAACAACAACAGCAAGGTTCATTGGACACGCCCACGCATTTACGTTTCATTTGACCGATGCCGAAAAAGAAACTCCCCACTGCCCCCAGGGAAGGAAGCGTGGCAGTGTTGGACCGGCCACTGCATTTGCGTTTAATTACGAAATAATCCAGAAAACGCTGTGCACTAAAATCGATTGAGAGTGGGAATTTGGAATTGGAATTGGAATTGGCGGCTCTCAGCTTTACTCCACTCAACTTCACTCCGTTGTTGAGTCCTCGCACATTGAAATCGGCTCATGGCACGTCAGCGCCAATGATCCAATGACGATGGGGCGCCCACAGTTGACGCTGCTAACCCAATTAAACTGTCGCCTCAAAGCATCCCCCAATTTACCCACAAGCTGCAACTGTTGCCTCCACTTTGCCTGGCACTTTGCCCAAACCGCAGAAGCAAAAGCCTCACAAACGCTTCACTTCACTTCACTTCACTTCGCGGGCTTCAATAGCAATTTGGGTAAATTCCTTTTTAATTTCAACCGCAACCGCCTAGCCTCTATCGTCCTCTTGGTCCTATTAGCCGTTTGTGCTTGAGATGGTCGCGTGAAACATCGTCATTATCAAATTATTATACATACTAAATAAAATGTTTGTTTTAAATAACATTTTTGTTATACATATATTTGGGAATGTCTGTTTAAGATATTTAATAAAATATTTTGAAGTTAAATATATGTTTATGTCAAATTTGAAAATATATCTTAGATATAATAGATGTGTAATTTAATTTTATTAGTGGGATTCCGGTAAACGTTTTTGGTTTGCTTTTGATTTGATTTTTATTTTTCAGTCAGCTGTTCACAGCTGCTCCATACAAAATTTTCAGTGTGCCCAGAGCAAATCAGGGAAATGTGGTCTTACTAATTGATTTAAAAAAACCAGCTCTGAGATTGATTATTTTTGCATTTTGATTTTCTTTCAACTCAAAACTGTGTCAGCTGTGTGGCATATGGTGTTTGTTTACATTCTGCTGTCATATCAATATGGAGAACGTTAGTCTAATGCATTTAAAGTATTTATAAATAAATAAATATAAAATGTTTGTTTAAATCTGCGAGTTTTCAATAAAAACATAATCGAAAAGCAAACTTTCGTTTAAAACGCGTATAAATTTCCTTTTCTGGCTTTCTTTCGGCATTTTGTATACTTTTTAGTTGTCAATTAGCTGTTCGCCCAGGCTGTCAGCTGCTCACGAAATCAAAAAATAATCAGTGTGCAAAAAGGGTCGTTCCGTCAAATAATTTTGATTTGGTTAAAAATAATCAAAAGCAAATCAAAAACGTTTACCGGAATCCCACTATTAATTATCGTATTTTATTATGCGAGCCATTTATTAATTATTTATTTACTTTTAGACCAAATTAAACTTTTATTATTCGCATGCATACCAAAAGCACATTTATATATTTTTGCTTTGACGAAAAACAATGCTTTCGGCACTAGCGTGTATTGTCGTACAGAGTGGCCGCGATCACCAGAACTAATCAATCAGTAATCATGTATTTTGTTTGTTCGATAACAAAGCATCACAATCACAGAATTTCAGCGTACTATTTTGGTGATGAATTTTCAGTCATCATAAATCACAAAATTTGAAATCATGATTGCTAATCACTGCATTTCACCAGAATAATCATGCAAATTTCATCGATTTTCTGTTGTCGATTTGTTCTGGTGAACACGGCCAGTGACTTTTTTAAATTTCTTTAACGATAACTTCGTTATTTATGATTCCTTAGTCACGACAGTCACGAGCACATCTCCAGCTTATAGTGCAGCTGTGAAAATGGCTCTCAGAAAGATGAGGCGGAAAATTGAATTGAATGCTAGTTTTAGTTATCGTTGGGTTTGGGTTTTGGCTGCATTTTTGGCAGCCTGCTCATGGAAAAACAATTTTCAATGCCATAAAGCCTGAAATTTGATTAGCACACACTCACACACACACACACACTCACACACTCACACAGCAGCACACAAAAAAGCAGACATCACATGCCGAGAAGCGGCTAGACATAATAACATAGAATATTTTGGATATCAAGACGTCGCCTTTTTGCTTTTCTGCTTTGTCTGGTCCAAATCAGATTTGTGCTTATAAAATCTGCTGCCATTCCATTAAAAAAGGGGGCGTGCCAGCCGCGCTAGACAGCCGTTTTTTTGTCAGCAGCTTGAAAAGAATCTTGCTAATTGTTGTGTGGAAAATGTGCCTTAAATAAAATTCCCTTAAGGAATTGCTTAAGAAAGTTGTCGCTGCTGTTAATTGCGTTTGCTGCCACGCCCACTGGCGCCTACATAATCTTCATATTTGATATGCAAACATGGCGAAAAGAGTCTTGCGAATTTCTTTTACAGCCATTTTTCAACAATTTTGTCGACAACTTTTCTTTGTATTTCTGGGCATGTTGACTTTTGTCAGCGGCTTTCGGCGTTTTCATATCATGTTTGTCTTCATAAAAGTTATCCCAGGATATGCAGTGCATTTTCTTTGTGCTTATGCAATTATCCCTGAAAATGTAATATTCCTACTTCAACCTAAAACGCTTTTGTTTATCTTGGAAAATTGTTTGCGCAATTGGAAAATTGCCTTTTTGTCTGCACATTTGTTTGTCAAGTATTTTTAATTAGTTATGTATTACATTTAATGCGTTTTTGTCTATTATAAATCGAAAGTGAACAATAATAACTATTTAAAAGGCAAATAAATGAAAATCTCTATAAATATTTTGATTCGATTATTTAATGGTTCAACAATGAAATCATTTTATTATGAAGTGTATTGAGAACCGATTTCGAAGAACTTACATATTCAAAGAAATTGTATTTAATTCTAAATTGCCAAAATATTTGTTAATTAAGCTGATGAAATTTTCGATTCGTGTAGGTAATCAATTTATTACCTTGGATTCTATAATAACTACAATTTCTTAAAAATACCTCGAAAATGTTTGAAAAATACATAAACATATTAATTTTTGCAAATAAATTAATTTAAAATTTTAAAAAAACATTAAAATTTTTATGCGAAAGTGAAATTCAGAACAGACCTGTTTATCTCTTCCAAATAAACAACACTTGTATTTATGCTGCCATTTTTTATACCCTGTTAATTTTGAACAATAAATGAAATGTAAATTTAGTTTAGCTGAAAATCTGAATTTAAATTATCATTTCATGTTAATCTTGAGTAACATCAGAAATTGTGAAATTAACTATACGATGGCTAAAGATAACTCGAGAAGAGAGAGAAGATAGTAAGTGAGAGAGTAGTGGCAGCGGAAATTACTGAGAGAGAGAGAGAGAAGTAAGTGAGAGGAGTAGTTGCGGAATAAGGGGAAGATGAGAACTGGATAGAATCACAAGCTTGCAGCAACATCCTTTGTTTGT
Source organism: Drosophila subquinaria (assembly GCA_037043405.1). Classification (NCBI taxonomy): domain Eukaryota; kingdom Metazoa; phylum Arthropoda; class Insecta; order Diptera; family Drosophilidae; genus Drosophila; species Drosophila subquinaria. Next base: position 676,579 of record JBAMBL010000452.1, on the reverse strand, counting down.
AATTAATTTCAATATAGCGCATTCAGTGACTCAATTTCAAGCTGCGAGATAACTCAGACAGGATCGGGATGTCAGGAGCAATAGTGGCTGCGAGTGAGGAAGAGGACGACAGAAAGGCGAGCTGGATCTGCAGGATGTAGGAGTAGGCTGTAGAATGCAGTCCTTCCATGGCTTAGTCGGGCATTACTTGGGCCATAAAAGTAGTAAAATTATGTTGACTGAGAACAGCGCCAATGGGTTGCCCGAGGGGGCGTGGCAGGGGGCAGGGGGGCGTGGCGTATATCGTCGCCACACACACAAATACTCATTCTTATTTGGAACAGCAGATAAAAGCAACTCGCTGGCGTTTTACTTAAAATATTTGCACACTTCGCAGTGTTTGATTGTTTGTTTGTTTGTTTGCTTGTATCTTGTAGATACAATTTTCTGCTGCTTTTGTACAATTTCATTGAAACACACTCGCATATTGGCTAGGGAATTGTTTTTTGGTAGCTTTTTTTGTTTTTGTATTCCTGCAAATGCAAACAGCGACCATGCATAATTTCAATTTTCAACAAAACAAAAAACTGAGAAGGAAGTCGAAGGATTGCAGATTGAATGTTCGGAATGCTGAATACAAGAGCAGATGGCGACTTTTGGAATCCATGAATACAACAACATAGTACTCCATTTAAAGAAATATTACCATCACCAAAAGAAATAATAATATTATCATCTCATGATGTTTGTTTAAAAACTCTATTGTAGTTTAAAATGCGAGAGCTCAACCTTGGCACCTCTGATATCCAAAACAAATCCAGCTTTTCTAAAATAAATTCCATGATCGAAACTCATAAGATGACACATTCTGGAGACTATGAAGTGAGCATGCCACCCAGTGATTCCATATCGGCGCTGGAGTTCAGTCCAGCGCCAAGGATTTACTCTGTGCCGCCAGCTGGGACCAAACGGTGCGTGTTTGGAGCGTGGAAATGAATGAAGTGACAGCGCCAAATATCAGCTGCAATGTGAGTGCCCCGGCCATGGACGTCAGTTGGGGTGATGACTGTTTCAAGATCTATCTGTGCACCAGTGGAGGCGAGGTGATCCAATGGGATCTGCAATCGAATCAGCTGATCCGATTGGGTGTCCACGATGCAGGTGTTCGCAGTTGTCACTGGATCAAGTCGGCGAACTTTGGCTGCCTGATGACTGGATTCTGGGATAAGACACTCAAGGTAAGGAGCCGGTCCGCCGGCTCCGATGGCGTCTTCATGTTCTGGGATGCGCATACACTTGAATGCCTATTCGCGAGCAACACCAAGGATCAGGCCGTGACCAAGTGTTGCTTCAACGCCGATGGCCACATATTCGCCTATGCCCTGGGCTACGATTGGGCTCGTGGCCATGAACACTATGATTCGAGAAAGCAACCACAAATCTTATGGCATCCCTGCTTCGAGGAAATGAAGCCTAACAGATAGATAGTTAGAACTCATTTTAGAATGTTGATTAAAGTAAGATTTTATTAATTTCTTCACTATACCAACTGTTTAAGGCTTCATTATTGGACTTTTATAATGCTGATTTTTTGCCATTTTATTTTTTTATACTTAAAAAGTTAATCAAGATTTTTAGACTTGAATTTTAGAATGATTTTTTTTTATTTTTTTAAACTGCTGAGGTTAATTTCAGATGCTGAGTTGGATTTCTATCGATTGTCGAAGGAGTATTCATTTAAAGAGTAGTGTGTGTAGTGATATTTCACACCTTGTCATCTTGGATATGGGGCACACAAGAGTGGCAGGTTGGTTGGATTACAAAAGGCGCCGACTTGTAAATGGAGGCAACTTGGCTGGAATCGCGTGCCAAGCGCGAAATGGAAACTGAAAGGCGCTGCAGCTCCAAGTCAGTCCAAGTCGCAATGGCAGCTGCACAAGAGTATAAGCGTATAAACGCTTTTGCAATTGGCCGTATTGGCCAACTAATCAAGCCAAAAATCTGAATCTGAGTCAGCAACAGCAATAGCAGCCAGCGATGCGTGTAACTTTTTCAATTAATTTGGCTTAAACTGAGAGAGTGTTCCGAGTTCTGAGTTCTACGAATTTACGGCTGAGTTATTTCAAAAATGTTTTGCATATCAGATTGAGCTGCAGCTTGGGGCGCACTTAAACGCCTTCGTTTTAATTTAATAAGAGCTTGCCAAGGCAACCAACTGGCATCTGCAACTGCATCCCAAATGAATGGAAGCTGAAAGCTGAAAAAAAAAACAGAAAAAATGCAAAAAAAAACTACTGAAAAATAGAAAAGAAAATGCAGTCGCAAGTCGCGGCTTTGACTTTAGCTCCGACTCACTCAGACTCCAATCAGACTCCGCTTGCCGCATGTCAAATTTGAATTTAGCTGCAATTTTTACAACTGTTGCAAAGTCGCCTTCAACTGAAAATGCATCTGCATTGGAAGTGGAAGTAGCTGTGGATGTGGATGTTGTTGGTGGTGAGTGAGAAGTAGTCAGGGGGGAGTGGAGTTGCAAGTACACGCCAGCCACATGCAGAAATGCTGATGCAGCATGTGAGCCAGCCAGACAGTTGGCAATTTGCATAAATTTAGATTAGTGACATCTGACGTGAGCCTGCGATACGAGTGAGTGAGATGCTGTGAAGGAGAAGGAACAGATACAGCAGGGGGAAGTGAGGAAGTGAGACGGCATGTGAGCGGAAATATTAAGTAGGCGACTGCGCGATTGCCACCTCCTAATTCTCAGTCAAGATTAGCTGGCAAGTCGGCAATCTGGCAAGCTGGCAATGACAATGCATATGATTTATGAACTAACTCCCAAGCGATGTTTCTACACCGCTCCGCTCTGCTCCGCTCTGAAAATCAGCAGCTCAAGTGGAAAATTAATCGCATGCAAGCTCATTATGACCATAAGACTCCAGTTTCTGGCGTAATTGTCGCCAACTGAACATGCATGTAGTCCGAAATGAATCAAGTCGTTTAAAAGCATTATCAAGTACACAAGTACTTGAATTGAATTAACAAATTAACAAACATTTAACACGATTTTTATACCAGCTACTTATGAAATAGGTAAAAGGGTATATTGAATTCGCTGAAAAGTGTGTGATTGGGAGAAGGAAGCATCTCCAATAGATTTTCTCTATTATAAGCTGTCATCCTACTTGATCGCAACAAGATCGGCGAAACAGAACGATCGTAATGCCTGATTAAAGTCTTTAAGCGACATAGCCGCCTAAAAGTATGCAATAAGAAAATATTTGTTGTATACTTAAATAATGAACGGGTAACCTATAGTTGGGAACTCGACTATAACCTTTCCCGCTTGTTATTATCTATAATTTATTTATTTGTTTCCAGGTGTTCACTTAAAAATTATCGCTCTATTCTGATTTACAGGTCTTATTTAAAATATTTATTAAATGTGTTTGTTTGTGGATACTCTTAAATCTAGCTTATTATTTTGTATTTTTACAATCGTCTATTTCATTATTCATTTATATCTGAACATTATTTGAGGATCCTTTCGATTTCACTGTATTCCCCTTAGCCATTATCTAGCATCGTTATTTTTCCGGCGTTGAGACTGAGCATAAAATAACTATAAATTTAAATTCAGTTTGCCATATCGCCCAGTTTTCAGCTGCGAATTTTCTAGTTCAACATTTGTCACAAGTTTTACCCACAGCACTCTCTGAGCATTCAGCATTTCCCTCGACAAAGATATTACAATTCAACCTATAATTTATTCAGCTAAATCCTTTCGCCAGCCACTTACAGTCTAAGAATAAGCAGCGAAAATAAATTAAATGGAAATCATTTGTCTTGCTCAACAAAATATCACATAAATGGGCAAGCTGTGAATTGGGGAGCTGCGAGAACTGAGGAAGGAAGTGGACGATGTGAATGCTCCGTTGAGGACTTGACAGTCAAGTCACAGCAACAACAAGTGGCAGCAGATGAGGAAATTTGCATAAAGAAATAATATTCATTCGTGCCGTGTACGCGCCAAAAGGATGACAGCATGTCAAAATCGTCCTTGACGGCCAAAACGGCTATCCCAAGTGGCAGAGGATAAAAGAATTTCACAGTGCTTAAAGCGGGCCAGTTTAAGCCTGGTTTAAAGACGCACTAAAGTATGCAGCAAATTTATACAATAAGCCTGTAGAGCTTAATGTAATTCAACCCTATATAAAATATAATAGTATAGTAGGTAGACTCGTATTTGAATTAAACATAGCAATTTCAGTGGGACACGCCTCTACTCCGCCCATCTCATAAACCAGCGCGGTCGAAACTATCTGAAATCTCAGCTAACCAGGCAAAAGGCCGATTAACAAGATTAAAAGCGCCATTAAATGCTTTGATTCGGCTACAAGTTAAGACCACGCAACCGCAGATACGCAAATGTTGTTAATGTTGTTGTTGTTTGTGTTGCTGCTAATGTTGATTTTGCTGTTGTTGTTGTTGGGCTGCCAGCTGGAGTTTGGGCTCTATCTGTAGAACAACACACACCCAATAATTTATCCAGCCAACGTTGGAGACCCAAACTTGTTTGGCACTACTTAAAGGAACACATGTTTTGTGGCAGCAGAGGCAGCAGCATCCATTGGATGTACAATGTATCCACTGGATACGAGATACAAGTATCTGCAGCTTGTTTAAACGCATATGTTGAATTCCTGGTTAAGACGTAAATTACGTTAAATTGCTGTTAAGTAGAATTGTGCTATCGGGCAAACAAACGAATACACACACACACTCACACACACTCTGCCAAACTCAGATACAAATGTATCTGCGGCTGCGACTGATTTGCGTGCCTGAATCTGAATCCTTGCGTATCCTCATCCCCATCCTCAGTCGCCTTTAAGCCGCTTCGCATGCTCGCTTGATTGATTTAGGTTGGGTTTTAGCCCCACGGGGAAAAGCGTTAACGAAACCCGCACACTTAATCCCAATTTGCCAGAGTACAAATCAGTTTTAGTTATTTTTCTTGGCCTGCAAAACTAAATTATACATATGCGTCGGTATTTTACACGTGGCCCCAACAATTGTTGGTGTTGCCTCCGGCTCTGAGACGGTTCCGAGTTAATGTGGCAAAGGTCATGCCCAGTTTTGCGACACGACAAGGGTTAAGTGAATCTACTAGTAGCTCGACATATTCCAATTGATTTATATTTTTTCAATGTATGAACATCAGAACCAAAACTGATTAATATTTTATTGAAGAATGCTGTTTCTAAAGTAATAATATTATGGAATTCCATCGACAAAAAAGCTTTACAAAACAATTAGAAATGAAATAAATTAGAATAGAAATTCATTCGTTTAACCTTTTGATCCAAAATTAAATTTGCAACAATTTCATTTGGCAATTTCCATGTTAATGCAATTTAAGTGCTGTGAAAATATGGCTAAAATTTTAATTTGCTTATAATTTTGTACAATGTGTGAAACAATAAACTAAAGTACAAACAAAACAAAAACAAATGTTTAATACAATAGAATTGTTGAGAGACGAGTGAAAATTGGAATGAAATGCATTTGAAATGCATGGAATATTTTTAAGTAAAATTTATTGCGATTTTCGCAACAATTGGCAGAATTTAGCATTAAATGCAATTAAGCCCAAAAACAGCAACAATAAAAACGAAATTACCAGAGTAAAATTGCATTCAACGGCAACAGCAACAACAACAGCAACAACACTAGTTGGTAACAGAAACAATGGCCAACAAAGAGCAGGCAACAACAACACAAATGAGCAAAAATAATTTTATGGTCAATGCAGCGGCGTTAAGTTGGCTGTGGTTGCAAGTGGCAAATAAGAAGGGGGAAGGGTGGAAGGGGGCGGGACAGCAACAGCAGCAACTAATTTAAATTGAAATTAAAATTGATTGTTTTTTAAATGCGTCGCATTGCCAACGAGGCACGTAGCCAAAACGTTGACCACATGCCACCACCCACTTTTAGCCAAAGGGGTAAAGGGGGAAAGGGGGTTCGATGGCATTTAGGGGTATGGCATGCGTGTCAAACCGAAGCGGCGGCAACTGTTGGTGGTGGCCCCACGTCACTTGCAACAATACTAACAATACCAACAGCAATACAATGAGGCGGCGGCTCGAAATGTGCAGCAAGCAAGCAAACAAATTCGTTAACAAATGTTGCCTGGACTCCAGAAGCAAATGGAGCCAACTCAGAGCCAGAGCTTGGCCAGCATCCACAGTACTTCATACTCCTGTTAACTACACACACTCAATTGTATGTATGTGTGTGTTGTTTGTGTGCCTGTCGCGATGTTTGCCTTTGTTGTTGTTGTTGTTGTTGCTGTTGTTGTTAGTGCAACAACTGCTGTCGATGCTGCCACATGTGGCGGTCTCTTATTTATTTGTAGAAAATTGTTGCTAATTTTGCACATATCCAAATTGAATTTGCAACAGCAGTAGCAACAGCAACAGCACGTGCAGTTGACCCGCGGTCTGCCAGCATCGTCTCCCCTCCCTCTCCCCCTTCTCCATTTACCACACTCCCCTTTATTTCAGCCACTGTTACAACAGTCGCCATAATTGCCACCATCATCATCATGCATTTACTAATATGGTCAGTCTACCATTCTGGCATTGGTATTGGTATTGGTCAGCTTGAATGCTACGCTCAATTAACTATCTGACTCACCAATGTCCAAGTAGCGCCTAATTTGCGTAAATGTCAACGTTATCCTCCCCGCCCCCCTTTTCCTCTTTTATAATATGTGCACTTAACAAACAGATGTACTGAAAACAACAACAACAATTAACATCAAGGCGAATGTCTTATTTTCGTGAGACGTGGGGAGAAAGCTAATAAAATTCATTGAAATCAACATTTTTTAAATATACTTTTTTTTTTTTAAACTTAAAATCCCCTATAATTTTTTTTTCGTCTACTCTTGCATCAAGTCAACTTAAACAACTGGTCAAAATGAACTAATTACATTGCCTCATATTTGATTCTGAATCATAATTTTATTTATTTGAAAAATTTAATTTTTTTTTTTCAGCACTTTACTTTTTTTTAACTACACTTTTCAAATTTCCAACTCCAATAACTTTGTCAAAACGTAACCTTAGTTTTTTTGGATTTTAATCAGTAGAACAGACTCTCAATACACTGGATTTTAAACTGTTTTTAAACATAATTCAGGAGAAAACTGTAAAGTTAAGTGGAAAAAAGTTTCCCCCTTTTAGTTGCGGCTCCATCAATAGTTTCTTAATAATTAAAACTGCGCTAAAGCAATTAATTTTAAATTTCAGCTCCTTATGCAGCATTGAAGGGTTGAGGGCGTTGAGGGCGTGGCTGTGGATGTCAGTGTGGTTAGAAAATATTAAACATCGGGAGAAGTCTGGCAAATGTCACTTAAAAAATTGAAAGGTTGCGCAGGAATCCCCTCTGGGAGCTAAAACGGGCACAGTAGGAAAGGGATGGAATGGACTGGGATGGATGGTAATGGGAATGGGATGGAAGGGAAGGTAATGAGATGTGGTATGTGGCGGATGGGCGGGAGGGCCGAGCTGAACTGGGCGCTGGCGCATGGGGCGTATGCGCAATGTTGGCAAAGGCGAAACTTAATTAATTTGAGTAACTTGGCAGCCGGCCTGTTAGACGGTTAGAGTCACCTCTCCCCCCTTGCCTTTCACCTTTCACCCTTCCCCCTCCACCTTCCACCTGCTGTGAAGCACTCGTCGACTACTGATGGTTGCTGTTTCTGGCCCGTGGGCGTCTTTGTGGCGCCGGGTGTGGCATGAATTCTTAATGCATGCTGTGCAGGGGCAGCTGTGTGGGCGTGGCCCCGTTTGATAAAAAAAGGGGCTGCGAAAGAAAGAAATAACTGGAACTGACTATGTCAACATAATTAACTTTGAAGCAAGTGCCCAGGCAGACAGACGGACAGACAGTATGCATGCAGTCCAGGCCACTCAAAGAATCCCTCAGTTATAAAAAAAGGATAAAAAAAACATTGCTCACACGTAAGTACGAGTACTCATATACACATGATGTTTCTCATGTGCCAAAAAATGGCATGCGGTGGCCAAAAAAATGGCGACCCCTGAAATGCAAATTACTGCGAGTGTTGCACATAATTAATTTAAATGCATTTGCCTTCAAATTGCTGGCACCTTTTGCCAGTATGTTAGAGATGGAACTTTTTATTTCTGACAGGGAAATGAACACCAGGAACAGGCAGTACTTTTTTGAACACGAATCAGACACGATTCATGGTTGCATCTCCATAAAAAGCACTTTACGGCGTCATAAAACACAGCTGGATGAGAAATATCTAAAGTAAGTTGCTAAAAAGAATTTAAAATGTGATGAACTTAGCAAATCTGTTTACATTTAAGGAACAGAATAAAGAATTTAAAGGACTTACAAATTAACCTATCGTAACCTATTAAACAGACCTCGTCAACATTTTTCTGATTGAAGATCAATGCAAATCACTGACGCCGTTTCTACAACTTTTCGAATATTTCCACACACAATTACGTCATCTTTTAAACGCAGTTTGGTGGGTCTAGTCGAGTCGAGACGGCAACCGCAACGGAAAAGTTTTGCATCATATCAGCTCATTTTAATTTACCTGCCCAAAGTTTTTGATTGCCCAATTTGCAAGAAGAATGCAATCAGGCACCCCCCAAAGGACAACGTGTGAGGATTTGGTTGATGTTGATCCTTAAGCAAAGGCAAAACTTAAACAGAGAGTGCACTTAAAGTCCAATTTCATGGTGTATGTGGCTGGGATTGAGATAGAGATTGAGGTGACCACAGTCCGTGTCCACTGGCCACATGTGTGTCCATGTCTGAAGGCTGAAAGCATTTTCACTTCTAGCTCAGATAATGTGCAACAAAATAAATGGAGAAACTGACAACTCACTCGGGAGAGAGATAGAGAGACAGGGAGCAAGAGAGAAGGAGAAAGCAGAAAGGAGACAGGAGAAGGCAGCAAATGTTGACGACGATGACTTTTAAATTGTTTTATTGAGGTGCCAGTGTTGGTCAGAAAGTTTAGCAAGTGTAGAATAAATGAGCATGAGCAGAAGTCCATTTTCGAGCATTACAAAGCCAGTATCCTGACTCGACCGTTATCCTGACCGTTACCGTTACTGTTACCGTTACCATGTCCGCATGTGTGTCGGGCATACAAAGTCAAATTGCAACACCCCAAAGGGAGTCAAGGGGCAACATTTTGTGCCTGTCACGTTAAACTTTTGGCTGCTGTCTAAGTAGCCAGCGCTGACATGTCCAGGAGAGAGGAGGAGGAGAGAGGAGAGGAGAGGATCCCGAAAGCATTTGGTCAGCAAATATGCTCATAAAATGTCGCCTGTCTGGAATGTGCCACTAAAGATCGGGATGGGGCCTAAAGCTGCTGTCAATTGGCATTAGGTTGCAATATCATCCCCATGCACTGCAAACAATATAAGTGTACTTAAATAGAAAGTGACAAATTATGTTAAATTAAAATAATTAGAAGTTTTATGAATTAATTGTTATAAAAATAATAAATGTGATTGCATACAATGTTGTATTAATTTCTCTTAGTGTAAATGTTGTCACAACCATCTGTAAAGTTAATGCTGTCACCGTGCAGATTAAAACCAAAGCTGGCGATGTGTTTGTTGTACAGTGTAGCCTGTGTAGCATGTCCTGTACGTCCTGTTAGTCACTCGCATTACCGTGTGTGTCATATTAGCTCAAAAGATTTCAGATTTCACAAAATCCGCTGGGTAACGCAGCTCACAAGTTGTGACACGTCTTGTTTTACGTATGATGGTTGTGGGCCAGCTGAAACTTGTGCGAAACGGTTGTCATAGGGTTACATTCGACTTGTTTAACATTTGAAAACCCTTTTACTAATATAATGCAGTGTCTAAATTTCCTTTTTCTATACACTTTTATTGAGTGATACATGTTTAATCAGAGAATTTTTCCATCTAAGGGAACTTGAAAAACTACTAGTCTAAACTTTTACTCATATATCAGAGATTCTTTAGCTAGATCTTTTAGCTCAGGACACTCCTTCTCCACTCAAAGATATTTTCATTTCCTGCGAAACTGCAAGTCCATAAGTGACAATGAAAAGTCTAAACATTTATCTACTCTGAATGTTTTCTAGTTTACGGTCTCTTCTAAATCTTTTCAGTTGCAAATTTAAATTAGTCAATACTTTAATTGCTAGTTTATGCATCTTATCATATTATTTTAAATTGTAAGCCGTTAAATAAGTAAATAGAACCGTTAACGTGCCCCTTATTTTCGACTTAATCAACAAAGATACTTTTTGAATTGAGATTTAAGCTCTAACTCTATTCATTGCTGATGCAAATCGCTTTGTTTGCAGTTGCAAAATGAAACGTTGAAAGCCAATTAAAAGCCAATCATGACGAGATGGACGTGTTACAGTTGCGCTCAATTAGTCGCTGTTCCAAATCAATAACCGCACCACAAAAGCAGCAACAGTAACTGACCAATAGCTAACTGGCAACTGGCAACTTGCAACTAGCGTGTGGCAGCAACAGCAACAGCAACAACAACAACAACTGGCAACGGCGGCGTCAATCGAGCGCTAACAAAGATAAATGGCTGAAGCCACAAAATTGATTTGGTTGACAGATGAATTGTGGAGTCAGTCCGTTCACAATCGGATGGATTCTCATGCTCATACTCCTACGTCAAAGCTGAAGAACAGCAACATCAATAGAAGAGGACCAACATTTAAATGACAGCAGCAACTGCAGCATCAATAACAACAACAACTGCAACAGTTGCCGGTCAACGACAATAAAATCAAAAGCATATTTTTCAATCAGCAATTGAATGGCAGCAATATTTCGAATAAATGACAAACGGGGGGCTTAAAAGGAGGGAGGGCGTTGTGTTGTGGGCGTGGCTGTCAGTGTGATGCATGCAGCTGTTGCAGATGGGAAGACGGGTAGATGGGCAGATGGGCAGATGGGAAGCATTCGAATATTGAATGAAGCACTTAAACGCGTTTCAGGCCGCTGACCGTCCAAATGCAATTACGCATACGCCATGGATGCCCAACGAAACCAGCGACGCGTCGGTTGCCGCCGTCGTTGCTGCCGCTGCTGCCAATTGACACTTTGACGCATAAATCAACTTTATTGTTTATTGATTTTTATGTTTGTGCTGCCCGGTTTTGTGTGTCATTTTATTAAATCTTTGTCGGTCGCATGCCGCATTGCAACCCGATCTCTTTCAATCTTTTTCGCAGCAACATTACACACAGTTGCCAGTTACCCGTTCCCAGTCTTCAGTCTGCCTGCTCCTTGTATTGTTATTTATTTGAATTTATGCGATTTTAATGAAATTGGTTCATTGTTGGCAGTTGAACGCATCAATCGCAACAATATTTCCACAGTTCCCTCGCCATCACTCTGGACATGCTGAACAATTCATAAATCGATTAAAGATGTTTTTGAGTTCGTTTAAACATTCTTTTTATTTTCATTTGCTTGCATCAGTTGTACATATATTCATGTGTGTGTGTGTTTGTATGTATATTTGTGTTGTTGTTGGCAAACCAAAATGTCAGACTATAAATAAAAACATCTCTCGTTTGTACGGATTTTAGTTATCTGCATGAAATCTGTACATCGTTGAATTTCCCATTTTATATATCGATACAAAACTTTAAAGCGGTCGAATATTTTTAGCTGCAATTTAATAAATTGAATAAATTGAAGCTTTAAGCCACATAAAGTTTGATACAATACATCAAATTGTGCACATTCTGTTAAGCTTCTAAATGTTCAAATAGCTTTTTTAGTATTATCGAATTATAGATAATGACTACCTTGAAATTAACTAAGTATAAGTTAAGCGTCTAGTACTTAAATGCCCCAGTGACATCCAAGCACTCAGTCAATAGGGCATTTACTCAATACTCAATACTCATCAAATGTATTCATGGGGGCAGCAGCCGAAAAGTCAACCAGCAACGCTTTGAAATATAATGGGAATTCCTTAAAAGTTTCCGCAGCTGCCGGTTTAAGAAACTTTTGGCCCAAAAAGTGGCCAAAAAGAGATTGAGGAATGAGATGAAGTCGAAACTTGAACTGAGGAACGCAATACAAATTAAAATTTAAATGAGCTGCCGCGAATGTCCTCCAGCTGGCGAATTGTCTGTCTGCCCACTCTCTATATTGACACGTGACAAAGTCGCGAGGCCAATACAAAATATATACAATAAGCCGGAGGCCACGCCCCCCCCCCACCCCCTCAGGGAAGGCGTAAAATGTTGGAAACAATTTCAATAACCGTTTGCCAAAGCACAGGAAGTAACGCCAATAAGTGATAGATGGATAGATAGACGAATACAAGAGAGAACTCTGACAGTGGGCGATTCAATAACAGAAGAAGAAGAAGGAGAAGCAGTGAAACTAATAATACACAATGCCGGCAGCGACGTTGACGTCAGCGCCAGCAGCGAGTGCGACTGCGTTGAAATCGCCAGCTAAGCATTAAATTGATAAAAGCAAAAATGTTGCATTTAATTGAAAAATGCTTTCAATGAATTTTGCCGGCACGCACGCAAATCGATTTCGGTTTATTGAATATTTGTTTAATATTTGTGTTTGTTTATTTACTTGTTGTTGTTGTATTGTTTTTGTTGCTAGTGTAAACGGGCCGTTAAATTGAAAATGCCATGAGGCCAAACATTAAATTGTGTTTTTTTTTTTTCGACATTTTGAAAGTTTGTTAAAAGCTAAACAAAAATATAGTAAATATTGATGTAGAAATGTGGATGGACTAAGAAAATAATGTTGATTTAAATAAATATAAAAATATGCCAAAAAAAAAAAATATATATATATATAGGTGTTGATGTAGATAGATTTAAATTATTATGTTGACATTAATTAATGAATATATACGCAAAATAAAAGACATACTTCTTAAATAAGTATTTATTTAAAAATAAACATAAATTGAGGTGTTGATGTAGAAATTTTGTTATAAATTAATAAGCAAATTGGCAAAAAATTAAAAGACATACATATGTATGTACTTGAGTACTTCTTAGCCCACTTAACTTTTTATATTTTAAATAAATTCTGCGAAGTTCTGTGCACGCATTTTGAAGTTGAAAGAGTTCTTTGTTGGCAAAGTTTCAGTTCAAGTCCATTTTGCTACCATTTGCCGGCCAAAAACTGCAATTCATCAAGTGAAATCAGACGAGACATGGCAACAACAGTGGCAGTGACATGTGGACGATCCTCGACTGCCGCTGCCACCCACTGTGACCGCAAGTCAACGAGGTAATTTGCATGCAACAACAGCAACAACAAGAACAACAAGAGGAACAAGAACGCGACCTGAACTGAGGACTGAGACGGTGACGGTGACGGGATGCAGATTAGGCGCTGATTGCGTGAGAAGCATGTGGAACGTGGAACTTGGAAACGGCAGTGGCCGTGGCAGTGGCAGCGACTCCTGCTCCTCTGGCCCCAATGGGGAGTTGCGTCAAGTGGACGCATTGCGGATGCAGTGCAGCATAAATAGCATTGCCGCTGTCCAGGCGAAGGGAAACACGAAAAGCGAAAAACATAAAAAAGTAAAATTCGGCAATGCTCTCTGGGAACCAGGATTTCACATTCTCAATCCCATTTCCATTCCCATTGCCATCGCTGCATGCGTTACGCAAATTGAATTCGTTGGCTAAAATTTATGCACCGTCGCGTTTGCTGTACCCCCAGAAAAGAAAAGAGATGGTGATGGTGATGGAACTGGGTCTGGAACTGGGAGACGGCTACGGGCACAGTTCGATATCAACAGGATGCATTCGAATCGCTGTAACATGCAACTGGCTACTGGCAACTCGCAACTCGCAACTCGCAACTCGCAACTGGCGACTGGTAACTGAGAAATTTATGCTTTGTTTTGCCTGGCGAAACATGCAACATCAATTCTCGTTAACTTTTCATGCACGACTGGGCCTTGCTACATTTATAAAATGGACACACTCAAATCTTTGGGCTGGCAGTGACCCAGTTGAAAAAGAAAAGCCATGCTCAAAAGGCACTAGAATGGATGGACTTTAATTAAACTCGCACTTAAAGTATATATTTGTATATGAATTTGATAAAGATTTTGACAAGATTGTTAATAAAAAAAATATATAAATAAATAAGAATTTCATTTTCTATTTATTTAATCCATCGCTGAATTGAAAGCTAGGGACACATTGATTCGGTCCGCTGTACAATACTGATAACGACAAGTCAACTTCTTAAATATCTTAAAGCCTGTCTCTTAAAGCCTTGAATAATTAAGCATTACGTTCAGTCGATTTGTTGGGAGCATAAACCACAAATGCGTTTGATTAAAAGACATTCAAACATTCGCGTACACAAAATATAAGAAACTGGCGAAAGCATAGAATTCTCGTGGAGTGTGAAAATGTGGAGAGGCCTTGGAATAAAATGCAAAACATGCTCTGACCTATAAGAGGCACAACGACACCTACAACAATTGCGAGGGCCATTCAATAAAAATGTAAATTAACTTATCAATTACAACGCCAAACAACAATAAACTCCCTGACTACTCGGGATATGGCGAGGGAAGGTAAGGGAAAAGAAGGGAACGGGAAGAAAACTGTTCGCGTGCCCCATATAAATGTTGTTTTTTGGCCATGGCCATGGTGGCGACTTCATCTTGTGGCCACTGTTGAGTGCCAGTCGACGGGCCTCTTAACGGTTTTCGTATGCAAATCGGCCAACGTTAAAATATTCGTGCTCATAATTTTTATTTCCGTTATTCAAGTTTCAAGATTGTATTGCACACTTTCCAGCATCGTTGTCGCCGAGGATGCTGCTGACCAAAATGCTCTCTTCTCTTCACGTTCAAGTGAAGTCCAAGTCCAAGACCTTGTGCCACCTTTCCTGTTCGCGTTACGAAAATTTGCCTTGCTAATAGACTGAACCAAGACTGAGGCCAAGGCCGAGTCAGGTTGACTGTCTGCCACGTTGAGTGTGGCACGAAGAGCCAAAGGAGCCACCAAATGGGGCAGAGATAGCACGACATCGTGACGCCTTAAACAGGACATAAGTTACGACTGTCCCGTCCGACTGTCGGGGGTGCATTTATTTTAATATTTAGCTGATAAGACACCGCCAGATATCTTAATTAGATAGCTGCGCTGTTAACTGTGTCCTGAACTTGTAGTCTACGGTTTATTTTCGTCTCTTGCCTCACAAATCCAATAAGCTACACAGTCTTTTGTGGTATTAACGCTTTCGGCTGTTCTGAGAACTGAAAAGTGATTGAAATTTAAAAAAAGGGAGCTTTGATCTTAGATGTAGATATACAGGTTCATTCCCCAAGTATTTGAAGAATTCATGTTTTCGAAGTGTCATTTATTTTATATGAATATAATATTTTTCAGAATACTTTACATATATTAGAGAAAGTTTGTTGCATGAAATCATGATTATAAATTTTTTTCCGATTTTCATTTGATTTTAATTATTTATTTATGCTATTTGCATACTTTTTGGAGCATAAGTTAAAGTAATACTAATTTCTCTAAATATTAGACCGAAGAGAGCTCTGATAAGTTAAAGGGGAAACAACTTAACATTATTCAACCGGAAAAATTTGACAATGTATCTATTTATGTTCGGGTTGATGAATTGCCTCTTTGCAGCTCGTTCTGCTCTTGCCTTGTGTTTATCAGAGACTGCAGCTGCATATGCAAGATAGACTCATCAGTTAAGCTGCCCACACATCATCAGAGTTTTCACACACAGAGGCATTAGACAGACAGACAGACAGTCTGGACTTGGTTGGACACACACCTCTTGGAGCGGTTTGGTTCAGAGAAATTGAACCATCACAATGTGCATAACCATCATATGGGCATAATCACAAGTTGCCAGCTCTGTGCTATCTCCCTCTCACTCAGTCTCTCGCTCTCTCTCTCTCTCTCTCTCTCTCTTTCTAGGCAATGACTGGACATGAACTGGATGATACTGATGATGGTGATGGGGATGATGATGGTGATGGTCATGCAAGCGCATTTTCCCATTCACACACAGTTGGCTAGCTGGAAAGCCTTTTTTGGCCAGGGCAGACAAATTATGGCCACGATTGCGACTACCACAACGACTACTTGTTGGACCCAGAAGGCCTCTTAGAAAGGAGGCTCCAACTGGTGCTGGTGCTGTTGCTGGTGCCTCGGCGATAAGCATTTGCGTGATTAATGAAATTTGATGCCAGTGCCAGGAGAAGGGCATCCAAAAAAGCAAAAACAAGAAATGAAAAGAGTTGTGAGCCCAATGGAAGAATTAGGCAGTCACAAGGTAGCGAAAGGAAGGCTACGTAAGCCTTGCACACCTTTCCACCAACGATTACAAGTTGGCTAAAACACACACACACACTCACACACATACAGCATGACTTATGGACACTCAGTGGGCGGGCCAGCTGGTCTAATTGGCTGTTCCCGTACTCCAATTAGAATTCGTAATCGCGCACGCTTCACCCATTTGAATTTATATCGAAATTTAATTTAATTAATAGTGCCCCAAGTGGACCAGGTGTTTGTTGTGTACACAACTCCCCCTCCCTCCTCCCAGCCATTGTTATTGACCAACTTGCCTATCGCAGCGGGAAGTGTCAAAAAGTCAACTCAATAACTGTTTATTTTGCTGGCATATTTCCAATTTCCATCTGTGGCCTACTTGCAACTAGCCGCCTTATAAATACTTACACATTTATATACAGTGTGACTCAGGGCCACTCCAAAGGCGAATTGACGACTTCGCTTGCTTCGCTCCACGTGGCGAAATTTGAGCCTCTTGGCAACTTGGCCAATGTTTTCCTCGCTCTTATCTTCAACTGTAGGTCGACAGTTTATTTGCCCACTCAATTCGATTCTGCTTCAATGCATGCAAATCTATTAGATTGTTGCACAACTATAAATTGTTATGCGAAATCATAAGACTATTAAATTTAAGGGTTTAACAAGCAAGCAGAGATATATTTCAATCGATTTTATTTGTGTTATCTACTATATGTGCCAAGCTCAGTCCGTTTCCTGGCGATGATTGTATTAAAATATAACTTAGATTAGATAGATATATTATTATATTAATTGTAAATACATTCGCTTAGCCTTACATTTTACATTTTTATTAAATTTGTATCTTAATTTAATTTTTGAAACTTTACTTGTAAATAAATAATAATTGCGAACAAGTTTACTAAATAAATTTCACACGCCCAATTATTTTTGTATTTATTATTTTAAAATGCCGCCCAAATACTCACTTACGTCTTAATGGTAGGTAAACTAATGTGAGTTTACTACTGGACTGAAAGAGCATTTCACTTGTGTGTTTTTTGCGTGCACTTCACTTTCAATTTATGTTCGAGTGTTTTTTTTTGCGGTTTTGCAGCTTGGTCGCCCACCTGATGGAGTGATCGATATAACTACAAAACCACGTTATCTATAACGACTGGGGAGCTCTTACGCCTACGTGAATGGGGAGTGGGAATGGGTATGGGGACACGCCCATTTGCTACCGTTTAGCCAGATTGATTTCATGCCAGCCGCTGCACGACTCGATGATCATTTCGCGGTGGTGCATTTCCATTTCCATCCGAATCCAGTGGCAGCACCGCCCACATTTTCCCAATGCTGGATGCCGTGGCCCATCAATCAACTTCGAGTGCGAGGACGAGAAATGCACTTCACTTGCCTCCTGAAGATGACGGGATGGTGAAGGGCGGGTGGGCGTAATGGCGGGGAGGAGGGGGGCGTGGATAGCCAGTTGGACCCTGAGCGCTTTTGGTTGTTAAAATTGTTGCGGCATCATTTTTCATATCCGCGGCAACGACTCTGACTACAACTACAGCAAGAGCCACAAAAAGCCAGAAAACAATATCCAGTCGAAGCTGCAGCTTCATGGAAAATCGAGTAGCAGCTAACAGCGGGAGCTGTGGCAATTGGACATGGAGCAGGCAACTCAAACTCAAACCCAAACCGAAACTGAACCTGAACCTGGGACCTGAACATCGGAATCTGCTGAGCTCTGACGCCGATGCGAATACGTGATCGCAGTTTTATTTTTTATTTTTTTACATTTCTTTTGTCTGCGCCTCCAAAATACGCTTTGTTTTTGCACTAACCAAACTATCGCTCGCCTTGCCACTTCCCACTTAACCGTAACCATCCCATAAGAGGGAGGAGGGGGGAGAGGCAGCCCCCAATCGCGTTGTGTGCTCAGCGAATGTTGCGAATTTGTTGCAATTTCTCATTGTCAGCAACGCGTTCGCCGGTAAATTTTGATTAAACGCTCCACGGGAATTCACTTTACTGGCCCGATTCGCGTTTCGAGTTACTCTCTGCACATTGTTTTTTTTTTTGGTTTGTTACTTTTATTTTACGAGTATTCTTTGTGTTTTGTTGGGTCTCCGATAGCAGCACCCCTGTCCTTGTCCTTGCCCCTTTCATTTGAATTTGACAAATGGTGCTCGTGGCGGGACGATATGTTATGCAATTTAAGGATTTGTTTTTGGCTTGCGATACCGCGAAATAAATAAAAAATGTTACTTAAACGCTTTCACATCTGGGTAATAAATGAATAGGGCTTTTCAAAATCAATTAGAAGGTTTGTCAGAGGAAGGTCTATAGACAGTTTTTACCAATAGGTGAGCGTGATTCAGGAGAGAGAGAGACGTCTTTAGTGTTTGTAAGAGTGGAGGAAATTTATCACTTATAGCAGTAGAAAATCAAGGAAGCTCTTTTATGTAAATCTGAGAATATTGTTAGTCAAATATTTGTACACTTAATATTTTCAGAAAATGTCTGAAATCGCTTTAGTTTTGACAGAGTTCGGATTTTTAGTTGAAAGATCAGAAAAGCGTATTATAATGGAAATTTCTGTTTTACTAATTAATAAAAATAAGTACAAGTCTCTAGCTTGGTCATGTTTATACTATAAATTATTTACATCCAAATATTTAATATTTATCACTTATATTTTAATTATTAATTTAATAATTTTATTTTAATTTAAAGATATATTGCTGTGTCGACTGCTTATAGCATGGTAATAAATAAAATAATTAAATAAATAAATGTTTGTTGTTTATATGTATTTACCGTTTACAGAAGCTTATGCTACTTCTGCTCGCTGTCATCACAGGGTATATGTGAACAAAAGAGGCCAATGGAGGAAATCCGATTAAATTGCAGTGTTCGGTCGGAGAGACAGAGACAGCGACAGCCCCAATAACATAACATGCTGTAATAATAATTTTGCTCCAATTAATCAGCGTTAAATCAGCGAGTCGACATCATCCCGATCCCGATGCGATTCGAAATAAACCAATTGCCGCCTTTGTTTTGCCGCTTTTCCTTTTGTTGTATGTACAGTGTACACTGTACACAACGTTGTTGTTGTGGTTGTTGTTGTTGTACCCATTGCTGACGCGGATCAATGTCTGGGAAAGTAGCAGATGCCCAAGTGAACGACGGGTTCCATTAAGCTTAAATGTTAAAGCACAAACATGAGAAGTGAATTTCGTAATTAAAGCAAAACAATCAATTTTTAATTGAATTTTTAGACTTTATTATAATTTGTGTAATATTGAAATAAATACTTTAATGAAAGTATTTAAATAAATACTTCAGATTATTAAAAAAACCTGCGGAATGAGATTTTTGTATTTATTTAATCAATCTGTGCTTTACAGTATCTCTCCTTTAAAGTTAAGTATACAAAAAGACTTTATAAAGATATTTATTTTGTAAATGCCTTTAAGATAAATACTTACATCTGGATATACATTCAGCAGAGTTTTGATGCCAATTACCAGACATCGATTGAGTTCAACATCATTGACAACATTGACATTTGATGTGCCTGGAGTGTTTTCATTGTGGAACCTTTGACTTGGGCTTGTTTGGATTGTTGTTGTTTTCTTTTACCTTTTTTGCGATTTTGTAAATACTTAAAAATTTGCCAAGGACTGGGCTGGGCGGGTTCTGGTTGTAGTACGAGTATGATTGTTTTTCGATGCTTTTAGCAACTGATTTTCAACTTAATTGCTTCGTTGTAGGTCTGTCTTTACAAGAGAGCATCCATCGAAGATCCCAACTGTCTGTCTGTCCGTCTGTCTGTCAGCCGTAGGTGGTCTCCATAACGAGCTAATGAAATGTGAGTTGAAACTAAATTGTTGGCTCAGCAGTGAGTCAGAAACGGCAGAAACGGAACTGTCAAAAGCAACATCTTCAACTGGCAGGAGAAGAAATACAAAAATAACATTAAAGACATGCAAATTGTGTAGTAATTGCTGTCATCGTTCAGCTTAAGTGTTTTTCTTGCTGTTGAACATTTGTAAATGCCAAAAAGAAAGACAACAAAAGTACAATAACAAAATGGCACAACAGTTCTGCAAAGCAATCTCTGTAATAAATCGATAACACTCAACATGATGCCCATCACTATTTAGTGCTGTCAATTATCAAGCTCGATTTACCTATTATCGAAAGATATGTATGCAACCATTTTTTGATGACAATTAATCTGTTGATATGTTTGTAGATGAACTACAAATTAACACAATCATTATTACATTTTTGTGTACAGATGAATCACAATTTATCAGTTGGATTAACACGGCATAAATAATTAAAGAATCATCTTTTTTTTAACCTACTATTTTGCAACACTGTCCAGCAAAAAACAAAAGCTATCGTGCAGAATTAAAAAGCACGTGCAATAAAATTTGTTGATAGAAATCAGCAATTAAGTTCGAGTTGGCAACGCACATTTTGTAAGTCCGAGTGTCGTAAGTTGTGGCCAGAAGGCTTTGGGCCTGGTTCTGGATTTGCTAATTAACACATCGGCAAGCTCGTGTTGGGCTTAATTAATGATGCCCATTGAAATTTGCATACAATATCGCGAATTGTGTCCTTCTGGTCTTGGCCGAGAACCAGTTGTTGGTTATATTTAGACCAAAGACAAGTTGCAGCTGCCACTTTTATGCACTTTTAAAGAGGACGTTTAATTTGTTGTAAAATCAGAAGAAGAAACCAGTTGCATATGCATACACTCAGTCCAAATGTTATTCGCACACTCACTTATATTATTACAACTATTGTAAGATGGGATTTTATTATAAATAATTTTTTTTTGAGGATTTTTAACACTTTAATATGACTTATTTAATTTTTAAAATATTGAGCACAAATATTCTTTAATTTAGTTGAACACTATTTAGTCACGTTGAATTATAGAATTATAGGAATATTTGTACTAAATATTTTAAAAATAAAATAAATTGAAATAGAAAAATACCTCGGGTGTACGAATATTTGTTGGCTTGAGTGTATGTACATGCATATGTAAATCCGCAGTGGATCAACACGTAAACAAACAAACAAACATCTCTGTCCACTGACTGACCCTCTGCGTAGGTGTCACTGTCGTTGTCATCTTGGTTGTCGTTGTCACCGTTGTTCGGCTTAAAGCCTCGACGTGTCAATATCGCTTACATCATCATATTGGATGCACAACCAGCTAGACAATGTCAACGGCCAGCTGTGAGCTACCGGTGTGGTCCATAAGACCCAGCTAAACTTGGCCTAAACGGGCCCATGTCACTGGCCACTTGGCTGTCAGCCAGCGGCGCCTGCGGTTGACACTTTTTCGCGCCGACACGCCCGCTAGTCTGCTCATGCAAACTCTTACTCCTATCTTCTCCACATCTCCTCGTCTCCTCCTGCCTCCTCGTCAGACAGACGGGGGTCGAGTGTCGGACGAGGCCAAACCAAGTCAAGTGATGACTTGACACTTTGGGGCCCAGCTGGTGGCCGAGACCCACAAAACTTGGCCATACTACTCCGTATTCGTATTAGACCAATGATATCGCTTACACTTTGTGCTCTCAACTGGCAAATTCATTAACATAAGTATGTACACTGAAAGAAAATAAATGGCAATGCGGTATTTTTGACTATTTTATTGTCATTTTATTTTTTAATTTAATAATTATCTGAATACAACCTTAAAAAATAAATGCTTATAACTAAGATTTTTAAATTTAAATCTCTCGAATAATTTGTTTTCTTCTGTGTATATGTATTAACAGCTCATTAGCCTGACAGATCTTTGGCTTGGACGTTGACAGCTCTTCAAGATGGCCAGTCCCCTGGCCACATTGGAGCCCAGCAACAGGTAAGCCGAAGATAAGAAAACAATTTACAGTCTCACACAATTCAATCTCTATTTAAAAGCTCTGCCACTGGCTGCATGGTGGGTGTAATCTTTGATGGGGGCATCATTCTGGCTGTCACCATGTCGGGCAGCCTCATTTACTATCTGGACGATCGCATCTAGTAAAGTGACAGTCAATATCCAGTCAAGAGTCCATAGTAACCCATTTATTTGTAGTTGTTGTGCCAGCACCTCTGGCTTTGATCGCGAGGCGTTGCTCGACACGGCCACCAAACTGGAGGACATGTCGCACCTGATCTCTGGCTTCAAGGGCGCCACTGTGGCTCAGGCTCTCGAGCTGCTGACCAAGAAGTATGAGAATGCCGAAGGTGCCGAGCTGATTTTGGCTGGCGAGGATGTCTGTGGATTGCATCTGCTCACTGTGAAGTCCTTTGGCGCCCAGACACGCGTCAGTTATGCAGCCCTGGGAGCAGGTGCCGATGAGATCATCGATTACCTGAAGAACGCTTGGCAGAACGGCATGAATCTGAGGAATGCCGAGAGACTGGCCCGAAAGGCCGTTGCCATTGGCAATAGGAACAGGGCCAAAGTGGATGTGTGCTTCATATTCAAGCGCACTGGGGAAGATAGATCTTAGATCATAGCGAGTTATATGTAGTTCTAAACTGACTGACTGATTATTATAGATTATGCATGTGTTCAACTTTAAGCAGAAATGAATTTGTTGCTGGCTGGACTTTAAATAATTAACCGCATTGCTCAGCGAGCCTAGATTAAGTATCTGTGGCTTTAATAAACGTCCTGGCCCAGATGATGACTATCGCAATCGCTGGTCCCCAGTGCAGGCAGGTAAATGGCAAAGTAAATGCAGAGTAAGCACAAATGATTTATGCGCCCGGGCAGCATATAATTAATAATGATTAAAAGCTGGCGCCCATCAACATCCCCAGCATTGGATGCGCTCTCGATTCCTGCCTTGGCTGTATAGTATAAATATGAAGCACTAATCGCTCTGGACATGAGACAGAAACAGACAGACTTTCCTACGAAATGAAAAGTGGTTTAGTCAAGATCAAAAAATCCACTGGCGCCCTGGCGACGACCCGCTGTGTGGATTAACATGAATTTATACATTTATGTGGCATTTGAATGTTTCATATTGGCCACGAACTGGAAGAGACTGAGTCTGGGGCTTTGTGCGTGACCAGGTTTCATTTTCATTAGCCTCGTTACCAGCTTGGTCGTCTTGTGTGGTCCGTCCTCGAGTCTTCCTCCCGGGTGGCATTATGTTGTCAGCATCTCGACTTTGCTGCTAATTGATTTCTGCTCTCGAAATTACCATGCAAAGATCTTTGTTTTTGCGGTGTCACAATAGCAATTATTTTAATAATAACTTATCATTTCATGCTCTGTAATTATTTGCCAGAGTCTGGCGTTTGATAGTGACGATATTCCTCCTTCAGTTCCCACATTTGCTTATGCGCCGGATTCTTGCTGTAGTCGCCAATGTCCTTGAGTATTGTCTTCAACACAAAGATGGACTGTTTGGTTATGAATGCCAGATCCTTTAAGGAATAATACTGATGCTTCTCAAAGGCCTGAAAGAGCAGTTCCATGATTGCCTCTTTGCTGAGAGATCTGCAGCCGACCTCCTTCTTCCGCTTGGAGTCCTCCCGCTAGAAGAAAAGTGACAATAAGTATCTAAACCCATATCCAGACAAGATGCATCTCACATTGTGAATATGATTGCTGACGGGTTTGAAGTTCTTCACAATATTATTGAGCGGTTCTGCGATGCGTTGTTGCTTAATGCTCTTCAAGGACTGCTGCTTCATCATAAAGTACTGGGAGTTGCACACGGGATGGCATTCCATCTTGTGGGAAATCCAGCCCTCCATTGCCGGCTCCTCATCGTTGACCGTGGAAAAGATGCCCGTCAATTGCGTAGCTCGTGCGGATTTCGATAGTTTCAGCTCGTGCTCGCTGGTCAACATCTTCTCTGGATCCAGATTAATCACTTGCTCACTCAGTAGAAGCTTCACCTTGGCCGGCTCAACGGCATCCATTGAGCTTTCCATACGCAACGTGGCCACCTGCATGTCGGAGGGGGATTTGTCCCAGATCTTGGCCACGTAGTTCGGCACCTTGACCAGCCAAATGCCCCGCGAGGCTTTCGACATGTCCATTTTACGTTTCTTTGGATTTTCTTGCGACATTTTTGAAAAACAAAACTGAAACTCGAACAGGATTAAAGCAGATCTCGCTGAGAAATGATGATATAAATGAAGCACATTCCTCAGCACGCATACTCGAATAGTTCTTCATAGCTTCCTATAGGTAAATAAATAAATAACAGCTGAAATATTAATTGGTGATTCCTTAATTTTGGCTGCTCGATTATTAAGCGAAAGCCCGATCACACAATTAATGCTGCACTCCTTTATTGAAAACAACTGTGGGGAAAATATGGTCACACTGCAATATATTGCGATAAATATCGAGCATACAAATATAAGAATTCATTCGATAAGCCGATAACTTCAGATGTTAACGATAAATTGACTACAGATAACTTTTGGAGCTCAGTTCGACATCTGTTAAGGAAAATAATAGTTCGCAAAATCAATTTTCTGATACAAAATGGGAAAGAGAAAGACAAATACCAGACCGGTCAGTAGCTTAAACGGTTTTTTTCCGAAAATAACTTGATAATAATCCGAAAGTTTTGCAGGAAAGCGTTAATGAAAGAGCTCCCTATCAGTCAGTTCAAAATACAGCTCAGGGTGAGTTTGTCATATATTTTTATTTACCCTGATATATATAAAGTTCTTTTGTTCAGAACGCTCTGGTATTTCAGTATCAAATAGCTGTGAGAATTTCGAGAGTGCACCGCGTCAACGTGTGAGTATTTTTATTCATTATCCATGTCACTCATTTAACTTATAACTTGTTTCCTTTCACAGGGTCGTCCTCGCAAGATTCCTTTGGATGAGTCTGCATCCGTTGCTGGACGAGGCGAAGAATGCGTTGGCACCGTCGTCTCCAAGGCTCTGAATCTCGGCAGCACCAACGGCAAACCGTGTTTAACTCAGCAGAATGGATTTTCGCGCAATCTCAAGGCAGATGCTATTATGGGAGCTTTTCTCCTGGACGGTGAGCTGGTTTTTGGCGTCAGGTTCAAAGGTCGCAAGCTACCACAGTTCATACAGGCCAGCGAAGTGCAGGTGCGAGCTCCCATCTTATTCATTCAATTCTACATAGAAAATATGTGTTATGACTAATTTTGATGGCATTGTTATCATAATCTGACTAGATTTCGTAAAGAATATAATCATATAATTTGTTTTAAAACCCATTTCAACTGCTGTCGAAATTTATACTTTACAGCGTAAAAACTTCTCATATTTTTAGGTAAATTTCAAGATGGTGCAACAAGTTGAAGCCACAGGTGTTCGGCGGTGCAGCATGCGACTATTTGCTTCAAGCCAACAAATTTGCAGAGTTAACGTCGCATTAGGGTTGCCGTCACGCCCTGGTTCGCATATAAATTTAGCTTTTACTCGAACTCGTAGCTGGCAAATGCAATATCTGTATCTGTACTCTCTCATATATTCTCAGCTTGAATGCTTGCTGGGTTAGCGGGCGAAGGGGAGTGAGGGGCGTGTTGCGGGCTGACTTGTGGATGCCGCAGATAAATTTTCATGTTGTCACACCTGTACCGCGCATGCACATAAATATATATATATGCACACATATATATCTGCGAATCGAGCCGCCAAAAGGTGGCAGTGCAACAATTTCGGTCGAAATAAGATATCACGGGGCGAGGCATTCAGTTCGCACCCAGGTGTAAAAAAAGAATTGAAAGGGAAATATTATTAAAATGCCGCATTGTTGAATGTCTCCCAGTGGCAGATGCAGACAGACAGACAGACAGCGAGACCGACACTACATTGAATGAGGCGACTTCTTCTTGGAACTTGCATCCTCTCGACTTGCGTTTATTTATGGCGAATATTTGATTTTCGAATTTCGTTTTTGGCATTCGTGTCTCGTGCTGTTATCGCCGTGGCATTGACATTTTGACTGCAGCGAATCCAAAGGGAAGGGGGAAAAGAAGGAGAAGGGGCAGGCGTTGCAGAAGTCACTGAATAAATATTTGCTTATTTATGCACAAAAGTCAACACTCAGTACACAAAGTACACAGACTGTGGCTGCTTATCGCTTCGGCAGAGAGAGAGGGAGAGGGGAAGTTTGTGGCTTTACATTTTTGGCCAACGCAACAGGTCGGAAACGAGATGCAATACAGCACAGATACAAATACAAATACGATTAAATGTGTAAAGGAAGCGCATTGAAATAATTCAGTAAATGATTAAAGGTGGCAGATAAGCATAACCCGGTAAATGTGATTGTGTTCAGAGATAACAGAAAAACGTAGAAAGTTCGAAATTAAGTTTGAGAATGCTGCAAATATTACGCATACGCAGAGTTGAACAGAGTTTTATACAAAACTAATATTTGCAACTATTTAATTTATATTTTATTTTATTTGATTTTAATTTAAATTAATAATTGAACTTTTACATGAAGTTTCTTATGCTATATATTTTAATTTATTTATCGTTCAACTATACAATTATTTTATTTATTTACTTTATTTTATTTTATCATTTTTTTTATTTATTATTTAAATTTAAAGTGAGCTTTATGAGCTCCTTGCGACTCTAAGAATATTTTAATCAATTCTTTATGACTTGCTGTAAGTTATTCTTGAGTCAATGCAATTTTTATTGCAAAAGTTATCTGAATATTTCAGCTTGAGCACCTCTCAGCCATTGTCAGCTGTGCCCCGTCCATTGTTGAGTAAAAATTAAAAATTGCCTCAGCAGTTTATTATATGACGCTGTCTGTGGTCAGTGGTCCGCATTCGGTTCGCTTCTCTTAACTGCCCAATCATAATTCACTGGCCAGCGCAAGGATAATCGGACACTCCTCCTCCCATCTTGTCTCCTCCGCTCCCGCCTCCCTCTTACTGTCCAGTCAACCGCAAGCCTGTGCGTCTGGGTGCAATAATTTAAAAAATTGCTCTATTATTTATTTGAGCATATGTCAATGAAATGTATTTATTTATTCATGGCAGCAACAATAAACAAAATGCCAGTAAAGTCAGCGTGCTGTTAATGAGCAGCATGACGATGATGTAGGGACGAAAAGGGGGTGCAAAGGGGGGAAAGTGTAGGGCAGGGGTAACCGAGGGGGAGGAGGGGCTGCCGCTGTTGACGTTAATTGACCGCAACCATTTTTTTTCTGCAGCGTGCAGTAAATTTTAATGAAATTGCTGCCGTGCATTGCGAGTTGTTTGTTGCCCGCCCCGCAAAAGGGGGCGTGGCCAGGGCATTGCTGCAGTTTCAACTGCAATGGCAACAACAACAACAACAACGGCAACAACAGCAACGGCAGCATCAGCTCAAAGTGCTGATGACACGCCTGTCAGCGACACTTTGTGCCGCTTGTTGCATGGAAGCATTTATAAAATAAAATAAAATAAAAATAAATGAAAAGTAAAAAAAACAAAAAATGTAAACGCAAAAAAAAGAAAAATATAAAATCATGCAAATTGCCGAGGCTTAATTTTCGACGCCCTGACAAGGGATAAGCCGGTCTCGTCCACGTTGTAGTTGTCGTTGTTGTTGGCGAGTCTGTTTAATGTTTTGCTTTCTGGCCAGGCTTCCATTTTTGATGTCGCTGCATTTATAAATTAATTAAAAATAAATTACTTTATGTTGCATGTCGAATTTCATTAATTTAGCAAGCGACAACAACAACAACAATACTGGGAAACAAACGCTTTGTTTCCTCTGTTGTTGTACAAAATATAAATAATTATGCTGGATTTTAAATGTGCCCCAAACAATTGGTTGTCGTCATTTCATGCATACATAAAAATGTCTCTGCATATTTAAATAATTGACGAGCTTTCTTCCCTTTTCATTCTTCAGCTGAAGCTTAATTATCCATCTATTATTGAAATAAATATGGTTCATTGGAATTTTAAACATTTAAAAGAACTAACGCGGCAATAAGAATATTCTCTGGGGTAATAAAGACAGAAGAATCAAGTGGAGTTTATTTTAATCTTATAGAGCAGTGGTGTCCAAACATTGCGCTTGTGTGTGCAGCAACGAAACACGAAGTCATCGAAATGTTTTACTGCTTTACACTGATAAAATGAAATAAAAGCATATTCAAACCGTCGCATCGTTACAGTTGGCGACGTAAAGAGAGCTAAGCATTTGTTGCAGTGCATGATAAAAGTCTAGCACTATACGGTCTCTCCTCATTGATCGCCGATCACCGACTGACATCAAAAAGGATCAGCCGATCAGATGCTTCGAGAGAGAATAAAAGGGCGAGACACGCGTCGTGAGAGCGAAAAGTGCTATTTATAGAACACACGTGCTCTCCCTCTCTGTACGCGTGTCGGCTGCGACGCTGGCAGACTTATGAGTTCCTATCCCATGGGATAGGCTTTTGGCAATTTGGACACCACTGTTATAGAAAGATCAATTAAGGTTAAAGTTAGATCGAATAATGCAGCATAAATTCGTATTTAATTGACAGACTTGGCCAACTAAGTCAAGTTGAGACATGCTGAGACAGAGGAGTAAATTAAGTAAAGCTTTGGCCAGAAATTGGTTCATGTCTAGAATTGAAAAGAATTTAATTAAGCACGCAGGGTTAGACGTAGTGAATGGCTTCTGCAATTTGCCTAAAACTAACAAACTCAGTTAGTTGGACGGCAGTTGCCGTTGGCTAATTTCGAATTTAATTTCAGAGCGAGCGAGTGAGAGAGAGAGAGAGAGTTGCCGGTCTGACCCCAAAGGTTGCACAGCAAATATAACTTATTAAACCGAGGCAATCGCAGGCATAGAAGGCTGGGCGGGGGGCGTGTCGAGTTGGTTAAGTGGCAAAATAACAAAGACTCTCTTGGAACTGGGGACTCAAACTGAAACTGGAAAGGAAAGGAAATTACAGACACTCTCGGTTTGAGTGCCGGCTGGACTTGGCTCGCAACAAAACCGCAAATTAGTTGGCTGCCTCAATGGACCACAGATGGCATAGCAACAACAACAACTAAGAAACAACAAACAAACAACAAAGAACATGCGAGCTGCCAGTTGCGAGTTGCGAGTTGCCCCCAATGTCAAGCGCATCCACATTCACATCCACATCCACAGCAGATTCACATCCAAGCCCAAAACCAAAGCGAGAGACAAAATAAATAAGAAAATATTGTTGGAGCTGCCGCCGCCGGAGGCGTCTTTCCAGGAAAGCCAACGAGAGCCTTAACAGCAACAGCAACAACAACAACAACAGGAACAACATCATCACCCCCATGACTGGCAACAGCTTCCACAACCTCCACTTGAGTGTCTCCCCTCTCTCTCTCTCCCTATCTCTCTTATCAGCTCCCGCTGCTTGTGTCCCACTTCAAAAATTGACGCGCGCGTCGCTCCAAATCGCCGTCAACTGCTGCGTTCGTTGTCATCGGCGTCGTTCGTTGTTCCATGTACCGAGTATCGACTCCATCTCCATCTGCATCTTCAACTCTATCTGCATTTGCATCGCCACTGGGATCTTCTCCTCCGCGTGTATGTACGTGTATGTGCACTTAGATGCCAGCGCCAGATAAGCTCGCCCAGCCAAGTGTCCGCGATGGCCCTTAGCTCCCTTCTACCTACTCCCTTCACCCCACTCCCTACTCCCTGCCCTTTGACTGGCATCGACATTGGCATTGCTTGCCTTCTCCTTCTCCTTCACGCGCTCGTCTCGTTTTGTTCATAAATTATAATTTTATGATCACGAACATATTCGTGGAATATGTTGGCGTTACCAGTTCAGCTCCATTGTCGCCATCACCATCGCCGTCTGCTTCCAGGCGCGTTAAATATTAAAGTGTCTACACGAAGATGAGTGAACTGAAAATTGGCTTCGCTTGGTGTCATCGTTTGTTGTTTGTTGCCATTTGTGTTTACACTAATTGAAGAACTCGACGTAGACACTACTCACTTCAGCCTCGTCACAGCCATGTGTCCATTTTTTAGCACCATCCCAGCTCCAACTCCAATCCCTCCAATCAATGTCAAGCGGCTTCCGTGGCCTGTGGCGCAGTCGCAGTCGCAGTGCCATTCACACTGTTGCCCTCTGCCGTTCGGTTTCGTAATCGTAAAAATTCTTTATTGCCCCTCGGAGTGGGGTAGATCTTTCCTAGACTGAAATTAGTCTGTTTAAGTTTGCCGACTGAAAAGCAAATGGGAAAATTACGAGGCTCGCGACTTTATTGAAACTCGTAAATCAATTAAGTCTGCAGACAGCTGAAGTTCAAATATTGCATTATTTATGCCTTTTAATTAGCATACTCGAAGATTGCTTTCTCAGTTTAAACACAAACTCGTACTCGTACTTGAGCAAAGACATTCAAATGTAAATTCAAATTCAAAGTCTACCGCCTGATAGTTAAATTGGAGGCGTTGCCAACAGCAATAAAATTAAATAATGGTTTCTGCCAGTGTTGTTTCTTAGAAAGCCTTTGTTAGTGTTGCCAACTGCACTGAATCAGATTAGAGATATATTTTAAGAAATATAAGGAAATTTAAGGATTCTAAACTATTTAAATACTTTGTTTGGATTTAGTAAATTCCTTCGTTTTTTGTTGACACTCTCAGCGTTGCCAACTATCATGATGTGATAAAGATTTGAATTGAAGTAAATACCAATAATTCTATTGAATTTTTAAGTTCTTTAAGTAAAACTAATTTGTATGATTTTTATCATATCTAGCATATTAGTTTTAAACTGAATTCAACTAAGAAAATGAAGAACGGAAAAAAACGCTTTATAACTATGCTTCTCTCTTTAAGAAATTGTAAAGTAATTGAACTTTATTTTTAGCTTTGGCCTTTATTAATTTGCGACAATTTGTTTTATGTTTCTCCTTTTGGCCTTGCATGATTTTCATTGGAAAACAACAACGTGTTTTTGCTTCGTTCATGCAGCATAATTTGAATTTGTAGCGCATAATGAACTTTAGCATGCAATAAAATGAAAATGAAATTTAATATTGTTATGTACGTGGCTGGAGACTATGGGCTATGGAAAGGCCTTATCGTGGTTGTACATAGTCCTAATTAGTTTCCTCCGCATAATTGTGCAGGCAACGAGCAATTTTAATATTTAACTGCAGCTGCTAAATGAATTTATTGTTTTGGCCAGCCTGGGCAACCCTTTGTCCTCTTCTGTGGCATAGAAGTTTTCCAGAATAACACATTATGATGATAAGTTGACAAAAATCAATTGCAATCCATTAGTTACTCAATTAAAAGTCTGAAAACTCTTCAAACCTTTTTCAAACTTTAATCTTTGGCCATGCAATAAATCTCCATTTGGAAGCAATGATAAAATATTTAGTTGACTGGCAGATATATCATCATCATCAACATCATCATCATCGTCAAGTTACAGTCGACTGCTAGTTTAATTCCCTGGAAATCCAAGTTGAAAGTTGAAGGCAAATTAGCAAAAGCGTCAAAATTGCGCCAGCGTGAAAATTAGAATTAAAAGCTGCAAAAGTTGCCAAGCAGCTAAACAAGAAGAAGAAGAACAAACTTTTGGACTCACCAACAAAATTAGCCAAAAATGAAATTACTCCTATATATGAATATGCATATTTGGGAGTGTGTGTGTGTGTTTTTGAGTGAGCTGTTGAATAATGTTGTGTAAAATTATAAGTATTTTAGTGTATTAGAATAAAGAGTTCAACGACTAGGAAATGTTTTAATCTAGTTTTATATTTTTATTTTATCAGATAAATTGTAAACTTGAGTTTGAAATCGTTTGCTTTAATTGTCCTCCTGTTACTCAACTCATTGAACTATCACACATACTGAATTTGAATGCCAGACCACACTTCACACCTGAGAAAAACACTTGAAATTGAAATTGGAACCACAATGCACAATTCCATGAGCACTCTCCAATTCTCCAACTACCCTTAAACGGAGTGCGAGTGCGGGCAACCCCATATGGAATTTCTTGTGGTTTACGTGGAGTACACTTCAATTGCCCCGAAAGCTGCCACTTGAACTTCATTTGCGATTGCGTTGTTTTTAAGTAAATCAGAACAAGATCGACAGCTGATGGGTTGCTTCTTAAGATACCCTGTAACTACAGAAATTATTTAAAGTACGTTTTTATCGCTTGCAGATCTGAAAACGGACGTTTTGCACATTTTAAATCCGTAAAACTATCATTTTTGATATCATAAACGAAAGTTTGGACCACTGTGGTGGTTGTCAATGCAAGAATTCGTGGGCACAGGGTATCTCATTGATAGCACTCTTATTAACTAGAACACCCGCGCTTTTTTGTTTTGTTTTGTGTGCTTCTTGTATTTTATTACAACGCTTTATGAGCGCGCAAAGCGAAAATCTGTTGGAAGCGCAGTGCAGCGAAATTAATTAAAAACGCCCACATTTCAGCGATAAATCAGTGGCGGATGCGGCGACGGGAACGGCGACCAGCGACGTCAACGGCGACGACGTCGGAGACGACGAAGACCGAGGGCAAGATTAAACGACAGCAGCAGGCGACGTTTCTCACACACACACACTGACGCACACGCACACGCACACACACACATACAGTAACTCACACGCGCAGATTTGTTGTGCTCGTGCGGTGCCATAAGTCGCTCCTTCCCCTCTGCCCTCCTCAACCTCCTCAGCGGCAACGGCAACGAGCCGTGTTTGCTTAAGAGCCACTAATAATC
The DNA here is from genome assembly GCA_037043405.1 of Drosophila subquinaria. Lineage (NCBI taxonomy): Eukaryota > Metazoa > Arthropoda > Insecta > Diptera > Drosophilidae > Drosophila > Drosophila subquinaria. The sequence continues at coordinate 643,498 of JBAMBL010000452.1, read as the reverse complement.
CATTGTTGGCTTTTGTCCTTGCCGCTGTTGTTGCAGCTGCTGCCGCAGTCGAACCGTCGAACCGCAGCAATCGAACGCAGTGCAGCCAAAAGAAATTGCATGTTCAACAAGCAGCTTTAACAGGGTTGCCACAACAACAACAGCAGCAACAACAACAACAACTATAACAACCATAACAGTCACATTGAGCAGAACTTTTTTTTTGGGAAAACAAAAGTTTGTTTATTTATTTATTTTGTTTCTTTCCATTTTATAAGTCGCAAACAGCTTTTATGTGTGTTCCACTCGGTTTGGCGAATGACAGAGTCCCGTTTCCCGTTCCCCGTTTTCGGTGCTCCCCTTGCTCCCCGTCGTCCTGTTGTCCCTTTGCTCCGAGCTTTTTTGAGTGCATAAAATTTCAGATTTATTTATGTTTCAGTTTTGTTGCGGCCTCTTCCGTTACCCCCCCTCAGCCTCTCAGCATCCTCTCACTTCACTCTGCTCTTTTTGCATATAAAATGTGTTTTAAATTAAAAATTTACTTGCAAAAATTTTCGATTTTTTTGTTGTGTTTCTGAAAATGAAATTTATGCAGATACTTTTAATACTGACAGCGACAGTGGTGGACTCTGGAACCATTCCATTCCAGAGTTGCCCCCTCACAGTTTTTGGCGCCAAGTGGCAATTTGGCAAGGCGGCCAGTTCTTCTCTCAATACTCTTAACTACAGTCCATATCATAAATATTAACCTCGGCTTGTCTCTGAAATCGTTGACGTTTTTATGAACGACGCGGCGTCCAGAATGAGGGCCATGAGTTGAGCATTCGGAATGCCAAAAAGCGGCTTAAAAGCTGTTCGAAATTGGGAACGAGATTGCAAATGGCATTACAATTGGCTGAGAGCTTGATGGTAGCATAGCAAAGTTACACATTATTGTTAAGACTTTGACGCTTTATTGACTAAAGTTGATTCCGTTTGTAAATGAATTTCTTTTTTTAAGATTTTATTGTAAGAAGATACATTTAAAGAGAGATTATGAAAGCTATAAGAATTATAATTATAATTCAAAGTGCAACCTTGGGCGTATCAAGAACTTTGTATCATAAGTTTAGATAACTTGCACATTACTTTCAATTGAGCTGTCATGTTTCAACAAGTATCTAGATAGCATCTATCTAACAGATACTTCCTCGTACACACACACACACGAGTTGCATGGTTGAGATTATGTAATGAAAACGAAACGACCTTTTGATATACGATCGATATGCATTTTAAATGTTGTGTTAAATGGCGTATTTAGCTTGTTCACGGGCTAAAGTTATGGGACAACTCCATTCGAGGCGATGCAGGAGGTCGATGCGGCAACCGCGACGATAAATATTCAAGTGAAAATGGATACGAGGCGAGAGCCAAAGCAATGAACTAATAAAGGACAGCCAACAACAACAGTAAGAACGACAACAGCAACAACAGCAAGAACGACAACGATGACGCCGACGCTTTATTAGCCAGACTATGTTATTGTTATGGTTGGTTGTTGCCGCTGTTGTTGTTGTTGTTGCCATTGCTGTTGGCCGTGTTGCTGTTGGCATTATGTACGTAAGCGCGCGCCGCAAATGCGTTGCCATAAATTTGAAGCTTTAGAGCGGCGGCAGCAACTTAGAGGCAACTCCAGCCGTGTCTATAAAGACGTCGACGACGACGGCGACTGCGTCGGCAGCGCTAATGAAGATCAACGATTGGCGAATGCCAACATTGCCGAGATTCCAGCAACAACAACAAGTGTGGTGATTGCAGGCGGACTTCACCTTTCCGTCCAGTGTCCGATGTGGGTGGCCGCATTTCTATGCGTTGCGCGAAAATAATTCATAAATTTCATTCAATTTTTATTAAACGCAAGATGTGCGAGCGACGAAAGAGAGGAAGAGAAGTGGCAGAAGGTGCGGAAAGTGTAGAAAAGTGATGGAGAAGCAGAAGGTAAGCAAACGAAAAGAACGTTCCGGAAATCCGCTCATTACGCAAGGCTTGTAATTAATCTCGAAAAGTAAAAGAATTTATGAAAAAAGTTTTGAACCCGACTTTGTGCCAGGGTCGTGCACCTGTTACACGTTGGACTTGGACTTGGAGCTGGACTGGGACTTGGGGTCCTTCCTCATCATCCGCATGCGAAAGGGTTTCACGGCTCTCGATTTGTGTGTAAATATTTGCAAATGAGTTTGAAATTAAGCCGCTTGTATTATTTATGGTTGGGGTTCAGTTGCCAGTTAAACGTCTACGTAAGACGTGGACACCGGATACTGGGTTGCACAGTGGTACAAAACAGCGCAACAAAGTCCATGAACAACTTAAGGAATTTTTTGTATAATTGTTTGAATATAAATATTTAAATATATTTTAAAAGTCTTAAGCCCGTTTTTTCAATTGGGGTGTTCATTTTACCCTAGCAGCGTTGCAGATTGAAAACGTTGCAAGCTTGCTACGGGAACAGCGCTTTATGTGGAAAGCGTTGCACATAACCACAGTGTGCTGTTTTTTGTTTACATTTTTTTGAATATGTTCAACGCGTTGCACGTAAAGCGCTGTTCTCGCAGAAAGCTTGCAACGTTTTCAATCTGCAACGCTGCTAGGGTAAAATGAACACCCCAAATGTCTAAATAAGGTGTTTGATAACCATTGAAAACATATTTTGACGTAAAATGTATAGAAATTACTGTCAAATTTTAAATTATATCTAAGATACAGTTTATTTGTACATTGAAAAATCGGCACTTAAAAATATAATATCGTTCATGAAATATGAAATGTAAGTCAACCAATCTGCAGATTGTTGGAATAAGAATTTAAGTGTGTGGTTTAGACTCATTTCAATCCACAAATAACTTAAAAATAAGTCAGCATATTTTGAAAAATGTTTAATATTTATCAATTTAGAATAAATTAGGGATAACATTAATTTTAACTTTTAAATTTAGCAACTTTTAAATTATAATTCGACAATATTAAATTAGTCACTCATTTATTATTGTTACTGACCACTGTGCATTATCTCAGTGGAAAGTGGATAGACAGTTCGCAGATTGAATGGTCCGGCCAAGGTAGAAAATGTACATAAATTATTATAATTCTGATTCTTTTTTACACCAACGTGTTTCGCATGTCAGCTCACGCCATGGCAGAGGACTAGATCCGGCTGTCATGCCATTCAAATCCCGAGCATCCCGGGAAGTTCTGCTCCCACCAGCAGCAGCAGCAGCTGTAAGTTTGCTGTTCGCTCAGCTCCTTCATTTGCTTCTAAGCTGTGCGGGCGACACTTGACTGACGCCTGGCTGGCGCCATCTAGCGGCTGCTGGCTGCGCGTGCATAACTTGCGTTTCATTATAATGAGATTATCCCTTTTGCTTGTAGCTGTGTGTGACTGTGACTGTACACGGATTTCTGTGCTTATGTGTGTGCTTGTGAATCTGGCACATTTCCATCCTAAGAACTGCAACAGCTGTTTGTGTTTTCTTATTTAAATTATTTCTCCCTTTTGACGTGTTGTTATTTTTATTTCTTTCTTCAGTCTCGACTTACGCTGTTTTGCCATTAGCTGCCCGGATTTCGATTTGCCTTTATTTAGCCAACGCAAATAGCTTTTATATCCAAAGTCAATCACAGTCACAACTTGCAAATAAAGCTAAAAAAACTGTTATAATAATTTTAATGGGAGTTTTTGGAATGAGAAAGTGAGAACTTGAGTTTTGAAATAAGATTTTAAAAACAAAAAAAAAAAAAACAAAGAGGGAACCTAATCACTAAATTTTAAATTGTATAGTACAAATTTATTTTAAGAAATTAAAATGCTTAAATCTAGAATGAAATAAGAGTTCAAACTATGATCAAAATTACATACTGCTCAAAAATTAGTGAGATTTGATACAGTTGTAAAAGTTTGAAGTTTGATAATGCGTGTCTATGGAGTCAAAACATGAATGGTCTCACTGTATGATGAAAAGAACATACTAAGTATTAAAGTTTTTCATTTTCCCCTTTTGCTTCGATTACCATATTCATAATTTAACTGATTTCATTTGTGGTTGATAACCAAATCGATTTATTCAATAATTTCAATTGAAGCTGAATGGCCTGTAACATGTCAAACAGTCAGGGACCCCCATCACCACCATCACCGGAGGCCAGCCTTTATAATATGTTGAAAAGTTGTTTAGCATGTACAAATTATTATGCAAAAATGTGTAAAACATGTAGACAAAGTGAAAAAAAGATATATACATATAATGACATACAATGTAGAGTTGTTTTTTCGCCCTTTCTTTAGGCACACGGATTGAAATTGATTGGGACTGGGACAAGCCCATGTTTGAAAACTAATTAGAGCCAAATGACAATGGTAACGGCTAACAAGAGTGAGTCGTGTAATGTGGCTCATTACAACATCGTTTTGTACAAATATGTGTAGACCTTACTTCAGATTTCAGATTCAGATTTGTTGTTGCTGTCACAAGATAGTGACAATATCAACAACAAAGGCAACAATGACAACAGCCTTAATTTTAAGGTGTGAGCGCAATTCAAGGTAATAAATTTGGAGATGCCCGCATGTATCTGAAAGATACAAGAGACAAATTATAAATTTAAATGAATTTAAAAAAATAGAAAATAAATTTTATTCAATGTGAAAATTAGCGAAATGAGTTTTTCTGAACGGAGAATTTTGAGACTCATGATCTGTGATTTGGCTGCGGATCAAAATTGAGCACATCGAAAGTTAGGATCTTGTAGAAGGATATCGACCAACCGGGATCGTTAATGCGCGACAGCACGTTCTCCAGTGAGATTTCCGAAGACTGATCCGAATGCGGATCCTCCGCGTGCTGATAATGATGTTTCAAGTTATCCGGCGGGCTTTTGGCGGCCCCCTCCTTGCGGCGCCATTCGGCTGTGTAATCGCGCCGAAAGCGTATGAAGATCTCGGCGAAGACAATGCGATGCGGCACCGAGATGATCTCGTTGGGCGTCTTCAGCTCGGTGTCCATGCGCCGCAGGACCTCGTTGATCTCGACCAGTTCGCTGGGCGAATCAAAGTCCTTCGTGTTGCGCAGACCGACAAACAACATGTCGATGAAGGCGTACTTGCGACCATAATTCTGGCGGGTGGCCACCTTCATGGGTATCGCCCGTCGCAGATGCTCCTTTTCGAACCGCACCAGCTGCAGCCGCGAATCGTTGCGGGAGAGCAGCATATCCCGGGTGATTTGCTGAAAGCCCACAGGAGTCGTGTATTCACCAATCTTGTCCGAACTCTGCTGCCGTATGATGTCCGTCATCACAATGGCCGCCTGCTTGGACCCCTCGACGAACTCGGCCTCGCTGAAGCTGTAATCCCACAGCCATTTGAGCCTCCACATGTTGAACTTGGTGATGAGATACTTCCACGGATTGTGCAGATACACCAGCTTGGGGATTACCTTACGCCTCTGCTCATTGAGGGCATTCTGTCGCTGCCACTTGCGGTCGTGCAGTTGCCTGAAGTTGATCAGGTTCAGGGATGACTCCGTCGCTGTCGCCGATGTCGTTGTTGGCTTCACAGCGGGACGACTCCTGCAGGCCAGGCAGGCGATGCAGCTGTTCATGGCTAACGAACGCAGTGCGCCATTGTTAAGGACTCTGATTAGCATCTCGACTCTAGGTCTAGGTGGAAAGTGCTTTGCATTTTTTCCTCAATTTTGCCTTGCCAAAATTCGTGTTTTTTCGTTTACTACGCCAATTAACCAAAATGAAAAAAAAAGAATATATATAATGAAACACAAGGAATTTTGACAAGAAATTCAATAGAAATGAGTTGAGAAAACAAAACATAAGGAGAAAGAGAAAGAGAGAGTGCGTGACAGAGCGAGAGATAAGATTCATCTTAAACTTGAAGATCGTTAAACATTATTTGGCAGATACATAAATTATTTTATATTCGATTCCGTGAGTGTCTGAGAGTATCTGAAAGTTGCGTGGGTTTGGTCCCGAACATCGACAAGTGGTTCCCCCTTTTCCGGGTCTCTGATCACACGCAAATGACATAAAAATGAACAGCCGAAAGAGAGAAAAACGAAAGACAATAAAAGAAGTGAAATGAAAGAGCTTGAAATGCAATTGTTGCCCTTTTTGGAGATGTATATTTAAATGGCGAGGCGAATTTAATTATGTGTAAGATACTTAATGGAAAATTAAAGAGAAGCTTTTTCACTCTACACTACACACAGAGAAAAACGTTCGTGGAAAGTTACGAATGTCTATTAAATTCAAGGATTTTCACAGACAATAATTTATTTTGGCTTTCTTTTTTTATAAATAATCTCTGACTGAAGATCAAATTTGTAATCACTATAAATTCTTTTCATTTTTTTAGCAAAACTAAGAATTTTTGTCTTAGAAATGCATCGATGACAAACTCTTTTTTTTTTTAAGTGTATTCTTCTGAAGCAAACGCTACTAACATTTCATTGCTGGTCTGTTAGAGATTGCATTGTATGTACTTATATTATGGAAATGGGCATCAAAGAAATGATCAACTATGGAAACTCGAATGTATATTTTTGTTGCCAACAACAACAACTTGAGCGAACATTAGTTTATCAATTCCCAGACCGTTGACTGGTTGACACAAAATGCGTGGTCGTCGACGTCATCAAATGACGGGGCAAGAAAAAAAATAAAAAAAATAAAGGCCGCCACAGTTTCCGAGCTGCAAAGATAAGCATCTTTTATGGACCGCCGTGTTACAACCATTCAACTATTCAACAGCAACTAACAGATACTTATTTGAGTACTGTGCACACTTGCGAGTGCCTGTTTCTCTGCCTAGAGAGATTCAAATTGAAATTCGAATGAAAATAAGTAATTCATTTCGCTGCGGTTGGCAGCATCGGGCAACATCGTTTATCTTGTTGCTCATTAAATCATTCAACTGTCAATCAATTTTACCCTCGCCCTCCACACTCATCCCATCCCATTCCGTCATTCGTCTCGCATTTGTTGCGCTCCTCATGAGCCGCATCTATGATTCAAGTCGAGTTTCATTTTAAGTGCGCTTGGAGTGCAGTGCGATTCGCGTCGGGTCCAGCTTCGAGCTATAGACAGTCGTCAATTGTCTTCGGCATTTGGCCAAAGGAAATGCATGTCTTTCTTTCTTTTAGGCTTCGTTGCCAACTCTTTGGGCCAAGTCTCGTCATCATGTAGCGGTCGCTGTCCAGCATAATTATTCACATCTACTGTTCAAAACTGCACGCATATCATGCTCTTTTCTTCGATTCAACAAAGAATATAGCGGTAAAACGCCACTGATTTCATCTGGAAAATCTTATAGATTGACAGGAGTTTGTCCTATAATTAAGAAAAGGAAAGAAGAGTATTAACGGTAGACAGAAAAGAAAAGATAGATATCTTCAATCAATCCTATGACAACCGTATTTGGAATGTTGAAAATTAAATAATATTTTCAAACTGATAAAAATTGTGATGCAGAATCAAACTGGAAGTCTCACAATGATAAAATTAACATTCTGCGAGAAAATTTAAATTTCTGAGACTTGAAAACTACATCACAATAATTAAAAAAGTTTCATCAATAAAATAGTTTCTTTCTTGACAATATTAAACATTTCGTTTCGTTTCAAAGTAATGAGAATCAGAACCTATGGCTCCCCTCTTATTTTCTACTCCCCCATTCACCTGTGCAAATTCCAAGATGCACTAAGCAGGTATGCATACACAAATATTCCTTTGAAATCATAGATACACGATATGAATATGTATGTGGCGTTGATTCTGAATAACTCCACAGTTCTGTCTCGCTTGATTGTCGCACTTTTTGTGATCGACAGTTTTGAGTTTCTGAAATGGAAGTTGGCATCGCTTGTCCCGCCCAGATTGTTGGACTGCGTTTAGCATAAGTACGAATACGAGTAAGTGTATTTCCATATCTTAAGTATGCATGCTGTATCTGTATCTGTATCTGAGTATCTCGTGACATGGGCATGCCAAAATGCTTTGGTACCTGTCAGTTGATTCAGGTTAAATCAATCAAACGAGAGCTGGAAAAACGAAACCTGTCAACACGGTTCATTGTTTGCATGCGCCGCGTTTAATGAAAGAACCGCCCCGAAACAAACGTAAGAAAACAACAACAATAACAAAGCAAAACCAATTCAACTAGGCTTCCAATGCGGGAGGGAATATGTATGTATGCATGATGTTGAGGGAGGCGTGGCACTATTGTAGATTTATGCGCGTATCTCACAGATACACAGATACTCGAACGCGCAGTACAAAGAACTCAACTCAACTGAACTCGTCGCATTTGCCATTCGTGCAGTTATTTGCATTTTTAGTTATTTCCATCTGGCGAACTATTGTCTGGTTCATACGGGTGGTCATATTGCATATTTTGATATTGAGATTTATTGACAAGATAGAAGCGTGTGCGACGTGCTGCATTGGATATTGTTGTTGTTGTTGTTGTTGTTGTTGTTTGTACTGTTGTTGTCGTTGTTGCTTTGTCGGCATTTGCTGCAACGCGGCCGGAAACACGTTAAAGGGAAACGTTCGCTTATTATGTCAAATGTTAGTCAGTCTCAAATTAATTGAGTTTTAAGCTGAACTCATATCAGATTACAACAAAGAAAGGGGCGCCCACTTACTTAAATAAGTTGACCACAGATATCATTTGGGGCACAGTGCGTGCCACAAGAGTGCAGCTATGGCAATGCCAATGCCAAGTGGAAATCTAGATGTGTCTTTGGAAACCCTGCAAAGCGCGGAATGTGGTCGCAACATTGAAATGCGATACGCGAGTCGAGGGGCAGAATAAGAAAGATATACAGACAGAGACTGGTAGAGAGCAGAGAGTGAGGGAGATCGTCAGGTGATCGCTGGCTCTACCGCAAATTGAGGAATTGCTCACGGTTGCCAACTTCTAGGGTTTCAATTGTCAGTCGTCAGTTGTTGTCAGCTTTTTCTTCTGCGGTCTGCTGAAGGTCTTGGCTGCTGCTCAATTTGTTCATGCAAATTGATCGCCACTTCGAAGATTCCCCAGGCGGAAGCAGTTCAGCAAGTTCAGCTAAGTTGCCTCAAATGCGCTCATGTTGCAGCCTTGGTTCAATGGTTCCCTGGTTCCGTCTTCGATTCCGATTCCGACTTTGATTTCCATTCGTTTTGGTAATTGAATACTCTCACGCATGGGCTGATCCTTTTCATTTGCTTGCCATTCGTGGTTGAGTCATTTAAAATTCCGGGCCGCGCATTGGCTGCCAAACTGTCAGTGCGACACCTAGCGGCCAACACCTGCAACTGTCAGTGGCACGGCACCACGTGATGTGCCTACTTTATGGCCACTTAAGTCCAGCCACTGACAGTTCACTTGACACTCCGCTGTCCACTCTGCGCCGATGTGTGCAACCTCTTCCTCTTCTCTTTGCTTCCAAGAAATTCGCCTGATTGCCGGCTCACATGTGTGTGCTATGAGTATAAAGTTCCCCTCTCTCTCCTTTCTCATCTCTTCCAGACGCACATTGCACCCGTCCATTTGTAACTGGGCGAATCGTCTTATTTATGGCATTAGATTTTCAAATTTAACTGCTACACTCTAAAATTGTGTGCCCTGAACTGCATATGAAGTTTGTACAAATATTTATAAAAAAGAAACTAAATATGCCTAAAAAAAATTGGAGATAATTTAATTAAAAATATGAAATATTATTCTGTTAATAAATATAATCATTTTTAAATTATTTATTAACTTATAATTTCAAATATGCTCAGCTGGATACATTTTTTATTTCCTTATGCTGATTTTCAATGATAAAACCTTGGAAATTCTATATCATCCACTTAAACTTATGTTCTGAGTTTTTAAATTAACTTTTATAAGGATAATGATCAATTCCGAATTTAATTTTATAAATATATGTTACAAATTATTTACTTATTTATAGTATAGTTCCAAATATGCTCAGCTGGGTGATCTTTCTATCTCCTTATGCAGACTTTCAGTAATGAAACTTAATTAATATTATGACTTTATTCCCATCTTTAGCATAGATGTTAAAGGGCATTCGCACGTCGTTGCTTCGCCTAACAGATTCATTTTCTTGACCATTTTCAAATGCAGCTTGTGTAGCGTTTGTGCCCCCATCAGTTGTCAAGCAGAAGTGCCACCCAAAAATGTAGACAACCTGTCAAGTTGCTTGTTTACGGGATCATAATGCAAATGTGATCGAACAGGGAACATACTGACGATGGTCCCCGTCTTCGTCTCCGTTCTCTTTTCCGTCCCTGTCCCTCTCAACACACTGAACTGAGCTGAGCTCTTTCGGCACAAGAATTCATACTGCATTACCCAGTAACCCAGATACAATGAGTGCGACATCAAAGCAGAGCCAAAAACAAAAACAAAGTTCAGATTTGGATTTGTTTTTCAGCCACGTGTGCACTTGTCATACTGACTCTTGCACTTTCGTATAAATATACATACATACTTGTGTGTATACATATGAAATAAGCATAAACATACATAGCTCCCCTCGCTAACAAACTGCTTGCAAAGAGCCAAAATAAAATTGTCAAACGGGCAAAGCGAGGATGCAAACAAACTCGACAACTGCCAGAGCTGACAGTAGCCAAAAAAATATGTCATAAAATGATATGGTCTGCGTCAATATTGACACAAGAGCAGAAAGCGATGCGACGGGCGAACAGTCATGCAACTAACCCAAGGGGATGAAGAGGGAGTGGAGGGGAGGGGGAGGAGGAGGGGCACTGGCTCACCTGTGTGGCTAATATGTTAGGTGGCACTGTTGCCTTTGCCGTTGCTGTTGTCTTCATCGTCGTCGTCATCATCTCTGTAATTTTCATTGTTCTGTGGTAAATGCCGGAGGCCAAGTTCCAACACTCCACACTTTAGTTCACAACGAGTCAGGGCAAATTTCCGCACTGTGGAATGCCAAATAATTTGAAATGGAAAAACATATTTTAAATAAATTTCATATAGTGTATTACAAATTATTAAGAAAGAGCTGCGATTTAATTCTAAGAATTCCGTTTAAGATTCATAATTAAATTACATTCTACATATCAAATATTTACAAGTTTTCTTTTTAATTCTTAGATTAATAAACAGATTACATTTCTTAAAAGGATATCTATGTGACAGATAGTGTAAATAAAACTCTAAGAAAAACACATAGATGGCATAAATTTAATTCAGTTAAAGAGTTCGCGTTATTTTCAATTTAATTCTGAGAATCATAAAGACAGAGGTTATTTAACTCTGACTAAGTAGTTTTAATTTAATTACAACTACAATTGTGTTTCATAACTCCATGCTGATATTTGTTTTTCCACTTAAAATGATTATTAAAAAGTTTACTCAGCTATGTTTAATTAAGTAACCCTTTTTTGTAACCCTAGACATTTGTTAATATCCGATGCCGTCGTATCGTCGAGTATCTGGGAATATATTGGCTTATGTTAGCAAGCACATATCTCTCTTTTTCCCCATTTTATCGCTCCTTTGACATTTGCACTCTATACTTAAATATTCAATGGCCTCCCCGGTGCCCGGTGCCGGGTCCTCAGTCCCTTCGTCATTTGAACTGGCTTAGGTTAACCAAGTTAAATTGTGCTATTTATATACCACGAAAATAGCCCAAATTCTTTTATCGCTGGATAAATATTTATGTTCCCAGCGGAACCACAAGTAACCCCAAAAATTCGATACGCTCATAAACAATGGAAGGGAGACCAGACCAGACCAGACGACCAGACCCCAGACCAGATCCCAGTCCAAAACTTACTCCCAACTGCCCACTGTGCATTACAGAATTGTCTCGTGTCGCATATGGAGAAGGGGGACAGAGTGGAAAAGGGATTGGAATTGAGAGAATTGGGAATGGGGAAGGGGGCTGAAGTTTAGCTTTAGGGTTGCTGCCAAATTGTGTGAGTGTTGAGCAGATGTGGCCTAGAACCAAATTGTTATATGCTAAGTTGGTCGTCAGCTGCTGTAGATTTGGAGGGGAATCCAGTTGTTGAATTATTCAAATTATAACGTTAGCTAAAAATAAAATGACTGCATCGTGTGTGCACGTGCATCAAAACTTTTGAGATGAAGGAGAGAGCGGGGCGGGGATAGAGGGAAGGTAAATTCAGGTAGTTGTATACTCGTTTCATATTGTATATTTATTTGTGACAATCTGTTGTAATTGCGCTAATTGCAATTCATTATTCAGAGTCTCACTTGTTTGCACCAACATTATGAGCACAGAGATGTGTATAGATTTCTATGTGTGTGTGTGTGAGTGTGAGTGTGGTAGTGGAGTGACAACGTTGCCACTGAGAACTGACAAAATGTTGAGCAAAATATCCGCAGGATATGTGCTTGTTGATTTCGCTTGAGACTTTGACATTTTATCTCTCAGCAAGAGAGCTGCGGGGAGAGTGTGAAACACGACTAAATAAACAAACATGCACAACGGATACCCAGAAATGATATTGCTACTGAAACAGAAACATATACGTATATAGACATAAAAAGATACAAATGCAGATACAGATACTTGTTATTAATAATGAAACCACGCATTTATTATGTGCTGTGTGTGTATGTGTGTTTGCTCTGACTTGCTTGTTTATTTATTTTGTATTTTATTTGCACTGCCACATCATACACACACACACTCACACACACACACATTCAGCTTGGCCTGTCTGTTATGGTGATAATTTCATAAAAAAAACTCGTAGCTAGTACATGAATATTGAATATTATTAAATATATATGTAATTCGTCGGACACACACATGGAATTTTCCATGTGATGCGATGCGCTTCTCACCTCTCATTACACTACAATCACTTCAATTAAATATCATTTTAACTTGATTAAGTTTCATTCAGCATTCTTTTTGGGGCCGTGAATACCTTTAGCGCGTTTCAATGGCCCATTTCACAATTTATTACACAATTTTCTGCAATTCAATTTAAGAGCTCGCAACGATTATGGTTGATTCTGTCGATATTTTTATACATATCCACTTAAAGTTGTTTTATTTTAAAAGTAGCTGGAAATTTGTTGTGTGCGTTTAAAAATATATTGGGCTTAAGCCGAACAAAATAACTTGATGCTAAAAAAATCCATAGATAGAAATAGACTAAATGCTAATACATATCATATGTATACCTTTAAAGGTCGCCTGTCTAACCTAAATAGCTAAAAGATGTGCCCTTGAACCTCAGCCAGCGGATGCACATATATATTTCCATGTGCCACTTTAATGTATACATAATCCTTTAGTTGCCCATTGTGTCTCTAAAAACTATTTTCCCTTCCCACACACACACACATATAAATTCTTGTCTAACTGAGCGAGAAACTTTTGCAGGTGTAACAGGTTTCTTTGTCAACTCTTGGAGTACTTGACCCAATTAGCGTTTGCCTTAAGAATTTAACCCTCATCTACATACATACACCCACACACACACACACACACCCACCCACCCACTCACACACACAAATTCAGCAGCTGCATAAATTTTGGAAGTTTTGTGCAATCTCAGGAAAAACTGCAAGGTAAAAAGTAAAAGAACAAGTAACTAACGAGAGCAGAAGTAATAAGTGAAATGAAGAATAAAAGAAAGAAAGAGAGAGAGAGAGAGAGAGAAAGGAAGAGAGAGAGGGAGACAGCAGTGAGTATGAGGTCTAAATAGTTGTTACACTAACTTAACCCCATTTAAATATTTTGCTGTTAATGCTGCGGCTGTTATTATTGTTGGTGTTGTTACTATTGTTGTTGTGGTAGTTGTTATTGTTGGTCTTACTGCTGCTGCTGAGCATCATCTTGTAATTTTTTGGGCTGCTGCTGCAGGTGCATCAACATACGTACATATATATGTATATATATATATATATATACATTTTGCTTTTTCTTAATGCCCGCGCACTCGCATAAACTAGCACACGGGGCGTATGAAACCTGATGGCCAAGGGCTGTCAAGGGGTGGGGAGGGGCGGGGAGTGGTAAACGGGGGAGTGCTGCATTTTGTATTCAAGTACAACGAAAATTGTTGTAAATTAGTAAAAATGTAAACACACACATTCAACCACACACATACAGCCACAAAAAGGTGTGCGCAGCAAAGATGAACATTGAATATGGTAAGGGGGCCTAGGGGTGGGGGTAGGGGTAGGCACAGGGGTAGGACTGAGGTTTGGGAAGGTTACAGTGTTCATCTCGTTGGGGCATCGTCGAGTGCCCAGAGTGAAGTAGCTGCTGAAGCACTGCATCTCCACGGCTACCAACCTACGCAATTAAATGACGATGATGACGAGATGACGAAGAAGACGCTGATAATAGAGAGAGAGCGAGAGAGAGAGAGAGAACCTACCGCTGCCAAGTGAAAGGCCTCACTCCACTTTATGGCAAGCTGTACCGCTCACTCCCCATTTTTTCTATGCCTCTCTGTGCTTCACTCTCTCTCTCTCTCCCTCGCTTCACCGTTAACCTTCTTTGTTTGCATTAAAGTCGCAACAGAAGCAGCAGCAGTTGCCCCCTGCCTCCCACTCCCCACACTCAGTTCCTCACCATGCAACACTTAAACGGCTGCTTCAGCTGCCAAAAGCCTTTTGGTAACTCTGTTTCCGGCAGCGTTTGTTTTTCAATACTCTACTCGACTCTAAGAACTGTGAATTTAGTAACCACAATTTGACTTGAGAAACTTTGATTCTTGGACAAATTAACTATTTATTTATTTAATTAAAATAAAAATATTAACAAATAATAAGAAATGGAAATATAATTTACAATAATTAATTAGAATTAATTATAAAAAAATTGAATTTAAAATGAAATAAATGTAAAACGAATATTAAATTATAGTAATATTGGGTTATAATAAATCTGGGAGTATTCGCAAACGTATTATACAATTTACAAATTGATCCAACACTTGTTGTGAGGATTGAGAAATCGCTAAGAAAAACACATGAATAAATATCAGTGTAAGTTGCAACAGGCTAAACAGATAAAAATATTAGTTGAATTATGGAAAGAAAACACTTAGAGTTGAATACTCGACAAAGTTTGTTGTAGTCTGCTTAATATTTATAAGCTTTTATGAACTTTGTTTAAACATGGAATTGCAAGTTGCAAATTCGCTGAATTAATTTAAAGTTTGCTTTTTCAAAGAGTCTAAATAATGAATTGGACAAAAATTCATCAATGAGACCTGAAACTCCACATCTTTTCTATTTTAAATAGAAAGGAGTTTTATATTTCAAACCTTACTTACGGAAAAATATTCAGCTTACCTTGATTCTTAAGCGTATTTAAGCTTCGGCTTTGACAGAGACTTGTCGTTTTGCTCTCTTTTCTGTTAGCTACCTCGTGTTTGCATTTACCTTGGTGGCTGCTCCATAAGTGGGTTGTCAAGCGCTCAGCCGGATCTCAAGAGAAGTTGTAAAATGCGTTTCATACCCGCAATGACAACAATAACCGAAACAACAACAACGACGACAACGACAAAACATTTTGTAGCTGCAACTGGATTTGTGAGGAAATCAAGATGAAGGAGAAATATAAAACTGCTGCTCACAAAGAAAATATTTTGTTTACCTTTTATTTGATTATTTATTTAAATTTACAAACGTACGCTGAGTGAAAAGTGCAGAAGCTTTGAGTAATTTCGTCATATGAACAATATAAATAACAAATATATATTCTGTCCAATGAAAACAATTCAAGTACACACACACACACGAGTTTTTTTTGTATCTTTGTATCTATGTATCTCAACTGAAAATGCCGTTTAAAAGCTGAGAGCTGCGAGAGTTCTGTTTAGCGATGAGATTTTAAATACAATAACTTTAATATCAGTAGTTTGGATTGATAATCCTCTTGTATTGTCCATTGATAATCCTCTGAGTTTGATGTGGAATTTATGCTTAGCTCTACATCATCTTATGATCTTATGATCATTTTCATCTTTATCATTTCACTGAGCTTAGTTTAACTACAATATCTTGGCCAGTAAATGCTTTCCCATTCTTTGGTGTTATATTTATTATCTGCTTTTATTTATTCAACTTTATGATATCTTTTGTGGCCTGCAGTTCCCAGTAAGAAAGCTCGCGCACAATTGGAATTCTGAAAACCAGAGTTAAGCCGTTTTATGCTCTGCGCTTTGTCGGCTAATGCAACCGATTAACCTGGCCCGAACAGACATTGCCGTGCAACACTGAAACTGAAAGTGACTGCGTGGACCGATGATATCGTTGTTTTTTTTTTTATCTGCCCGATAAGCCGCAGAAAGCAGCATCATCAGCAGTTGATGATGTATTTGAGGGAATAAGGTGTGCAAATTGCGTGGTCGATTTACGGCCGTATTTATGGCTGATCTCTCTTTATAAGACGCAACTTTACACCAATCCCAAAATGGCTAGCAACAATGCGTGGCGACAGGCAATAAACACCCACAAAACAACCAGCTGTGAGATTGAGGTGTAAAAATCTGTTTCGATTTGGTAACACTTATTATCAGATACTTAAATGGACTTGATTTTTATGTGTGCCTAGTTAGGCAATATCTATTGCTGATAACACTATCAAATGAATATCTCACTTGACTCATTACAAATTTAAATTATGATTTCTGTCTTTATGGATCCTATTGATCATGTTTGTGGTATGTCAGAGTGCCATAAAAGCAGCTCAATTTATGCGATTTTAATTTTTGTGCACATTTTCAAAGGTGGTCATAAAACTGTGTGTGTGTTTTCCGCCTTTTCGTCCAGGTTCTTTTGAGAGCTCGACCGTAAAATGGTAAGAAGCCAAATAAATATTTCAA
Organism: Drosophila subquinaria; assembly: GCA_037043405.1. Classification (NCBI taxonomy): domain Eukaryota; kingdom Metazoa; phylum Arthropoda; class Insecta; order Diptera; family Drosophilidae; genus Drosophila; species Drosophila subquinaria. Next base: position 626,629 of record JBAMBL010000452.1, on the reverse strand, counting down.
ATAGCCATAAATATCGTTGCCAATGTAACCGAGTGAGAGAAAAAGAGAGAGAGAGAGAGAGTGTACCAAGAGCCAATCTTTTAATTAAGGTAATAAAACGGAAATCGACCACGTAATGTAAGGAAAACATAAACTTTACATTAAATCCACTTAATGTTCGAACAAAGTGCCATGAATGTCTTCTTTATCGCCACGTGCCAAGGGCCAGACTTTGAACATACTTAGAAGATGGCAGCCTCTAGACACTCATGTTGGCCATTTCCATGTCCATGTTACCTGTCCTGTTACCTGGGACTGTGCACTGTCGGGGGATAGACACCGACAACTGACAACTGACAGGCTCTAATTCAAAAGCGTTGCCACTCATCTGAACAACAGACGGAACACATTCCCTCTCTCTCTCTCTCTCTCTCTGTCGACTTGCACCTGCCGTCGCCCCATATTTGATTTTTATTAGCCGCCGTTGGCAACGTGGACATCACAACGCGTCAGAAATTGGCGCCTTTGGCATCTGCTTCTTGCCACTTGCCACTTGCCACCTCACTGGCCTCACTCATCAGGGCCGGGACCATAAAAGCATACACTCGGCTGAGATGAGACTCGGATGATGTTGGCCATGATGATGTTGATGTAAGTATGTATAAATTAAATATGTATCTCGTACATTAACGCTCGAGTGTTTATTTTAGCTCGGGGCCAAAACGTTGAGTCGAGTAGAAAACTCATTAAATTAGCAATGTCGATTTTAATGTCGTTCTCAGCCGATTCCGGGTCAAAGGGCCCGGAGTTAATGAATTATTTACGAATGTTTGCCTTGACAGTAGAGACTCGACTGTGCTAAACTGCAATAGCTGAGAATTGATGCGATTGTTCTCTTATTTATTGCACAAATTCTGTTAATGGTTAATTCAATGTGGAATGCTCGAATTAGGGGAATTTTCCAAAAGTTTCGGCACAGCTTATCACTTATTTTCTAGCCTCACTTGCGTCATAATTGTATGGAACTGTATGGAATTCATCAATTACTCACAGTTTGTTGCATTGGCAAACAACTCACGTAGATCTACTCAGCGGGTGGTGGTCAATGTTGTATTCAGTCTATGGGACAGAGTATGCTATGGTGTCTACCTGGTGGACAGTATTTCATCGTGACCTAATGACACTTTGACTAATTGAAAACTGTCAAATCGCAATTTCGAATACGGCTCGGATCACGCTAGACTTTCCCCCTCAGACTTGATGTGTGGTTTTCTTAATTGAATTAACTCATTAGCAGTAAATATCTGAGCATCTATCTACCTATGGTATCGTTGTATCTGTGCATCTACAATACGTATGCAGCTGCCAGTTGCTGTCATAGTAATTTTTGGGCAAATGTTGTTGTTTTGTGTCATTTGTTTAGAAATTGCACAAACACAAGCAGCAAATCAGCTCGTATGGGATTTATTAATGACATTTGGAATCGAGGCTCATTTCATTTATTCAGCCAGAACTCTGCTGCAATCTGTAATCTCTGCTCTCTGCTGTCTGCTCTCTGCTGGCCATATTTTGTGAGTGCTTTCCAATTTTAAGTGGTTATAATTTGTGCATTTCATGTTAACTGACAGCTCTGTGCACGCACTTGAGATTGAATATCTTTGGTTCTTTGTTAAATTGCCAGTGCGTTTATTTAATTAGAGAGTACAAGGAAAATTCTACACAAATGCGGCTGTCAACTCAATTCAAATTAGCTTAATTATTCCGCTTGAGATTTATTCATTTTTGCGGGAAATATCTTGATAAATATCTAACTTAAACAACGACTTGTTTTTATTGCATTGGAAACTTTACTTATAAATAATTTGGTGTTATAAGTAGATTTTTTAAGTACCTATCTTTTCAACTTATTTTAAAATACGTAAAATAAACAAAATCAATAAATAACTTGAATAACTGAGAGTAAATTAACTTTAAGATAGTTTTGTGCTCGTAAATAGAATTTCAGCAGACTTGCTCCAGAAGTAATCGAAATAATCTGTATTTCTGTTAGGTGTGATCATAACGAAGTATAGTATAATATATTTGTATGCATGTTGATGAGCATTCTATTGAATTTCAATGTCTGTCATAAAATCTGTTCACATTATTCACATAAATGAGCTTTTCTTTTATTGCGGATATTTCTACCCTCTCAGCCCGACACCCAATGAAACTGCTTATACTCGTATGTCTGTCTGTCCGTCTGTCCCTCTGAAGGGAAACTGCGGCTCCTTCGAAATCCCTTCAGCTTCACTTCAGTGTAGTTAAGTGCGTGTATTACGTCTGCTGGGAGGGGGGCCATAACTGATGATGATGATTCCATTTGTGGTTTGAATAATTTTCATAATTTAAATAACAGCAAGAACGGCTTCAATACTTTGCCTCCGTTTGTCAGTCCGTCAGTTGAGACAGTCAGGCATTTGCCAAAAAAACGAGAGTGTAAATCACAGTCAAGCAGCGAAAGAGATAGATAGATATGTATTGGGGATAGAGAGAGGGATGATAAATGGAGCAACGACTTGTTACGCATAAATTTAGGAGGTCCTGGCAAGTGCCAAGTGGGCATTTGAGGGACTGAGTAACTAAGTAAATCCTTCGCGTCATGTGCGAAGCCGCCTCGACACTCGTGTTGTTGTTGTCGTTGTTGTTCTTGTTGTGTCCTTTGCGCTCTGCCAGCGAAAACAATATTTCATTACATTTACATATTTTCACTCAATTTTCATATTTTCCCATTCGAATTGCTGGGCAAGGGGGCGGGGGGACTGGCTGTTGCAGCGGCATATATTTGTTCTTGTTGTTGTTGGTTGCCTTCGCGCCTTTTGTTTTTCATTTTATGGTAATTCGCTCAGTTGCTCGCCTCGCCGCTTTCTCCACTCTCTTTTTTTCTCCTGCGCTCTCTTTTTTGTTGTTCCTGCACTGTGCACTGTGGCGCCCTCAAGTGTTGAGCGGCTGAGTTCATTCGTTCGTTCGCATTTCGTATGTCAGCATTTTAAATAGGCTTTTCATGTTCGAATTTTATTGTATTTTTTTATGCTTTGCATTTGCTCAGTTTTTTATTTTCTCGTTCTCGTTGTTGTTCATGTATTTTATTTTATTTTATTTTGTCTTTTTTTCTTTTGTTAAGGACTTTTCCATTGTTGTTGGCTGTTGTTGTTGTCCCCATGCCGTAGGATACATTAAATTCCACAAGTCGTATGCAAAGTCAAGCGACCCAATGCTTCCACTTACCCTGGCTTTATTAAATACAAATATTTTGCTTCTTGTGGGCGGTTTAACGGGTGGACACTTCGAGATTGTTGTTGTCCTGCTTGCTGTCTCCCGAGCGAAGGCTTAACCCAAGGACACTCCAGATGGACTTGACGTATGACAAGTAACGTGAAGTTGTGGCACGATGGCGTCTTACAGCTGTAATCACATGTTTCTAGAATATATTGGACTATCTCACCTTTATAGCAATTTATTCATAGCAATATTTAGTTACACTTGCGACATCGAATTATTTTAATTGATTATATTTTTAACTAAATGTATTAAATTAATAAATTGTTATTCACTTAATTTATAATTCATTACTTTTCATTCACAGTCTATTAAAGGGTATTAATGCCACAGTTTTGCCAGTTTTATTTAAAGCTAAATTGACAAAAGGCTTAAAAATCACCATGACATCGAGAATCGAGTGCTGCAACATATTCAACAATATCGCAAATGTGCGGAAAGTCGAAAGTGGAAAAAGCGAAAAGAGAGCAAAAAAAAGAAAGAAAGAATCGAAATAAAAGCCATATTCGAGTCAGCAAGCAAATGAAATAACGCTGAACAAATATTTGGATTGTCATAAAAACATTGTGCAATAATTTTTGCATTTCAGGACCTGCAACAGGATAAGTTGAAAAAAAAGGAGAAAATGAGGAGCAGTTAATAATACACACAATATCACGTTGTACTCTGAACTCAGATACAAGCTGGACAATTTTTGGATTTTCATCAGTTTGTTGTTGTCATTGTTGTTGCTTTTGTTGTTGCTGTTGTTGTTGTTGCTGTTGTGCCGCTTCCAGGCAACGTAATCCTTTATAAGTTTCAAACATCTAACAGGCGCCAAGCAAATCGACCTCTTTCGGCCAGTCATACCCTGTAATGTAAGAGACTGCGGGTATATAAATATGTATATGTTACAGTCTGAATTCGGCATCTTCTACAATTTAAATTAAAATAACTGTAGTGTCAAAAAAATACTTAATTTTTGATACAGCATATTAAATACATTATAAAATTGTCCGTCCGTTACAGGGCATCTATAAGTTAAGCACTCCTAACTCTTCTTTGTTTTTTGTTTTTGCAAATGTTTCTTCCTGCTGGAACTTGAAACGTACTTCAGCTGCCATTACCTCAGTTTAAGACCCCAGGCCCTCCAAACATCCAACCCCAAGTGCTTCCCCCCTGCTTTTAACTGTCCCCTTAACCCTCTCTCTCCTATCGAAGAAGCCTGCAGCAGCTTCAATAACAATTTCATAACTCTCGTTTACTACAGAGTGTTGGCCCTTTGTCTTTGTACTCGTACCGTTAAGCATTTCACTTGTATTACAATATTTTCCTGTTTTGTTAAACCCTTTTGCACCCCTCTCTTCCCCCTCCCCCTTGGATCCCTGGATCGCCAACCCATCGAAGCGAGCAAACCAACCAAGCAACCCATGTACTTACCTTGACTAAGTCCTTTTTTCTTTGCTGTTGGCCAAGTACTGGGCCCACTTCAGTTCTTCTCTCCTCTCCCCTCCTCTCCTCTCGCTGCTTACTGATTTTATGCTAAAATATTGCAGTATGCTGTAGTTATCATCAGTCGGCAAGTTGACATTCCACATCGCTGAATGGAATTCAAGTCGATCGGATTCACATTTTTCCCAAAAGAAAGTTGAAATTTCCGAAATCGCTGAGACATTTATCAATTAATTTTCCTATAGGTTTTCAACAAAATATTTAAACTATTTATATAAAACTAAATACAAAACTAAATAATATTATCATGGAAGTGACACAAATATATATTAAATTTAAAATATCAGTAAAACATTTATAAATCTTAAAGCATAACAAAAAAAAAACAGCAAACACAATTTTCACTTGCTGCTGATTTTTGTTCGCCTGTTATTTTTGCAGGCTCTTTAGAAGCAGGAAGCTCAAAGAGTTTTATTTAGTATATAGATATAAAATGAACAAATACCCAAAAGACAAAAAGTTAAACTTATAAAATTATGTTCGGCAACTTACTTTATTAATAAAGTAGGAAAACGTAAGAAAAGCGACAAATTTTCGTAGTGAAAAGGGTTTCTAAAATGGAAGTTAATGCTTAGTTAAATAATACCATGTAATTTAACTCTTTCTCATTTAACCCTCGGCAATTTAGCGATTCTAGCTCATTGATCAGGCATTGTAGTCAATTCAAGAGTCGAAACAGAAACCGCAACACAGGCAGCTCGTTAAATGGCGAGAGAATTGAGAAGAAAATCGAGCATGAATGCGTCATTCGATGCTCCTAATGAGTCCAAATCCCTGCCAATAATAACACAGACAAAGGTGTGTCCGTTGGACTTATGTATTGTCCGGTAACTGTCGCCAGTGCAATTTGGCTCAGCGATATGATCGCAACTGACACTCGGACAGCAAAAATGTTGTGCCTAATTGAGGGACCTCACCGAGTGTCCCTATGTATCTCTCTTTCTCTCTCTCTCTCTCTCGCTGTGCCTGTGTCTCTTTGCCACATGTCAGGCCTAAACAAAAGATTAGCAGCAATTTTTTCGAGCGATGAAAACGACACGAACTGCAGTCGAACCGCAGCGAGAATGAGGATGTGCAATATGGACCCTGAAACTAAAACTGAAACTGTAACTGGACCTGGCACTGTGATTGGGAATGGCAATGGAAATGGGATTGGGACTGGGATTGGGACTGAGACTGGACCTAGAGCTGCACACACGCGTTTAATGGCTGCAAACAGCGCAAACGTTGCATGCTTCATTCAGGGCAAAAACAATTGTCAACAGACGTGGAAACGTGACCAACGAATTTTACGCACAATTTCACTTTATGCGGCGACGACGACAGCAAACGGAACAAAGCATACAGTGAGTACTGTGAGTATCGTACCTGGCGAGCCATTCAATGGGCGCTGTGTGTCTGCACATTCGTGCCACATTTATTGTTTAGTATCGCCTCCTGCTGGTGCCACATCCTACACCCCATATGCTGACCACTCCGCAGTCCACACTCAGCTCGACACTCGTCAAAAAAAAAACCAAAAAACCAAAACATAAAAATAAAATACTAGTAAAAAAAAAATCCAATTAGGCGTCGCATGTACGCTGTTTGGCGCTTGAAAAATCATCGCTTTTTTTAGTGTATTGTATTTTTCAGCCTAGCATTGTATGGTATTGTACTCGTACTGGCATTGTGAGTACCCCCAATTGGTTTCCTTTCACTCGGACACAGTCTTCAAGGAAGTGCGTACCTATATTATGCGCGATTAAATAAGCCCGATAAAAATGAAAAAAGTATGAATCATGCCCACTGAAAGTTGATTTATTCCACGGTTGCATTCTAATCATAAAGGGGCTTACCGAAGCGTAAATACCCTTGCAGATTGCAGAAATATTTGCATTGATATTTGCAATATAAAAATATGAAATAAATGAAGTATGTAAATGTGTGAATTGTATTAACTATATTTCAGGGCATTTGTTTCATTGTTCGTTTTCACTTGTAAAGATTTTTTTTTTCAAATTTAACATTAGTTTCTATACATTTTAGGTCAATATATCTTTTCAATAGTTATCAAACACTTTAAGTAGAAATTGAGTATTTATTATTTGTATTTTTTATTAAATATTTAAAAATTGCAATATAATTTACTAATTTGTATTGATCTGATTGGGTTTTTCTGGGTTTTCCCCAATCCTTGCAACAAATGTTGGATCAATTATAATTCCTTTGCATATCCCAGACTTAACTTAATTTAATTTAACTTAATTAACTTAATTTATTTCTTTTAGTGAACAATTAAAATTTACATTTACTTAATTTATTACTTTTTAATTTTAGTTCTAGTTTAATTCATTAAATTTAATTGTCATATTTCATTTACTCTTTGCAGACTGCTTTTAGTCGTGCTATAATAAATAAATAAATAAATAAATAAATAAATAAATAAATAATAATTAATTTCAATATTTTATTTAAAAGTAATATTTTAGAATTCATTTAATTTTTATTTAATAAAAAATGTTTTTTTTATTGTAAAAGATATCCCGTAATTTTTATTTCAAAAAAATTACTATGATCAATAGTTGTTCGATCTATATTAAATATATTCAAATTTATTCCGATTTTATGAGATATCTGCAAAATATAATCCCTATTACATAAGTCCGTTCCAGCTGAATCCGATTTACACATTTTTCTTGACTAAGTCCCAATACCTTTAGCAAGAGTATTTAAATGTTTGCAAAGGCGCTTAGACGATGACTACTTCAACCACTTCAACGATTTCAATGACTGCAAATAACTGGAAAAGATACTTTGTTGTGGTTGTTGTTTATGTGTTGGGACTTCCGCGGTGCCTGACGCCGACGACGACGACGACGACGTCTGAAACGAAGCTCCTTAACGTGGTCATAATTGTAATTGTTAGTGGTAGGTCTATGAATATTCGAATAACTCATCGACCGAGTCATGTTCGGCAAATAGGCGAATATTTTAAGGGCCTATGACCAGAGTTAGTTCATTGAACTATGAATTATGATTGAAAATCAATTTAGACTTTTTGTAGATTTAATTTCAGAAGTATTTTCTATGATATGTTCATCTGAGAGGATTCAGTTTGCAAGTTGAACTTGTTAAGTGTTCTATTAACATTGCAAATGCTAAGGCATTGTTAAACACATGTTTGTTTTAGCAATTCCCATTGGCCGATAGAAAAGTTCCATTTGTTGGCACACAATCCTAAGGAGTTGTTAATGTTGTTGTGTTGGATGTGTTGCTAATGATCATGTTGACACAAGTTGTTAACAGAATAATTTATGCGATTTGCGACGCTTTAAAAAGTTTGAGAGAAGCGTGCAAAAAGCGAATCTATTGCATATTTAATGACACGCCCGTGGTCGACTCCGACCCCTTCTCTGACTCTGACTCTGACTCCGACTCCAAGTTGGATTCTGGCCCGGCTTACACTGGCCGGATGCGCGTGCTGGATAAAATTAAGAGCAGAGAACTGGGAGCTGAGAGCAGCATAAATTGGACGCGACGCAGTTTTTTGTCATTTGTCAACGTCGCCAGTTCCAAGATTTTTCCAGCTTCGGCACAGAGAGTAAAAAATGATAAACGCATTCGCTTATGATGTGTAGAGTTTCATAAATCATCTTAAAGTTGCAAGCTAACGTGCATGTTGTTGTTGTGGTTATTGTTGTTGTTGTTGTTGTTGTTGTGATGGTGGTTCTTGTTGTGGCTGTAGTTGTGGTGAAGTTGAAGTTGAAGAGGAGATCACGGGGTCGCCTCGCTGAGTGCCATACGGAGGGGTCTAAGGTCGCCACGCGACAGCGTTTAGACAAACAAGTGTCACTGAAGATGATGAAGAGCTGCCAGGCAAAAGAGCTAGACACGAGAAACGAGAATGAGAACGAGGAACGAGAAACGCGACACGAGATACGAGAAAAGAGAAACTGAACAGACCAGAGTTGTCATTGCGATTTATGCTGCGATTTTCAAGCTCTGACCAAGTCCAAGCAACTGTTTTGCTTATAAACTGTGCCATAATCCAGCTAGAAGTCAAGGCTGATATGCAGTTCCTGACGCATAGATTGTGATGGATGATTTAGGGTTCTGCATAAGAGACTCCATTTGAGAGAAAGCTGAAATATGGCGCAACTAAGGTCAAGGCTGATTCCCAGAACATAGATGGTGATAGATAGTCTCAGCTGATGATGTACACAGAAAAGAATTAATCAATCTAAAATTAAAGTTTAAAAATTCCTAATTTTAGCTTGCATTTTTATGTATGTATATCTTTAGGATATTTTTTGTTATGTTAAGTTATGTTCAGTTAAAGTCAAGGCTAGTTTTCAGTTCTGGGCGTATACTTTAAGTGTGGTTTGTCTTTTCTTGTTTTATAGTAATTGTTCCTTATTATGTGCTCAATATTAATCGGCTTTCACTTAAGAATACAATTCCCAGACGCCACTCAATAAGCTGCAAGCCCCGGGTAGCCATTTATTTGGAAATGCCTGAACAAGCTTGAATCGATATCGTAAACTTGAAAGGGCGTCTAATAATGTGCTCAGCATGTCAACTGTTTCCACATGGAGAAGGGAGCAGGGATTCGGGAAGAAAGAGGGGAACATTAAAGCTCAGCTCAGTTCGATTTTAAGTCAACAATGGACAGACAGACATCGCTCCATTCCATCCATTGCCACTTATGAAATTGAATGTAAACAGAATGAAGCACACTGTCAAACGTCCCTCAGCGACCGCTAACCAGGGGCGTCGTTTGTCCCTCGCCCTTGGGCGCCACTCGCTCCCCCCGCCCCCTTCCACTTAGTGGCAGTTTGACTGTTTGACTGACATATCGGCGCCAAGCAGGCAATTAACATGCAATTGTCATAAATTTACGCAGTGCACAGATTATTAAACATTCATAAAATAAATTACAAGCCAAAGCGCATAAATTCTGAATTGATTTTAACGCATTCTGAGCAAGATTGAGGACGGAGGACGATGAAGGGCTATGAAAAGGAAATCAGAACAAAGCAATGACGATGACTACGAAGCTGAAGCTGACAAGTGTGAGGGTGAGTGTGCGGTTAAGGGACCAGCCAAGGAATTTTGTTATTGAATTATAACGATTTCGACCATAATGGCCAAAGGAAAAACATAAATTTAACTGCAAAGTCTTTCGATGCGGAGGAGGGATGGGACAAAAGAGGGGAGTCACAGCCACAATGCATAGAAAACAATTTCTGAAGTGCGTTCAAGGGTTAAATTTTCCGTTAGGGGGAGAGAACAGAAACAGAAAGAACAAATAAATATTGTAAATGCAACCAGAGAAATGAAACCCCAACAAAGGCGACAAAGGAACTGGGGGGCTTTCCATTGCACTTGTAGGAAGCCCAAGGGGTGAAGAGGGGGTTGAAAGTGCGTGCAGATGTGTTGCAGACACCATTAAATTTACTGAATGGGTATATTAGCTAGTGAACTTTAGGGTTCTCCCAAAAGAGAAACTCCAAGAACATTATGGAATGAGTTTATTATAGATGGTTATCTTTAACAACATCAGGGAAACAAGGCAACATAACCACACTTGTGTTAAAGCTGTAAGTAACTTAAGATCTATCCAAAGCTTAAAGCGCGTGTTACAAAAATTACAAATACAAGCATATTATAGTATGGTCCAAAAAAATAAGTAAACTTCAGAAACTTTTGAAAAACAGGGAGACATAACCTCACTTATGTTAAAGCAGCAAGCATCTTTGAAAAAGAGAAACTAAAAGTATATTATAAGATGAATTTATTGTAGATAGTTAAGCGAGGAATGAGCTTAAGCAGCATCGGGGAAAATAACGAGACATAACCTTACTTATGTTAAAGCTGCCATCAGCTTGGGAACAATGTAAAGTATTAAAGTGCATATTACAAATTGTGAATCTCTAAGCATATTATGGAAAGGGTTTAACAACAAGTAAGCTTAAGCAACTTCTACTTCTGGGAAAACAAGGCGACATAACCTCACTTATGTTAAAGCTGCAAGCAACTTCTGAGCTTTGCAAATGCAATTACCAGTGAGAGACACACACAGACAACTGGAAGACGCTGTCTCTGGCTGTTATTGGATTACCGAGTGCTCTAACAGCTTCTTGTCGCATTTCGCTGTCAGAAGTTCAAAAGCTTTAAGCAGATAATTTCGGCGACTTCCCGTTCCCGGAACCTCATTAGAAATTCTCTCTTCCTGCGTTTGGCAAGTTGTCGAAATAGATGCGCTTTAATTTTAATTTTTTGCAGCACAAGTTGCAAAAAAAAACATAAAAACAAAGCACAAAATAAACGAAAAAAAAAATCGAAAAAATTAAGAAAAATGAAAAAAAAAAATACTAAGCAGAAAAAAAATCTTTTATGACATTGCTGACAATTTATGATGCAAATTCTTTGCAAAAAAAAAAGGAAAAATGAAAGAAAGATGAAATGAAGGATGCGCCGACTGCTTTTGGTGGGTGCTTTCGGTTGCAGTAACGACAAATTGTCGAGAAATTGCATAAAAATACATATCAAAATAAATTGTTATGCTGAAATCTGTAATCTGAAGTAGTTGCGGATGCACTCGAAAGATATTTACGAGAGAGCTGAAGCAAAGTGCAGCCCAAAAAAAGCAAATGAGAAAACAAAAGAGAAACAGATATGCAGACAAAAAAATGTCATTGCGAATTGTTTTTCTGTTGATTCATCACAAAAATAAATTGAAATATTCTTGTTGACATTTCACCAAAATAAAAAAAAAGGAACAACAACTCTCTTCTTGTCGCATGTCATCGTTTGCTCTATTTGCTCGGTTGATTTATTTAATTTACTAAAACGAACAGCATAAAATATTTGATAATAAAATCACGTTCACACGCCTGCGGCCACAAATCAATTGAAACACGCATCATCAACCGAACCGAACAACCCAATAATCCACCAACTATTCCAACCAAACAACCAACCAGCTAACCAACCATCTAACCAACCAACTTACCAACCAAATAACCGACCAAACTGACCGACCAAACAGTTCATTAAAACTTTTTATTCATACATGGCACAAAAAATGAGTCCCATTTTCGTGGAACGCAGCAACCGCAATCCGAAGCTTCAATTCGATGTGACGTTTCGGGGTTTTGACCCTTTCTATATTGATTTGCCCCCGGGCTAAATAGAAACCAATCCGTTCCCATAACCCCAAACAAAACTCTCTGTGTGCGGTCAGAACTTTACATATCATTTAATAGTTTTCCGTTGCGAAACCATATAAAAAAAGTAAAGCAACTATTTATTTATGAACTTTTCTATATGTACATAAATATCAACAACATTTACCACATTTGCTGCAAATAATCAATTTAAAAGGGAAAAAGAAACGTCAACACCAATAAAACAGATATTTTAGAGTCAGAAATGTGACCAGTCTGATTGCCAATGACTAATGCAAAAACAGTGTGGGAACATCATCCATCGTCGGGGCATAAATAGTTTCCAAGAATCCCATTATCATATGAACCATAACTATGTGAACCTACCTAATGTGATTATGAAATTTAAGACTGAATAGCAAAACATTTCTCAATTAAAACGTAATTTGAGGGATTATTTTCTTTGACTCTTAAGTTTACTTGCGAGTTATCTTAGAGCAGTTATTTTTCTGATGAAATGTATAAAATATTAAAAACGATGCCTAAGTATGTATCGTTATTATTATGAGCAAAGTAATCTGAATAGTTAAGCTAATTAATACTTAAAGATTTTCTACAGACAGATTTTGCAATGTTATTTACTTTTCGGCAATCTTTCCTTATTAAATACCAAATATTTTTTATTTGAATACCTCATATCACCGATATCTAAGTTCAATCCAATATGCTATATTCATTATAATGAATTTTGTTTCTCATTTCCATTCAACACATTATTATGCATTTTTATGGCGTCCTAACAAATATATTTTTGTTGTTCAAAATTAATTTATCGTCTTCCAATAATAACGAACCAAAAACATCGAAATCGAAGCGAACGATCAAAGAATGCTGAGAACAATTTTTAATTTTTGATTTTCGATTTCGGAAGGTTTCGTCATGTCTTCATATCGTCAATGTCCGCAGAAGCGTTGCCTGAATTTAAATGTTCAAATTAATTGCGTTTGTCATGGGGCCTGGAAATCGGGACTCGTTGTGGTTCAGACCTAAAAAAACAAACACTTGGTCAAAAGAATTAATTGGTTTTTTCGACAGCGATGAAATGTATTTAATTTAGCATTAATGAAACTACACATCAGAGATTGTGTCTGTGGCATCGCACTTTACAAATGCCAATTGGAATTGAATTATTGGAATCTTCGAAGTGGTTATAAATCTCTTGGCTATCTGTGCGATCGGCGTCTGTAGCCATCAAATGGCTATTAAACGGTTGCTGGCCCAATCATTATCCTTTGGATTGAGGCACCTGAGAATCGGTATGGTATGGAACCCCCAGGTGATCACGAACCCTAAAAAACGCCTTTGGGATCCCAATTCTCTGGACATTAATTATCACACAGTTTGAGTTTTTCGATTGAATGACTTTTTGATTCACGACAAAGTTGTGTGTGTGTGTGTGTGTGTAGGAGGATCCTACTCCTTCTCATCTTTATTTCATCTCCTTCTCCTTTTTGTCTCCACATCTTCGTGTCAGTTGACATTTTGATTGTGTCGCCTTTTGTGAATTAATTGAGACTCTTTTAAAAATTAAGTCGTTTCCCTGGAATGCTGAATGCCTGCAGCCTTATTCCTCTCCCCTTCTGCCCTTCTCTCCTTCTCTTCTCTCCCTTGATTTCTAGCTTGGACCACACATGGCGGAGACACAATGGGACTCCAATTTTGTGCCTGACACACGCAGCTTCAGCGCATTTGAAAACATTTCCTATTAGTGCCCCCTGCGGACCCTTTTCTTCTCCCATCAATTGTTATTGATTAGCGATATTAACAGAAATAATTATGATGATTATTCGCATGAAATCATTGAGTTTGCACCCGCAGCTAATTTTTCTATATATTTTTCTATAGACACGAGCTTATTATATTAATTTGCATCGCATGTTTAATTTTCGATTAATGATGGACGACTTAATTGAGGCTTTCAACATGAAAATTGTTTAGGCATTCCAATTAAAATTTCAACAAATATGATGGTGAATTTATGTTAATCGGAAATGTTGGGGAATGTTGATGATGATGCGAAGATGAAACTTTGAAGAGTCTTTGACACTTTGGATTAATCGTAGTTGCCTTTGCCTTGATTTCATCATCAACTGTCATCAAACAGGTCGAAAATTGTGCTTTTATTTACTTTCATCTGGTTTTCGTCACTTTGTAAAAGCCTTTTATATTTTCTCTATGGGTCGTGAGCGCAAGGAGAGATATCAATCGAGTTCTCATAATCGCAAGATAAGATCTCGTTCCCCTTCCCGATCCGGATCCCGAACCAATTCCCGTTCGAGGCAACGTCCGTCACAATCCAGTTCGTCACACATTGAATCTTCGAGGAATAATCGTCGCAAGGAGCGCAGATCTTCGGCCTGGGATGTAGCACCGATGGGCTACGAGAATCTCTCGCCACTGAAGTACAAGGCCATGCAGGCGAGTGGACAGATCGCGTCCAGAATCATCCCGGATGCGCTGCCCACTGGGGAATCGGCGGCGATTGCGACGGTGACGCGACAGGCGCGTCGATTGTATGTGGGCAACATTCCGTTCAATTCATCCGACGTGGACATGATGGCGTTCTTCAACGAACAGATCCAGCGGATAAACGGTGGAGTCCTCCACGACGGCAAGGCCGTGCTCAGCTGTCAGACGAATCTGGACAAGAACTTCGCCTTCCTCGAGTTCCGTTCGATGGAGGAGGCCACGCAGGCCATCAACTTTGACGGCATCAACTATCGCGGCCAGATTCTGAAGATACGGCGGCCCCACGACTATCATCCGGTGGCCTCGGTCACCACCTTGGACATGACGAGCTCGGTGAAGAGATCCCTGCAGCCGCACGTCGCCAACCTGGCGATCTCGCCCCTGGTCCCCGACTCACAGCACAAGGTCTACGTGGGTGGCTTGCCCACCTGTCTGAACGAAGAGCAGGTCAAGGAGCTGCTCGTCACCTTTGGCCAGCTGCGCGGATTCAATCTGGTCAAGGACTCGGTGACGGGCCAAAGCAAGGGCTTCGCCTTTTGCGAGTACCTGGATCACAGCATCACGGATCAGGCCATTGCCGGACTCAATGGGATGCAGCTGGGCGATCGCAAGCTGATCGTGCAACGCGCCATTGCCGGCGTACGGAGTCTGGCCTCCACCCAGCTGCCCGTTGTCCAAGTGCCCGGATTCTCGACGGAGTGTATCACAAGTCAGGCCACTGAGGTCCTTTGCCTGCTCAATATGGTGCAGCACGAGGAGCTGATGGACGACGAGGAGTACGAGGACATTCGCAAGGACATCAAGCAGGAATGCGCCAAGTACGGCAAGGTGAAGAGCCTCAAGATTCCTCGCCCCGTCGGCCAATCCCCCCAGAGCGGCTGTGGGAAGGTCTACGTTCGTTTCGAGACCGTCGAGGATTGCAAGAAGGCTCTTAACGCTCTGAGTGGCCGCAAGTTCAGCGGACGCATCGTCATGACGTCCTTCTATGATCCTGACAAATACAAACGCAGAGATTTCCAATAATAACGCAACCTCAAATACATTATTTGTACTCGTCTTTTGTTTCATCAGAGGAAAATGGGTTAATCTGCTCAGTTAAAATATTTTTAAAAGAAGACTTTTTAAAATCTTTTAACTGCCATAACTATGGCATAACTTCACCGATTTCCTTGTGGAATTAAATTTTGATCATGGCTCGGCCTCTAGTTTGATAAATAAAATAAAATTTACTAAAAAAAACTTAAATTTTCTGAACTATCCATTTTTTCTAAAAACACCTCTTAAAACTTTTAAGTTAAAAGTTGTTTAGTAATGAATCGAAAATTACTAACCGATTGATCGACAATTCAATTCTTATTTTCCGATTTTTTTTATCGGTTAACTCATTCTTAAACAGTTTAAATTTTGCTCGTTGTCACACTAAATTGAGTTTAGGACTTGTTTTTAATACTGCGATAATGATATTAATCTCTGCTTTGTCAAAGAGAGTTGTCTAAACAACAGCTGCACGCACTATAAATACCCTGTAACTGACAAATATTTTTAACAAAGTATCATAAGTTGACTTTAATATTAAAAGTAGTTTCCTAAACTGTGGCTGAATACACTAGTTTACAAAATTAAAACTTTTTTTTGCAAAGTGAATCAAAGCATTTTTTTCTTATGGACTTTGGCCCCCTAAGCTCGAAAATGGCATTTACAATTTTTTTTATGGAACCGTTTTCGAAGTATTCAAATTTTTTTTAATTTTCGAGGTTACTCCAACACTTTTGTGAATATCTCCATTTTTATTTATTCGATTTGGCCAAGCAAGCACTTAAATTAAAGGTAAGTTAATTATCTTCAACTTTCTTCCATACAGTATTAAGATCGGTTCAGCAGTTCAGGTGCTAGCGATTTTAAAAAGTTCGAAAATGGCCGTTTTTTGTGATTTTTTGAGTTTGATAGTTAACAAATCGTCCTGGAAAAAATATAAATCACAAAGATAAAATTTTTAATAAAGGTTTCACGTAAAGCTTGTACAGTTCCGAAGAAAATAAGGTATTGTTCACGCAAATCCATCGTCAGATTGCAAAGTAGTATATATTTAAGTGTTTTTAGATTGTCAAGATTTTTTCTTTTTTTATGTTAACAGTTATGTTAACAGCTATGTTAGCCTGCCGACGACAAGTGCGTTTGGTCGCCTTATGCGGATACTGCTACAATTAAGATTACTCACTTTTGCATTACTTCGTCATCTGTCGATGGATTTGCGTGAACAATACCTTATTTTCTTCGGAACAGTACAAGCTTTACGTGAAACCTTATTAAAAATTTTATCTTTGTGATTTATATTTTTTCCAGGACGATTTGTTAACTATCAAACTCAAACCTCAACTTACCTTTAATTTAAGTGCTTGTTTGGCCAAATCGTACAAGTAAAAATGAAGATATTCTCAAAAGTGTTGGAGTAACCTCGAAAATTCAAAAAAATTTTAATATTTCGAAAACGGTTCCATAAAAAAAATTTTAAATGCCATTTTCGTGTTTAGGGGGCCAAGGTCCATAAGAAAAAAATACTTTGATTCACTTTGCATTTTGGCTGTAAACTAGTGATATTAATGATATTAATAATATTAATGAGGTATGTCAAGAAATTGTTTCGGCATTAAAATAAATTTAAAATTTGCAAAGAAAAAATTTCTCCTTTCTAATTATATTTATTTAATTATTATATTGTTTTTAAAACAAATTTAATAAATGTTTAATAATGCAATACATAGTTAAATTGTTTTTAAGAATAATTAATAGTTATATATTTCTCAAACTATACTATTCTCTCCATCGACACAGGGTATTAGCACGTCTATCACAGCTGTTGTTTGCGCTTCATCTGGTTGTTGTCACATCATCTGAAGGGCTTTTACTTTGTCCTGGTGGGCATGCCAGGACACGCCCTTCTCCTTTTTAAAGGCTGATTCAATTAGACGGGCGACTTAAGGTGCAATCCCTAAAGCCTCCAAAAAAGAGCTGCTGCCTCGCACAGATGCTTAATTAAAGTTTAAGAGACGCGTCTTATCGCTGGCATTTCTCACCGTATTCACGTATTCGAGATTCGTATTCACACCTATCGCAACTCGGGCTGTGAAATACCTTCAAGGCTGAAAGGCGGCTCATTACGACCAAGCACCACAATGTTAATGCTTTTTCAATTTCCGAACGAACTCGATACCAACAAAAAGCGAAGACAGAGGCGGAAAAGAAGATTGTTGAAGACAGTGGAGCTTATCGCGACGAACGGTTGCATTTTCTCAGGTTCGAGAGTCTTGTTTTGAGCCGAGTCTTATCTTTATTTTGGTCATTTGCCGGACAGGCCGTCATCAATAATGAAATGCAACCGCCGCGGCGAAGCTTCAACTTATCAGTGGAGTCGACTTAAGCTAAACGCTTTATCGACAGAGAGATAGAGAGAGAGAGAGAGAGAGAGAGATTCTCGTACAGGTAAACTTACTCAGCGACTCCACTGGACACAAATGAATTCAACGCCTTGGATTTTGTCATTTAGAGGCTTTCAGGTAGACGCGTTCTTGAGTCTTGATAAAAGCATCGCCGACTCGACGCGACTCCTCTGAAAATCAATGCCACGATGGGTAATTAATAAACGCCCATAAAGATGCGGATACAATAAAAATTCCAATCGCTGGAACTGGAAAAATCATTTGCCTTTGTTTCGGGCACGGAGACTGAGAAAGGGTTCTCTTTCATCGATGTGTTTCTGTTTTACGAGATGCAGCTGCCACGCCAGGGATTAACTGGATTGGATTGTGTTGGGGAACACTCCATTCCCCATTCCCCATTGCTGTCTCTCTCTCTCTCTCTCTCTCTCTCTGTGTGTATCTTTTTGATTGCTGACCATTTGGTGTCTTAGGTTAGGGCTTGGATTGTCGCCCGCACCGCTTTTATGACTTAAGCCTTGGTCGGATGTTAGGTAATCGACGCGATAAGAAATTAAGAAATCAAATCCATGACTCTCAAATATGTTGGTTGACTGAACTGAACTCGTCGAACGAGCTGCTTCTACGCATCTTTAATTGCATTCTCATTCTCCAAAGGGGCGAGAATTCGAATTCGAATTCAAATTTGAATATGATGTAGTAGATAATTATGGGTTACAGGATGAACTTGATGTCGAGGGCGTTATCTTGATGATGGCCATTAAAAGCAGCTACCTAGAGCTAGGAATACAATAGCCAACCACTTTATTTAACCATTTGAAGTAACTTTTTGTTGCCTTTGATACAAATATCATTTGCGATTCGTTTGTGAGTTAACTGCCTGTTAATGATACTTTTGAAGCACCCACAACAAGTTATTCGTTTTAACGGCACGAGATATGTATCTGCGTTTAATTTAATGTATCTTTTAGTTGCCTGAATAAGCAAATTAAGAAATCATCAAAAATTTGTTTGTTCTAATGATCAACAAATTAATCTGATGCCCAATATCTGATCAATTTGTATGGGTTTAATGAAGAAATATTTGACAGAATCCGTAAAAACATAGATTTTATGGAAATTGATGCAATCTGCCAGTGAACTTTGGCATTCTCTAAGATTTCAGGTTATATAGCGAAACTCTGAGTGACCTTTTTCTTCAGCAATCCAATCAACTTTCTTCATTAAGCCTATTAACGAATGCTTTTGTGATGTTTATACCCCAAAAAAGGGTAAATATTTGGATAATAACAAATAAACTCACCGATTGATTGGGACCAATCTCGAAAGTTTGCACAAAACGGAAATTAAGCAGAAATCAGAAAAAAACAGAGTAAAAAGCATATTCAATTAACTGAAACCTGTTGCGATAGATTTACGAATGTTAACCCCGAATCAATTTGCATTTCCTGCTGACTCCCTAAATGAAAATAAAAAACAAATCAAATAAAACAAATACTGCACACACTCATACATACATACATACAAACAAATAAATAAGCAAAATTGTTTTATAATTCTTTTTTCTCGCTTTTCATCGTCCAAGCAGAGCGAACAAAGGCGAAAACAAATTACACACAAATTCTCGTAATTTCGGCGAAAATGTTCGTCAAGGGGAAATTCGGAATGACTGTAGAGGGTGTAGACTTGGTCAGAGGGGGAGAAGGGTAAGGGGTAGGGGGAGGGGGAGGTACGGGCTTTGTCAAGTGACGTTCCTGTCTCTGACTCGCTTCGTTAATGGCAGCGCAATTAATTCGAGCAAATCGTCTGTGAACCCTTTTTATGACCTCCAAAAAGGAAGGTTCTCCACGGCGGTTCCCAAATAAAAATTCATTAAACGGCACGCCGGCACTTTTGTTTGGCTTTTACGTTTGCTTTGAACTGTTTGCCGCGAATTTGGTGTAGTATAATAAATGCGAAATAGGCGCACAACTGTAAAATTTGTTTAAATGCCAACAAAATTGATGCTCAATTTGTGCTTGAATAGAATTTCCCCCAGCAAACGCTTTAAAACTTAAACAAACTTCCGGCAAAGAGAGAGATTAATTCTTACACTGTCAAAAAAACAACATTTCTAATATTAAGAACATTGACTTTGTTTAAAATACTACGAATGTAAGATGAAAATTAAATTAACTCAATTGTACAATCAAGATATTAACTCTTGTTTAATAAGCATATCAAAACATATAATTTTATATCTTTTTATGAAACTAAAAGTTTTTATCGTCATATTAATAAATCTGTTGAATATCATGTGATTAATTTCTTTGAAGTTGACAAAATTAATTCAAAAAAAAAACTATAGACACGACAAAAATCCAATGTGAACTTTTGGAATAAAGTGTTTCTTAGGTTTGTAAACGACTCTACTTTATTATTATTAATTCTTTAAACTTGGTATTAATCTAAAACTTGCAAATAACTTCATTTAATAGAGATATGGTCAATATTATATCTGTTATTTACGCTTTAAATAATTTAAGATAAAAAGTGCAATGAAATGAAAAAATAATAAGTTTATCTGAATTGGTTACTTACCGTTCCGTTCGTTGTCTGTAGAACCCATTCGATACACCCAACGGGAATAAGCAATAAAATGAAAATGCTAAACTGAATGAATGAATTTCTGGACGCGAAAATACCTGAGAGCGAGGCGCATTTAATGAGGGCTATAAAATCGAAGCGCCAGTCGAGTTTCCAGGGCCTTCAAAGACAAAGACAAAAGGCGCACGGAGACGAAGAAGGAGGAGAAGAACGTGTAACAGGTGCGATAACAACAAAAACGTTGATCAGACTGGCAAGACAATGAAAATATAATGCAGATTATGTGAAAAACTCGGAGTATTCTGGACTCTGTTTAGGTAGCTGGAAAACAGGACATTAGGACATTAGGTAACATGTTCAAAAGCAATTTAAAGCTGCAATAACTTAAGTGAAAGAAAAACCTTTTCCAATTTTCTGTGTTTTCTTTGATATTTAACCGACGCGCCGAAGACGCTGTTAAATAGTTTTATTCTGAAATTAGAAATCAGGCAGAAGGAAACCGAAACAGAAACAGAGTTGAGGTTATGCAAATGACAGTTAGTTGGAATGAGGGGAAGTCCCTTTTAAGTGACTGGGAATGTATAATCTATGAGGGAACGTACCAACAACAACAAAAAGAGCAACAAGGAGAACAATAAAAGTGCTAAATGCAATAACTAGTTACAAAAACAATTTAAGCTGCTCGACTTTTGGCCAAACCGGCAATCGTAATCCTTACTCAATTTCCATCTTGAATCAAAAGATTCGACACTGAAAGAAATTGTTGTGATTCACTCTAACTTTTTAGCGTATAAAAAATATAAGTTAATTTATAGAAGCTATAATATGTTTGATAAAAATTTTAAATGTCTATCTCGAGTATTTTCGAAGATATTCAAAAATTGTTGAATGAAATAAATCTCTAAAAAAAAATAATTTTATTTATTTTTAAAGACTGATTTAATAAAAAAAATTTGTGTTGATGGATAAAATTAAAATCAATAAAATATATAATTCGATATGTTTTTAATTCTTAAAGCTCGAATATTTGAACTATTTGACAATTTTTTAAAGTTAATTGTTTTGATTATTTTTCAGATTACAATTGATTGAATAAAATCTTAACTGGAATCGTAAGGGAAGATGGAAGTGGAAGATGAGTGCTCCTTCAAGTTGAAGCTTGTCACTGCCACGATGACTGACAAGTTTATCCTTTCTGGCAGTTGCATCTTTTCATTATGGCCATGTCAGGCCGACGGGGCCAACATGCCACTTGGCCACTTGCTGGCTATCTATGGCATCTATGCTGCTGACTGTCGACTGTCGAGCTGTCGACTGCACACCAAATCGGGTCAACGACCTGAGAAATGTTCGTAAGAGGGGCGTGGCTTAGCCCTAGAGTTTTGTGCCGTGTAACGCGTATTGTTGCCTGCTGATGAATGCTTCGTAGCTTCATAGTCATCCTCATTCTCCCTCCCATCTATCCATTTGGCCCATTCATTTGTCCTGCCGTTTGTCTGTCTATCTCTGTCTGTCTCCCTGTCTATCTCCTTGTCCGGCTCCCCCTCCCTCTCTTACTGTGCTACCTATCACAACTTCAACTTTTGATACCCATCTGAATTTGCATTATTTTCTTTCGCTCTTCATTTCGCTGCTGCTGTTTACTGTCATTCTGATTTTAATCTTTACAGCCCCGTTTGCTCTCTCTTCCTCCCTCTCACTCCCTCTCGCTCACTCATCAGCTTCTGTCTTGCTTTATGTAGTTTTACATTTTTTCCACTTCTGCTGTTGTTGTTGTTATGCTCTCTCTCATACCTGCCGCGTGCCCAAGTGAACAGGTTCCATTTCTTTAGTTGGCCACAGCCTTTTGTTGTTGTTGCTGCTGTTGCTGTAGTTGTTGTTGTTGCTGTTCCCTCTGTCCGTTGTTCCCTTCCTTGTCATCCTCTTTTGATTCCATTCGCATTTCATTTGCCGTACCACGAGTTAAGTCTGAAAAAGTATCCTAATTGGTATTAAAATCGCTGTTATTTTTTTTCTCTGTCTTTATTGTTGGTTTTTACCTGTTGTTGTTGCTGTTGCTGTTGTTGTTGTTGCTGACGTATTCTGATACTTTAAAAGGCAGATCCAAATGCATTTTCTGATTTTATCCTTGACGCTATTCAAATTGCATTCATCGCCCAAAAACAAAACTAAACCTCGAGTTCAGTTGCGCATTTTCTGATTTAATCGCGTATTCTGATAAAAAATCAAAATAATCGAAATCCCCCCCTACGGCGATTTAATTGTTCGATAACGTCAACGATTGGTTTGTTTGCATTTTTTTCATACCTGCCATTGATTCAGAATATTTATAAAAAAGAAACTCTCAGTTGGATTATAAATAACGCGTAATTGACATAATTTGACATTTTTAAAATACATACGTATTTTAACTGAAATGTATATGTATAATGCATATTATATAAGAACTTTGATTAAAATAACAATTATAATTATTTAGAATTTCTAGGGCTTTTATTAAAACTGAATTTTCATATTAAATGGAAGTCATCACAACATTATGTCATTATTATTTATAATTCTGTAAAATACATTTAATACAGTAGTCGGCACCAACACAGTCATATTTGCATTACGTTTGTGTGAATTTTTGTTCGCCCACGACCCAGCAAACATTTGGGCGATTGTACAATCGTCCATCGCCGAAAAGAGTCTTCTGCGATTCGCGCAAGAGATTAATAGAAGATGAATCTTCCAGGCAATTGTTTAGCGATAGAAAGCTATAAATAGAAAAAAAGTAATGTGGGAAAGTCTTCTGCGAGTCTCGCACGAGCCTTTTGGAAGACGAATCCTCCAGGCGATTGTTTAGCGAGACCAAAAAACAAAAATGAGCTCCACGTTTAAAGCAATTTAATTCAGATTTTTTCTAGTAGACTACAGTGTTGATCCAGTAGCTCACTAGTTAGAGTTGCCGACTCCGAACTTGAAATTCCGAGGTTCGAATTCGCCTGTTGTGCTATATACAACTGTTGTTACATAATCTGCTGTGACAAATTCGTGGACCAACAAAGAAAGCTTCTTTGGCTACCTCGCAGAAGCGCGTCTTAATAATAATAAAAAAAAAACTAATTTTTTTTTTTTAGAAAGAGCAACTTCCGCGACTCTTCTTATGAGAGTCGCGGAAGAGTCTTTTAGAAGACTCGCAAAAGAGTCTTTCCGAAGTGTCGCGGAAGTGGCTCACTCTCTAACAAAAGGAGATCAAAAAGCGATTAGAAGGCGATGTCGCCTGAAACTTTTAGGCGAGTCGCCTGAGCTCTCTGGCGATTAAAATTGTTTGCTGGGGAGATTTAAAAGCAATGTTTCTATTGTGTAGGTCAGTAAAACATAAGCTAGCTTGCATAACATAACATTAGTCCGAATTGTGGAACATGAAATTCTGAGCAATTCTAACAGCAGTGTGGATCATATAACTTCTAAATATTCTTAGCTTTAAAGATGATCCTGCAAATGTGATTACCATTAAGTTATTACAAAAATTAAGTCATGTGAAGCATTATTATTACACAAAAGATCCTGATTCTTTACTTGTGATCACTGGAATTAATAATATTTTCAAAAAGAATATTTTGTTTTACAAATTAGAATTCAAAAAATCCCCCAAAGTCAAATGTTAACATTAACAGACGCATTTTCAACAGAGTGATTCAGTGAGAGCAACATAAACATAACATTCACTGAGCGAGAGAGACACTGTTAACAAAAGAGACAGTACCAGAATGTTAAGCTGTTCAGCCTGTGGATCGCATGTCAGAAAGTATGTCATTCGGTTAACATTAACTCCAATATGCACCTACTTACAGATGTTGACTTGTTTGTATTGTAAATAGACATCATACCAATCAACGTTAATGCAAATAATGTGCATACTAGTTGTTGGTTTACATTACATATTAATAGCAGTCAATTAGTAAGCAATGATGGTAAAGGACTATGAATAATGGCTGATGATGATGATGACAGTTTTAGTAGCAAACACACATTAATATGACAAGTTGCTTCAACTTTCAGGGAACAAACACTTGCTCTGAGTTTAGTTCTAAGGCTGCACCAACAACTTCCTTGGCCGTTAACAGACTGCATTTGAAAAAGAGCGCGCTCTCACAACGTTATGTTTTAGCAGCGCATGCGATAAACTCACAATCCACATGGCATGCTGTAAAAAACATGAACTGTTACTTAACATTCGCTTCAGCTCGTTCGGCAATATTGCAGTCAGTGTTGCCGAGAGTTTCAAGCGTTGTGGTAGTTTTAGCGGCTGGCGCAACTTTCAATAAACGATTCGCGCTCGTTCGTTCGTATCTCGTACGTTCGTCGTCGTCGTCGTCGGCGTTATAACAATATTCGTCTGCCCAGAAAGCTATTAAAAGATCCAAAGCGGCAACCAGTTGACCAGTCGGGAGTTACGCGTGCTTCCTTCCCCCGTCCAACGACAACAACAACACAGTTGGTCGGTTTCTCGTTAGATCCTTCTCGGTCTTCTTCTTTCGAATTCGGAGTTTCATAAAAATAACAAAAACACCGCAGGCCCCAAAACAACACTGCAAAAAAGAGAAGAGAAAAAGTTTAACGAATTTAAAGCCAAAATCTTGATGAGAACAAAAGCAAGCACAATTTGTGTCCTTTTTGTGCCGTTAACACACACACAAGAGTTGTGCATCTATAAATGTATATATGTGTGTGTGTGCATGTGCGTGCGTGTGTTGGTGTGTTTAAATGTGTGCAACAAAAGTGTAAAAAATAATACAAATATTTAATTAGCTCGCAGTGAGAGTGGGACAAATCGTAACAATAGAAAAGCAGATAGAGAGGCGAGTCGAGGAAAAGAGAAGGGGCACAGGATACGGTTCCTTGGACAGCGGATTACGACAAGGATTAAATAACAAAGTAATTTGCATATGTTGAAAATAAATTAAAATTATGAATGCCCGTCAAGTTGTACCATACTAATTAAGCATTAATTTATGCCCCAGTCCCAGACCTGACCCCGCCCCTAACCGCCCCCGTAACCCCCCTTCGCCCACCCCTCGGTACACAAGCCGCAGACGGATGTCCGTCCGTGTCCATGTTTCGAGTCAATGAAATTTTTAATTGTACACGCGTGTCGAAAGTGAACTCCATAAAGTGGGTGTGAGTGTGAGTGTGTGTGTGTGAGTGTATGTGTGTGTGAGTGTATGTGTGTGTGTGTGGATGGGGGGAGTGTCCTTTATGTCGTGCCGACTTCGCTCCCCATCCAGAGTGCATGTTGTCCGCATATTTATCATGCGTACTGTAAGTCAACTTGCAACTGGGCTGTTTATGTTGCCCATGCTCCAAAACATCCCTATTCCCCACAAGTGCAACCAGGCCACCCACACCACCCTTCTCCTCCCCCTCCCCAGGGCAACTTACAATGCATTTACTTCCTCCTAAATTCCCACTCAGTGGGCAACTGGAAAATTGAACCCTGATAAAAGATTTGCTTAACAAATATGTATGTTGTCCATTTTGGACTGCTGTTGAAATAAGCGCGAGGTACAGTGAACTCTCGCTGCAGCGGCTAATCTAATTCACTAGACATTCTTATTCCTGTAAAGTGATTTTAATAATAAGTATTTAACAATTTTCTTTATTAATTTAATGACTAAAGCGAGAGAATTTTTGGAGATTAAAATTTTTAATTCAATTAAAAACTTTCGGTGAATGTTAGACTTCTCCAGTTTCTGGATAAACTTTTTCTTGACATTAAATTTTAAAATTTGATATGTTAAATAATTTATTTTAAATCAACTGCTTAATTTGAAGCTAAAATATAAAGTTTGAAACGATCATTGTAAGGCAAAAAACTGATTCATTTGGATATTTTAAATTTAAGACGAATTTCTTCTGTCGAATTGAAATAAATATTAAAATTTGCAATCCATTAGTTTTTTATATTTTTCTTATTTTTTTAATATACCCAGTTTTGTAGAAAGATATTGATTATTTTTTTAACTTAAGATTCTTAAATATTTTTTATATTTCACTATACATATTAAGTTTAAATATTATTTAGTTTAAATATTTTAATATTCTACGATATTATGCTCAAAAAAACGAATTTTCTCTCACCTTCTTAGTTCTTAGTTGACAACAATTAAGGGATCTAAATTATTAAAGATTTAAAAAATATTTTTAATCTCATTTCAAGTCGCATGAAATTCCTTACCAAACAATTTCCCACCTCGCTCTCCCCTTCCCAGAGTTTAGTTAACAACATTCAAGCCATAAAAATTAACATGCGCATTAATTGAAAACTTCAAATATTGATTAAAACAATTTTTTCGATTATTAAAATATTTAAAGAAACTTTTCCTCATTTAAAACTATTTTTACTATTTTTCTCTCTCCCCGTCCTCGTATTTAGTTAACAACGTTCAAGGGATCAAATTAACATTAAGATTGCTTATAAATCTTCGCTAAACAAGTTCATTTCAATCGCCCCAAGCGCTGCTTAGCTTACATCTTATTTTCATTTTCATTTTCAATTTGAGTTTTCCACTTTCCACTTCACCTCGTCCTGCGTCTCCAATTAATTCCTGCTCCTCTGGCCATTCCCATCCTTGTTAGTTTTGGCTGCTTGCCACCAATTGTTGAACCACTTGGCGTTTTGCCGTTTTCCTCTTACTCTCTCCTCTCAGTCCTTGGTTTCTGTGTGTGTGTGTGTGTGTGTGTGTGTGTGTGTGTGTTGCGGTCAGTTTGACGCGTGCCGCGTTTTTGCTTGGCACGTGAAAAGGACATCACACACACACACACACACTTATTTATATGTATACAATTGCGTGTGTGTGCCAAGAACCAAACACAAAAGCCAAAAAAACCACAATGTTGGCTCAGAGTGCGCGCAAAGGGACTTGAGGAGGAATGCTGACAAGGAGGGGTCAGGGGGTCAAGGGGGAAGTCCACGTTGACCTCGCGTCGCCTGCAGCGTTAATTTATAATTTACTGTGCTCACTGAAACCGTCGAAACGAACCCACTGAACCACCCAACAACCTCACCACCTCACCACCCACCACACCACCTGCCTCACCACCCTCTGCCTACTTTTATTATTATTATTTCTGTGCGTTCTACGCGCTTTTCCGTGGCGCGCTTTTCCATGCCATTTTCCCCCCTCAAACCTCTCTTAATTCTCATTCCCTCAGAGTTTTGACTTTTTACATTTGCCGTCGGCGGTTTTTGGCGGTCTGACGCTTTGTCGTTGTCCTTGCTGTGGTTGTTGTTGTTCCATTGTTGTTGTTTGTTGTTGTTGTTCGCTGTTATTGTTGCGGTGTCCCTTCATTTACTGGTCCTGGCTAGCGGCTTCTATTTCGCGAGAGGCGCTTGTGAAAATTGCCTTTTCAACTACTCGGTGACATTTCGTTGCTGTTGTTGTTGTTCTTATTGTTGTTGCTGTTGTTTTAGTGCCTTAATTTTGTTATGTGTGTTGTTGCCTTTTTCCCCCAGTTTGTCGCGTTTTTTTATGCAGAGATTTCTGACTTCTGACCCCACTGCGACTGTTGCTCTTCTGTCCTTTTTGTCGCCGTTTTGTTTGTTGTTTTAATTAATTTGTAAATTTACTTGGCGAGATTAAAATAAACCTAAAACAGAGAAAGAGAGAAGTCAACGGCAAATTAGCCAAAAAGTCTAAATGGGCACATCATATGCATAACTTCAGTTTAAGAACTTTTTTTAAATTTAAAATTTGTTCCAGCTGCCACTAAATGTCGTTTCTAACGAGCCGAGTTTGCCAGCGGATTATAGTTGTTACAATTATGCAGTGGAACGTGGCTAAAACGAACACTTTTATTCATAATTCTTTTATATATATTTAATTGAGGTCATCTGTTTGCATGTTGTGCTTTGTTCTAAAAGTAAAAGTAAATGGAAATGTGTAGAAAAATATAAATAAACTTACATCATGTGCACAATAAAGTGAACATTTATTATAATCAGTTTGTACTAAATGGCTTCTTAATTTGCCCAATTTTAATGAAAGCTACTAAGCAATAATTCAATTATTCAAATAAATTTCATGAAATGGAGAATATAATAATTATAATTAAATTCAATGTTATCTATTCTGATTCGATCTTATGATATACAAAAATATTTAATATAAAATAATGCCTCAAGCTGAATTTAAATAGAATGCTTCTTTAAGAGTAACAAAAACTCTCGAAATATCTGCTAATAAATTCAATTTCCTTATTCAGGCAGAAGCAGAAACAAGAGTAAACACACACACACACAAACACACATAAGCAAATTTAGGAAAAGTCTGTGGGAAAGGCATTTGCCTAACGGCCATTAATCGCTCATTTTTCGCATAAGCAACAAAAAACCGAATGACGATGTTTGCCCAGTCAAAACAGAAACAAAAGCAACAACAATGTCGCTAGAAACATCTGTTTGTTGTTGCTTTTGTTGTTGTTGTTTCTGAAGTGTTTAACTTTTGTTTCACTTTCGAGCAACCGCAAAAACCAAAATAAACTTTGTCATTGTCTTGCGACAAATTTTGGAAATGGAAAATGTCGATGAAGTTGTTTCGTTTCAGTCCGGAAAATGTAGCTAATAAAAAAACAAAGCCAACAACAAAATAGCGCTCACAGCGTGCACACGAATTTAAAATTAAATAAACACAATGAAATGAAAAGAGAGAGAAGAAACAAAACAGAAACAGCAACAGTAACAAAACTCCCAAATGTGCAATTAAAAAATTTTACAGTCATAACTTTTTATTATTGTACATAATTCAGTTCAGTTCTCCTTTAATGCACAGTGTGTGGCGCGTGTTTCCCCCCATTTTCCCCCATTTCGTTTCATTACATATTCTCTTTTCGCTCCTTTTTCCAATAAATTTACCGTCTCCCTTACTCTCTTTCCATTTGCATTACCATTTCCTTAGTTGCCCTGGGCTGGGAAATTAATTTCATTTTCGCAAGCCAAATTGCATTAAATTGAACCAACTTTATGTTTATTTCATAATTATTTTGTTGCATTATAATTATTACAATAATTTGATATAATACTATATTTTGCTTTGATTTCCATTACATTTCGAGCGAGTTTTATTTAAATGTGCAACCTGATATTTTTAATTTTATTTCTAATTGCTTAGATTGATGTCTATATTATATAACTTTAGATAAGGACTTAGCCTTTTTTGTGGTAGTCACTTTATGTGAAGATTTCTAGCTGACGCACATTTCAGCAATTAAAATGAACTTTTTTTAGACATTTTAAATTTATATGTAGGAGAGTTTTAGCTGACTCGAGGTCCGATTAATGTCGATATGACACTATATTTACAAACAACAACACACAAACAAACAAAAGAGATGTCAATCTCTATCATCAGTACCGTTGTGTAGAACCAGTTGAGAATTCTAAGTCGCAAAAGTGACAAAATAGCTGTAAAGCTGATCTAGCACAAACATTTTAATTTAAATCAAATTAAATTTATTTTTAATTTTCCTCCCAAGAGCTTAAAGTTTTTGTAAAGTCTTTAAAATCATGGTTAGTAAAAGATTAAAAGAGCTCGTCTAACTAAAAATATCATTTTTTGCCTATTCATTTTGATCTATATATTTCAAATCCTCCATAGTTGCTTTAGTGAAATATTCATGCATAAATAAAGATATCCGAATTCGTGTGCAAGCTTAGGGATGAAAGGGGCAAAAAGTGGCGCCTTTATCCTTGGGGAGCCTTGACTCAACTTGTGTCTCACACATGTCTCACATTATCCTGGGCTCATAAAACTTCCTTACAACCTATAATTGTCGCTTCGACTAAATAATGCATAAATAATACATAAAACTCTGTCGACAGCAAACAACAACAAGAACAAAATGAAAACTAAGTGCAACAACAAAAAACAGGGCGGGTGGTCGAATTTTTGGTTGAAAGGGGAAAGGGAAAAGGGTGCATAGGGATTGGGATCGGGAACACAACTGGGAGCTGAGTACTGAGAACTGGGAACTGGCAGTGGATTTGTCGGCCAACAAAGTGAGAAAACCGCGACATGGAGCATAAAAAATGCATAAAACGAGGACAAAATAAAGTCATAAAGTAAAAATGGCTCAAAGAACGAAGAGAGAAAGAGGAAAAAATGAATAAATATAAAACGAATGGAGGAAAGGAGTGTATATACTCGTAGTATAGTATAGTATAGTATGTTGCACCACCGAGGGATAAAACAGAATGAGTTTGGCAGGCAGTGTAGGTGTTGTAATGGACTGTGGCTGTGTCTGTGTGTGGTGCTTTGTTTGCTCGTTGTTTGTTGTGGTGCGACTTGTTTGAGGTTTCAATAGGTCATAATTCACGCCTAGACTGCTCACTACCTCCCTTCCTCCCGCCCTCTCTCTCCCATTGGAGGCGCCACCTAAAGGGATTGCAAATGGGACGAGGGATTCCAACTAGGTGGCATCCACATGACGTTGGCGCCACAGTCAACACATGTGTGTAGTGTGTGTGTATTTGTGTATGCACAACCAATATTATAAATGCAGAACAAGAAGAAGCCATTGTTGAACACTGTGACGCATCAACACACCAACTGTGACACACTGACAATGTCAAAGAATATTTGAAAAACAATCTTAGACGTTATTAAAGTGAATTTTATCAAAAACTATATCAATAATCAGATAATTATTGTAAATTAATGTCTTAATATATTTCAAAACTTGCTGAAGCTCACTTTAAACAACGCTTAACAATGATTTCATTCATGATGAAAGTTTCAAATATTATATTGAAATATATGTGTATTTTCAATAAATTTAAAATAATAAAGAAAACATAAATTATTTGTAAAATAATGTGAAATGAGAAATCACAAGGCAGTATCTTTGTTAATGCACAGTAGACACTAATATCTGAAATAATGCATTGCATTTATTTTTACATCTTATTAAAATGCCCTTAAATGCATACTAAATTAAGGAATTTAAAGGAAAATAATAATAATAAATAAAAATGCAGAATATTATTAGCAATAAATAACCAATATATTTAACAAGAACTGTTTCTTATTTTTTATTATTTATTGATAAAAATTAATATAGCTCTTATTATTTTAAAACAAACTAAATTCAATACACTATTTTTTAAACAAATTTAATGGCCCCTGCTCCACTGTGCTACAGTCATGGATCTTTGCTCAGTTCTAACAAATTAATTGCTAAACGAGGTTTTTGTTGTTGTTGTCGATCCGCCTTTAATAATTGACGCTCCACACTTTCGATGGCAAAGTGTAAAAGCGACAACAGCCCCAAAGCCAAAAGCCCCAAAGCAGATGCCGACAAAGAATGGAAGAAAGAGAAGAAGTGGCTTAGCTGTGGGGGTGGTGAGGGGTTGGGGGTGGTAAATAATGGAAATAAAAGCAGCAAACATGTGCTGTGTTGCAATTGTTGTAGTTGTTGTTGTAGTTGTTGCAACTATTGTTGTTGCAAGTGTCGCTTGTTTTGTTATTAGCAGCTGCTCTCCCTCTCTCTGTTCCTCTTTCTGTCTCTGTCTCTGTCTCTCTTTCTCTGCCTGCTGGGCCATCTTGTAACACTTCTCTTCTGCCTCCTCCTTCTTCTGCCTTTGCCATTCTTTTCCATATCATTTATCCTCTTCCCCTTTTGTGTGCATTGTGCAAATTTGTTTGGCCGTTGTGTTTGTTTTTGCATTAGCTGTGGTCTGTTACCTCCCCCCTCTCCCCCTCTCTCTCTCTTCCCCCTTGTGTTTGACCACTCCACTTTGCAGCTCTCGGTTGCCTGTCCTGTTCCTGGCTAACCAGTTGCCAGCTTCGTCGGTTTTTGCCTTCTTTATGCCTGTTAACGATGAAAAATTTGCGCGCTGTGCGTGACCCACAGTCTACCCCTCCCCCTCTTCCACTCCCACTCCCACCTCCATCTGCGGTTCCTGCAGCTCCGTGAGATTCCCTGCCTCATCCTCAGCTTCAGCCTCGACCTGCGTGTTGTTGTTACGTGTTTTTCTGTGCATATGTCAAAGAAAGCCGGAGACACAAAAACGCAATATAAATTGTACACACGAGTACATACCCTCTAAAAATTACTTGTCAGTGTATGATGTGCCTGATTGTTAACTGGAAATATTCTATGTTCTTATAATGAGAAAAGATTGGTCGGCGGGTCGAACCATAAATAAAGATGAGAGTCGACAAAATTAAATGCTCAACGATCAGGGAATAACCAGAGCAAAAGTGAAACAAAGAAATTGGTTGTTCGTTAAGCGATGACCGATTTGTTCATAAGACGATGTGAACGGTTCATCCCTCAATTTTTTAAACTAGCTTCATTTTATCATA
The DNA here is from genome assembly GCA_037043405.1 of Drosophila subquinaria. NCBI lineage: Eukaryota > Metazoa > Arthropoda > Insecta > Diptera > Drosophilidae > Drosophila > Drosophila subquinaria. The sequence continues at coordinate 593,791 of JBAMBL010000452.1, read as the reverse complement.
AAAACTAACAATATTATTTTATGATGTTAATTAGAAGATATTTTTGAAAAGGATGAAATTGATTCTATCATTTCTTTTTCGAGCCGAATCTATTTTTTAAGAATGTGCTTTGATCAAAATTACTGCAGGGTATCTGCTAGCATGGCAAGTCAACTGTATGCGAGTTACGAGGCATTTGCTACTTGTTGTCGCCGCTGTGGGTTAAAGTTAATCTCCATTAGTAAAGGGATCGGGGGCTTGGCTGGCGTCAGCATTAGGGTTGTGCGTGTGTGTGTGTGTGGTGTGTGGGTGTGTGTGGTGTGTGTGTGTGTGTAAGTGTGTCTGGACGGTAAGTTAGGGAACTTTTCCGTGATGTCCAAAGTGCCGACGACGACGACGACGACGCTGCGCCCAAAGTGGTCTGTGGTTGTTGGTTGTTTATGTGTGTGTTACTTACAGGTATTCTGGTGGTTGTTGTTCTTGTGGTGGTGTTGGCTCTAACATGGCATACGCATCATAATTCAGAGTACATTACTGATGACATTGCACTAAGGGAATGGGGGGACAGTTAATGGTCCCCAGATAGAGTTCACGTGTTGCTGCTGCCGATGTCCATTCACTTAAATAAAATCGATAGCTTAACTAAATGCTCTTTGACAACCAACAAATAAAAAGATAATATTTGTGTACGAAAACCTTTTGCTGTGACTGTAAATTGTCACAGCTGTATTGTGTACAGTGTCTGTCTCTGTTTACTTACACGCTGTAATTAAAACATAGATATGGTGCGTGAAAATCCAATTAATTTCACGCGGTTGCCAATTAACTATGAAGAACTGAGATCCTGTTTCTCTTGTAAGTGTATGTAATGCTATACCTCTGTATGTATAAACCGTCAATTAACACACATACACACACACACACACGCCCACATACACAATTATCCCAAGTTGTTGGTGGCACGTGTGTAGGCCATGAAAACCGCGAATTGAAACGCAGCCAGACAAAGTCCTTTGGCCAATAGCTATTCCCCTTCCTCTCTTCACATCCCTTCCTCCTCTCCTTCCCCCTCTCACACCCTTTTACACTTTTTCTTGCTTCTAGTCAGTCACTTGCCTACAACATAAATTTATAAAAACACGCAAACGGGCCAATAAAACATGTTTTAACCAATGTCTGAACCCCCTCCCCTATCCCCTCTCCCGACTCCCCTCTCCGCCCGCCATTTGTTTGCCCGACGGCTCTGTTAACTGCTGAGTAAAAGGACTGCAAGTGGCTCAAACCCGCCACAAAAATTCTCTGGCGGCACATTTGAAAATAATTTTCCAAGCATTTTGTAATCCATTTGAAATACGCAAAGGATCCCCAGAGTTCATGTGTGTGTGTGTACGAGTGTGTATTTGTGGCTAGCTCTGGGTGTATGTGTGTGTATGATGTGTGTGTGGTGTGTCTGGCACACCTTTTGGCTCGTTACACGGCATTTCTCTATGAAAATCCCCATGAGTTTTAAAGCAGCTGCTCTTTTTTTCTATATAGACAAAAAAACACAAATCACATTTTTCTTTCTTTTCTTGTTGTAAACAAAGTGACAGCCAAAAACGAAGAGGGCAATGCTAGAAAGAGGTAAAAGTAGAGGAGGAGAGAGAGAGAGAGATGCAATGCAATAACATTTTGGACCACAGTCGACATGGGTTCGACTTCATTTATATAAACAATATTCGTAATACCTATTTATATATAAACGAGTACGAGTATTATGCATTTTTTATGATTTCCAGCTGCTGTTATGCATAATACCCTGTGGTACAGATGCTGAAGAGGCACTGCTGCCCAAACATCAGTTCAAAGAAGAATTAAAAGACTAGAAAATTAGTTTAATTCGTGAATTCTACTGTGAATTCCATAGTTTGACTTAAAATGTATATAGATTTATATATTTACTTATAAATTAGGGCTATATACACTTCGACTGACTGTCAAACTGTCAAATTGTGTGCTCATACTTTTTCTGGGGTATCAAAAGTCAACCATTTGTCTTTGATTCTCCTGTTTTCCTTCCGTTGGCGCCTATAAGGCTCGCATCCTGTCCAGATGCCCCCACGGCGCAAACGGACACGCCGCATTGGCTTTTTACTTTTAATTAAAAAAATATATGTGCTGAAATAATAATATATAAATATATACGTAAATGTTTTCATAGGGGAAACCTGCGAATTGTTTTGTTTGCCGTTGCATTTTTCATCGCAAATATTTTCACACTGGCAATTTTATGCAATTGGAATTTATTTGCTTTTCATTTTGCTAGAGCAACAAATGCAACATGTGAAACATAACATATTTTTGTTGTTTATGCACTATTAAAGTTTTTGTGCATTTTTGTGCAACAAATTTTGTGGTTGACCACAACAGAGAGAGAGAGAAAGGGGACACAGAACCTTATGACAACGGCAGGACACGTTTTAAAATCATCAGCATTTTTAAATTCCTTCTTTTGATTTGTGTGGCTTTTAGTCGAGGCATTTTTGTGTCTAATTCAAGTGGTTTAAAAGTTGCACGAAAGTTTTAAATTGTTCGCTTTTGTCGGAAATTCATTAAGCAAAATGTTTGCTTAGCCAACGAAAAAAGAAAATGCCAGGGCAAAAAGAGCCTTGAACAAATTTAATTAATTGTCTCAACCGCAGAATTTAAACATGATTTGATGTGGCGTAAAATTCGCAGCCAGCTCCAAGTTCTATGAATTTTCAATTTTGTTTCAGACTCCAAAATATGTGTATGAGTATTTATTTAAAAAACAAAAATTAAAATTGAAAAAGAAAAAGAAAAGCAAACTTGACACATCCAACGCGTGGGTATTAAATATTAAATTCAATTATTTAAATGCCAAGTCGAGTCTTTTAAACACTTGAACCCATTATTCAAGAAAAGAAACAAGGAATATTAATTTATAAAAGGCTGGAAAGAAAATACTTCAAGTGGCAAAACAGAAGTTACGTGAAAATGGCACAAAAAAGACGCTGAAACTGAAACTGTAGCTGAAACTGAAAGAGCAAAGTAACCTCTTTCAAAGGAAATTCCCTGCAGACTCAAGTGGAAACAAAATAAAGAATAAGTGCTTATTGTTCACGTTGTTGTTGTTGTTGTTCTTGTTGTTGTTGTTGCGAGTTTGTAACGCGAAGCGAGCAAAAATAGAAGTAAGATTCTATTATTAACAATGCGCCCCGTTCTGAGGCGAGGCTAGGAGACGTGCAGATATCCTGGCACTTCATAAACAGTAGCAGAAGGACGACGAGAAGAGCAATATGAAACAATGACAGCCAACAATGGGCAGCACAACGACAACAACAGCAATGACAACGATGAGGACGAAAAGGAGGCGGATGAGGATGAGGGCGAGGACGACGTCATCATCTTGAACAAAGTGTTGACATCTTTTTGCCCATTCATTGTATGCTTGGCAGTCTGTCTGTCTCGGTGTCCTTCCGTCTGCCACAGACTAACAGCCAACAATCCTTGACTAACGCCATGCGTCCTTTTTAATTAATTTCACTTACTGCAACAGGAGTCTTGTTGTACCGCCCTCCCTTTCTCCCCCCATCCATCTAACCCAAACTCTGTCCAATAAAAAAACTAGAAGCTGTCAATGTGACGTGGTCCAGCCTCTGTGCTGGTGACAAGACTTGTCTCGTTATTTACTTTCCCTGTACAGATTCTGTTCATAAATTTGTTGTGCTGCTTTGACGTAGTTTGTGAAATATACACAGAGAAAAGAATCCGGAAGTCCAGGATAAAATCAATCCAAATAGTAGGAAAAGTTCAGTAACCTCGGTATTTTTTAAATCGAGTACAATTTTCCAATTTCATTTCCGTAAATATTTTGATAATACGAATTTTAGAACATATTATTTCTTTCTGTGTACGTCAATCCCTGGAAAATGTAGAGGTCATGTGAAACGAGCTGGAACCCACCTAGCAAACATCACTCAACTCAGCTCAGCTCAATTCAGAAGCCGAAGCAAATCACTTATGCAAATTGTCTTGGCACGGAAACTTGGGCTGGAAAATATTGAACAGCTTTAAGTTTTTTTGCCCCATTCGTGAATTAAAGCAAACTTTTTGCAAACAGAAAAGAAAGAAAGAAAGAAAAGTATTTCAATGCTGTTCCCCCCTTGCAGTCCCTTGGGGTTGCCTACTTCCAATCACTTTGGCCAATACAAATCTTGTTTTACGGTTTACACAGTTACTCCGGACACAGTTCGACAATAGGGCCATAAACAATTGGCCATCTATCCGGTCGGCTGCATATACACATGAATACGCATGTACACAAGAAGGGGAGCAATCAGCATCTGCACTTGCCAGTCTCACATAATCTTGACAGAGGCAACGGAGGCATAAACCCAAATTAAATACCCATGTGTAGGAAGGGGAATCCACTGAGTTATGTCTCTGAATTTGTGCGTAGGTGTTGCGAGTGTGTCTTGAAACCCGCACCAGTAAATTCGAGTATATTTACACGTTCTAGGCTCGTTGGGAATCATTCGGAGCTTCGACTCGTGCATGAAAATTAGATTTTCAGCCAACAGGTTTCTATTATTTGGCAAATGTCTTCGTCCTCAGCTCCAACTCCTATTTCATTCATGGATACGACGCATTTCGCTTTGCATAATACATAAATATTTTCTATTTGCTCTAGATTCAAATGGAGGCCCGTCTCACTGAGGTCTCAGTTCACAGGTCTGAGGTCGGAGGTCCTGGGCCTCAAGTGGCGCCAATAGGCAGCGCATAAATATGCAGCGTCCTGTCTGTCAGTTGCCTGCCTCCTTTCGCAACCGAGTTATCGTTGCGTCTGTATGTCTGCCACTCACACTCATTCAGCATTCAGACATCATTCATGCGAATATTGTGAGTGTGGAAGATTGAGGTGGCAGCGACTCTCGTTTTTATTATTTATGTTACTCATTCGACTCGTATCCTGCTTGTTGATTGCTTTGCGTACACGTGTAGTTTGTGGCACTCTTTCCTGTGCCAGTGCCAGTGCCTCTATTTACCAATTCGTTGTCGAGCCCACAACAACATATACTTGCACATGGCTCGAGCCTTTGTTTGTGCTACCCTCACTCACTCACTCACTCACAGAGTCTCGTCCTCGTTGCCATCGTCGTCATCGCCTCGACGCGCTAATATTATGAATGGCAACTCATGCATTGTAGCCAGTTGCCAGTTGCTTTTCCCCTAACTTCTGCTACAAAAATTGTAGCTCACCTTCGACACAGCGTGAGCCAAAGTTATACAGGAGCGGCTCGAGGGCTACTTTGACAATAGGCCGCAGCATGAGAAAATTAATAAGAAAATACCTTCTAATTGTTTTTCGATAAAACTCAATACTTTTCTAAAACTGTCGAATGCTTTATAACGACAAATCTGTTAAATTTGTTGAAAATCGTTGACTCTATAATGGCACAAATTAACAGCGAACTGAACTCGTGCGTCTTTTGCTTGGAGCCCAAGAAAAATGAGGTGATCCTGCCGTGCAAGCATTCCTTTTGCTTGGAATGCATGGAGGATTTTATTAAAATAGTGTGGAGGAATCGCCGTTGTCCAATTTGCCGCATGAACTTTTCGTATTATATGAAAAAGCTTGGAAAACCCCATGTGGTAATAGTAGATAGTGACGAGGGATCGGAATCATCGGCAGACGAAAGCGAATGAATGCTTGACATGTGTTAAATTAATCAATTGAATTATTTTTTCTTATTTTATGCACACGGTTGAGTGTTAATTGTTAATTGTTAAGCTGTGTTAATGATATTAAATCAAAAAGTGAACTTAAAGTAATTTTTAATTGGGCCTGTTTGTGCCTCTGATCGCTCCTGTTCTCACTGACGCCCTCACGTTTGTTCTGTCCGCCTGTTAAAGTGTCAATGTAAATGTGTGTCTGTGTATTTGTATTTGTGTTTGTGTTAGAAGTATTACTGCTAAGTCCCGTAGCTAGAGAAAATCTTGCGATATTGCTTCAGGCAGAATAGAAGAAATAAACTAGAGCATGTCGAGGGGAAAGTTTCCCCAGGAAGAGGAGGAGGAGGTGGAGCAGCTCGTTGGAGCCTGATTGCTACTTAAATCTTTGTATTTACTTCATATTAAGCAATATTTCACCTGGCCAGCACTTTCCCTGCAAATGACAGTTCTTCCCGCCCCAAAATCTGTGATTACTTTGTGCATTCACTTTTGTCGTCTCTCCGACAATCCTGAGTATTTGTTATAAAAAATTGAGGTCAATTTGTATTGTCATGTTGAAAGGTTGACAAAAATGTTCCCTTCACAGTACATATTCATACCCCAAATGCATGCTCAGCATTCTTGTTGTTTAATATTAAAATAAATATTTATTTATTTATTATTTACTCGGCCGTCGGCATTGACCAGGCAACCGACCAGCAACCTGGTCATTTGGCAGCTCCGGGCGGGACTCGGGGACCGTAATCTATCAAAAATATTGCTCCCATGCTGTGGCTGTCGAGCACTGTGAGCGCTTTCGGGCATTTTTAATATTTAAATAGTTGCCATCAAAATGATTACATTAGTTCGGCAGGGGCCATGCATTCCAAATGAGTCATTTTTACACAGAAGCTTTTCCATTTTCATGTTTCCTGCTGCTTCTCTTGATGTTGTTCTTGTTGTAGTTGTTGTTGATGTTGCTGTTGTTGCTTAGCCAAAGGCTTTTGGTATTTTCTCAGGCTATGTGCGTGTCAAATTGTTGTTTCAACTCCTTGAGCAAAGGCTTGTTGGTTCAACTTTAACAAGGTTTATGCCTAAGAGCTGCCAAGAAAATTCTAAATATAATATTTAAAATTAATTTAAGACTTCTAAATTAAGTCTTACTCTTAGACACATTTCAATTGAAATGTTGAATTAAGGTTTTTTTTTCAATTGCTTCGAATTGATTTAACAAAAGCATTGCCAATTTTTTTAACTCTACTCAGAAATATGTTTTAGTTTTGATTTATAATTTTAAAATATGAGATGACACTCAATCTTTCACATATTTATAACTAAATTAAAATAAAATATTATACATATTTCTGTTATTTTCGTTGAAAATGTTGCTTAATTTATGCAAACTTTATCATAACTTTAGTAACTATTACTCTGCAGCTCGTACAACTTGAAAGCGATGTTTATCCGATTGATATGCAATACCTCACAACCATCTAGAATTGAACAAAACAAAAGGCATTTCAAATTCTGACAGACACATCAAATCGCAATCGCAATCGAAATGTTTAGTAATTTTGCAAATGAAAAGAGCAAAAAGTGTTGCATGCAGCGAAACAGCATCCAAAAACAAATACAAAAACAAATACAAATTCAAATCTAAATACAAATACAAAATTTTACATGCATTCATTCCTTGATTCATTTCATTTGCAATTCAATAATTCTTCGTTTTTGTTGCTGTTTTTGTTATTGTTGTCGATATGAATAAATGAAAACTAATTCGTGAAAATGTTTCGTATTCTATTTTCTATTTACAGTGGCGCACGTCAGTGGCAAAAACCAAATGCAAATGCAAATCAAATCGAATTGAATTGACGAAAAACCACATAAACACCGAGCTGGAAAGGAATAGCAAAAGTGACTGAGTGCGAGAAAGAGAAAAAGAGTGATGCAATACGATGAGAACAACAAAACAAACATCAACTCGAACAAGTTTAGCGAGTAAATCGGAAAAGCTGTCTGGCGCAATGAAAAACTTATGAAAAACGCTAAATTAGCAGAAAGTTTGAGCTCACATACACCTACATATAGAGTATATAGTACATACACACAGAAAGGGGGGCCAGGTGAGGGCCCGTCCTACCTGTCAATAAATAAGGCAGCCAAATAAGAGCTGGAATCATAGATTGAACTGACACAATCTCCTCCTCCTACTCCTACGCTTCCTGTGCTGTGTAAAAAGGCGCAGTGCGCAATTGCCACACAATGTGCACGAGTAACAAGAACAAAAACAATAACAAGGAGCATGACTTCCATCACCCACTGTTGTGTCTCTCCTTGGCCGCCTTCATCCTGGCGCTTAGCGTTCCTGGCAGTCTGGGCGAGCAGCACCCGGCGACGGCTGATGAAGGTGAGTGTTTGATTCCTTTTTCCCATATATACTACACATATACACATATATAGCCATCTAACCAGAACTGATAGGGTAACTGTGAGTGTATCGATCCACACTCACACACACACACACACACACTGTTACAGTGACTGCGTCCCTTGTGGCATAAATAAAACATTCGGAGTCATTGACGGAATTGCGTCAAAACCTCAATTGAAAAATAAACAGCGTAACCGCAAGAACACAAGTCGAAATGTTTGGAAACGAAAATGGAAATGGAAATGGAAATTGTTGAAAATTACGCAGGGTTACAAACTGAAAAGGGAGGAAAGTGAAACACACAACAAAACAAAAAAATAAAATGAATAAAAAGAATGAAAAGTAATTTAGCCATTAACACTTTGGCGGCTAATGGCAACGCAGTTTTTCAACCATTAGCTTTAAATTGAAAAAGAAAGATCAGTTGATGTTGTCAGATGTACAAAAATGGGATAAAAACTTAAATAAAATAAATTTAAATTACATTAAAAACTATCTTTGCATAAAATTATTATTCGAAAATTAATTGAAATTATTATTCAATTAATAATTTAACTTTTGGTTTAGCTAAAAAACTAACTCAACCAATTTTCAAAGATGCGACTCCTTTGTTGTAAAAAAGATAAAAATTTATTTATGTTGATAGTGTATGAATTCATAGCTTAGGATATTAGACCCTTTAATTAAAATGTGATTCACAAAGTCGAATCGAATGTCAATGGGTATTTTTCGGGTCTTTTTAAATTTAAGCCTGGGTTTTGAATTGCTTTCGGTTGTTACTCTTTTGGGTTCATTACCGCTAACTGCGATTATGTGTGTTGCTTTTCAGGCTGTGTTTTTGTTGACTTTTTCGTTTGTGTGTTTTGAAACAGAGGCGTAACCTTTCAGGCCAAACATCTGGCATCAAACTTCAATCACACACACACACAGAGCACCGTTAATTACTAGGGACTGGAAAATAGAAATGCACTTCCCGAGTTTTGTACTCGTAATGTTGCGCTTGGATAGCAAAGAAATTCGATGATTCAAATTCGACTTCAACTGTGACCGAGGGATGTGAACGTGGACGTGGTTCCCACATCCGATTCCGAACGCGGATGCGGGATGGATTTGTAAATTTTCAAACAAATCGCCTGTCGAAATTTTCCCCTCGAACCCGAGACTGAATTGTGCCATGTGTAATTGGATTTATGCTGCTGCTGGTGACAAACTGTGACACTCCTTCGAGCCTCACCCCACCTCATTCCCCTCAATTGATAGCATTTGTCTTTCTGTTATCGATGCCATCTCCAACTCATCATCATCATCATCTTCATCATTGTGATTATCATGATCAGCGTCAGACAAATGTGATTTAAATTTGATTATTCTCAATTATATTGTAACATGCATTTCATTTCAATTTCATTTCATTTTCAGTTTCATTCTTAACCCCTCAGTGCCTCAGTTTCCCTCCCCGCTTTTAGTTTTTTTTTTACTTTTCCTGTTTGGTTTTTTGTTCCATGTTTTCTTTTATTGGTTCACTTGAGTGAATTTTGATGCTTGAGCCTCTCTTGCATTTGTTTGATTGAAATTGATTTGGTCTCGCTGGGGATTTGACTTGACTTTGCTCGATATTGTTGTTTATTTTTTAAGAACCATAAGCATATCGTGTTGTTGCTGTATTGTTTTCAAGTACTCAATGCGGCTTAAGTGTTAAAGTTATAAGCAGTCGCAGCTCGAGTTTCATTGCCCTCTCTCTGAGACTCTTCAAGCATATGCTCTAATAAAGATTAAGTTCGATATAAATATGTTTCCATTTGAGGCTTATGAAGTGCTCTCTTTATGTGTGGGAAGAGCGCGGCTTGTTAAATGTTAAATGAAGTCGTCATTATCTTAATTATGAGTGCATCTTTAGGGCACTCAACTTCTCATTCCCCCTAAGTGCATAATTACAGACATGAGATTGTTTCCTATTCTTACCCAACTTAGAGTAGTTATCAACTTCAATTAGCAATCAAAAAGTCAAACAAGGCCATTCCGTTTGGACTACATTAAATGTAAAATACGTTGTCCTTTTTGCAGGTTCGAGGCCAATACGGGCCCCAAACAGTCTACCCCAAAAATACACGTCCAAGCCAAAGCCCGTTGGCGTTGCTATCTAATCAAATATTCAACCTTTTTTATTTGGCCGAACTGATTTCATGACTGCGATAAGCAAATATCTGCCATTCCCCGACAAATTACTTGTTAACAAGTGCATTTTAATGCGAAACAGCAAAAAAAAAAAACAAAACTCTAGCTGGCGCCTCGATTTTTCCTTTTGGCCAAATTGTGGCATGTGCTTAGACGCCCACTCCATGACGTGTGTGTGTGTGTGAGTAGCCGCAATTGGACTGAATGTGGCCAATAAAAATAAAAACGGGCCTATGCTAAAACTGTACTTTTATTTGGCCAATTGGAATGGAAAATTGACATGGTTTTTTGTACTCTGACTCTCTTTGTGTTTGTCCACAGTTCCAGCTGTGATTGTGGCCTTTTTTCTTGGCTAAAACGTAGTCGTAATGTAATTTGAACATGCAACACTATTTGGCGGGATTTTTAGTTTCAACAATTTCTGCTGAAACGAGTTCAAAGGGGTAACAATTATGTGTGCGAAAGCGAAAACAGGATAATTGGAAAGCCACTGAAATGTTCTTACCTAAATAAATCTTTAGATTTTATTTTATGTAATATTTAAATATTTCCTGACCTTTAAATTTCTGTCAAAGAACGCTTAGTTTCCTAGCAACACCCTCCTGAAATATGCTTTGAAAAATTTCCCTGAAATTCGCACAGATTTAAATATAAATTTCCGCTTAATTATTTGCACAGAGTTCGATTTCAATGCGACAAACGAAACCAATTTCCAAATAATGCAAAAAAAATGGTTTTATTTAAATATATGGGCAGCTTTAAAAGAGTAAAACAAGTAAATAAATATGCCAGGAGCCAAAGTGTTTTGAATAAATAATAATAAAATCGAAAAGGAAAACAAAAAACAATCAACAAAAAAAAGATGTGCGGAGAACGCAGATGTTTTCACACAGAAATAATCCATTAATTCAATAAATGCGTAGCGGGTTTTTTTGTTTTTGTTTTTGGTTGGGCAGAAGAGGAGTCATCTTGTCCTTTTGCAGGCAACTTTTGAATTCCAAATATTTGTACAGCAATTTGTAAAAATGTTCGCAGCTGAGGAGCATCCTCGATGATGGAATCAAAACCCTTGACGGCGCTAAGCGCGAAGGCAAATAAACACACAGAGTCCTGTTGCGGATGCTGCTGCTCATTTTAATCCTTGTGATTTCTGTTCCCAATACATATATTGGGAAAATAAAATATAAAAAAAGAGCCATAAAACACACATAGGATATCCCGACGACCTTTTTCAGTCATGTGGCTCTCGATACTCTCAGAACAGAACGGAGAACAGAAGCTAAGCAAACAGCATTGGAACATTGGAACATGGCAGCAAGTACTTGAAAAATTATCCACCCGCAACAACATCCTGTGAATGTGAATGTGAATGGATATGGGATAGGGCTAGGGATATGGAATGTGATTGTGAATGCGATTGTGAATGTGAATGTGAATGCGATGGTGAATGTGAATGGATTGCTGCGGCCTTTGACGCTGTGCGGCATGAATGAAAATGCAGAAAAGCCAGAAATATTTTAAAACAAATACACACACACACTCGGAATATCCAGACAACGGGGATGCTGAGTGGAAGAGGGAGAGAAACAGAGGGAGGAGGACAGCGGGTAGACGTGCTCAGCTCAAAAATCAATGGGCTCAATTTTAAACCGCTCGAATTTCATGTTTCATGTTTGGCAACCACCTATCGATGCGCCTGAGTGTGTGTGTATGTGTGTTTGGCTGTGTGTGTGTGTGTGTTGATGCGGTCAAGGCAGAATATCCTGGCTTTGACGGCGACGCGCCTGTTCAACATGTGCCGCCTGCAGGACCCTTGACTCTCCTCAATTGAGGATTGAGGATTGCGCATTGGCGTCGGATGCCTTTTCGATTTGCAAATTGTAAATTGGCACTCGATGATTTTCGATTTTCAGCAATGAACGATGGCCGTTTCAACACAGTACAGTACGAGGGCAGTTTATAAACTAAGTGAAACAGGCGATGGTAAACAAATTTGATAGCAAATAAATCTAACTATGACAGAACTTGTTGTAATATTATAATAATAATTTAATTAATTAAAGAAGTTAAATAAAATTAGAAATGAATTCAATAGTTAAAGAGCTTGTTACAGCTCTCCACAACTTCTTAACCTGCCCCATTGCATACTTAGCCAGCTATTGAGCTATGGGTTGGTTTAAGCATTTTTTACATGTTCTTCTCACATACTTTTGTGCTGGGATTTCGACAAATTTGGCATTCGCTTTTAATGCACTTGACCCGCTAGCGATACGAGTATCTGGGTATTTGGGCATTAGGGTATCGGAGTATCTCGCAGCGAACTGGGCCGCAGTAAACTGGAAAAGTGCAGCTCCTGGCGGCATGTGGCCGTGGCTCTGATTCGGATGCTGATTCTGGCTCTGACTACGAATATGTGTGTGTGTGTGTGTGTGTTTGTTTCTAGCTAGAGTGTGTCACTGGCATGCTCCATTTATGCGCCTGATATACGGAATTATGCTGAAATCACGTTCCCACACAGAGGGTAGAAAGAAAGAACGAAAGAAGCCTGCAGAGTTAGAGGATAACAACTCGAGCTCTTATCCTTGCAGCTCGTTCGCTGCGTGGAAAATCTCAGCAGGAGCCCCAAAGAAAAGTGCTTCCTGCATAAGCGATTTTCCCTGCTTATACTTTCAGACATGTGTGGGTTGTCTATGTGTGGTGTGTGTTGTCTGTGTGTGTGTGTGTGTGTCATGTGTGTGTCGAGCATTCCTTCCTTTGATGTTGGTTCTTCGTGGCCGTTGTTCTTGCCGCTGCCTCCATACTACTATTTATTTTCACTTGAAATGCTTTTACTATTCTAATGCTCTTGCTCTAGCTATGCACACAGTGAATGAAAAACAAATTGTCTGTTTTGCTTACTTAAAGAAATCGATATTAGACGAGTTGGGTGGTACTACATACATTCCACTATATATATGTACATATCCTTTCACATCCTGGGGCACTTTGCATGTTCAGTTGATTTAAAAATAATTGTATTGATTTCAATAATAGCATATTCAATCATATTTCTAATTAGCTTCTATAATTGCTTGATAATTGCTGTTGTTTCTATAAACAGAAGCATAATTTTAACTATGTTTTCTCTTATTTTGTAATTTACTCAATGAAAACACAGAAAATATCGAATAGATATTAATGAGTTAATTTTATCTTAGCCTTAAACGAGTGTATCTAATGGTTAACCTGTCTGTTGACATAAACTATAAGTCATTTTATGGTCCGGGTTTTATATGAAAACAATTGGCAACAGACACCTTAAATTGGTAGTAGATGAAACTTTATGACTTTGGTGGCCCGTTTAACGATGACACGTTGGCTTCTTGGGTCTAGTTTCGCTTATCCGTCATTGGCATCTGAATTTGGCCCCGTCTCAGAGTTGTCAGCCCATCTGCATTAGGTATCTGCTGTAAATGGGTTTGTGATTTGGTTAAAATGCCATCATTGATGCCAATCAATCGACTATTTTATGGTTGCCTCATTTTTTTCTAAACACACGCATCAGAGTTGACAGTGTTGGCAACCTACAACCAAAAAAAAGACAATTTTAAATAGCTAGATTTTGGTCCTCCTACAAATCAAAAATTATCAAAGCTCGAACTATAATAATAGAAAATAACAGATTCAGTACTGACTTCATTTCAGTTTTTAGCTTTAAAAAGGCAAAATTTGACTGGAAAATAGCTAAGTTGTGATTCTATTGATCCCTGACTACCTTGTCACTGGGTCATGACAAATGAGGAAGCAGTTGGTTAGCAGTTGCTTGGCAGCTGGTTGCCAGTTAAGTGATGGTGGGGCGTGTCCTCAAATCACCTCTCACCTCTCTCAGAGCTGAAACTAAGGATGACAACGACAATGACACGGCCAAAATCAAATCATTGTCTCACTGACTTCGAATTAACTCTCAGCGGATGTCACTGGAAAAGGATGTGTGCCGTAATGGAGATTTATCAGTCGTATTATCTATCCATCAATCTTGTCAAAGGCATCTACCATATATATCTAACATAGTCTCAGACAAATGCGTCGGTGCGATGAGTTTGATATTTACAAATTACAAAATTTTGACACGATTGATGATAGAGACAGCCAATTCAGTCTCCTCTCCTCTAAAGGCCCCTCAATTAGGTTGATATAAAACAAAACACAGAAAAAGTGGGCCTTAAAGTTGAATATATGTATATGAAAGTGACGGCGCGAGGCAATAAAATATACAATATATATAAATTTAAATAACAACTTGTGTGCAGCAAAAGTCAAATTTGATTTTCATGCATATTTAAAAGGCAGTGTCGGAAAATTTACGAGTTCATCAAGTGTTTGGGTCCGTTGAATATTCATGAGTGAACACCAAAAAAAAAAACACTTGATGCATATATCAAAAATTTCAAAAAGTGACTAAAAACTGTTAAACTATTAAACTGTCTTCCAAAGCTTCCAAGTTCCATTGAGTTAATTAAGTTAACAGCGATTAAAGCGCGACCTTCTCTAAACTTATTTTATTTCCTTTCCTTTTCTCTTTGAATATCTGTTGGCTGTCGGTTCTTTTTTGTTAATTTTTTAATAAATGCTTTGCCGTTTAGTTTATGTTTATAAGTCTCATAATCTAGTTTTATAGTTTGTTTACTTAATTCTGTTGTCGCTTTTTGACATTTCTCGCTCCAAATTAAGCGCAAACAAAGCAAAAGATGCACACGCCATATTTTATGGATGCACCTTTTATATGTAGTCTCTGTTTTTCTTTTGACTGGGGGCCCATTCCCATTCCTATTCTAGCCCCGAGTCCCAAGTGCAGCGTTAAAAAAGCGTGGCACCAGACAAAAGCAAAGCCAAAACTTCGGGCGGAAGTGGCCAAAAAACAAAAAACGTCTAAAATGAAAACGAAACTAACAAAACACAAAACACAGCAAAACGAGCTGCCACGAAAACGAAATAATAGTGGAAACAAGCGAATACGAAAATGGAAAATTGCTGTGCCAGTTTGATAGTGAACGCGGGGCGGGAATGGGATGGGAATGGGAAGGGAATGCGGTGGGGGACATGAAAAGTGAAATTAAAACTCAACAAAAATATGCACATGAATTTCGTTTCAATTCCACATAAATCGCATAGGCTTAAAAATGCCATGGAGATCCTAAAAATACTCCACGATTTCATTGAGAACATTTACCCAGAGAGCTAAAATGATTGAGTATAGAATTTTTCGGGATTGAAAGACTGTTGTGATTCAATTGAGTTAGGATTGAACAAAATTGAAAATTTAATTGTATAATTTTGGAAGAATTGTTTAAGACTCATTCATTAAATTTAAAGTGAATTTATGAACCTCTTTGACTGATGTTTATTTTTATGGGTAATAGAAATTAGGAATTAGTTTAAAACTAGTCATTTTTTAAAAATTTTATTCGATAATCGATAAAATAATAATTACGTTGATTGAAGACTGCTTTGTGATTGAGTTGAAATTGACATAAAAATGAAGATTTAGTTTAGTTTGTCCTGAAAGTGACTCGATGAATGATCGACGCTTGATTGATAGTCGCATATATGTCTCTAAAATTAAATCTCTTGCACTGTGAGTGGGAATATCTCAAGGGAACTGAAAAAAAAACAGCTGATCTCATGTTTCCCTATAGTTGAGCACAGTCTATTTGCGTATTTATATACTCAAAGGTATCTTGTAGCCGGCAGCGATTGCATTTTTCATTCATTCCCCTGCAGCTGTGATTAATTTTTGCCATTCCAATTTAATGCTACAGCCGCCCGGGATACTCCTTGGCATTTTTATTGTGTATTTTTGTAGCTCCCTAGTATCCGAGGGCCGTTGACAACTGGTTGTTGTTGTTGTTGGTGTTGTGTTTAGTCGTACGCCCATTCATGGCTCCTAAGTGGCCCAATGCGTTTATACTTTTTGCTGTTTTGTGTGCGACGTTATTAATGATCTACAAATTCCCCAGACATTTCATTTCATTTCATTTGAAGTTGACACACAAAACGCATGACAACAGACGACAAAGGGAAGGGGAAAGGGCAGGGTGGAAAACTGAAACCAAATGTTAAAAGTGTCCAAACACGCAGTTCCGCTGTGTTCCAATGCGATCTCCCAGAACCTCTCTCTCTGCCCATTCCATTCCATTCCAGCAATCCAATTCTATTCTTTTCTATTCTGTGTGGTTGCATTCGTTGCGATAGTGAAATGTGAAATGATTTTGAGTAATTTATTTTATAGTTGCGCTGAAGTATTTATTATTTTGAAAAGCGCTGAACAATGCCGTGATTAATTTGACACTCCCCCGCCATTGCCCCTGCCCTACGGCTGTGCTTCCTCTGAGTTGAGCAAGTGGCGCACTAATCCCTTTGGAAATTCCTTGTGGCCACGTCCACGTCCCAACCAAAAACCAGACCAAACCATCTTTTTCGATATTCTTCTTTCATTTCTTTTTGTTGCTGCAACATATTTGGTTTTATGTGGCACTGTGTTATTTATTCGAATCGGTTTCGCTTAGAGGCCCCACAAAACATATTGCGGCAAAGTGGCCTTTTGGAGGGCGGAACCAGAGCTCTTCTCCCCTCTTCCCTCTCCCAATTTCTCCCCCTGTTGTCCCTCTAGCTACTGGCCATAATTCAGAATCAATCGTTATGGTTTTGGCAGCTTGCAAATTTTTCTTTATTATATCATATTAATTTTATGAGTGTTGTTTCTGCCGCTCTTCACAGAGACCGACAACGACTCCCCTCGCTCCCAGCTGCTTTATAGCATTTAAAAGATATTTTTCATATCAATGAAGCTTTATTTGGCCAGGCCCAACGAGGCAAGATCCAACCTACAACAGCAACAAGAACAACAACCAACAGAAAAGAGAGAAAAAACTTTGCTAAATTTCCTAAAGTCATGCAAACATTTTTTACATATATCGATTTTTTGTTGGTTCACTTTTACTGCTGTTGTTGTTGTTGTTGTGAGCCAGTTTAATATTTTCCTTTATTTTTTCAGAAAATTTCTTGCGTGCTTTGAGCTGTGAAGAGGGGAGAGAGAGAGAGAGAAAGGGAGGAGAGAGAATAGGGCATATACATATTCAGGACTTGTTTCAGCACATTTGTTATGACAGGCTCAAATTGGGTGCTATCAAAATTATATATTATTTTGCATAATATCTTCTTTCTGGCTCGAATTGTGCCTTGCCTGCCTCCGCGACGTGGCTAGAATCGTGGCTAATTTGATGCGGCATGAATATCATGTTACCCAACGATTAGTTCAGGGGCGAAATTCAAGTCGCCATCTTCAAGCTTTAAGGTAGAAAGAAGTAAACACGGCGAGCACTTACAACATTTTATTGCAACTATTTGTCAAAGGTGTCGTGGCACTTCAAAAGCGAACTTCCATTTGCAAGAGCTTTTGCTGTTGCTGTTGCTTTTGCTTTTTAGCGCCAGCAACAGAACCGGGCCAAGACGGAGATCATAATGTGTGTCCTGTCTGGCAGCAGCAACAATGCCGTAAATATGCGACTTACTTAGGCAGCTAACTGAGAACTGCGAACTCAACTAACATCTTGAACTCAGGCAATACTTACTAGACTCGAGTGCGACCCATTGAACTTCCTGCGAGACGGGGCAAACCCCTTTTACGAGCTGCCATAAACACGTGTAAATCCCGTTCATAATGAAAAAGTCACGATTTCTAGTGTCAATATCGTAAAAATGGGAATAGCAGGGAAAACAGGGAAAACAAGTCATTGCCGTAACCATTCTCATGCCCATTTTGGGCAATAAAATCGAACTAATTGAAGCTCCCACATATTGTGGTACTCCTAGAGAATACCATAATTCTTTCTGCCATACTTCTATGGATCCCGCTTTACTTATCTATCTATCTATTTAGCTATCTATCTGTCTATCCATTCGACTTTTTGGCCCCTTGGTAAGACGTGCCCGTCGCTATGATCTAATCACTTTGAGTGATGTCTCTAACCATTGACAAAGTCCGGTCATTTTGTGCGTCTATACACTGAGAAAAATAATATAAATAATTATGAGATTCAAGTAAAAAATTCTTAATTTTATAAATTCTTAAATTTCTACAATATGCATATAAAATGGCAACCATTCAGCATTAAAATAGCCAAAAAAAAAATGCCTAAAACATGTGATTTCACTGAAAAAATTCTTATAGAGCCCCTAAAGTCAAAATATTTGCAGAAAAGGCAATGAAAAATAAAGTTTTAAAAGTAATTCGAACTCAATTTAATAATTCAAAATGCCATATTCTTTTTTTCAGTGTATCCGTATCCATGTCCATCATGTCCATGCAGCAGGTTATCTATCTATCGGCTCTGCGTGTTCTGTTTGCATTTTACAAATGTCAACAGAAGTAAAACGCGCTTTGAGGTTTCTATTAGAAGGAGTAGGAGTAGGAGGTGGTGTGTGTGCGTGCGTGTGTGTTTGTGTGTGTGTGTGTGTGTGTGTGTGTGTATGATAAGCGTGGCGAGCCTCACGCTGTATTGCACTTGATGGACGGCGACGCGAATGCGATAAGTGCAACACAGTGGAACCTCCAACAAAGTTCGGTTTGGTATTGGTATTCGGGTCTAAGTAGATTGGGGTTGGGGTTGGAATGGGACACCACTAGGACTGAGGGTTGTGGGTTGAGGTTTGAGGGCAGGTAATCCATCATAAAATTAGTTTTCGCTGCAAGCGCACAAAGATTTTTGAACATAGATTATGATGCAAGCAGCTTGTTATAAATAAAATATAAACATACAATTATTATATACGGTTATATAAATATTCATATGCAAGTGCGAGTACGAGTACTCGAGTGCACTCAGTGGATGACTGATGTGGCCCAGACATGCCACAAAATAAATATACAAAATAAAAAAGCAGTTGATCTAATAAAGGTTCAACCCGAACCAAGTTGACTTATGATCTTTCTATTATCTGTCTAAATTATATGCCTTATTCATTTCCGTCAAAGTCGTTAAAAGCGTTGAATAAAAACAATCAAAATCTGAAGCATTTCAATGCAAACTTTTATGCATAATAATTTTTTCTAATGAAAATCCAATAAAATGGCCACACAAGCGTTTATTTTATAACTTCCTCTAATAAAAGGAAGTCGAGTTACTTTTGATATTTGCAGGAAATCCACGAAACTCATGTCCCATCGTGGCTAATTTTGGAGTTGATTTAGGTGAGATTGTCAACGGAACGGCATTTGGCCATAAGCAATTGGAATCGTATTATGGCTAAATCGGGGTCTCGGGTCGATGTGCCAAGTACCAACAAGTGAATGAGCTGCCACAGCAATTTGAACTTCCGCCAACGCTTTGATGTTGGATCAGACCCTAAAACCCGACAAATGCGCCTGCAGGAAATATTAAAGCTCAAATCGACGACAACGAGTCAACTTCTTCTTGGCCCAAAGTCAAATAAACGACAGCAAAATGAAATAAAAAAATCCACTCAACAGGCTATAGGGCAAAGAGAGGGAGCAAGGAAGAGAGGGAGAGAGAGGGGACAGGGTCATAAATGGCCAACAACTTGAGTCGCAAATTGTCATTGGTCACGTGCAGAGCTCTGACTCTGTTGCCAATGTTATTGCCAAATGCTGTTGTTGTTGTTGTTGTTGCTCCTGCAAAAAATATAGAAATAAAGGAAAAATCAAAGACACATTTACGTTACAATGTTGCTGTTGTTGTTGTTGCTGCTGTCAAGTGGCGCCTATTGAATTAATAGAGGGAGGGAGCGAGAAGGCGTTTGCTTGAGTCATTGCCAATTTGTCACCAGCAATTGTCGTTGCTGGTGACATGTGGCTTAAAGACAATTGAAGTCTTGGCTTAGCTTGAATTACAAATAACTTATTGATAGCAGCTAAGAAAATTGTTTAACGACAGACATTGATTAGACGTAACTAATCATAGAATCAAAGTGTCAATTCGTCATTGAAACTAACAATGTAAGAATTTTGCAAATAACTTTTTTAGTTACCCAACAAAAGTTCTTTATTGTAATTCAGCAATGTAGCTTGAAATTTAATGACTCTTATAGCTAAGCTAAACGTAATTGTTGATTTTAATTATTCATATATATTATTTATATAAGTTTATCTAAATTAATGCTTAAACTTAACAATTCTGCTTTTAAACAGAATCCCAAGTGATTCTTTGCTTCTTAATCAACCAAATAGTTAAAAAAAAACTAGAATTTGAAAGCTAAATTTTATTTGTATCTGCATTCAATTCACATTGAAACTTTCTAAAAAAAACATTCCATTTCAACTCAACTCATTCATTTCCTTTATGTAAAAAACATAAACATTTTGTTTGATTTATTTGCCGATCTGTTTGGATCGTTGTTTGTTTTAAAAGAGGCGCCAAGTTGTTGCTGTTTATTTATGAATGCGACGAAAAGCTCTCGAGGGCAGTCCAGTTTCCAATTTCCCATCTTCCATTTCCATTGCCCATTGCCAAAGGCCCCCCAAGGGAGACCCCAAAGAGCAAACAAATGATCTAAATAATTACCTCATGTTGCACAGTGGAGTTAACGCATAACTCGCCACATGCAGCCGATTGTCAAAATATTTTCATTTCAATTTCAAGCTGCAGGCTAAATAAATAAATAAATGTTCGTTTACGAGTGGCCAAAGGGGGAGAATTGACTGAATGACTGATTGACTGGATAATTGCTTAGCACTTAGCTCTGATTGTTGTGTTTGGCAAGCGGTGTAAATGAGCTGGTGCAAGATCAAATGGAGAAAGTCAGGCTGCGATCTTTTAAAGAATATAATTCAAGAATTGAATTCTCTGACAAACAAAAATATCATTCTAAAATTCATGTGTTTTTTAAGTATAAATTCAGAGTATTGTTGTAAAATTAAGTACTTCTTAGTTCGATTTAGGAAATTCCGAGATAATCGAACTTTTGACACCGTTTGAATTGATTTTATCCCAAAATCCCGCATTTTTCTCTGTGTATTTATAAATAAAATAAAAGTATATAAACCTATAACTAAACATTCCCGCCTTTAATAAACTCTTTCAATATTCCAAGAATTCGTTGCAATTGACATGCATTTCGGTGTTCGGAGTTCATAAATTGACTCTTTGAAGCCCTAGAACAGTACGAAAGTGTTGTGTGTTGCCTCGTAGTACAATATTTTCATGTTAATCGAATAAAAATGTCCGGGACCGAGAGATGGGGCGAAAGGGACAGAGGAGAATCGAGAACAACTTGGGCGCATCATGTTGACGCCCACATAAAGTGGCACAATTATGAGGCGAGAACATCGGGGCACAACATCTTAAAAAGAATAACAGACGGGAACGGGAAGTGAGAATGGGAATCATGTTGCTGCTTAATTATAGAATACATCATGCCAGAAATTTGTTGCATGCACCATTAGCAGCAAAATGTCCGTCAGCGACGAAGGCGGAGACCAACAAATTTGTCAAAATATTGTTGGCCAATAAAACTAGGCCGACAGATCAAAGCAGATCAGATCAGATGAAATGAGATGAGAGACGAACCCATTACGATGTTACAGAACATTGAAATGCACTTTGGCGTCAGAGACTCAGTCACTCATTCAATCAATGCGTCCAATTCGGATCGTGTGACAATAAATCTTCTAGTTGCAGGGTGGACGGGGGGAGGGAGAGGGAGTTGGAAGCCCCTTCCTGTATAATTTCAAATTGATCGAACGACCTCCCCGACAGATGACAGTTGCAAAAGCTCGCATGTTTCTCTTGAATGCTCATTGAATACCCATTCGATTCGATGCGATTCATTCATATGCTGAGTGTGTGAACATTTGTTGTCCGATTGCAATTAGTAATTGCCCCCTAAACTCAACTCAACTCAGCTTATTTCAACTCATTCAGTTGAATGGAGCCATCTTCATCCGTAACTCATTTGCTGCGGCACAATTTCTCAATCGCTTTGATCTGATCTGTTGACCCCATTTTGCCTACTATTTGTGATGCCAAACAAATTGCATTTGCCCTCAATGAATTAAATCATTCGTTCAATTCCCATTTCCATTCACATTTCGAATTCGATTTCTATTGCGCTTATTCTCGTACATTTTTGGCGCCTCCTTCTCGTAAAGAATTTGACTAAGTGCGTTTTGTATATTTTCCTACGATTTGTTATACTGATTTGACACATCTTTTTCTGTTTCTATGGCCATAACTAATGGCCGTGGCCATTGCTCATGGCTCTCAAATGGGGCTTTCTGATCCAATTTATTACAACAGCTTTGAATGAATGTGAAGCAGATGTTGAGACGGAAGATGATTCCGTCACTTTAACCAATTATCGATTGATAAGTGCAAAGTTCATTTCAGCAGCGGATTAGTTTAATTTGTTTCCTTGAGAACACAAGCTTAAATTATTATTAATTAAATTTCATGCTCTAAATTAATCGACTTATTTTTTTTGTTATCTCTCAGAGCATATTCGGAATTACTTTCAATTAAGTTGGAGTTGAGCTAAAAGCCATCAGATTAAAGCAGTCGTAGCCACAACAATTCATGCCACAACATTCCGTTCCATACACAACAAGTTTCATTAGCTAATAATAATTCTGTCCCTATGATTTGTCCGTCCCCCACCTTCCCCCTCTCTTGGTCTTTCAAATATTCATTTCATATGCAAACCATGCGACTTTCGAAGCTTATTACAACAATTAATCGAGCACGGAAATAAACTCGCGACCTAGCTCACATCCATTGATTGCGAACAGTTTGCAGCTAACATTATTCGGGTAGGCTAAAACTAAACTCGTCTAAAATTGCATTAAATTAATTAAATTGCAGCAACGCGTTGAATTCCATTTTCCATTGATAATCTACTTAGTGGATAAATGTTTACTAATATTTTTAAAAGCTTAAAAGCAATGCAAACATTAACTGTTTACACAGTCGGGGCACTAAAATTTTGATAAGCTTTTTTGGGTTGGAGTGCGAAGGGGGAATGTGAGGGGAGAGGGGAGAGAGGAAAGGGAGGAATGGGGGGAGGGTAGAGTGCGGCATATAGGCACGTACGACACGCCCATTGCCCCGTTGCGTTGTTGGTGTAGCAATAGAAATATGGAAAATATAATTTGTATAATTACAATGCTTTGATAATACCAAATACCAATCAACAACAACAACAAAAGCAACAACAACATTGCTTCAATTGTCAAAGTTACACCCAGACATATTCCCATTCCCCATCCCCTTCTCTGAGGGCAGCAGCGACTAATTGTCCGCCCAGTCGGAGCAGCTCATTCAGCTCCACAGCGGGCGGCACACGCACAGCGCGACGCCAATGAAGAAGAAGAAGAAGACAGGGAAGAGGAGAAGGCTGAAGAAGAAGAAGAAGCCATCGATGTCGACACCACGTCGCGAGTTGAGGCGCCACACGACGCCGACAGTGACACAACTACAATATATACTCCTATATTGTATATACATAGATGCATAGCTGATGATGACGACTCCATCCATATCTGTATCTTTGTATCTCTATCTGTATCCAAGTCCGAACTCGTATGCTTACCCTTTCAGCGCCAGTTTATCATTGAAAGGAAATCAAGCTGTCACTCAATTTATAGTTATGACATTACACACACACACACAGAGACACACGCACATCCGCGGAATAGTTGTGAGTGTGAGGAAGCCCCACGCACAATGTCAAAGTTCACATATTTCAATTAAATGCAACCCCAATCGAAATAACAAACAAAACTAGTCAAATCAGTCACAAAAAAATAACTGTATATTTTCTTATTGTCTTTTGTAATGTAATTGATATATTAACTGAAACACAACTATGGCTTCCATCTTTCAGGTCCTCTATCCGAAGTCCTGACGGCCGTTGGCTCAGAGGTCGCATTGCCTTGTGATCTAATGCCGGGCACAATGATCGCCGATAAGGTTCAGCTGGTCATCTGGTATCGACAGGGCAATGTGAAGCCCATCTATACGTGAGTATTAACCCAAATAGATATATTGATAAGCATAGGGGATGAGGGTAAATATATCTATGGTCATGGTGTACTTTTTCCTGATTTTCCCTTATTTAAATTTCCTTTCTTTACTAACGTGGACTGCACTCCATAGTAATCCTTTTGATTTTCCTTTATTAAAGTTTGTATTAATATTTTTAAAAATAAACGGAACTAAAGTTTATTTTCTCTATTAGTTTAATAACTGAATTGTCTTAGTTTTATAGTTTATATTTATTCTTGTTCAAATTGCCCAAGTGCAAATTTCTTCAATTTAATATACTTTCTTAAAGTTTCAAGTTTAGGTAGTTATCTCCCATTTGTTATTAGATACTTAATTAAAAAGTATATAGAAATTTATGATCTTTCAGTAAGCTCATAACTAAGCACCTTCCAAAGCGCATTGATAACTGTCACCTAAAATCATTTTATTGGCAACACACGCATTCTAATCTCGCCAATAAGATGCTATTAATGTGACACCCTAAAGAATTAAATAAACCATTTTGCAGATCCTTTTTTATATTTAGATATTTTCAGTGGCACAAAAACGAGAAAATATTTAAGCTCGCAATCTCCCAAGGGGAGCCAAATACGAGTATTACTGCAGGTACATATAGTACATATGTACATACAAAGTATATGTCAACGTTTTCGGTTCGATTCCCAGAGCTCTGTGGGGCCAATTATGAAAAGCTGAAGATGGCGACACACGCGACTAGGTGTGCTCATTATAAATTCTATTAACGTAAGGCATTTATGTTGAATTTGACGATATAAACATTACTTACACACATACTACGAGTATATAAAGAGCGCCAGCCAAGTACGTGCATCTGTTGGCCTGATATTTCCTTGAGAGCACAGAGGGACTGAGGGGAATGGGAAAGAGCAAGGGAAAGGGAAAGGGCCTTCTGCGAAGTCGAAGCCACACGGTTTTAAAAAGCGAAATACGTACAGGTGGGAGACCAGTTGGGTGGCATATATATGTTTATATATATATATATCTTTTTGTATACATATATGTACGCATCTTTGAGTACTTCTAGCGAATCTGAAAGACGCTTGTGAAGCTTTGCCCCCAGCTCAAAGGGAACTTGAGGCGGTTAAAAGCTGATGGAGAGACGCTCACTAGACCATAAATTGATTTTACATACGCTGATGGCAACCTTGGAGCACACTCACATCATCATATAAACCATATAACCATATAACATACAGCGAACCGACTCCAAATGAAACGAAATCGATTATGCCCAAGTCAAAGTGTCAAAGTTGAATGTGCATTCATGTGGTTCAATTGATTCTTGTACAGTATGAACTCGCTGCGGTGACTGCAATTACAGTTGCGAGTGCCGCTTTTATGGCCGCATAAAGTTTATGGGCTCTGCCCACCGAATACTCATCACACCTCGCCCCCCTTGCCCCTTGCCACATGCAACACGCACCTCACAGAACTGAACAGAACAGAACAGATCTGTCGAGCTACCAAATAAAGCGCTTTTCTCTCTTGCCCATGCCCGCACTTCTTTTATTGTTTTCCATCAATTTTAATTTGCTTTTTCTACACTTCATAAATTTTCGTTGTTGTTGTGGCTGTTGTTGTTGTTGTTGTTACTGTTGTTCTTATTTCATGGCGTTGTTCTAGAACGCTTTTACAACACGAGTGAAATTTCCATATGCCAAAGAGGTCGGAAGATTAATTACATGCGAAGAAGTTTGTTGCCCAATTGCCCGGACAGAGACCAGGTACAACTGTTTCCCCGCCCTCTGCCCTCCCAATCAATGACCTTTGACGGCCTGGGGGCTGCCTGCACTTATGAAATATTCGCTGGGAGGTTAAGTTTTAAGTGTAGAGGGGGATATCTCACATTTTTGGCTGCTGAACCTAATTTAATTATCTTTAAATCCATTAACAAATAATCATCTATCATGTGGCACTTACTCGTACTTCTCTCTCTCACTCTCTATCTCTCCCTCTCTCGCACTTATTGTTTGTGCCACATATTGCAGTCACTTTCGGGATTTTGGAGTCTCGTGGTTGACTCGTGGGTGCATTTAAATGTTGCCCAGTGATAAATCACCAGCATCATGAGGGTATCTTAGACTCAAGCTGATATGCATAAGCTTTTGATATATTCAAGATGTGCGATAATCTAGGGGAATGCTTTGATATCGGGCGATCATAAATAACAGAGCATAAGCAGGGGTTAAACTGACACTGGACAGGCCAGAAGTGACCATAAATATTCTAATATATAGGACAAAGGTCAATTGAGGAATAAGTTCTATTTATTAACAAGGATATATCGAAATGGAAAGGAAAATTATGCAAATGAACTTATTTGTTTTTACGTTCATGGGAGTAAAATGTTAAAAAAGTAATATAAAAAATAAATAAATTTAATTAAAAAATGCCCCTGGTTTTGGTCTATTTTTAAGCTGCTTAACTGTTGGCAAACAACACAGACCTGTAATGCAGCTGGCAAATAAAGAGACATAAAATATAGAGATAAAAAAGCAGAATGTAAATGGAAGCGGCTTAAAAAGTACACAACCAAAAAAACAACCATCGCTAAATTGATCAATTAATTAATTGAAGCAAACTATAAAATAAAAAACTTAGTCCGAGCCAACGAATTAACATAAACACTGAAATTTATTTTGGTTGCCAGTTGCTGGAGAGGAAGAAGAGAAACAACAACTACATGGCGCGTTTTTGTTAGGGGGCCAACACAAAAACACAAAAAGGGCAACGCGAATTTGGGAACAAAACAAAAAACAAATTAAAAATTTACAAGTGTCATCAAATTAAGTGCCACACACATAAAGAGCCAAACTAATGTGCCAGGGGGAAAACCAGAAAAAAATTTAGAATGAAAATGTAAGAGAGAAAGATGCAGAGAGGGACAGACAGAGACAGAGAGAATGAGGCAAACAATTTAAATGTAACCATTTAAAATGTTTTAAACAAAAAATCTGAATTTATATAAAAAATCGAAAGTTCTGAAATGCATTTTGGGCTATTTACGATTTACGATATACGATTTGTTGTTGCTGCCGTTGGGGCGTTGACATTTAATGCGGTATTTTGTCAAAATGCATAGAGAGGGTCATAAACAAAAAGAAAAACCTCTGGTAATAACAATAAAATAAAAAACTGTTTGATCGTTTCCATTGTTTGCATTTGATTCTGTTTTTTGCTGGGGAAAGTTAATTAGACATTCTATTTTTACGGGGTGATTGCGAGTGGATTTTTGTGCATTTTCAGCGATTTTAATTCTCGTTTAATTTCTGCTTTGACACACATTTCTCGTGATATTCTCTTGTCTTCTCTTGTCTATTTGATTTCGACTCTTAATTGCTGCCAAATAAAATCGATTGACGACAAAAAAACGACTTTTTTATACACTAATCTCCAGGGAGTGCCAACGAACAGAGACATTTTGATTTTAATAGATATTTCTATATGATCAGTGGAACAAGACGTGCCTGGGATTTGATTAAGTCTGCAAATTCTCAGCTATTTTTAATACCCGTTGGCTATTGAGAGATTTCTATGTACTTCTGGTTATTTATTGTTTTTAGGGACTTAGCAAAATGTAAATAATTTGTTAAGCTCATGAATTGAATTCAGTTACTTAAATCAATAAGATGTTTCGACACTTGAAATATGCAAATAACTCATGACAATATTTAAATTGAATATTTTGTTTACTTATTTGTTACTCAGGTTCGATGCCAGAGGTCGGCCCCTGCACCAGGCGATACCCTGGGCCGATGAGAACGTCTTCAATAAGAAGGCTCACTTCTACTACGACACAAATCCGCCGGCTTTGCGCATCAAGAACATTCAGACCACGGATGCTGGGCTCTACAAATGTCGCGTTGATTTCCATAAATCACCGACGCGCAATTGGCGCATTAATGTGACAGTTTTGGGTGAGTAGAAAATGATTCACAATGCGAAGTCCCTAGACTCAATTTGTCTCCATTTTATTCCATTCGATTTGATTTGCAGTGCCACCCACGCAATTGACCATATTGGACCATCATGGTGCGGCGGTGAGAGATCAGACCGCAGGTCCTTATTTGGAAGGAGATAGCATCAATCTGACCTGCCTATCGAGTGGGGGAGTGCCACCCCCTCGGGTGTCCTGGTGGCGGGAACACGCCCTCGTCGACGACTCCTATCAGGTGCTGCCCGACGGCTCGGTGCGCAATGCTCTGCAGCTGAAGAACATTCAACGCAAGGATCTGCTAACGGTAAGTGGACAACCAGTGGCCAGCTGACGTCCAAAATTCTTAAGCCTTATTTACGAGCAGCCAACAAAGACGCTTTGGCCGTGTTGGCCGCTTTGCCCACTTGAATGTATAAGCCAAACACAATACCCACCGCTGGCCATTTATTTCGGTTAGCCACAAAAGCAGCGCCTCCCATTAATGACACAGCACTCGCTTGGTGTGGTCGTTGTTCCCGTCTCCTCCATCTCCATCTGCTTCTCTTCCATCTCCCCCATTCAGCATCCACACAATGGCTAATAGAAATCAAAGTGCCTGGGAAATGAATGCAACCAGCGACTGCATTGGGGAATTACTCGCACTCGTATTCGTATTCAATGTGGAGCTGCCAGTTGCCAGTTGTTGGATTCTCTGCTCTCTCTCTCTATCTCTCTATCTCTCTCTCTCTCTCTCTCTCTCTCTCTCTCTCTCTGTCTGTTGATTCTAAGCCGATTTTGCTTTTCTGTAATGAACAATATTGTTAGAACGCTAATCCAGCGATTTAGTGTGGTATTCCCCTCTCTGTCTCTCTATGTACAAATTGTAGGCCATTGTGAATTTGGTTGGTGGTTGGTCTTTGTGCTCGGCTCGTCATTGTGAACACCAAACTAAATTAATGCTCTCCTCTTAAAATCACTCGAAACTTGTGCGGCCTAATACCCAAAATTATTGGTCAACCACAAAGAATATTCTAGATGCATTTGACAAATATAACTACTACGTTCAGTAAGAACACATCCGATGTTTTCATTATGTTCCAAGTTTATGCAAGATGCCCAAAAAAAACAACTACATATGTACTTTTTCTTAAATAATAAATGTTCATCATAATTATTAGGTAATCTTTCTCTCTGTTGGCTCAAAAGACCGGTTATAATTTTTTAATCAATTGATAGAACATTATATATCATAGAATGTCATATAAAAATAATAAAAATTAATTCTAATTCTGCAAGGGTATAAATATAATTGATATTATATATAGTTTCTGTTAGTTAAACCTCTTACAGAAGTTGCTCAGTTGTTGTATAAAATCGAGACTGTTCCCATTTTCAACATAATATATGTACTTGTTCTCCTATACAAAGCAATTCCGTTAAATGGAGGAAAACAACAAGAAATGCAGCGTACATAAGCAATAAACACATCAGGGACAACGATGACCTACTGCGACCCCACCTGGCGAGTTGTATAACCGATGGAAATTTATGACCCAATTTTCTAGCCAAAAACGACACTTTGACAGACTGTCGACAAAGAGGCGTAGAGGCAAAGGGGCAGGTGACTGAACTGACTGAGCTGGCGGCCTGTTTTAATTTTCCCCAAGTTATGCAAATATTTTTATTAGACATCGTTACAATATTCGTGGCTCAATAAAATGTCCCAATTGGAAACGTATATGCCCAGAAAGTATCGCATTACCAACAACAACAACAGCCAACCAAAAATGTAGCTACAGAATTTATGATATTAATACAGCGCGAGCCTGTAACATAATTGATTAGCATTTGGGTGGTTGGAGGTGGTTGGAGGTGGTTGAAGGTGGTTTGTGGCCTGGTCTGGGTCTGTGTGGTGCGTGTTCGACGAACATTTTAGGCAATTAAAATTAAATGTTCACATCTTGGTCAGGTTGATTTATCATCTCCCAGACATCCCCTCATTATCGCCAATATTTTATCGCATATTGTTCTGTTCTTATTAATAGAAGGCCAATTATCGTAATGTGCATAAATCAAACAAGTGTTTTCTTTCTTTTCTGCTTTCAGATGTACACCTGCCAAGCGACCAATGGCCATGTGGTTCCTGCGCTGACCAAAAAAGTTATCCTGGACATGAACTGTAAGTGGAGCCAATCGTCCTTATTTTAATATCAAATTCGTATGCATGTCCGCTCTTAAATTATACGGAAAACTCCAACGATGTTGCAGTCAGTTTTGTGTTTGTAATTATGTTTATAATTCCACGTTGGCCACTTGCCAAATGTCAACAGTTCAAGGTCGTCACGAGTGTGGGAGTGGGCGTGGTCAGTGTAAAAGTGCTGGCTTTTACATGGAAATTAATGTAATTAAAGTTTTTGTCATCGTGGAGCGCCCTAATACCCATACAGTCTGATGTTTATGCATTTATGACAACGCAACAACTAAAGTGGGAACTGTTCCACTTTGCGAATATGCGAATATGCTAATCGCGTTGTGGCTCCCATGAGCGAGGCCGGTGCAATAATATATTTGAGAATACACCCAACGGATTACAGAAAATGAAAGTCGATAGTTTACATTTCTCCTGCCATTAACATATACGCTACAAATATTACGAAAATGGAATATAGTAAGCTAACTAGTTAAACGTTGAATATAGTTAAAGATTCACAATTGGCATATCGAATATCGTAAATCGATTATCGTAAAAAGTTCATCGTAAAGTGAAATTTATTTATTGAGAATTTGTGTGTCATAAACTGAATATCGTAAATCGAATATCGTAAATGGTTTTTCCTGAAATTAGTTCCTTTTCTCTCAGAATATGATTAAGTAATAACAACAAATTGCGTGTCATAAACTGAATAGCGTAAATCGAATTTCGTAAGTGGTCTTTTTTAATCGAACTTCTTTTTTTTAACAGTACCACCCCTGAGTCTGCTGCTTCAAGGCCTAAATCACGCTGTGGTCGCCGGCACTCGCACCCATGTTACCTGTACAGCGATCGGAGCTCGTCCGCCACCGCATATTATCTGGTCCAAAGCTGGCCAGCAATTGAAGGGTGCCACTCAGTCGGTAAGTCTCCAGTAGCTTCGATCTCACAATCCGCCCACAACATTATAATTTTTCACTCTAACCACAGACGGCCTCGGATGGGAATACGACCATATCCGAGCTAATGCTCATTCCCGTGCCGGAGGACAATGAGCGGCAAGTGGTGTGTTCCATTGCCCTCAACTCGGGTATAACTTCGCAGCAGTTGCACGAGGGCGACACCACGGTGATGACCACGATGGGCAATGGCAATACGGGCCTGTACCTCAAAGATTCCCGTGTGCTTAACGTGACGCGTAAGTTGAGAATCAATGACTAACCCGAACAAACTGTAGAATCACTTTATACTTTTCAGATGCGCCTATTGTTAATCTGAATTTGGGGGCTCCACTTGATCCCAATAATCTGCTTAAGGGCTCCGATGTCTACCTAGAGTGTGACGTGCGTGCCAATCCCGCGATTACTCGCGTTGAATGGTATCACAATGTGAGTGTGCCTCTTAAATTTAATATTGTTAACTGAATATCGTAAATCGATTATCGTAGATCGAATATTGTTAACTGAATATCGTAAATCGAATGTCACATACTGAATATCGTTAATCTTTTTTACCCTTTCAACATGCAGGACAAACAGCTGCACTCCTCACGCGGCATCATCATCTCCAACCAGACACTGGTACTCCAGGGTATCTCCAAGTCGTCACATGGCCAATACTTCTGTCGAGCCACCAACCTGCAAGGCAGCGTGTCCAGCAATGAGGTTTACCTCGATGTCAAATGTAAGTGACCGACAAGCGACCAATACACTCGACTCGTACTCGACCGAGCACTTGACTTTATCCTGCACTCATGTCCTTTGCTTTGCTTTGTCCTCTACCCTCACCCCCCACTCACAGATCCGCCCGTGTGCAAGTCCGACTCGACGATTATACGCGCCGCACTCAAGCAGACAATCAACATTACCTGCGAGGTGGACGCCAATCCACTCGATAATCTAAATTACAAGTGGCACTTCAACAACTCGCTGGAGAGTCTCATCGAGTTACCGGTGCTGTCGCATCTGGTACCAGCCACGTTGCCACTGCAGCTGCCTTCCGGCAATGGCAATGGCGGATATTACCAACGCAGCAAACGGAAGCACACACATGGCAGCCAGCATCTGTTGCACGGTCGCCACGGACGCGTTGCCAGCCTCATGGAGATTGAGGCCGAGCCGATTCGCTTCGAGGATGATTACGAACAGGAGCAGGAGTTTGACAACTATCCGGATTATATGGAGCCACAAATGGTCTACTCCAACATGGTGCACAAGAATCACGTGGAGAACAAGCAGCCGCAACGCAAGCAGCCACAGCAATCACAGCACCAACTGCAACTTCAACCCGCACTCGACTCGAGTGTCCATCACAACAACGGCGCCACAATCAGTGGACAGCTCGCGGAGCGGAAACGTCTCGCGGCGTTGCACAAGCAGCAGCATCATCGCCAGCAGCTCATGGCCACGCCCTCGACGACGTCGACGCCTCCGCTGAACAACGTGTACAGCTACCACGTGGAGAGCTACGAGAGCTTCGGCGCCATCTCGTGCGTGGCCAACAGCCCCATGGGCCACAGCCAGCCGTGCTGGTACCACATCCAGCCCGCAGGTGAGTCTCTTATCTAATCTTAGCCCAAAGTTGCAAGAACAACAAATTTATTTCAATTAAACTCGCATCGAGGTAGCATCGTAGTGAGTATTTCAACACTCTGTGACGTGCAACATGTTTACTCAATTTGGTTGCATTGGCCAGTAGATAATTGTTGCACGTACCGCGGCCAAGTGGCAGCAATTTCTGTCTGTGTGTGTGTGTGCGTGTGTGTGTGTGTGCGTTATTTACATTTGGCCATGGCGTTATTGCATTGGCCATGTGGCAATTTTACGCGTCGCAACTGTTTGCTGTTTTCCGTTTGACGCAATCCGTCCGTCCATTCGTCCATCCTTGTCCATGTCCGAGTGTCCTTCCATTGCAAATTCCAGCGTGCATTGTCCCTGACAGCAGCAGCAGCAGCAATAAAAGCCACATTTACCAACGGTCATGTCGCCATTGTTGTTGCTGTTGTTATTGTTGTTGTTGCTGGTGGCTCTGACTTTGTTGATGCAACTTCAATCTGTGTCACCAATAATCTGATAATCAAATGCAATAAATTGTAAGTCGCGTCATTTATTTACCTATCGCCAATGCGTGTTGGCGTTAAATTAAAACACACAAACACACACACACACATTGACCATGGCCTGAAACGCCACAAGGATAATGCAATTGAAGCTGCAAAAACAATAAATAAAGCATCAAAAGAGAACCCACAAGTTAAACGCCCCTTTCAACTAACGTCTATTGTATTCTGGCTTTGATGAAAGTTAAGTTAAACTTCATAAAAATAAAGAAAACTTATAATTTTTAAATATTACGCAGTCTTTTAACTTTGTTAACTCTTATCCGATTTGGATGATTTTGATCATTAATTGCCCTGTTAAATTATTCTGCATCTATGTTTTTGTTAGTTTATCATGTGTTTCAAAATTCAGATAAATTTGCTATTTTTCTACCTACCTCTTATTACAATTTTCAGAACTTTGCAGTCTCACAACTTTGTTAAATCCTATCCGATTTTGAACAGCAATATCGTTTTGATCATTTTTTGCCCTCAAAATTTATTTACCAAGTTGGAAAATTTAAAAAAATTTGTCATTTTTCCATAATTACCCCTTAACCAATTTTTCAAAACTTCGCAGTCTCAGAACTTTGTTAAATATAATCCGATTTTAATGAGAAATGGCTTTCTGATCATTATCTGCCCTCTAAACTTTATTCTGCATCTACGTTTTTGTTCTAAAATGTTCAGAAATTTCCTTCTTTTTTTTCCTATCTAACCAATTACAAACTATAGAATTTTTAATGAAATCTGTAATTGATGAGGATAAATATAAATACATAGCTGAACAGCCAATCGAATTAGGTTATGTGACGCCCCTTTAAAGCGTTTCACATTTTGGGACTAAATTATATACACGTTACAAAGTTATTATTAACTGTGGTTAATGAACTCTCGTGACCAACTTATTGATTTATTCCATTTACCACAACTACATATGAGTTATGTTATCAATTTTCCATGCGAATTGCAGACCTGCCCGAGCCGGTGAAAAACTGCACAGCCTTCAATGCCACAGCGAACTCGCTGCAGATTCAGTGCATTCCCGGATACGATGGGGGCATTCCACAGCATTTTCATGCCCAGGTCTACGATGAGCTGACCCGTCAGATACTGTATAATGCCTCGTATAAGTATGCGGAATTCACAGTGAAGCGTCTGCCGAGCGACTCGGCGTTCAACATACGTGTGACAGCCGTCAATGCCCAGGGAGCCAGCAAGATGGCCTATCGAGTGCGTGGACGAACTCTGTCTGCTCCCCTGCTACGCACAGGTAAGAGACAGTGAAGAAGAAGAGGGAGAAAATGAGAGGGAGTGTGGGATAAACCACAATCTGGACGCATGATATCGGTTTGCTGGTATTTCAATTTCTCACCAGGTTGCAATCTCCCTTTCATCCGTTTTCATTCGCCTGCATTTACTAACTTGCCATTGTGAATTCTCTTCGCCTCCGTTCTCTTCTATCCTGCAGCATCCTCGACAGCGGTGCTGGTGCAATTGACTCCGCTGCTGGGCGCACTAGTTGGCGTGATAGCCACACTCTTTTTGGTGGCCGTCTGCGTGGTGATCTTTATTAAATTCCGCAGCAAGCGGAGTCGCCGGCATGCGAATGGCGACGCCACCACGACGGAGGCGGACAAGGGCAGCGCTGAGCCGCTTTCACGCAACATGGGCAGCCATTCCAGTTTGGAGGACAAAAACCCGGATGTTGTGCCCCAGGAAGCCAACAGCGAGGACGAGTTCCATCTGGAGGAGAAGGCCTTCGACCGCCTCAACATGGAATCGCAGCGCATTCTCTACACGCCGCCCACTCGCATCAACACCGCCTCGCCGCCCCCTCCTCCCTCGCTGTCGCCCACATTTGGCAAACAGGTAAGATAACTCAAGTTGCCGACGGCAATGCTAGTTGTTGCCAAAAATCAAATGCAGCCTAAATCAATATACTCATCTTAACTATTCAACTCTTCGTTTCGTTGAGTGATTAAACACGAGCCAACATTCAAACGCTCAGAAGGCTGAGTACGGTTGCCACAATTGGCGCTTTTGCACCAAAATTGGCTCTATTTTGTTTGTACTGTTGGCGCAATGGCACTTATTTTTTCGAATTGTCTCCTTTTTTCATCAGTTCAGAATTACGTCTTTGTTTTGTTGCTTGTTTTTCTCGTCCGCGCTGTCCGCTCGGTCCGCGCACGTCACACGCACTTTTTCTACTAAACTTAAACACGAAACACAAGGGAAACGATGATGAGCGAGCGAGCCAAGCATTTGTCACTCTCTATCTCCTCTCCTCTCTCTCATTGTCAGAAGACAAA
The DNA here is from genome assembly GCA_037043405.1 of Drosophila subquinaria. Classification (NCBI taxonomy): domain Eukaryota; kingdom Metazoa; phylum Arthropoda; class Insecta; order Diptera; family Drosophilidae; genus Drosophila; species Drosophila subquinaria. The sequence continues at coordinate 557,915 of JBAMBL010000452.1, read as the reverse complement.
CAGCTGGTAAGGCGGCCATTTAAACTCATACATCAAGATAGCCGCATCAGTCACTCCAATGTGCTGTAAAGCGCACCCTCTCGCTCTCGCCAAACGCAAAACGTTTTCTGCGTCATCTACTTGCTATGTTAGCGCCTGTTCTGCGCGCCTGCGACTCCAGAAAAAATTCTCCGGCAATCCAATATCATTAATATAATATAATATACATTAATATATAGCTGTTCCCGCTCGGAACTTAAAACACGAAAGAAAGGGGAAACGATCAAACTCCTCCTCCTTCTCACATTGCACATGGTAGCCCCCTGGCGGCTAAACACCAAACGCAAAACGTTAACAGAAAAAACTGCTTAACAGAAAAATTGCTTAACAGAAAAACTCTTAACAGAAAAACTGAGCCGAACTTAACATTTTTTTGGCGCCGCATTGCACGCAATTGAAATTGAAATTTTCAAAAATTCAATTTAAAAAAGCTGAGAAATTATTTTCAAAAACACAACAAAATCCAAAATTAGGTAAAATAATTAACTTTATTTTAAAGTTGGTTTGGGGGCAAAGTTGAGAAAAAACCAAAAAAAAATATAAAAATAACAGGAAATTTGAGAAACAACAAATATCAAAAATTCGAGAAAAATTCAACAAAATTTCTGATATTTTTTTCAAATTTCTAGCTCAAAGTGGCCAAAAAAGCCAATGTCAATAAATTGACATTGAAACCACACTTTTTTTTGTCCGGAGGTAGCAGGCGCGCAGAAAACATAGCAAGTGTTAACAGAAAAACTTTTTGCGTTTAGCGGGAGCGAGATAGCACGCTTTGCAACACACTGGAGTGAGTGGTGCGACTAGCTTTTGGCGTGAGTTTTTGCACAAAACTGCCGCAAGGTGTCATTATTTACTGAACAATTTCAATTTGGGCCTACTGAGCAAAGCGCCATCTCTCTCTCGTCTGTTTGCAGTTTCTGACAATGAGGAGGGCCAGGACAGGGTTGTTTGCAAATGCGATCGTGAGAGAAGAAGAAGAAGAAGTGCGCGAAATTTGAAAAAAATGAACAAAAAATGAATTAAAAAAAGCTGAGAAACAATTTAAAAAAAACAAACAACACCCAAAATTAGGTAAAATAATTAACTTTATTTAGAAATTGGTTTTGGTGGCAAAATCGAGAAAAAAGCCCAAAAACATTGAGAAATAACAAAAAACTTGAGAAACGAAAAATGTCAATAAATCGAGAAAAATTCTGTATGTCTCTGACACAAATTTCAAAGCTCTAGCTCAAAAAACACGTTTTCGGCCGAAAAAATCAATGTCCAAAAATTGACATTGAAACCACACTTTATTTTGTCCGGAGGTAGCAGGCGCGCAGAAAACAATAGAGTTTGTTTTTCGCCGGCTCAATAAAAACATGTCTTCTCCACCAATTATGGAGTGCGGCATATTTGAAAAGTCGTGGGATTCGTCCAAAAGACTTATTGCTTTATGTGTTATATGTTCTCCACATCTTTCTGCTCGTTCTGCGCGCCTGCGACTCCAAAATAAATTCTCCGGCAATCCAATATCAATTTGTTGACATGGCAAAAATAGTAAACTTTTTTGTTTTTTGAGCTAGAGCTCTGAAATTTGTGTCAGAGACATATAGAATTTTTCTCGATTTATTGACATTTGTTGCTTCTCAAATTTCCTGTTATTTCTCAATGTTTTTGGGCTTTTTTCTCGATTTTGCCACCAAAACCAATTTCTAAATATACTTTATTATTTTACCTAATTTTGGATTTTGTTTTTTTTTTGAAATTAATTCTCAGCTTTTTTAAATTAATTTTAGAAAATTGCAGTTTTTCAGTTCAAATTTAGCGCGGCACTAAAGAAAAAGTCACATACTTTCAGGAGGGGAGAGTATTACTAACAGCAGTTTTACAGCAGTGTTAGCGTTAACAGTGCTAACAATCTTAACTATTGAATTCATATGTGCGCTTAAAACTGTTGCATACTTTTGGGAAATTTGTTTAGTAGGTGCAAAAATGTTGCATGCTTTTAGGCATGTTCTTCATAATTTTTATTCTTCTTTTTAATTTGAAAACATTTCAATTTTTCAAAATGATAACTTTCTGCTGCTTGTCTAAATAAATCCTTTAGGCATTTCATTCATTTCATTTTGTTGAACTTTATCCACAAGTTTTACACTCGAGTCCATTGAAAATTAAATTGATATATGATAATGGCAAGAATTTAAGTAAACTTTTGTGTTTATAAGATTATATATTTAATAGGTGTAATGATTCAACCTTCCACTCTTCGCTTATATCCATAAATATTTATATATTTCTGAGAAACAATCCCTTTCTCACTTTAGCTCTTCATCACGTTATTGACAACCCATTAAATTGATTTGGGGCTTTAAAAAGAAAATAGAATATTAAATCTATACGTAATTATATTGAATATTTTTGTGCTTTGGTCTAATTTTATTTCTCTTATTTTTTTGCTTTTGCTCGAGTCTGGGCCAACATTCAATTTTGATGAGCTGAAAGTGTTTTTGACTTTGGTTGACCAAAGTAAAGTTAAATTCACTTTTGTTTGGCTTTTAGTTGATGTTGTGGTCGGTTTTTGGTTGGTAACAAGCTCATTAGAAGTTAAAGTTGTTTTGCTGGCTCGCAACTTTTGACCACATGTGTAAAAAATTTGTTATCAGCTTTTAAATATGCAACAAAAAATAAGTAAAATAAGTAACTAAATAAATGGAAAGTTGGTTGCACTTTGAATTTGCATTATTTATGACAGTTTTTAACGAACCAACAAAAACCTTCTTTTTCTCTCTTCTCCCCTTTCTCTTCTCCCGTTTCTCTCCTTCCTTTTCTCTCTTTGCAGTATGGAGAGCTGTCGCTGACCACCAATCCCGCATTTAGTTTGTACAACACGCCACAGAGGGCGCCAGCTGCCCAGCGTCCGGTTTACACCGCTCCCCCGCCGCTGTTGTCGACGCGAACGCCGCCCAATATCTACACGCGGATCCCGGGCAGAGGCAGCGGCTGTCCCAGCGGCGGAGCCACCACCTACCTGCCCGCCTACGAGACGCGCACCTCGCCCACCTCCCCCTACGGCTCGACGACCACGTGCACGATGCCGCTGCTGAACGGGCAGTCCAACGGCTCCTTGCAGACCAACAGCAGCATTGGCGGTGTCGGTGGCATCAACTGCAACACGCTGCCGCATCCGGGCAGTCTGGGGCACTCGGGCGGCGGCATCTCGGCGTCGATGACCAGCTCGGTGACCAGCGGCAACATAACCATCGGCGCTGCCCAGTCGCTGCTCACCTCGCCGCGGGCTCAGACCGCCTACAGCACGCTGGGCAGCGTGGGGGGAACGCAGTCGCCGCTGCTCAGCGTGGGCAGCTCCCTCATCGGAGTCGTCGGCGGCGGCGGTGCGGGTAACTATGAGACGGTGAGCTCCTGAGAGTTAGCCAAAGATGACATCAAATGTCAGATCGTATGCATTGGGGGGAGCAGTACGTGCACCACATCCGGCGCCGAGCGCACCACAATTGTCTAGACTCTAGAGAAGAAACCACTCCCGAAACACAAGCCCAAACCGAATCCCAAACCGAACTGTAATCCCATATTGTATTATAGTAGTTAAGCTGCCCGGCATGGCGTTTACCCGTGCTTTCGTCTAGCTTTCCGGAATACCTTCCAACCAGATTTGCATGAAGCGAAACGAACAAAATTTATAAGACTTCCACAAAATGGCAGAGAGATCATAGAAAGTTAGATTTATAAGATGTAAGATAAATAGATGTTGAACCGACTAAAGAAGTATCTGTAAACCGCGTAACTAACAAAACCACAAAGGACAAAGAGCATTTAACATGGTGAAATCTGAGTATGAGATTAGTTACCATAGATGAGATTGGAGCCGGGGCAATGCTGATAGTTATAGCCTAAATGTCTGTACCAAGAACCACAAACATATACTACTTATATATAGATACTTATAATTGAGATACTACAATATGTGCGCAAAATACTTCAGTGAAAATAATGAGCTATGCTTCTGAATTCATCAAGAAACTAGTTTAAACAAATACTTAAAAACAATTCATAATGTATATCCCTTGAGAATTTAGAATGTAGCCAGAGAGTTGTACATAACGAATAGGCTAAGATAAGATTCTGATTAGTTGTAGTCATTTAACTTGTGTAGTCTAAACTGAAATTAGTTAGTCACATTGAATCTACGAAAAGACTATCCCCCTTTCAAATGAATGAACAAAAATCCTGAGTATATTACTGAATTATATGGCATAAATATGAGTATAACTAAATATATATATATACATCTATATATACATAGATAATATATATACAAAAATTACATATAGCACAAGATTAAATAAAAAACTGATTAGGCGCAAATTGTAATTACGAGTATAGTATATGTATTGTATGTATCATTGATAATACTACGATAATATTTTGTTAAATGTGAAAGAACTTTATGAACATCTGTTGTCGAAACTATCCAAATATATAGTATATATGTAATTTAAATCCAAATGCCCGCATCAATGTTCAATGTGTATGTAAAAATTTTGCCACCCGCCCAAATTTCAAATTTAATAATTAAAAGGGAAATGAAAATTTAAAAGTCAAACTCTCTATGATTAAAGACACACGCATGAACTCGAAGTTTTTGCCAGTCTTTGAAATTCTACGGAACCATCTAAATATATAAATTGCAAGTGCTTTTTCAATGGACAAAATCAAATTGTATTGTGACTCGAATTGTAAATTAAAATAAAAACAAAAAAAAAATTAAGAAAATTCTTTTAATATATTGTAAAGTTTAACTCTATAAATTAGCTTTTGTTTCATTTTATATAACCGTTAAATTGGATATATTATTAGAACTAAACTTAGGTTTACAATTTCAACCTTTCTGTCAATTATTTAAGTTGTAAGTAAAATATTTAATATTTATTTGGAATATAATTTGCGAAGAAACAAAAAGTTTTTACGTCTAATTGACATAAATCTTAATATTAAAATCATAAAAGAAAAGATAAACTGAAATATGTGCAAGAATAAATAAAGAACTAAATTTGAAAGTATTTGAAATGCGTTTTCATTTGTCGGAAGGAATAAAATAAAAATATGCATATCAGAAATGTATAGATTCTAAAATAGCTACGGACTGAAAAAAAATGGAATTCAATTCAGTAAAGAGCTTTACTGACACGGAATTTGAAGCATTAATTCACAGGACACTAAAAAAGGAATTGTATAAAAAGAAATAATAATAAATATTCAGTGCAATTAAAAAGTCTTGCTTCTGAACTGTCAGAAATCTTAACTTTGATAGATGCCCGAGTGCTGTCAGTTGGCGCGATTGAAATTTTTCATAATTTTGGGAATACACTCCAGGCCTCCAGGCCGCTGCTAATGACAACAGGCATACATTGGAGGAGGAAGGAGCAGCCACACAACAGGACACAAATGACATGAGTTCGTGTGCGCATATTTGTCCTTTTGGCAGGACACGCAATACACTTTTGGAATTAATTAACGCAACGCAACCAAAACCAAAAAACAGACAAAGCACCCAAAAAGCCCCCAAATTAAACATTCACATGTGTGTATATGTACATAACATATATGTTCCATCTCACCCTCTTGCCCTCTCTGTATGTGGGTTTGAAGAGTCGACATCCTGAGGCGAAACTTGTCACAGACTAATTTCGTGTCTCAGCTCATAAATTGATATTAATGAGCGAGCATATTTTTTCGCGTTTGAATTTGACTTCGGTTCGTTTGACTCTGACAGTTACAAAGTGCCTCCAAGTATGTGTAATTTGAGTCGGCGACCAATGTCCTGTGGTTATTTAACATGACTCGACATTCAAATGAACAAGCAAACAAATGTGTGTGTGTTTCGACATCCACTCGGCTCTCTAAGGGATAGGGGGTCAGGTCGCTAAGGGAGCTTTGGCAAATAAATTGTATGGGAAATTTGTGTTTGTGCACTTGTTTCACCTCGGGGGAAATTCAAAGAATTCGTTGAGGTTGAGTGCAAATGACAACATTCACTGAACATTGCCATTCCTAAATTTATGACACCGACCGAACATTGAAACAATAAACAGTTTTGTCTGCAACTCAATCAGATTTTCCCTAAATATATACGAGTATGTATGTATCTAAACATTCCCTTAACCTTTTTATTCATTTTTTCTCTTTACATTTCTTCTTGTCTTTCGGTTCCGAGCTGTTGTCACTGTTTTTCTTCTCTCTCGACTTGTGCTTTCTTTTTTTCGATTTACTCTTTGACTCGATCGGCTTGTCTGGAGTTTCCGTGGATATATTTTTCGACTCTTCGTTAACCACAGTTGCGTTATTTTCATCTTTTTTGGAAGATAATTTCGAATCTGACTTCTCTGTTATTTTGATGGATTCTTCAGTTAATTGAGTTACGTCCATTTCCTCTTTTTTTGTGGATACAGTAGGAACTTTTTCATCCACATTTGTTGGTTTAGTTACTGCATCACCATCAACTTTTTTTGGTTTGGCAGATGATTCTTCATCAACCTTTTTTGGTTTGGTAGATGATTCTTCATCTGATCTTTTTGATTTAGACGCTGCTTCGGAATCCAACTTCTTTGGTTTAGTAGAAGATTCTCTATGAGATTTCCCCGATCTAGTAGATGGTATACTGTATGACTTAGTTTGTTTAGTTGATGACTCTTCATCCAATTTCTTCGGCTTACTAGACGGTTCTCTGTCTGACTTCTTTGGCTTGTCAGATGGTTCTTCATCCGACTTCTTGGGTTTAGATGAGTTTTTGGGTTTAGTGGCTGCTTCTTCATCCAACTTCTTGGGTTTACTGTCTGCTACTTCATCCGACTTTTTGGGTCTAGTAGATGGTTCTCTGTCTGACTTTTTGGGTTTAGTGACTGCTTCATCATCCAACTTCTCAGATTTTGTAGATGGTTCTCTGTCTGAATTCTTTGATTTAGTAGATGGTTCTCTATCTAATTCCTTTGGCTTAGTAGATAGTTGTTTATCTGATTCCTTTGGTGTATTAGATGGTTCTTTATCTAACTTCCTATGTTTAGTAGAAGGTTCCCTATCTCGATCCGTCTTCTTATGGTTTACAGATGGTTCTCGGTCCGACTTCTCAGGCTTCTCAGATGTTTCTCTGTCTGACTTTTTATGCTTAACAGATGGTTCTCTATCGGACTTCTTAGGTTTATCAGATGTTTCTCTATCTGACTTTTTATGTTTAGCAGATGGTTCTCTGTCCGACTTCTTAGACCTCGCAGATGTTTCTCTATGAGACTTCTTGGGCTTAGTAGATGCTTCTCTGTCCAGCGACTTCGGCTTAATAAATAGTTCACTCGGAATGTCCTTGGAAATCTCCTGACTTGTAAGATTTTTCAGCTCACTCTTTTCTAATTGTTCCCTTATTTGCTGATTTTCTTGTATACGGAAACTCTTAAGATCAGTTGGCGCATTTTCCAAAATCTGACTACATATATCCGCCTGATTTTTAGAAGGACGCAAGGACTCTTCTTGCTGGCCAAGAAAACTGAAGAAACTGTGGAATAAACATTAAAATATCCGCACATCACAAATGATCACAAATTTTAGACGAACCCTTGGGCCAGTTTTAGGTCTCCTTCGGCACGCTGAAGCTCTTCCAAGTTGGATCCACTCATGCCAAATGAATCGCTGCCTTCCTGCTTGATGACCATGGCCAGATTGAAAAGCAAATTGAAACTCTGGGGCGCCACATGACGAGCTTTCTGGAGACATTCCTTGGCCTCTTTGATACGACCGGCCTGGAAAAGCGATTTTGCGAGCAACTGCATCACCTGAATGCAATTGGAGGCTGGCAACTCCTTGAGGTATTGATTATATAGGTCAATGGCCTCTGAGTAATGCTCCAGCTCAAGGGCAACGTGCGCGGAGTTCAAGACTGCTTCTGGACAACGCTTTGAGGATTCTGTGATCTGCTTGAATATCGTCCCGGCATCCGACAAGTAGCCACTACAACTCAGCGCCATGCCTATTCCATTGGCCGCCCACAAGTTACGCTGATTCTGTTCAAGAACCTGTTTTGATGAGTAGTTTGTTTTGCAGATATGTATCGAGAACTCATCACTTAACCCCTTACCTTTCTGTATATCTGCAGTGCATTCTGCACCTGGAGCTTTGTCATTTCATGGTCACCTTCGTCAATGGCCCGTTGCAGGTTAATGAGACCCACATTCCCCAAGGCGACGAGCATGTAGGAATCCTCGACCTCACTATTGCGATGGATGACAACATTATACTGGTGCATGGCCAGCTCCAGATCGCCTTGCCGGACGTGGTAGTTGCCCAGATATATGCTGGATACATTGGAATAAATGAGGATTAAGTTCCGAGAATATATCAATGCACTCTCACTTGGCCGCTTCGTTCTCGCTGTCCAGTTGAAGCACAGCCTGATACTTCTCCTTGGCAACTTGAAGTTGATTTCTCTTTTGGGCCATCGCACCCAGTCTCAGATAGCAATCGTAGTAGCTGGGATACTCGAGTATCAACTGCTGGTAACTATTCTCGGCCTGCTCGACCAGATGCAGCTCTTCCAGCACTCGAGCCCTGTTAAACCGCAGCGTGAGCAGGTTGCTCTCGTAGTTCTCCTGGGTGGCATCTGGAGTCATGGACAGGGCCTTGTCCAGGGTCTGCAGCGCCGCTTTGGGTCTGCCAGCGTGCATCTGGAGTGCAGCCATATTATTCAGCCAGGTCAAGGGCACCTCGTGGGCTGCACTGTGCAATCTCTGGTAGATGCGGACAGCGTGATCGTAGGATTCCAATGCCTCCGACCAGAGTTGCTTGCGCTCATAGGTCGCGGCCAGGCCCAGCCAGGTGTCGAAGTCATCCTCGCTCGCTGCCTTCTTGAACAGATGAATCGCCATGTCCCACTTGCCCGCGTCATCCGTCTGGGCGAAGAGCGTGGCCAGCATCCGCAGTGCCTCCACCTGATTAGGCAGCAGCTTCAGCAGCGCCCGCAGCGAGTTCTCCGCCCTGTCGAGTTGCCCGCGCCGCACATACATCTGGGCGAGTCCCAGATGCGGAGGAGCAAACTCCGCCGGACAGTGTGCCACCGCCCTGCCATAGAAGGCGAAGGCCTGCGTGTAATTCTGCTGGGCGTGGAAGCTGCGCGCGATCTGGAAGCAGCTCTGCGCCTTCAGCTGCTCGTTGTCGGTGGCGACGTAGGCATTGCCCGCCACCACCCGGAGCTTCTCGTAGTCGCGCTGGTAGTAGAGATGTCCGGCCAGCCAGCTGAGCACCAGGGGATGCCGCTGGCTCAGCTCGTAGGCGGCGCACAGCAGATTGATGGCCTCCTGGTTCGCCGGGAGTGTGCGTTCGTTGAGCTTCAGCTGGGCCATGCCCAGGAGCGCATTCAGGCAGCGTCCGTTGTGGGCCAGGGCCAGTTCAAAGGCTCGCCGGGCACTGTCCAAGTCGTCCAGCTTGAGGAAACAGTGGGCGATGCCCACGCGCACATCTAACGGTCCCTGGGGATAATGGAGCAGTATGTGCTTGAAGTATCCCAGGGCCACACGGTACTCCTGGCGATTGTAGGCCAAGCAGCCGCGTCCCAGCAACGCGGTCACATCGTTGGGCACCTGTCGCAGGACGGCGACGAAACAATTGTCGGCTTCCGACAGATGCAGGTTGATCAGCATGAGGGCGAATCCGCGGCAGAGCAGGGGCAGCATCTCACCCGCTGCCACCTGCAAGTTGTCCACGCCCATCAGTAGAGCTGCCACCTTCTCCTGCCTTTCAGCTCGACGATTCCCCGGATCGCTGCACGCGAGACGTACATAGTGAGCTGCCAAAATCATGTGTGTCCTCAGCAGATCACTCTTATAATCCACATAGGACTTGGACCCACGTGTAATCGCACTCTCCATTAGCTCCTCGAAGGCGTCGTACTTCCCCTGCATATAAAAGGTGCTCTGGAAAGAGAAAAGAATGGTCAGAGTGTCTTCAAAAGATAATAAGTTACGGCTTCACTTACGGCTCTTTCGATCCATTCTCGTAATTTGACGCGTCTTTTGCTAAATGTGTTAATTAGTTCCTTGACCCCGGAGGAATCTTCCTCACTCTGTTGTCCATTGTTCGATACGGATGCTATCCGATTTTCCCTTATTGACATGTTTTTCTATAAAAATTAAATTTAAAAAATAGTAGATTATAATTAGTAGTGATGGAAGCCACAGGAATAAAGCTTATCGATATTTAAATGCCACAAATCGATAATTCTAGAGAAAAACGCTTTCATGAAACAATGGAATCGAAATTAACGCAAATATTTCGTTGGTACTAATTTTTAATTTAAAAATTTTTCATATATTTTTTGATTACAAATCGATTTATTTAATTTCTCATTTGCTTTAAATATAAGATGCAACATTTTTAAATATGCACTCCACTGTTCAATTTGCTGTTACACTTTTATTGTTCCATTCCAAACTCTAATGCACAAAAAAGCTTAAAAAAACCCAACTTTGATAGATATAAAAATGTAATTATAAAAAGTGTTAAAATATGGTTATAATTTATGCATAACAATAATAATAATATGTTGAGCAGTTCTTTGAGTTGTTTTCGACACCATCCATTATCTGGCTTCTCCTCCAAAGTATCTGAGGGTCAATGTCAATGCCAACACAACAACAAATGTTGTTAACAATTGGTTATGACGTAAAGTACAGGGGACGGCTTCCAATTGTGCGGATACGAGTACACACATGTTATTATTATTATTATTATTTTTTGTGATTCGCTTTTGGGTTGAGTTTCGTGCTTGGTAATGCTTGTTTGTCACCTTCCAGGTAAATGGGCACGCAACGACGCAATGAAATCGAAATCAATAAGCCTAAGATCCCCCTTCCCCGTCTGCACAATTGTTAAATTAAAAATAAATAAAAATAGACATCCATTAGATGAAGTGCGAGACCAAAGGGAACAATGCTAATCCATTCGATGTGGCCGATTAATGCTACCAGTTTTACATCCGCGTCAAGAGAACTTGTTCTCATGCTTCAGCTTCAACTACGAAAGGTGGACTATAAATGGAGCAATCTCAATCTCCAACAGCATCAGTCAACGCACTTCAATCTTTCAGAACGCTTGTCTAACACACAACCCACAACAACTCAATCAACATGAAAGTGAGTTATCCCAACACATATTCCATCCAAGAGGAATCCTTCAATTATTCTTTACTTTTGTTTTTCTAGTTCCTCATCAGCTTCGTCGCTCTCTTCTTGGCCGTTGCCCAGGCTCATGTTGTGGCTCCAGTTGCCACCTATGCCGCTGCACCTGCTCTGACCTATGCCGCCGCTCCCTCGGTCTACTCGGCGGCCATTCCCCGTGCCTACACCGCCTACGCGGCAGCTCCCTCCGTCTACTCGGCAGCTCCCTCCGTCTACTCCGCCTCCGCCTATGTGGCACCTTCCGTGTACTCCTCCTACGCCGCTCCCATCACCACCTATGCCGCTGCTCCCGCCCTTGTCTCCACGCTCCTAAAGAAGTAAATCGATCAAAGCCAACTACACAACACGATATTCAAATTTAGATATGTCACAATAAATTGAGCTGAAATTAAGATAGACAAGGGCTTTTATTTGATCTTCTAAATTGAGAGACAATCGATTAATGGATTGCGTATAAATCTGACTACTATATACTATATTTAAGTGACGTCACAATTTAATATTCAGCTCGTTCATCTACTGGCATCTCCATATTTAAGCACTCAAGTGCAGCTCAAGTGTCTGTGGATAATTCGTGGCATACATATTTCATTTAAGCCCAGTTGTTAGTCCACTTTAGACTTTAGACGGCTTCTAGCTGGCTTCGTTGCATGCTCCCGGGCATTCGAGCAATTGTTAATGCTATGCAAATTAATTATGGGGGCAGAGGTGTGTGTTTGCGTGCCACACACACACTCTCACACACACGCACAACCGTAATATTAATCCGGCCATAAGTGCTCTACAAATATACACACAAATTTAGAGAAGCAACTAATCACTTAACTATTTATACGAGTACTTATTGATTTTAAACTGCGTTAACTGCAGGCAAAAACACAAAAAAGTCAAGCGGATTAAACTAAAATTTTAGAGAAGCGAGATTTGAAAAATTCATTTGCCCAAATACAGTTGGCAAACAGTTTGCTTTGAGCCATTTCCGCCGGGACGAGCAGCGATTATGCACAACAAAAGTTTCCCGCTTGTTTGGGTGAAACATTTCCGTCGTTTTTCGTTTTCTGGGGGGCGAAAAGTTTTACCTAAATCACTTAGGCCAAAAACAAGTGTCGGCATGTCGAAAAATCACGGCAAAAAGACTCGACGCGACTCGATTCAACTGCGACTTCAAAGTTTGCGAGGCAAAAACTTTGGCAACTGTTCAGCGAGCGCTTCATCAGCCAACAAATATGATGTTATTTATAGTAACAAGTTGTTGCTGTTGTTGCCTTACTCCCACTTACATGTGGCACAAAATTAAATTCCAAATTTAGCGAGACTTCAGAAGTTCGCTTCGGCCTCAAGTAGATACATTTGTCGGAGTCGGAGTCTTGGGTTAATGAATCTTTCAATACGAGCCAATTAATTTGCTGGCATTATGATGGGGCGTCTTTTCAATTCAATTGAAGTTCACGAAGTGTGCTGAAATAATCGTACTCGTAATGCAACGACAACAGGCGAATACTTGATGCCTTTTTGCAACGCCCTTCTAAAACCGGATGCGGATGTTGCACGCAAGTACAAGTACAAGTACAAGTACAAAAACGAGTACGAGTATTTGTCTGCGGCAAATGGAATGAAAACAACGTGCAGAAGTAATGACAATTGAGTCGAAGAAAGGCAACAGCTCAAAACTAATCCGATATTCATTTCTCATTCCTCTAACGTTGTCGTTGTCGCTGTCGTTGTTACGCATAAATTGACAACATTCTGCCAAAGTATTTATCAGCTCTATTGTGAGTTGCAATCTTGCGTTTGCTTGAGAAAGTGCTAGACTTTGAGCTACCCTTTAACCAGCAGTGACTACACGGAAAGATAAGAAATTATTCTAAAATGCAAGTTTAAAATGTTAGATTTTGGCATGTGTTGTATTTCAGTATGTATTTAGGATTGTATTGTTAAATTGGCACAAAATGCGGACAGAATATCATTAAAATTGTCAAAAAAACCTAAACTGTTTGATTTGAAAATCGGAGAATACATCGGATATATTTTACTTCTGTTAAAATGTAATTTCACAGGGTATCTGCCTGCTCGATGTGAGGCACAAGCTTTTTTCCGGCCTAATAATTAAGCCCACGGCGTGTGAAGAGCATATCAAACACGTTGGGCTGCGTCTCAAGAGTTGCCACGCCCACCCGTTCAGTCCTCACACTCCTCCCACTTCCGAACATCGTCGAAAAGGGGAGACAAAGAAACCCTTTTACACGTGCGTTGTTTTTTATTTGTTGATATGCATTTTTGTTTGTTTGTTTGTTTGTCTGTTGCAAGACCTCTTGACAATGGCGATTCTGTCATGGCCACGTCCTAAGCCTGCCACGCCCCCCCTCCCCTTTCCACTGGCATCAGCCTGCAGTTGACAGTGTGTCCCAGACACAAAGGCCATGTACAAATCAGTCTGAAGTCCATCTGTGCAGAAAGTCAAAAGAAGCTACGTGGAGATATTACATTAGAAAAGAAACGAAAAGAAAAGAAAAGAAAAGACGCACCTTAAGTTAAGAAACAAACCTGAAATCCCAATACAAATATCCTTGGGTTGCTCAGCAAAAAGCAAGAGCAATTATCTTTTATTTATTTTTGTGAAACGCAAATTCAATTCGTAATTCAATATTCCAAGTGAAAATAATTTATTTATAAATGCTGACAAATCAAGCAAACAAATAAATTGTGGTTAAATATTTCTTAAGTGTTGCCGCATTAAATATTCAATTGAGTTTTTGTGACAAATGCAAAAAGTAATTAAATTATTTACAGCAGTTAAATGAATGTTTAATAATTCAATCGAAATTCTAACATGCCCCAAATATCTGACTTGATATTTAGATTCAGTTGTTGAATTCTTAAATTCTTGTTTTCCGTGCTCATTCTCAACTGACAGCAAATCAAATGTCGATTATCGGCTAGTTAGTTGCACTCACAGGACCTCCTTGAAAGTCCTTCCCATCAGTCGGGGAAACTCTTCACATTAGCAGCCAGCAAATGGCGCCAGGCACTGAATGTACGAGTTCGCTTCCTCCGTCTTTGATGCCATCTTCCACTTCCACTTCCGAGGCAACCCCAGGCCAAAGATACTTACTCGTCACTTCCCATTTCCCTCTCTCAGTCCCTCCTTCCAAGTCAGTCCCGGCACTGAGCGCCACTTCGACTCGACTCGCACTCATTATCGGCGTGTTTGTTTTATGAAGGTCGTTTCCAACAGCCCCCAAATAGCACAAAAGGATTCAAGGCACGCACGCAGAGACTCAGACCCAATCCCAGTCCCGTTCTCGGTTCCAATTCCAGTATAAGGCCCGCATGCCCGCATCCTTCTCCTTTTCATAGCCATCGTCATCGTCGTCGTCATCGTTCTCACCATTTTCACCAGTGTCAAATACGCCGTTTGCCATTGTTATCTGCTGCTCCAGCTCCTGTTCCTGTTCCGACTCGTGCTTCTACTCCTACTCCTGTTTCTGCTCTTACTCCTACTGCTCCATCTGTTTATGTGCCTTTGCTTTATGACACTTTTGTACAAGCACAGTTCTCCACAGCTCTCCCAAGCTCGTCTTTTTCCTTCATCTTTGGGATATCTTTTCAAAATCAAACATTTCGCTTGTCCAGCAAACCAAAAATTTGTCCTTGTGCTTTACAAAGTGCTAATAGGGCAGCTGTCAGAGGAGGATGTGGATGAGCCCCAAGTTCATCATAATTACGTATGACAACAGTCAAAAGGAAATCTGAAAACAACTTTAGGCTCTTTCCTCTTGTTGTTGTGCCTATTGTTGTTGTTGTTGTTGTAGTTCTTATTGTTGTTGTTATTCCTACTGTTGTTCTTGGTTGAGTTTCTTGAGGGAGCACATTAAATTATGGCGCATTATTGACAGTTTATCAAATTGATTTAACAAAGCGTATTGTTGTTGTTCTTGTTGTTGTTATTGCTGGTTGTTGGTTGTTGGCTGGTAACTTTACACACCCCCCCACCCACTTTTCCACCCACCCCCTCTCTCAATCATTCCTCGCCCTCGCTTCTTGTGTATTTTAAGCATCCTTAAGTGGTCATGATAAATGTTATGGCTCTTTCTCTAGTTTCCGCCCCACTTCCCCCAATCACTTCAGTCAATCTCTCCCCCCACTCTTCATCACTCTCTCACCCTGTGCTTTGTTTGTGTGTGTGTGTGCCTTTGTGTGTGTGTGAATTTATGTAATGCGCAAAGTTAAAGCATACTTTTCGGCTGTTTGCTTAATGTTTTTTGCTGCCGTTGCTCTGAAAATTTAGTTAATTTTTAGTTTGTTTGTACGACAAAGTACATTAAACTGTTGTCTGTTGTTTTATTAATTTAAACAAAAGCTGCCAGAAAAAGTTAACAAACTTTTAGGTACACTGTGCTGTCATGATTTGTGCTAGAGCTAATAGATGTGAGTAACTACCGGATATGGGAACTCAGAATACAACATACGAGTTCTATAGATGGATAAATAATGAACAGACTTTTCCACAGATGCACTGAGATACAACGTCTTACATAGCTCACACAAAAGAGATACAAAGTGAAGGGATTTTACGAGTACTTTTTCTCGCTTTGTACCTTTTTTCGGGTTGCTTTTAATTTTGTTGCTCTCGCTTTGGAAATTAAGCCAGTTAGGCAGCGGAAGTCATGTTAGCTGGGCCACGCCCCCCTTTGCCTTTGCCCTGAGCTGGCATTGTGAATTTGCATAAAAGACGCCTTTTTAGTGGATGGAGCAAAGGAATGAAGGACCAAACCCGCAACATACTTCACTTGAGCTGTAGCTACGATATAATAAAATATTTTCTCTTCTCTTTTTCTTTTCATTTTTTGTTTGGACCAAAGCGCAAAAGTCGAAAGCGAAAAGTGAAAAAGTGAAGGGAAAGTTAACAGTAAAACAGCGCTGAAAGCAAAGTCGAAAAACACAAAAGGAAACAGCAGCACATGGAGCTTATTCTTGTGTGTGTGTGTGTATGTCTGCGTGGAATTAAGTTTGCGGAAACGGAAATGGAAATGGAAGCTGCACGTCACCATATTGCCCTGCAGCTGATCGCCGCCAGCTGTTGTCCTTCCTCTACCTTTATCTTCCCTCTCCTTCCGTCTCCTTCCGAATCTCTCTTTCTTTTGTTTACTTTTTTTGTCTTACAGTGTTCTTTTGATAAAAATATGTGGTGCATGTCGGCTTCCTGTCTCTGTCTCTTCATTTGTGCTAATCCCAATCCGCATTTGGTGCTGCAACTGCTGCAGTTGCTCAATAGTTACTCACATCGTTGAGCATACTCTGTTGTTCCAATTCCAATTCCGATTGCTCCGATTCATCCTCCTGCTGTGACGTTGCTCTCCTCCTCCTCCACCTTCTCGTCCTGGGGGACAGGAACAGTTCCCAGTAATTGCAGCAATAAATGAATACACCTGCAACAACACATGCTCTGAGGCTTGTCAATCGAATTCCTCAGAGTCCACATAACTCACTTATCAGAAAGAGCAACAACCATGTCAGAGTGGCAATTGTCAGCATGATATTGTTTCTGGATGCTTCTTCAGCTTCAGAGCTTCTCTGGGCTATAACTGCAGAGTTTCTAATGTTAGTCGAGCTTACTTTGAAAATAACTCTCAAATGTTACCTTCGATTTGTTCTTGTAGACTAACGTTCGAATAATTTGTAGTCATGACTTTTCACTTTCTAACTGCTTGAAAGATGTTGCAAAACTGACTTCCAACTAGACACCAAGTCAGTTCTGAAGACAGCGATAACAGCTAACGGAATTTGAATTCATAAAGAAACAACTGTTGACTGAGTTTGGTAAAGAGAACAACTAACAACTGGTTCTACGAGAAATTGCATATCATATTCAAAAGTAAAATTGAAAAATCTTGGAAAATTATTAAAATTGTATCGATTTCATTATTATTATTATTGCGAGTATTATTATTATTATTATTATTATTATTATTTTTATTATTTTTATTCTGCGGCACACTAACTAATTTCACCTATTGCACAGTCTGCGTAATTTAGCCTGAATTGTTTTGTGGCTGTTTATCATTTGCCGCATTGCATGACTTAGGCTCATATATCAAAATCGGCCCACGTGAAACGCGAACTTATTTATAGAAAAAAATACTAAACAATACCAAACAATAATATTGATGAAATTATTGGCGGCGCCCCAAGAAATTCACAATAGGAAATCGAGACGAATTTGAAATGTTGTTTGTTTAGTTTCTTTTTTGTTTGCGTGCGAGTTGATTTTGGAAAAGGTCGAGTGGAAAAAAACCAAAAACCACCACAAACACAATAATTACTATGTAGGACAAGCTTTGGGCTTAGGTTCAATCTAAATGGATTCTGCGAATTCCCGCAAAAGCTCTCTGTGGAAGTCGTAGGAGTAACATTTTGTATGATCTACTTCCGACCGGATGAGATGCTAAGAAAACCTGAGAAAATGTGAATGCTGCAGGGATTCGAAAAGTAGCTCGAAAGAAACCGAAATGAGTCTGGCAATTACCGTAGACTGCATTTACATTTGTACTCAATGAGTACTCATACTCATACTCATACTTGTTGAGCTGCAACAAGTGAATGAATGAGATTCTTTGCTAAATGATTCCATTTGACGTGTAACTCACATAGACATAAGTATCAGCTTCTTATTTATAATAACGCTGCATTAGTCTTTCCACTTTTGTGTTGCTCACTTTGAGGGCCACTTGGAGTCTGAAATGCAGTTATTTTACATGCAAACATACACACACACAAACACACTTGTACTCGTACTCATATAAAATCAAAGAAGCCTCAATGACAGGTGGCCATATAAACGCATCCCTTTGAAAGTCCTTTTGGAACTCTGCCGCCCCGCGCTGAGTTTTGTGTGTGTTTTGATCTTCCTCTCTCTGTCTATCTCTATATTCCCCTTTTTTTCTCTCTAACTCTCTCTCTCTAAGCATTTAGCCGTGTGAATCCACCGCGCATACCGCCTGACGTAATGAAATTAAATATTTAAGCTCGCAATGCCTGAATGAGCCACTCCGCAGCCACGCAAACTGTGGTCCAACAAATGGAACATGGAACTGGCAAAGGATTTCAAGTTGGTTTTTTACGTGAACACGCAACATGTAAAGGACGCTTAAAATTCGACTATAAGGTATACCTCACTTGGAATACTCTTAGTGTATTTAAACAGAAAAACAAATCCGGTGTTCCGGGAAAACAAACAGTTTGAAACGGTATCAAAAGTTCGGAAATCAACTTCGAAAATACTACTACTATTTTTCAATTCCATTTTCGCAAATTCAACATATTAACTTAAGTATAACAATTATATTCTGTATACGTGGTTAAAAAGTATATGCTAAAATGATGGATAAATTATATGTTACGATAGCTAACATCGAATAAAGAAAACAGCTGATCCCACTGTCAAAATGATCGTCAATCATTTAAAACTTGAATTTTAAAATGATTTCTTTTCTGTGTAGTATATTATCTACTAAGTCTGGCATGCCTTGTGTCTGCTATAGTTGTAGAGCATAAAAAGTGAACTTAACTTTGTGCCATGTTTCATAACACAATTCGGTTGTCGTAGTCGCAGTCGTTGCCAGGATTGCCAGGACTGCAGCTGTTGCCGCTGCTGTCACTGCTGTTCCATTGCGTATATAAGGATTAGGATTAGGTCTTGTCCCTGGCCAAAGCACAGCTTGCAACTATGGCGGATTGTGCGATGCGAGATGCGATGCTGCTGGCCTCAACTCAACACTTAACACAAGCAACAGTAACAGCCACGGCGACTCTGGATTCTGGATTCTGGGCCTTGCAACTTTGTCATCTGATGCAGTTCCCTCTGCTCTCCTCTTCCCACCTGCACGTTTCCCCCCATGCCCACGTCCAAATACAGTGCCAGCAAACGTGCTGACGCCTAACAAAAGTTGCCATTTTCCCGAACATTGCTGTCAAATCAAAATTTATTTGGCAGTGCATTCGATTTTGGCAATTTGGGCGGAAGACACATAAAGCGAAAAAACAAAAAGAGAAAGAATAGAGAAAAATGTCAAAAAATACGGAGTCGGAAGTGCCGAGCTCTACGTGATACGATTTGGTTAGTTGGTCGAGCTGCCGAATCGAAAAACTGGCCAAAAAAAATTTTAAATAAAGTGAGCCATTGTGAACAATTTCATGCAAATTTCTAGCAAACTTTAAAGTGGGCCAAAAATCAGAAGAGCTGACTAAACTTTTTAATTTGCTAAACTGAATTCCACTTGTCGACTTGTGTTGTACTCTCTGGTAATTCTTTTGATCCATTAAATGCCAGATTTTTGTTGTAAAAATATCTTTGAGTTTAAATTTGCCGTAAGTGGAAAATGAGAGAAAAAAGCGAAAGCGAAACGCAAATTACAAAAGCGCCAAACTACATAAATATCAGACGCATTCGAGCGGCAATGCAACAATTTTTAATTACCATTTAGGCGCTTGAACGAGCACAACAAAAAAAACAGAGAACATAGAGAGAGAGAGCAGAGAAGAGCAAAGTGAGAGGCGGAAAAGACAAAAAAGCTGAAAATAAGAAATATATTCAGAAATCGCCCAAATCGCTGGCAGCGCTTTACAGGCCCATTCTGCCTCAATTTGGCTGCTGTATTTTTTAGGTATTAAAAAATTAAAAAGCGCACAACAAAAAAGTCAAGTCTGAAGCAGACAGAAATAAGGGCAGGCAACAAATAAAAGCAAAAAAAAAAGAAAATAAAAATAGAACGAATAAAGAAAAAAATACAAACGCTGGGGAAATTAAGTCAATGTCCTGCGGGGTCAGTTGCGTTTGGATAAATGTAATTAACCTTCAGGATAAGCATTGAGTTGGGTCTTTGATAATGAACGGCATAGGCGAGTGTGAACTCTGAAAAAGAGACAGAGAGAGATAAAAGAAGGAAATAGAATTGTCAGTAAATGAAATTTTAAAATTTAAATGCTTCAAACAGTTGGATAATTTTCAAACAACACGATAATAATATCTGGAT
The DNA here is from genome assembly GCA_037043405.1 of Drosophila subquinaria. Lineage (NCBI taxonomy): Eukaryota > Metazoa > Arthropoda > Insecta > Diptera > Drosophilidae > Drosophila > Drosophila subquinaria. The sequence goes on along the minus strand of JBAMBL010000452.1, from coordinate 537,631 downwards.
TAAACTTTTGAGCAATCTATATTGCCGAGATATAATTTACATGTTTACTCTGTCGATAAAATTTCGATCAAGTTCAAACATCTTTTAGACTATTGATTTGTTGTGGTTATGAGAGCACAAATCTCGATTTAATACAGCTGCTAATGGTTCAACTTAAAGATACTAAATGGAAGCCAAATAAGACACACACACTGATATTGAGATGCAGTGATGAATTTGCAAATGGCTTGTGCTTAATCTGATGGGTGGATCGGAGGCGGAGATATGTATGTGGGTATCTTCTTCGAGAGATATTCATCACCGTAAATAGAGCAAACCACATCATTAAGGCAGCCGCCTTGCGAATTAATTACAATGAGGCAAAGGTGTAAAACTCGATGGAGAACAAGATGGTGAACATCATTGACAATCGACCGGAGCAGCAGACCAACAATGGAAACTCAGCTGTAATTACCTTTGGTCACACACACACACATACGGAGACACTCACACACGCACATATAATTAACTTGATAATGAGGGCAAACTCGTAGTCGAAGCCGGACCCGGAACAAGTTGTCGCAAAGGCGCAAAATGTATGTAATGGTGTGTTAGTTGTTGTTGTTGTTGTTGTTGTTCTTCACATCATTGTTGTTGTTTGAAGTGTAGTTGTAGCTGTGGTTAGCTGTGGGCACCGTCTCTGTTGCGCTTTGTTTGCCATGATAATGACTTCCGGTTCGCCAGCAAAATGACAGCCGGAATTCGTAATTGCTTTTAAGCGTTTGAGGCCTGCTCTCAATTTGGACCCTTTGATTTGCAATTTGCAGACAGCAAAAAAAATAAAAACCAAAAGAAAACTGTAGGGAAACGGAAAATGTAACACCAATAAACCCAAGTGGCCAGCTTATGGTTAGAAACTGCCTGAGGTGTTCAATGTAACTGACCGTACAAAAGTTGCCGTAATTCTTACGCATTTGACCCAATTATTGCCAAAGGGAACATGGCAAGGTGTGAAAAGTTTGAAAACTATGCGGCAAATTGCAATCGAGTTGCAACAAGAAGGACAACAAGGACTACGGGCAGTTTTTATGCAAATGTGTTGACAGAAAGTGTTAGGGCATTGGCTGAAAATACTTTAGAGACAAACCTATTTATATGAAAGCCTGAAATTAGATGCTCATCATTGGAATTGGCTGAATGCAATCCCATAGAGTGCTGTGAACCAGTTTAATGGCATTTTAATTTCACGAAACTGGTTTGCTTTGTAATTGAAACCTTGGGAATTTACTTGGCGAAACCATTTTTGGATTGGGCCATATTTAATTTCAAAGAACGCAACATTCGAAGAATAAATATTTAAGCGGCAAAGAAAGCGAGGGACTTAAACTGCGGTAAATGCTAATTAATAGGAAAGGAAAGGTTATCCTTGCGACAGAACCGATTCCATTGGAGTTATCCTTGCTGGAATTGGACTTGAGGCGCTGCTTTAAGACGCAGCTGATAACTCTTTAACGTGGCTTAAATATTAATAGCATATTACGTATACGCCGCGTTTAGCGCTTGCAATTCGTGGGCAATTCGACAGCCGCTTGGGAATTCTGAAGGTCTTAAATTTATATAAAATATATTTAATATGCTTCAGCATTTGGGGCCCATTTGAAGCGTTGGTTTAATATTTATAACAAATCCCCGGGGTCAATGGCTTTTGTGTCTATTTGAAAATTTAAGCACGCAAAAGGTTCGCATTTTAAATAGCAACCTGACGTTATCTTCCCGCCAAGCAGGACGCCTGGGAATGGCTTTGAAGTAGTTAGTATTAGGCATTGTAATTTGAGCTATGAGCTCAGCATGGCAAAGGCATTTCACAGGAGATAGCAAGTGGCCATTAATTGATTTAATAGTCTTTTATGTCTTTCCGAGTATGATGCAGTAATTTGTTTGCAGCCCCTTCTCATGTATGCAAACTCTTTTTCACACAGAGAGTGCTCAATTGATATTCTCATATTAATTTATGGACTGAATCCATAATTCTTTTTGACATTCTCTTTGATACAACTACTTTTCATGCTCTTCTTTCTGCTGAAATTGTCACACACACACATTTTTTGTCCGTGCTTATTGCAAATTAATTACATCCTCTTTCATTTTCAATGTACACTCGATATCCCTATTGATTCAATGATTCATAGACATCTCACCCAGATCCCAGCATCCGTTCTCCGTTCTCCCCTCTTTGCCGACGTGCAATGCAATTACAACAACTTGAAAGAGACGCTGCGTTGGGTGGGATTTGTATTTGAGTTGGCTGACAGGTTTGCATATTTCATAGTAGCTACGCATAAGTGACACTTGTCAAAACACGTTTTACACACCTACCCCGTCGCTGTCCCTCCCTCCTCCCCCCTCCGGCCTGCTCGTTCTCCCATTGCTGGGGGCAAAAAAGCATATTTCAAGTGCGGCACTTCATGTGCGTCAAACAGAGAGCCGAGTGCACAATACAAGTACAAGGATGTATGTGTGTGCCGTGTGTGATAGAGTTAAATAGAGAGGCATAAGGATGAAAGAGAGAGGGCGCCATCAGAAAGCGAACCGAACTGAAAAAGTGCTCAAGTCGAAAGCCCTTGAGTTGTTTTGCAACATTTGAACACGTCAAGTTTTTAAGGTCAACATGTCGCTGGCAGGCTAGGCTAGCATTCTGGCCCTAGACTAAGCCCAGACTAAAATATTAGTTATACCAAGTACCGTGTGCAGTTTCCTACCCTTCTTAATTTTAGCCAGATTGCTGGATTAATATCGCTTATCAGTGGCCGAGTTCGGTGACTCCACTTTGCAATCCAGCCAACTCAACTTCCAGCTGGCAACTTAAAGCTGTTCAAAGTTTTCAGCTTGAGTTCCACTTCGAGTACTCATTTGCCCTGAGTAATTCATTACAATTGCATTTTCGGCCGCTGCAAAAGTTCAACGTTCAACGCGCGGTTTCCAAGTGCTTTTTGAACAGTTTTTCCCTGCCGAACAAGTCCGAGTTGAGCATGGGCGTAGCTAAGATGGGATCCCAAATTTACCAAATTTATCGTTACACAGTCATTATCTACTGTTCCATTACCGTTGCTTCAGATAATTTTAGCAAATCGCAACTCTAAATCGAATTTAAAACTAAAATGCAACAATAAAAATAGACAAAAAATAATCGATTTGTCGATTAATCGGCAAAAACACATTTTTTTCGAGATTTCATAAACAATGATAAACTTGACATTCTAAAAAGACCGGATTTTCTTTAGCAAATTAGTAAGGGGTAAGTAAGTATAAAAAAATTTAAAATGTTGGAACAAAATTATTATAAACTTTCCAAATTATATTAAAATAATGTTTTTCAAATTAACTCAACCCATCGTTTAGAAAATTACCTCCGCAAAAATCGAGCTGTCGATACTTTTACATAACTATTTCAGATTAAACTCTTTCCATTATTTTGATACCCCTAAAGATCTGCGCTAGTTGTAACTGTACTGATGTATGTAACTGTACCCATGCCTATCGAGTCTACTCTTTGGGTTGGTAGTCGTGTTTGCTCTTTGGGTGCTTTGTGCATGTGTATCTGTGGGAGTGGGCTTGTGTTTGTGAATATGTGTGTGTGTGTCTTGTTGGTAGCGAACACTTTTTCGTAAAATTTTCTCAAAAGAATGTTAGACAAACCGCTTTGTTGGCAACAATTTGGGTTAAAACTTAAGTGTTTTGCTTCGAGTTTCTGCATTGCCCCTCCGCTGTCATTCCCGTCATCGAGACTGGCTCTTAAATTCTTTTGCCACTGCAGTGCTTAGCCCGACTAAAACCATCCTAAACAGTTAGGGAAGCGAAAACGCGACCAGGGGAAAGGTGGCAAAGGGTGGAAAGGGCCAAAAACAACAACAAATTGTGTTGTGAAAGCGAGCAAAAGCTTTGGCTGCTGTATTTAGTTGAGTTTTTTTTCGTTTTTACTTTTCCTTTTCATGCACATTCTGGAGCGAAAGAAAAGACACAAATTGTCCTTTGCTGCTTTGGCCTTTTGTGCTCCGTAAAATTGGTAAAATGTACTTTCACTTGTTACTTGTCGTAGCCCACAAAATGAAAAGAATTTTAAAGAGAAAATCAGTTAAGAAGCTTTCTTCTTCTTTTTGAAGAATAATTAACATCTTTTGCAGATATTGCGGCTGTCTCTCTCTCTTTTTTTATTTAGTTAGTTTTTGAACATTCGTTTGTTTGGCATTTAGGACAACGTGTCTGCTAATTTGATTGGAAGTTTGATCAAGTTTAGCTAAAACTTTGCAATGCCGCAATGCTGAGGCCACATCAAAGCGTGAAAAGCAACCGAAGTTGATCCAATTACAGCCAACCAAACCTTTAACCCAACCCAAAACAAATGTATCTACATATATATGTATATGTAAAGCTGATACGTGTGTCTCTCTCTCTCTCTCTCTTTCACACACTCTATCTATCTCTGTCTGTCCCTTTCCCCCAAACCATAAGTAGATAAATTTGTTTGTTCACATTTGAGGGAGCTTTATTGGTATCTGCTGAGCATAACTTAACTAATTTTAAAGTTTTCCAAATTAGATCTGCAAGTGTGTGTGTCTGTGTTGTGTGTATGTGTGTGTGTGTGTGTGTGACGTCAAGTTACAGAAAGTTTACAGCACAACTGATTTGGCTTCGCTTCGCATGAAATTAGTTGCAATTTTCGGCATCTGGGGAAAATTTCACCATTTGGATGCAGCACTGAGTGGAAAAGCAGGAAATTGTCTACAGCAGCTTGCGGTCCGGAGTCATCATCGTCATCGTCATCATCATCATCATCAAGGATGACACTTTCAAAGTTTAAGAGCATTTTGGAAGCAAAGTGCAGTGCTTGCTAAATATTTTGTAAGCACTTCAAATCTATGCACTTTCTATTAAAATTTGCACTAAATGCGTTTTATTTCATCGTTTCAATAGGGCGAAGCTGCTGATTATTTTTTGCTGTCCAGTGCAGCCCTGCAGACAAATGATGGGAAATAGGAATAATCGATTACATTATCGATTCTTATTGAACATCGAAGCAAACTAGAAGAATAATTAAATTATTTGTACGCGAATTTGTTAATTCGGCAAAATGGATGAGTTAAATATTGAGAAAGATCCGCAATTGGCAGCCAATCATAACGCGGGAGTCCTGGAGATAAACGGCAACTCAAATTCACTGAAAATACAACAATGGAAAAACGGAACAATCAAAATCAATGGCCACGAGACGTGTATTTATTTGGGTGGCGAATTGGACCAGAAACCCGAGGAGCACATTAAAGGGAATGATCTGCTCTACCAGATCATCGAAGTTGTGGAGCTATTGATTATACTGATGATATTCTACGTAATATTTAATAATATCAACTAATAATTAAAAGTTAAGAGTTCTTATTTTATTTATCTTTTAATTAACAGATTCCTGATATGAATCTTGGGCATATTTCCAATATCTTTACAGTACTTTTATCCCCGATGTACCTTAAACAGTTTTTCTTTTGTTCATTTTTCCTTACGCTTTATTGCCATCAAAGTTTTTCTCGCAACTTTTGCTGTTCCTCGTCGACTTGCTGCACATGATACGGGACTTTCGCCAGTTAACCAAGTTAACAAATCCACACCATCTTCTTCTTCTTCTGCCTTGTTTCACAGTCTTGATTACACTTTGGTCGCTCATAAATTTGTATCAGAGAGCAAAAAAATGCCCCAGGCAGCTGCCTTCTTTTTTCTTCCAGAAATGGCCAATATAAAGGGCGAAAAGTTCTTTTTATTTCACCTGAGCGATTTGAAGTGAAACTTGAGCGATGCAATGTTTAAAAAATTATAACTATAGAAACTTCTTGGGGTCGAGAAACTTTTGCCGTTTGTTATCAACTGCGCTGAATTGAATTTCTTTTTTATTTAAAGATAATAATTAAGACAATAAGTGTAAATCAATATTTATCTGTGTAAATAGTGAATGGCGTTTGTGGGATATCGAAATTTAGTTCAATCAATGATTCTCTGCTTCAAGTTCTTGGAATCAATCAGTATATCTTATAGGCCAATTTCATTGAAGTGGGGCTCCAGCTCAAAGAACTCCTCTTCCGATGAGTGGGAGAGAGAGTTGTTGTTTTCCTTCTCGTCATCCTGATCAGGCGCACTGCGATCATAGAGCTGCGGGTTGAGAGCCACCACACAGTCCCAGGGTATCGTCTTGCCCATCATCTTGAAGCCCTCTCTCCAGGACACCATGATCGCCTGCAGCTCGTTTTGCTTGGAGACGACGTGTGCGGTGTGGACACGTCCATCGGATCGGTTGATGGTGATCTTCTCGCCCAGCAATAGATAATCCATTACGATAACAATTAATTAAAAAAATATTCAGGATATTTGTTGTGTTTGTTTGGACGTGTGATGAATTGATTTGTGTGGAAATCGAGCAATAATGCCGATAAAGGAAATGAAAACATGATCAGCTAATTTTGGCAGATCTTAAGCAACTTTTATTCCAAGTGCATTAATCAAAATACGTGCATTCGGTGACAAATTGTTAAGACAGCTGCTTCACAGGTAGCAGTCGTTGCCATTTCCCCAGCCTCGCCTGCTGACTTTGGACATTTACGTTATGTTCACATGTGGCTGGAACAACACACACAATACGAGGAGCTTCCTGCTTCTATTCTGGCCATATCCGCAATAAGGCCACCCATCAGCCCAGACAAATTTTATAGCCAACATTTTTGGGGCATCGGTTGGACGCGCTCGTAAATTCGTAGAAATCTCCGCCCAGAAGCTAGAGGTAAACTCTCTCTTTAAGTGTGTGTGTGTGTGCGATTATGTGTGTGTGTGTGTAACTCGCTTTTGATATATGGCCATTGCTACGTTACGGGTTAGTACTTTTCAAATTAGATTTAGGAACGGTCTTGGCCAACTCAACTGAAATGTGAGCCGGCAACTGCCATAAAATGTGAAACGAACCCAAAAGCGTTGCAATATTTACACAACACAATTTAAAGCAGACATTGTTGGTTACGTGAGCGATATAATCGAAATCATTTTGCTGACTTGGCATTCAGTGGAGAGTCTAGACCTGATGCTGCATCTTCGATTCGATTGAATTACAATTGCCACAGAGCTTTCATTTAATTATGGCAAAAATCAGCCATCGATTAAATAAAGTTCACGCATCGAGGGATCAAACAACATGTGTCTCAAATCTAAACTCTGCTTCTGGCCATGGCTAATACTCACACACGCACACATACACACACAAAGTCAGTCAGGTGTAAAAACTAATTTACAGACAGTCTACAAGGGCACAATGAAAACGTTGAACTATGCAAGCAAAACCGCAAAACACTTTGGGCCCAAGGACTACAGGCCATTTAAGGACGTGGCCATAAATGCAGATGAATGGCCCAAAAGTTTTCTGTGTGGGCGAATGACCTCTTCCCATGCCACGCCTCTTGCTCTTTCAACTCAAAAGGATGCCACGTCGCGGTCGAAAGGCTAAATGGGAAAATCGAAGGAGGACTGTACATAATATTATATATGTATGTATATATGTATATGAACAGGAATACAACGTTGACCGCATTTTTATAGTCATTTTTCACCTTGGAGATAAATTTGGTTGGCATTTTTAAAATGAAATTTAAAAGCATTGGGATACATACATATTTAATTTTTTTACTATGCTAAGTTAAAAAAAAATCTTTGAATTACAATTTATTTATTTGACGAATTAAGTTCAGTTAGTTACTATATGAGAAGTAGAAAAGAAGTAGAAATAATTAATTTAACGAAATTTGATAGCAGAATGTGTTAATTCAATTTAAATGAAACGTCTAAGATTTAATTGAAATTGTTGTCTTCTACTAATTATTTCATTAGAAGTTGTTTAAATGTTTAAAATTGATATTTAAAAATAAGCAAAAGTTCCACTTAATATTCAGTGTAAAATCGTTGAACTGATAGCCTAGCCATTTATTTTTCCCACATAGGAATGTGACCATTGTAAATCTGATCAGTCAGAATCAATGCAGATCTCGTTTACTTCAGCTGTTTAAGAATTTCCCTGTGTGGCTATATTTGTAATTTCAGTTATGGGGCCATCATCATGATGACAATGGGCAGCCGCATTGTCGTCATCGGCAATAACATGAGAGCACATAAATCTCATGGCTGCAGCAATCAGAGCCAAAATCGGAATCTGAATCAGAAGCAGAATCAGAATCAGCGACAGAGACGGTAACAGAATCTGAATCCGAATCAGAACAGAACAGAAACCAGTGCCAACTTGTCAGCTGTCTGGCTGTCAAGGAGGGAGTGAGAGGGAAGGGAAGGAAAGGAAAGGAGAGCAGAGGCAATATATAGTCGTAGGATAGTGAAAATAGCGAATGGCGTCAAGGGCGCCATAAATGAGAATTTCCGACTCATTTCCGCTGTTTGTGTGTGGTTCATTTGTGGCACATAATGACCATGGAAAGGGCAGATGAGGAAGGGGAACCTGGTAAGGCCAAAAAGAGTAAAAAAAGAGGCTGACAATGTAGGTTATGCGAATACACACGTATTGATTTTCATTTAAAGCGGCAAACTTTGCCGTGATTCTCCTAATGGTATTTGCCCCGACAAATATTACAAAGTTTATGGCCATTGGCCACAGTGTTTGTGTGTGTGTGTGTGTGTGTTTGGGCCAACTGAAATGCACATCAGAGCAGCCACAACTTGACCTTTAACCCAGCTGCAGTTGCCATTTGCCATTTGTCAGCATTAGAGCAATTAAAGTCACAATTGTGTCAAGGACATCCATAAATGGAAACCTCAGCCGTGTGCCTATTGTTATAGCTCACTCTTAGTCTCTCTATATATATAATGATACAATATATTGATTGCCACGCCTTGTTAACCTGCAGCCAAATATAATTCAATTAAATACAACTCGAGCTGTTAAATTTATTACTTGAGACCCGCAGGCGAAACAAATTCCACGAAAGATTCGCTCGTAAATTTGGAGCTGATGCGATAAGCGCAAAACATGTTGATACAACATCCAGCCAGATAACAAATGTCTACTAAATGGAGTTCCAACATACATCCTCTAAAGATTTACGCAAGTATAAGGGCCTGTTAATAAATTACCCAGGTCTGAGTTGAAAGTCCTTATAAAAGCCCTGAGTAGAATCAAAGTAAGCTGTGTTATAAAACTCAATGCTCGTTTAAATAGTTTAGCATAGTGTTAAGTATACATACAGACATAATACAATACACACCGTAGACACCACATATTTTGTTCAACAATTAAAACCATAAAACACATATCGGGAGAGTTGAATTGAAATGGCATCTCGGGTTTTTCGCGATCACAAGACTATGACACGTTCGAGTCGCCGTGTAACGGATGCGTCATCGACGTAAGTAATCGGATGTGTATATAGTGAGCATATATATAATCCGTTCATCAACAGCAACACCAAACTCACATTGGAAGCTGTTGCAGAAGATGGCTCAGATATTTACCAGAATCTTGAGGTCACTCTGGCACGGTAAGTTCTTAATAAGCTGAAACTTGTAGAGTCCAGCTTTGAGGGAAAAACTTGCACTTCCAACTCTCCAATAGGAAAAGATCTGTTACTTCTTACTGTCGCTTTGCAAATCAGGGGAAGTATTTCGACTCGAGTCTTACAAACTCTCACATTGTTTCTGTTGACTAATTGTCTGAAGATATAATATGATAAAAGGAGTTGATATTAAAGTTTTCTTGCCAACATATCCACAGCACGCCATTGCTGATTATGGACTATGTGCAGTTCCTGGCTGCCCGGACAATCCAACGCAACTGGCGTTGCTTCTCCAGACGCAGGACGGACGGCAAATATGGAAGGGCGGCGATTACCATCCAGCGCTGGTGGCGAGGATACAAAGTGCGGAGTCAGTTAATGTTGATTGTGGAGCGTAAGCTGCAGGACACGTTGGTCGCCTACTACAACAACGCGGCCATCAAGATCCAGGCCCTGTTCCGCGGCTGGTGGACGCGACGCACAGTGCACGACATGAATGCGCTGAAGAGGATGCAGACATGTGCTGCCCAGGATCTGCTCAACTGTGTGGCCTTCAAGCTGCACCATCTGCTGCGCACCTACGCCATTCCGGGTGTCTACTCAATTCGTGATTCAAAGTAAGTGACAGTATACAGTGAGCATTGGCTACAGATAACTATTTTCAATTTCAATATGCAGCTGTCTGTCGCGTGTGGAGAAACTCTTGGCCAGCATTCGGTTCCGTTTCCACAATGGACGCGTCCACAATGCCATGATCGGCCGTGAGCAGATGCTCAAGTCACATCGACAGAAGTTCCGTGACAATGCCTACTATACTTCAGTTCCGTACAAGGGACCCAACGATAAGAGAGCCTGCAAGCCTCATTGCGAAGAGTTCCTGAACAAGACATCCGACATGGACAATCGCATGTATAAGATTATCGCCAGCTACGATGAGTCAATGCGCGATGCCAAGTCAAGGATGACCCAATTTAATATGGCCGAAAGTAAGACGAACAGTTAATTAATTACTGTAGTATTCTAATCATTTATCCTTTTGCTGCAGGAAAGCGACGCAGACGCATCAGGTTGATCCTTGAGCAGCGGGACAGACGCAAGTGCAATTTTTGTGCCGATGTCATTGCCAGCATGCGACGCTGGAAGATCTGGGACGCCGAAAAGTTGACCATTGCCAAGGATATCTTTCGTACGCCTGGCAATTTGGAGCAGTTCCTCGAAGAAGCCCACGAGATTGTGGAGGAAATTCAGGGGCGGTGCCATTGCAAAATTACCCTGCACGATGTTGTCCAATGTCATTGACCTTGACAATCGATGGGTCAGTAGTGTTTGTTGGGAATAGTAGCTATAATTATTGTATATTGGGATGCGAATTGGAGACTAAATAAAGAATATATCCTTCTATACTATATAACAATCTCAATTTATTACCAAAAATGTATACAATTTTAGATGCCGGATTCGTTGCACATTTCACATCCCGGATGACTTGCTCTACGAGAAAACAGCTCTAAAGCAGTCCACTGTCAGGTATAAAAGTAAGTTATCCAAATTTTTACAAGAGGAATATAATTTCTTTACTCACCAAATATGTTGGCAAAGAAGCGGAACAGCACCGTGACAAACGAGGGTCTGTTGGGATCAATCCACCTCTCCGTGATCTCATCTACGAAATATAGTTTATTTAAATACATTATATTCTAATAGACTCCATATTTAACTCACCAAGATGTTCGCAATCCAATCGCTCATTGTTGAGGTTCAGAGTATGGGCTCCTCCTATAACATCCGTTGAGCCCATGGGATTTTCCAATTCTGAATTCATTTTTTTTTCTTTTATTTGCAAATGATTCACCAAGAATTTTACTGAAATTTCAAAAATAAATAAAGTTCCTATGCTCTGATGTCTTCTGGACAAACAACAACTGAGATATTAATTTTTCTAGCTTTCAGTGATTGTCGTAGCATTGGCTACTGTTTTCTTGATATATTTTCACAACTCGTATATCTTAATATTCGGAATATGTACGAGATTAGGACTCAGACTGGCCAGGACATGCTTTTAATTAGATATCAAAGCTTGACATGCACTCAGTCCTCAGTCTGGGCACAAGATGAAGAGACGCTCAGCTCAGCTGGATATTCAACTAATTGTTATAAACCTCCTCCCCATCAGGGTCTCAGCGATGTCAAGACATCATCATCAGTCTGAATCTGCCTTAAATATGCAATTACCAAGTGACGAATAATGAGTTTTGGTCAGCTTCGTCTGGGGACTAAATATATGTATGTATGTATATATATTTATATTTACATGAAGTCTGCCTTTCTGTGACGACGCCAGAAATTACACAAATTTGTCATTTAGTTTTGGGGCACGAAGCAAACAAAAATGCAACATTTTGCGGCTAATGATGGAAATACTATGGACTATGGATGTCGCCTTGACACCGCTTTGAGCCATCTCCCTGGGCAACCTCTTTTATCATTAGGTTAATTGCTTATGTACATACAAACATACATACATACATTGTCCGTGTAGCCGGCTTACAATCAAAGCCATTTGGCACTGAGTCCAAACTGAACTCAGAGTCATAACGAGAAATGTAAGTTTTGGCCAATTAATTTGTAACGAGGTTCCATTTCGTGTTTGTGACATATTTCCCTTGGTTCTTACTTAATTATGTATATATGTATGTGGTTATGACCATAAACACAAAATCAGAATGACATTTTGATATCCAACAAGTTATTACAAAGTGTAACCTTCACAAAATATTTATATTACGCACTTTAAATAGTTGAGTTTTCAACTCCACTGAGAACTTTTAAATTTTCTACATTCTTTTGCATTGTTGTCTTGTTCTTTTTGTGCAGCACAGGTGCGAATGATGATTGTGCTTAAAATTATGACCAATAAATTAAAAACTTTTATTTGTTAAAGGCGATTGTTTTGGCCAAAAACATTTTGGCATTTGCTGTTTATCGTTTTGCCTGTTGACAAGTGTTGAGCGACTGTTTTGCAGTCAAGCAAATTAATTGAAAAGTTTTAAATTTCACAAGTGGCGGGCTCATTTAAGGCAATTACACATGCCGTTAAGAGGCCAGGACAACGGGGCACAATGGCCGCCATTATGGCATACACGTCGGAAGACATTAACACACAGACAGACAGAGAAACTCTTCCTCCTTCTCTCACTCTTTCGCTCTTTGGCTGCTTTTGGTATTGGGCCCGTTATCATTAAGTTAATTATATGTTTGCGGGTGCCAAGAGGTAATTACAACTCGGATTTCGGCCATTTCAGATGCCGATGTCGATGATGATGTCCACGAATGACTTTGGGTCGACCATCAGACCCATAGTCAAGTTGTAATTAATTTGAAAGCAAACATCGCAAGGCTCCCTCTGATGTGGTTATGGTTACACCTCATTCCTCTTTATGGTTTCCCCCCTCAGCGACTGGCATATTCATGCATTAACATACACATAAACATACATACGTATGTCCTTTGAAAACTTATTAGGGACAGCCGGCAAAAGTAAATGGACCTTTGCCTCAAAAGCATTCCTCCTTTTGTCCTCGAGATGTTTATAAATTATGCAAAGCTGGCGTTAAACTCCGAAAACTGTCAAAAAATTGTCTTTAGCCAACAGTTTGGGCAGAGCAGATTTTGGCCAAAACTAAGTGCCAACTTTACTCTTGACACATTTAATTAAAAAGCGTAAAAATGCCAGTTGAACAATCCATTAAAACTGACCAAATGAGTTTGGTGCAACTTTTCATCTTATTTTTGTAACGTTGCGGAATTTTTTCCCCATTTCTTTTTCCTGTTTTTTTTTCTGTAAATTGTTTGCAAATCTGCTTGAGATTTTCCAGAGTTAGCCAAGCTTTTTCCAAACTTTCTGGATGCCTTTTTTGTTTTTTTTTTCTGTTTTTACTGCCAAATGTTCAGGAATTTTCGTGTTTTTATTTGAATAGTTTGGTGAAAGTTTTTAATAAGCTTAAGCTAATTTTTTTGTTCCTCCCATCAATAGGGGCATTACAACTTTGACAAGGACACTCACAGTATGCCACATATGTGTGCAAAAATGAGAGACAAATGGGAATCTCTCTTGCCCTCTAAAACATGCTCTCTTCATGAAATATTTTATATAATTAAGTTAACGCTAACTACTTGGTTATTCAGAGTCTATTACGTAAACTTTAAGGGTTCAGCTAGTGATTCATAGTCAAACAGAAAACGTCTTTAATTTGCATTTAGTTTCTCATTGTTGACTTTTGGAAAGGGGAAGGGAGTCTTTGACAGACGAACCTATTCTTAGATTTATGGCTCGGCCATGTCGATTACTTGGCCATTAATCTTGGCATTTGGTAGTGGTCAGCATCTGTGGCTGTGACTGTAACACGACACTGGGACATATGTTGGTCACTCGGATGCTCGGTTAAACTGTAATCGGGACTCTGTGAATTCGCATTATGTTCTCTTGGTCGCATTTTGTTGCGTTGTCGTGTTGTTGTTTTGTTGTTAACGTGGCTGACATCAAGCTTAACGCTTCTTAGCCTTCGCTTGGGCATTTCTTTTGCCATTATTACACCATTAACGGCTTAACTCATTTTAAATGCAACGTCTGCTGAGCGAAATATAAATATGAAAACTCAAGCATAAGGATGAGAAATAAATATAAAATGTTGCCTTGGCTCCTAATTCGCAAAGTTTTTCGCTGGCTGAACTGAACTTTAACCTGCCGCAGGTGTTAAAAATGATTTGCAAAATGCAAAAGTTTTCGTTATAAATTTCAGCACTGCAAATGCCAAAGAACTTAAAATTGTTCAAGTTTATTGTAGTGAAATATGCGAAAAGTTGAATAAATTTGCGACTCGCAAAGCAAATAAATTCCCATATATTCTTAGCTTCTTTTATTGTATCGTATTGCATTGTTTTTAGTTTTATTTTCTGTTGCCTGCTGTTGCACCTTCGAAAACTGCAATAAAAGCATAATGAAAGACAAACAACAAAGTTGATTAATGAATAGCTATTGTGTCTAAGAATAAAAGTTTACAACAAGTTACAACAAATCTAATCCAAACATTTGTGAAAGTAAAACAAATAAATATTAAAGTCAAAATTAGCAAAATACTTTAGAAATTATAGAGTATCTTTGGGTATGCCGATTGAATACTTGAAGCTACCTAAAATACTCTCCTGTGCCTTATTTCAAATTTAACCTTCCAAAACGTAATTTAGACGTGATTCGCTGTCATATTCTTTAATATACCACAAAATAAACCTGTAGATATGAAAACATTGGATCTATTTGCATACAGAAAGACAAACAGCTTTTGTCAGCATGCATTCGCTCCTCCCTTGTGGCATGTGGCATGCAACACGGTGGCCTGCAGGTGCTTTTTCATTTCATAAATCTTATCTCTGGCCATGCGAATGTGTGAACGCCCCAAACCGTCAGCTAAATTTAGTGCAAAAATATTTAAAAGTCTATTTGTTGTGTGTTCGAGTGTGAGTGTGTGTGTGTGTGTGTATCTGCATGTGTGTGTAGGTGGTTGTGATGAACCAAAACAAAGAAATACTTGTATGCAAAACAAACGTAAAAACGAAGAGAATGAAAAACGAGACTAAAAATGAAAAGAATAAACAAGCATAAAGAATAGATCCAAAAAAACCGCTCACCAAAACTAAACACACACGTTTGAGTGTAGAACGCTGTGTGTGTGTGTGTGTGTAAAAGTGTGTGAGTTTGTGTGGCATAAAATGGCAGTGCGAACGGCCAACTGAGCGTAGCAAAAATTCATAGGAAAAAAAGACAACAAAGGCAAGAAGGAATAAAAACCTTCTTTATGCGAAAGCTTAAATACTCTAACAAATTTTTCCCATAAATAGATATCCACAAATTCAATACAAATTTAATACAAAATTCAATATTATTTTACAACAAATAAATTCTATGAATTGTCTGCTTTCTCCATTTGCATACGTTGTTGTGCTTCGGCACTGAAAAGGAAGCAACAATGTAACAATTGACTACATGTGAATTGATCAAACAAACACATGAACGAGATTAAAACTTAAATGAATCATTTATGAAAGTTTGTATACCTTGGCAGATACCCTATTAAAAATAAATTACTTAACTGATGATGGATTGTTGATGAACATTCAAAGATATGACTAGATATACCCGACTTATGACGCTGAGATAAGATTAAATTCGTATTTACCTTGACTCTTATACATTGTTCTATCTAATGAAGTCAAAGTGAAAGGTTAAATCTGTAAGTTCTACGCCTGCGTGGTAATTAGTGATGTAAGTCCAAACTGTTGTCGATTTAAATATATAATAATGAACAAAACCTAATTCTGCAAATGAACTACGCAGATCAGATGGTAGTTTGTCATGAAAATAGATTGAATCGATCGAAAGTCAGAAGAAACCATCGAGTTAAAGTACTTGGAAATCGCAAGCTCGAATATTGAGTTGTGGATTTGCAATGATTATTTACATCACTAGCTGTGACCTTCTTTTATTTTATCTTCATTAAATTAAGAATTAATGTTAAGAAAGGCTCTAAATATAGCACTCAGTTGGCTCATTTGGTGGTACATTTATTTTGGTTCATTTTTCCAAGGCGACAAAGTCGTTGAGTTTCAGCCTTTTACTTGGATGCACTGGCACTGGCAACAATCTTGAACATATTCATACATATGTACATACATATTACACCGCTGGGAGGACATTCGCCACAAGAAGATGAAGACGAAGAAGAAAAAGTCGAAGACGAAGAAGATGTTCATTGAGTGCTGTTCGCGACTTTGACAGCGTCGATTTACATTGTAAGCATTTTTAAAACGCGTTCAATGCTCGCAGGCAAAAGGTGCTCAAATGCGTGTGTGTGTGTGTGTGTGTGTGTGTGTGTGTGTGTGTGTGTGTGTAGCATATGTCCTTTCAGGTCAAAGCACACACAAAAAAGTGGGCAGCAAACATATGCAAGGCACGTTTCGGAATTATGTGTCGCGACCAGAACCTGAAACAGGACCAAAAACAGGAGCAGAAGCAGAACCAGGACACGAGCACGCATGCCACAACCAGGCAGCTCACTCACAGCACAAAATAAATAAAATATCCGACAACACACACACATTCTCGCACAACTATACAAACACACACACACAACAATAAACAGAGAGTATTTCATCACAGCAGCTTCACAAAAACCCTTTGAAAATACTCGTATCTTCGAAACGTCAAAAAGCTAGCGATTGTACTAGTTGCCACGCCCACTGCCGCTAATCATCACTTGCCGCCCCCCTCCGTCCCCATCAGCATTCTCGGAAATTGTGCGCCGATTAAATTGGCAATCAACTCAAACGCAAAAGCTGCGTGAAAAATGTCACAGTCTGTTGATTCTGAAACGCACAACGTGTCCATGGAAATGGGCTCCATGCTCATCATAAGCAAGGTTAACAGCCCTATCCCTCACCCCCCTCCACCACACCTACCCTTAGCCAGTTTGACTCCTTAGCCAAGTCTAGCTCCCCTTAGCCATTTACTCAGCTGGCCGGGCACAGGCTAAATGGAATAATTACATGAAACTAGCCGAAAAAGTTTACATTTATGAGCATCGCTGCTGTTACCGACAAACGAAGCCACTTTCCACTTTCCCACTTCCCTCTTTCCACTTTGCACAGCAAAGGACGCTACTGCATATACATATTGCTATTTATGCCACCATCAACGGCAACGGCAACAGCAAGAGCAGCGAAGTCTTGCAAAAAATTAAAGTTGGCAGCAGCAGCAGGTTGAAAGTTGGGAGATTGGAGCAAATAGCTCCGTTGACACAGTTACTGCTCCAGAGCCTGACATAAAAAGAACTCCCTAGGTACTGCCATGGGATCTGTTCAAGGGTGACAGGTTGGTTGACGGCGAATGCGCTTAAATACTGTAAATATCCCTTGGAAAAATGTTATTAAAGCGAAAGTTTTAAAGCATAACCTGAATTGAGCAGATGTAAGAGCGCTGCGGTATTTAAAATGTACTAAGAGTTTAAGTTTGTTAAAAAAAAATATGCATAGGAAGAAGAAAATTATTTTATAACTAAATATATACATACATGTGCATATCCTTGTGTATAAACAAGTTGATTTTTGAAACCCTAAAAGCTAGAGGCTCCAAACTTTTGAGTCAGACTATTCATATATTATTATGTATACATTGTCGTACTAATTTTCATAATATTTGTGGAGTCCGATACCAAAAGGCGCAGCTATCTGCCAAAGATGCCAAATGAAGCTATTGCCTGTAAATATTTTATGTGCGAGTCCTAAATTTGTGCAGTAAACATGTTGTATCCATTGATCTTGCACTCATACTCGGCATATTATAATTATTCTGCTGTATAAATTATAGCACCACTTTGCTAATACAATTCACAAGCACACACATATTACAATGTCTGAGAAGCCCCTTGAAAGTGCCCAACATATCGGACGAATGGAATGGAATGGAATTCTCACATCTGTTTGCCCCACAAAACTCGCGCATTAATTTGAGTTTTTATTTTTGCGTTCGTTCGGTTGGCGCATAAAGAAAACTTAACATGAGCAGTTTCAGTTAACATTTTGCGCTAAGAAACCAGCTGAACGATCCACACATAAACTTGCTACGCATTTTTATGCTTTTCTTTTTAGTTTTCTTTTTTCTTTCTTTCTTTTTTTTTGCAATATTTGCTAGAGTCTCCATTGCCCTTGCAATTCTTCGCTTGCGCCACTGTTTGCATTTTATTACATTTAGGGCTAATAAAACTTGCCACCTTCCCATGCCAGTTTCGTTGCCCATTTCCCTTTGCCTTTTCCATTCCCAGTTCCCATTTCCAACTACGGAACTAAGCACACGCATTAAACTCGCCAAGTTGCTTCAAAGACTTGCGGGTCAGAGACGGCAGAGAGAAGATGATGATGATGATGTTTTGTAGTACAAAGTTGAATCGTAAATAAAATTATGCCAGCATTTTGTATGCGAGAACGTGATTTTGTCTGTGTGTTCGTTCGGCAAAGAAACAGCATTGGGAACGGCAAAAAGAAGCCCAAACTAAAATCATAATTCGAGAAAACGACGAGTCGTTCAATAAAATAGAGAAATAGAAAAAGAAAACTGAGAAATTGTGTTTTGATGCACGTCGTGCATGAGACTCGATTCGGTTCACATGCAAATACGAGTACGAGTGTGTACAGTGTACACTGTACACACACAAATGTGTGGCACTGTGCCAGATGCCACTTGGCACTTTATGTCTCATTTTTAGCGCTGACACGCGTGTGGCTCCTTACAAAGTTGATAAGTAGGTACATGGACAGTATAAAAAAATTATATACAGCTAGTTAATGGTGCCTTTACACTAGTTGACAAGCTTGTCAATTTCATCTCAGTAGGCTGTGCTTTTTACCAAGTCAACACAATTTTGCTTAGAGTTGACCACCGTTTACACTAGAGTTGATTAAGTTGCCATCAAAATTTTCAGCCTACTGAGATGAAATTGACCAGCTTGTCAACTAGTGTAAATGCCCCTTTCGTAATTGTTTTGATTTTTGTATTGTGCAAGAAAATAATAATCCTATGGTATTTTTGTTTTTATTTAAATAGAGTAAATATTAAGATTAATTTAATCATATCATGCAAATTGTGCTGGACAAATGCTGGCTGTTATGACACTTGCAAAGACAAGTCAAGCTCAAGTAAAGTAAACAAAGGTCGTTGTCTGTTTGGCCATTTACGAGTCGGTTGCACTTAGAATTCTTGGAAGTTTTTGGCCCGTCTTCTTTAAATGGCATTAAATTACGCGGCAAGGAAACTTTGACAAAAGTTTAAGACTGCGGCGCTGGATTCGAGTGGAAATCAGATACAGATACATACACAAGGGATACAGATACATAGATACAGATACTAGCTGCTCTCGCATCCACTTGGAGTAGTTGGCAACTAAATAAGCAGCAAGTTCTGAGTCCGCATAGCGTGTCTGGCAATGAATAAAATCAAGATAAACTACTCACAATATTTACTTTTAATTGGAGAAGTTCAAAGAATAAACAAATGCTGCTCGGTGCAAACTTTTGTGTTTTAGCCATATCGATTGCCTGAAATGCCTCAGATCGGGACCACACACATTTTGAATACTTTAAGCCAACTTTAAAGCCAACATTTAACAGACTGCAATTATTGCCATGTCTCGCCGCCTAAAATTAGAAAGTCAGACAGGATTTTAACATAACATTATATTGTTCGTTGTTTGCTATTCCTTTTTCGGCTTCATTTTTATCCAATATTCCAATTTTGTAATCCAGCGAGTGCAAACGAGACCCGTCCACAGTTTTCCTTAATGTTTCTTGTTCTTTTTTTGCTTTCGCCTAAATGGTAATTAAAATATGCCCAGAGGTCTGGACAGTCCACGGTTAACAGTTCTCAGCTAGTCTAAAATAGGGAATGGTTTTTAGCCCAGGCTAACAACAAGGTCAACTGCAGTCAAAGTGCGCTTTGTGGTGGCAAAGCGTCGAGCTTCAAAGTGTGAGGGGGTCGTGTTTACCAGTTCACTCTATCTCTGCTTCTGACTCAACTTCGCATGGATAAGCTATGAGAATTTTAATTGGATGAATAGAAACTGAAGCTGAATCTGTTTACCAGCTTCTCGGCTCGATTGAAATTAGAATTTTTAAGAAGCTGTCAATTTAAACTAAAGAAAAGAAGCGAAGAAATATTTGTAATTTCATTAAAATATCGTTTCGTATCATAGTGATTGTGTGCAAATTAAGTAAATAAAATTAATATAAATATTATCTTTGAGTATATATGTATGTAAGTGAGTCAGGTGTTTAACGCTTAAGTTTATTATTATTTAATGATAGAAAAGTTACAAGATAGGGTATAATTTCACGATAATATTTTAATTGTTTCTGCTTTCAGCTTTCAGCTGTCCTCTATTTCTGCTGCCTCAATAGCTCTCAATATTTAACTCCGAAATGTACTTCTTAATAAGAGTATCGGCTGTTAGCTCTCTGCTGTTAATATTCTGCTGTTAATCTTCTGCTGTTAATGTTCTGCTGTTGCAGTTCTGCTGTAAATACGCTGTGTGTACAAAATATATTTTAATTTAATTTCAATTAATATTAACAATTTTGAATTTAGAAATGGATACAATATGCATGTTTTTAACAGAAACTCGGTAAAAGATTTACTTTCTTTATTTGGCAAATCCCCCAGTTAGCTCCGCCTCGATTTCTTCCAGGGTTTTATTCTTGGTCTCGGGCACGACAAATATGACGAAGAATAAGCCAACGATGCAGCCAAAACAAAACAAGGCTAATGCCCCATGAATGCCCACAAGATCTGCAGAGTGTATAAATATATCATTTAAATTTATACATCTATTCTACAATTGTATTGTCAACTCACCAATCATATCCTGAAACGTTTTGGTCACAATGAAAGTGCAAAGCCAACTAAAGCTGACCACTAAAGAAGCGGATGGACCGCGAATTCGGGACGGCAAAATCTCGCCAAGCATGAGCCAGGGAATGGGCCCAAGTCCCAGTGAGAAACCCAATGCGTAGAGGACAAAGCTGGTCAAGGGCAACCAACCATAGCTGGACGTGTTCACATCGATGGACTTGCAGTAAAAAAAGACAGACATGACGAACAAAGTTACGATCATAATCAACAGGGAAATGTAAAGCAAAATCTGCAAATAATTTCAATAAAAATATGATTTAAAAATATAAATGATTGAATTTGGAACTCACCTTGCGGCCTGTCAGATCTATGACCATTGTGGCAACGAGAGAGGCTAGAAAGTTGACAGTTCCCACAATGATGGTGGACAAATAGCTATCGATGGTCGAGCCAGACATATTGAAGATCATGACGGTGTAGAACATGACGGCGTTGATGCCGCTGAGCTGCTGGAAGAACATGAGGGCGAGTGCTATGGAAACGGGTTTCAGGTTCTTCCTTTGAATCATTTCCTTGCAGACATTTGATCCTTCGGCTTCATCGGCTATAACCTCGGACATTTCCTGCAGTTCATCATTAATATCAGCATCCTTTCGTCGCAGCCACTTTAAAGCCATCTCGCCCTTCGATCTTCTGCCATTCGTCAGATGCCAGCGAGGACTCTCCGGCACAAAGATCATCATCACAGCGAAGGGCAAACAGAATGCGGCGCATATGAAGGCCAACTGAGACCAGGTGGTGTACGATCCAATGACATAGCAGAAGACTACTCCAAAATTGCACATCAGTGTGAGCATCACTCCCAAAGTGCCGCGTATCAAGGGATGGATGACCTCACCAATGTAAACGGGCAGGGATACGGAAGCCACGCCCACCGCAAAGCCGGTTAACATGCGACCGATGAGAACGATGATCACCGAGCCGGCGGATGCGATCACCAGCCAGGAGACAATGAAGGGCGCTGACGTCAGTATGATGGTCAGTTTCCTGCCCACGTTCATGATCAGCGGAGCCCCTGAAACGGCACCCACTATCCCGGCCAGTGGCATTATGCCACCCACCCAGGAGGCCTGTTGCTTGCTCACCTCGAAGTCGGTCACATTCTCGTTGGTCATCGATGGCAGAGCCGGGGATGTGTAGGCTAACGAAATGCCGACGACGAAGGCGCACATCGAAGCCGCCGCGGTGGCCACAATCTAAACGATAACCAACAATCGATAAGGACAAGCAGCTGAAGATCAGCTGAGGACACTCACCTGTGACACGGATACCACTTCCAGTTTCTCAGATACATTGGGCATCCAAAATCGTTACAATTTTAAGTAAAAAAGACGGAATCAAAGAAAAAATAAATGTAGTACTTTGAGATATATAGCAAAGCGAAGATTCTTGTCACTGACCTCTAAAATAAGGATATACAGGGGTGCCCAAAAATCGCTATCGCTTGAATTTCACTTAAATTTCAGACAAATTTCATACAAATTTTATACAAATTTAAATGAAATTCAAGCGAAAGCACCCTGATAGTTTTTTTCAAAAACTTTCAATTCCAATAACTAAACTTAATTTGCGGAACGTCCATGTGATCATTATTTGACCTCTTATTTGAATCTTTAAGCTCGATTCGCTGTTTGAATTTACAATAGAAATGCATACCCTATGATCAAGGCAAATTCTTTTACAGGGTATCAAAGTAATTTCGTAGTTTAGTTAATCAAATTGTCATTTAAACTGCGATATTCTTGGCAGCATTGCAGCCTTTAAAGTCACAGTGGTTCAGTTGGTGGCCACGCCCACTTGACTGCAGTAACCGCCCACATAGACGGCAGAATTGCGATTGTTTTCTCAGCTCGTTTGGCCTTTGCCAGCGCCAACTCATTAAAAATTCCATTTTCATTTCGCCCATCATCCATTTTGATTTCATAGTCGAGTGGATGGCGAGGGGCGACTTTCTCTGTGTGTGTGTGTGTGTGCGTGTGTGAGAGGTGGGTGGGCGGAGATCTGGGCGTGTCTGCCATTCGTTACGTTCGGCAGCGCTGTTGACGTCGTCGTCGCTGTCGCTGTCGCCGTCGGCTCACAATTGCAAAGTGTTTACTTTACTTTCTTGCACATTGATTTCGGTGAAAAAAATAACTTTCACTTTGGCTTTCGGCCTTTTGCATTTTAACGCTGGCAATTTAATATTTTATTTTATTTTATTTGTTCTGTTGCCATCTTGCGTTGCAGTCTGGCCATAAATGAGGAAGCACTTGTGCACCGAACTTTAAACGGGAGCGTAATTAAAAAAATAAATATAAATTCGAATACGAATGTGAATGTGAATCTGAATGTGGATAAGTATTCGTATCGTATGCGTATGCGTAATGTGAAATGCAGCTTCATATTTTACGCTGTAAATATTATTGAATGGATATCCCATGAATTTCACCTACCTATGTGTGTATGTTCATATGTCCAGAATAAAACTTTGGCCTGGACGGACCAACGAATTGACCACAGTTAATTATTTGCCAGCCAGTTTGGCGAACGTGACGTATGCGTAATTTTTCACCCATCGCTGCGCTTATCTGAACTCAAGGGGGTAAGTGTGTGTGTGTGTGTGTGAGAGAGAGTCTGAATACAGACATGAGTGTACATAAGGGTATCTGTAAGTGTGTAAGTTTGTATTGTGTGCATTCGCTGATGAATTATTTGCCCAGCACTCAATCAATAAGCAAGTATAAGTGTATGTGAATGTGTCTGTCTGTGTGTGTATGCTTGGCACACTGACTGAATCATATTACAATTTATAAACGAAAATATGTACATATAAATAAGTATTTAATTTACATTATTCACATATTAAACTATTAACCTCCAGCCAAATGTCTTGCGTTTTTCTGGGTTTTTCCCAATCCTCGCATAACACAGACTTTATTTTATTTAATTTAATCTTTTCAGTCTATAACTTAAAGTTTTTATAAATATGATTCATTATTTGATTGTCAATAATTACTAAATTTAATTTTTGCTATATTAAATATATATAGAAAAAATACAACACTTTGAAAACTTTCAAAAATATTGACATAAATTATTCAGCAGTGTTGTCAATGATTTGCATTTACGAGAACAAATTATGTTTCTGAATTCAAATAATAATTTTGTGCAATTTGTAAAGAACTTCAACTTGTATTAAAATTTGATAAAATAGAAAACTTCAGCACAAGTTGTCAATTCGAAAAGTTACAACTTTTGACAACTGTACTTTATACTTTACCTTTACTTTGCTTATAAATGGGTGACCGCTTGAATGTGTGCATCATCGGGTCTGGTAATTGGGCCACAACCATAGCTCGCAATGTGGGCTACAATGTGCAACACTCCCAGCTGATGGAGCCCAAGGTGAATATGTATGTGTACGAGGAAATTATCGATGGTCGTAAGCTAACGGAGATCATTAACTCGACGCACATCAATGTCAAGTATATGCCAGACTTTGTGCTGCCCCCGAATGTGGTAAGTGAATTCCTATTCCTCGTTGTTGGTAACTCTTCAGCATCACTTGGTTAATGGTTAATGGCAATACCAATACGAAGGTGGCTTATGATGATGTGGTGACCACGGCACGTGATGCGGATATCCTTATCTTTGCCATTCCGCCCACGTTTGTGAGCAGCTGCTGCAAGACTCTGTTGGGAAAGGTCAAGCCCATGGCCCATGCAGTGTCCTTGATCAAGGGCTTTGAGCGCAGCGATGACGGACAGATCCTGTTGATATCTCATCTCATTATGAGACAGTTGAAGGTAGGCACGCAGTTCTTTGGATTTCCTAGTCATTTAATTTGATTCTTTATCAAGATGTTATTGATTTCTAGAATTTAATATTTCTTCCAGCAATATTCATTTGTTTCCATACCTAACCCTTTTTAACTACACAGATTCCCTGCTCTGTGCTGGTGGGTTGTAATCTGGCCCATGAGATTTCCAATAACAACTTTGCCGAGGGGACGGTCGGATGTCGGGATCAGAAATATATGCGTATACTGCACGATCTCTTCAAGTCGGAGACTTTTCGTGTGGTTGTCACCGATGATGCGGACTGTGTTGAAATCTGTTCCACTCTTAGGGTGAGTATTAGATTAATCCACAGAGGATTAATGATTGTTTCCTCATTTACAGAATATCATTGCATTTGGAGCGGGGCTTGCGGATGGCATGGACTTGAATGAGAACACCAAGGCGGGCATCATTAGACGCGGCTTCTTGGAGATTCTACAGTTTGTGGATGTTTTCTATCCGGGCAGTCGCCTAGCAACCTTCTTTGAGGCCTGTGGCCTATCCGATTTGGTTACCAGCTGCTACGGTAGTGTACTTTATTAGCTATCTATTATCTTAATTGATCTTTTGTGGATCCTAGCCAATCGCAACCGCAGACTGGCCGAGGCATTTGTGAAGACGGGTCAGCCATTGAGTGAACTGGAGCACATTCTTATACCAGGTCATGAGCCCTTGGGTCCAGTGACCTCCGAGTTGATTAACATAATGTTGAGAAAGAAGGGCCTCGAGGACAAGTAGGTTAGATTACTTAACTAATCTCTGTTTGACTTACAGATTCTTTACAGATTTCCACTATTTACCGCCGTCTATCGCATTTGTGCTGGCATTTATCCGCTCAATCGCCTTGTGGAAACTCTACGCTTTGCCCGCGAAGATATGTAAGTCCAAATAAAAACAAATCAAAAATATCCAATAATCTTTGCAACTCCCCTTAACAGATATCATCCCAATCATATATTCCAGCTGTAAAAATTCGAGCTAATATAAAAATTTATTGTATATTGTGTTTTGTTAATGATCTGAATGCAGTCAATAAAGCGACACTTCATATTTGGCAGAAACTCTACAAAATGTATGGCCCTATATCTTCGAGCAATTGTTAAGATATTTTGCATGCAAATGAGAAACAATGGCAACGAACTGACAAATAGGTATTCGAATACGAATGCAGGATACGATACGAACACACACACATACACACACACAGACAAAAGCTCTGTACATTTTATTGTTGTGCGTCTTTTCTTTGGAGTTCAAGTGTTCCTTGCGGAAAGTGCACTCCATTGAATGCACTGCCGTTGGAAGAAGCACTTGCCGGGAACTGTGACTACGACTGCAGAACAACAGCGGAAATCACTTCACTCATAAATGGGTAAAGCAAAATGGATAAAACGCAAAAAAAGAAAATACAAAATACATGTTAAAAAAGCTGAATGAATGAAAGAATAGAAAAGAAAAGAAACCACACGGCCATTGTTTCTCAACTATGTATCGAATAGTTTTTGGAATTGTTTTGGTTTGGGGCTCTTCAACAGAAATTGAAGGGAAATGGGAGCAGCTGCCCTACAGCTGAGGGCTGTTAGATTTGAATAGGCAAATGGTAAGTACTTGTCAGGGGTTAACAATAGACTGAATGCAGACTGAATGACCCACATCCGCAGTTAGAAAATGCTTAGGTACTTTAACCTCATCTTTCCTAGTTTCTTGAAATATTGAATAGGACTTAACTTGGTCAATTTCTATTGGAATTTCATGTTTTGTGAATATTATAAATATATTATTCGCTTAGCTGATTAAACATATTATTTTGTATTGCCTTTAAACATTTTCATGCATGCCAGATTACATTTGCCCTTTGGCCTGATTGTTTACTAAATTATTAATGCATCTCATTTAGTTTTTCGCTTTAACTTTATGTTATTATGCAAACAATTGCATTTATAATATACATATGTATATTTCATTTTATGTACAATATATTTATATTTATCAGCATAATTAAATCAAATGACAAAGAAGCTTAACGCTGATTTTGTTATTTGTATGGGGATTTGGCAAATGGATTAGTTGAATTCGAGAAATTACTCAATTTGATTACATTAGCGCCAAACGCAGCCACAGGCGATGACAACAACAATTATTTAGTTGATTATACATATTTTCCACTTACCGCGCACACGCGGCGAATGCGCAATTTTTGCAGATAATTGCATTGACATAAAAAGAGAAATAAAGTAAAAATATTTGTATAGAAATAGTTGTGATTGAACATTCACAAAAGGTAACATTACTCATATTTATAGCAAGTCGATTGGAAATCATTCAAAATTTATGAAGATTATAAAGAGTGCGTAGAATGTGAATGAGATTGATATTATGTACCTCATGTTGCAGTTACTCGACAAACGAACAGAGTTGTGAGTAGTTGATGCAGTCAACCAAAATGCTGCTTACGTGATACGATGACAGAGCGATAGGCGAATGAGCAAAAATCATATGGAAATGAAAATTGCAAATTGCAATGAAATGAAATTCGTTCGTTTAGTCGCTTCGTTGGGCTGCTCGGTCTGTCGGCTGTCCGGCTGAACAAATATTGCAGTTAGGTAAACAAACGAGGCCAATATACAAGGACACATGCACATCTATGAAAAGCAACGAAAATTTACATTTGCATTTTCGTATTCGCATTCGTATCAGCAGACAGTCAGCATTTGGCAAAAGGGGCTTTATTTGCACATTTCTTGTTGCATTTTGGGCAGCAGTAAGCGCGTCTCTCATTTTTGTTGATAATTACACGGTAAATTTGGCAAATGCAACGACGACGACGAATCGCAAACTAGTTGCACAAATGTATCTGCGGGTATGTAGAGGACAGATACAGATACATTTACAGAGACACCTGCTACACTCTACACACTCAAGCATACAACGGGTACGAAATGGAAGCACTTCAAAAAATAAATAACAATTTCGAACGATACACACGTCGTTCTGCTTATGTAAACGTATCTCTGAGTGTGTGTGAATGGGTGTTGTTGTGCGTGGGTTGGTGTTGCCTTGCGTGCGTAGAGTGCGCCTAAAAGAATACTTCATTTCCTGCTTTACACTGCAGCCGCCAACGTGGCGAATACTTCATATCAAAGTAGACAAGCAGACAAATGGCCTTTAGTACAGCTTGTTGTTATTTATACTAACTTGTATTTGAGTTTCTTACCCATCACAACACCTCAACAAATAGCTCAAGAACCACAAGTATATTTGTATAGAAATAGATATCTAGTAAAAGCAATTAATGACAAGCAACAAGTACAAATACTTTTTACGTGAAATTAATTAATTACACTGTGCAAGTCGAAAAAAAAGACATGACCTTTTTCAACGGTTTCCCCCTATTTCGGGTCCTACGAATCGAACTGCATCATTAGTTTTTTGAGTTACAATGATGGTTTCATACAAAATTTGTTCGCGAAGATTTTGAGCAAGTTTGCTATTTTTAGGGAAATAGGACATTCTTCTTCGGTCTCTAACTTGTAAGATGTTGGGTTTTTTTGCAAAATTTCTTCGACAAAGTTGCTTGAAATAGTTTACGCTACAAGTTTTGGGAACATACCAAGCCTCTAAAAGGTAGTTTTGGTGATGTTTTGGGTCAATATGTCAACAAAACCAAATCTCGACCACTTGTTTTTTAAGATTTTTCGTTCATGTTGTCCTGCAATCGAATTTTCCTATCTGATACATTACCAAAATAAAGATCCTGTTATTCCAAGTAGCTTTAGCCAAAAAATCATGGTGAAAAAATTCTCGATTAAAAAATATATAGGTACCCAAAAAATACATTTTTAATTAATTTTCACAATATCTTTAAATCAACAATATATGGTTTTACACATATAATGAGTGTATCTAATATGTGTAATAAATGTGTTTTATGTAATTAAGCATTATTATACCACTTTTTCTATTTTTAACATTAAATATTAAAGATTATGGATACCGAAAGCGACAGGGCCAGATATAAGACTATTTTAATCTGTATGGCGACAATACTTTTGCGGAATAATATTCCTGCCTGAATGAAGCATATCTGTTGCAAATATAAGTAGTCCAGAGCTTGGCGTTCATTCATTGACTTTTAAAAAAAATCGCTAAAAGCTCTAACTCAAAGGAAGCGTGTTGAGATTTATTTTGGATAGTGTCCAGTACATGTAGCACCTATAAAAGATATTTGCCTACTTTTATTGCATTGCTTACTGGTTTACTGTCGGGCTGTACCAAGAAATGTTCTTTGATTGCCATTAGAATAACCGATTCCTAGGAAATCTGTATAATTTGCGAGATTGGTTGTTTCGGTCAAAATTTAATCAAAATATTGCTTATGTAATACATGTCCCACTTTAAGCGTTCGAAAACATTTTTTGACGCGCCTTTATATCACGTTGGGAGTGGTAAAAAGCTTCATTAAAACTATTTATCGAAATGAAGAAGCTTTTAAATGTTAAATAAAAATATATCCAAGACTATGTATGACGAAGTTGAAAGAATGTTTTATATTTAGATTTTGTGTCCTGAGTATAATTTTAAATTCATACGTTCTCAACAGACATAAGAAATTTAATGAAAAATTATGAATTTGGAAAGTTATGGATAACAAAAGAAAGATTGCATATACGTAGTATTCTGTAATGGCAGTCATAAAAACTGTTTTGGAGTGCATTGATCTGAAGATTGGCAGACTTATATTGACAATATATAATAACTGCTTTTGAAGACAAAGGTGATAACATGTCTTTATAAATCCTCATTCTACATTACCAAAAGGACTATTTTGGAAGCAAGTTCCAACAGAGACAGATGAGCACGAAGAAAGATTTTACCAGGTTGCAGCTCCATTAGAGCATTGGTATAGGGTAAAAAGATCGAATTATTGCTTGTGGACTTTTGTTGGAATTTTATAAACGAAAGCTATGAATAAAAAGAATAATTTTATGCTTAATTACATAAAACACATTTATTACACATATAAGATACACTCATTATATGTGTAAAACCATATATTGTTGATTTAAAGATATTGTGAAAATTAATTAAAAATGTATTTTTTGGGTACCTATATATTTTTTAATCGAGAATTTTTTCACCATGATTTTTTGGCTAAAGCTACTTGGAATAACAGGATCTTTATTTTGGTATATGTATCAGATAGGAAAATTCGATTGCAGGACAACATGAACGAAAAATCTTAAAAAACAAGTGGTCGAGATTTGGTTTTGTTGACATATTGACCCAAAACATCACCAAAACTACCTTTTAGAGGCTTGGTATGTTCCCAAAACTTGTAGCGTAAACTATTTCAAGCAACTTTGTCGAAGAAATTTTGCAAAAAAACCCAACATCTTACAAGTTAGAGACCGAAGAAGAATGTCCTATTTCCCTAAAAATAGCAAACTTGCTCAAAAACTTCGCGAAAAAATTTTGTATGAAACCATCATTGTAACTCAAAAAACGAATGATGCAGTTCGATTCGTCAGACCCGAAATAGGGGGAAACCGTTGAAAAAGGTCATGTCTTTTTTTTTTTGAAAAAAACTATCACAGTGTTATAGGCAGTTAACATTATGGACACCACTCAGTGAGTTCTTTTAGCTTAAAATTCAGTTAAATTATGAAACATATCCTTATATTTATTTTACTTTACTTTCTATGCAGTTAAATGCAAGTATTTAAAATATATCTAAATTTTTGGCTTTACTTAATCCCTCAAAAAATATTCACTTTACACGTTTGAGATTTTATTTGAAAACATTTCGTTAACTGATATATTTTAGCTGTTGCTGTTGCCATTCTCACTCACGTCTTGGTCCCCAGCTGTTTGCTCTGTTTTCTAATTGTTTTTGCCAAAAACTTTTGATGTGGCATCTCTCATTTCTCGCATATCAAATGTAAAATGAAGCGCTCCTTTGGCTAATGAATTTGTAAAAAGTTTCCGTGAGCAAAAACAACTGGGGAAAAAGCAAAAGTTATAAGAGAAAGAGAGCATACCGAGTTTATTGTAGATAAATGTTTGCACACACACACACACACACACACGCACACAGATACACACAATTACTTATGGACACGCACAGAGGCGAACTTTCTGACCACTTTTCAAGCCAAAAAAGTGGAAAACCTAAAAGCAGCAAAAGCAGCAACAAAAACTAGAAGTTTTGAGTTTTGTGGCCAAGTTGGTTGAGTCAGGAGAGATGAGAA
Organism: Drosophila subquinaria; assembly: GCA_037043405.1. Taxonomy (NCBI): domain Eukaryota; kingdom Metazoa; phylum Arthropoda; class Insecta; order Diptera; family Drosophilidae; genus Drosophila; species Drosophila subquinaria. Next base: position 506,493 of record JBAMBL010000452.1, on the reverse strand, counting down.
TATTTGCCGAAACTTGTGTCTGTCTGATGATGGGGCATTGTTTGGCAAAGCGTTTAACTATTTACAAGACCTAATTGACAGCATTAGAATCTAAAAATCGACAGGCTTCAACGCCCGTGAGTATGCTTTAAAATGTCGTGTGTCTGCAACGTAGCACAAACATTTGCAAATATTTTATGAGCACTTAACTTGGCCCGCACACGTACTCACACCCATATATACACACATATACATGTATATATAGATAGACATGCAATAAAAAGTCACAGTCTGGATAACTATAGGGAAACTCAGAGAATGGAAGGGAAGCTGCTTTTGTCATGGCAAGTTGTGCGTGCGACTCGAATGATGAAGTTAAGGATGATGAAACCGATGACGATGCAGCATGACATGTTTGTTAAATTCTAAACGAAATCAATTTAATAAACTGTCAATAATGCAGCACATTATCGGCAAAATGAGCTCAAGCTCAACTTGAGTACGTCAATTGAATGAGAACTGCAAATGACTCGCACTTAATGCACTGAAAAAATCGTACTTACATTCAAAATTAGAAAAATGTTTTAATTATGTTTAAATCATTTTTTCTTAAATACATTTTGGGGTAAGTTAAAAAATGATTTATTTTTATAAACATTTAGTTTTTAATCTGATATTTTTCTCAGTGTTGCAAGGCGAAGGTGACAAGTGAAGCACATTTTAAAGATGATATCCAGAAATTTGCAGCTAAGACTTCACGTCTTAGGCATAACCAAATGTTTGTTAAGCTAGAGTAATTTATTTAATATGATATATATAAAAATACAACAATGAGATGATATTGCAAATATTGCATATTTTAGCTGACTCGGATACGATAGCATCTAAAAAAGAAAGATATTAAATCCTGAGAATTAAACTTGTCCACTTGTCAGAGTTAATAATTTTAGCATAATCCTAATTAACTCAAATTAAGTTCAATTAAATTGTCAAACAGATTTTATTATTAGCTTGTTAAAATTTCCCAAATCTGTCACATTAAATTTGCCAAAAAGTTTGTTAAACTAAAACTGAGAAATATAGCAAACACTCCCAAATGAAATTGAACTGACTTCTCTTTAAAAATATTTAGATTAAAAAACGAATTTTCTGAGGAAGCAACAAGAAAATAGGTTCCTCTTTCCCAGGGGGGAAACGGCAGTCAGGAGAGGAGAGTCGGGAGAGGGAATTGGCAGCCGACAGAGGGACGATGGGAGAGGAGAGAGGGAACAGGGGCTAGCATTTTATATGCCTGCCAATATTTTCATGCCAACGTACGATATTATTTCTTATCTTTAGGCAAACGTGATACACATCCTTGTGCAGGGGCTTGTCTCCTATTGCGATTACCATAACTATAAATATCGATTACTTTGCTAGCAGGCATCGCCAACGAGTGCTTAAAGCTGCCATCCCACACACACGCACACACACGTAACTAGACCTAGACATACGAGTCACGCCCTCGAACACACACACACAATCACACACAAACACACACACACACCTCAATGGGTAGCAACTTAAGGCTGTCATTGTTTTCGCCTTCAACGAAGCTCTTGTATCTGTATCTGTGTGACGCTTTTATGTTTCAGCTATTGCTATTCCTATTGCTATTACTACATACAGTTACTGCTATTTCTTTGCTACCTTTCCACCTGCTTACACTTTTACTTGCCTTATTTTTCTCTTTGACAAATAAATTGACATGCCACATTGCGATAGCGAGCAAAATACACACAACAAAACAACGAAGGCTAAACGAAACTGGATAGAAAATAGCTTAGATCTAGCAGATGCCAGGGATACCCTTACCTTAACTATCAGCCAATATGGGTAGTTAAATGATTATGATAGGACTAAGATAGAAAATTGTACATCTAAGGAATTTATTGATAGCTGCTGTATAAAACTTACTTTGTTCTATTTTCAATTAGTTTTAATCCTATTATTATATTTATCCTTAAAAATGAAATGCTTATTGCAAATAACATGCAATTAACATTAATATCATTATAAATTTATAAATTAAGTTTTAGCTTGGTTGTCATAGTTTTATTTACTTTTAGCGGACTGCACTTAAATATAATAATTATTATAATTTTAATTAACTAAATAAATGTTAAAGTAATTGAAGTAAATAAAATGAGCCTCGACAACAATTGAAGTTGCATTAACAATAACTTAGAACCTATATAAACGAGTGAAGTTATGATCTAAAAATATCTACGACTTACATTCGACTGGGCAAATGAACTGACAATAGAAGAATACCCCACGTATTGGATAAATACTTAGGGAAGGCAGGGCACAACGAAAATGTATCGACATCGACATCGACTAAGTTTAGAGGCGACATTTGAAGGTTGCTGCCATTGATGGCTCCCTCCACCCTCCACCCTACTCCCTCCTCCCTGCACCCGCCCTCATCATCAACCTCACCATCAACCTCACCGACACCCTCGTCCTCATCCACATCCGCATCCGAACAATGAAATGTCAGGCACGTACAAAAGGAATTCGTTCGTTTTTGGCTGCCTCTCATTTTGTTTTTGTTTTGTTTTTTTCATGCTTGGCGAAATTGACGTGCGAAGAGAATGGCGACAGCGACGGCATGAAAGAAATAAATATGCCACAATATGTTAACGACAACCAGCCCCCTCCCCTTCTCTCCCCACCCGATCCAATCCAAACCCCTCTTGGCCCTCGTCAATCTAGCGAAGGTGAAGTACGTGCAAGTTTCACTTTTGACGTTGCCGGTAAATAAATATTATTTAAGCGACACTAAAAAATGGCATTCGATTATTCAGCAAATGTTTTCGGCCAGCCGAAAGCTGCAAATGCTTAGATAAATGAAGCCAGTATTACAGAAGTCGAGGAGGGGAGCTGGCTTACCACGAATTATGGGCAATAAATGAAATGTTGCCACATAAATCATTAGAGTGCGACTAGATAGATATCTCTGCTACTCGCTCTCTCTGTCTGTCTCTCCCTCCCTGTCTCTCTTTGCGGCCTAGTGGTGTGTTTATACCGCATCCCGAAAAGTATGCAATCATTTTTCAATAAGCTGTATTAGCTTGTCAGCTGCCAGATGTAAGCATTACACATACGCCATGTTGTGCGTCGGCTTTGATTTATCATTGCTTCGAATCACCCGCAACCATTTAAATACGTTATCTGCTATTGCAACACTTGACAAAATTATACATTTAAATTTATGTTATATCAATTTATAAATTAAATGAGTCAAAGTACAAAATTCAAATAAATCTGGTAGACAACACCAAATCAATAAGTTATATATACAGGCATGCCACAGAAATCTCTTTCACTTGACTTTCACGTCAATTTCATTTCTCCGTGCCACAGTCCAATCACCTGAACAATTTTGAGTGAGATGAAATCATCGCTCAATTCACTGGCGTCCGATGCCATGAGAATAATGTCACATTTTTTGTCCGAAATTTTAAATTTAGAGTTGTCGAGAAACTTTTATTGTTTGCCGCGCCAATAACTTTTAAATTTTTTTAAGCTATACAATATCATTTATTATATAAAGAAATTGAATTGTATAAATTAAATAAGAATAAAAATGAAAATTTGATATTCTGCAATGATAAACTTTAAAAAGTTGCTAAACAAACCCTTGGGAAATTTAATCTGAGAAGGGGCCAACCCTAGCAGCCTAGTTCGAAAAGGTTGGTGAGCATGCTAAAAAACCTAAATCACACGAATTTCTGTGGCACGGAGAAATTTTCGAAGTGGAATTGCTTTTTTCTGAAATCGCTTTCACTAGTGATTTCTGTGGCATGCCTGATAATATATAATTTATTGCCTTGTTACCTGGTCATTTCAACTTGTTATTTGTTAACAAATTGCAATCAGTGTACGTTTGTCGCAGCTGCAACTCGATTCGACTCGATTCGCTTTTCCCGCTTTCCCGTTTGTCCCAAAGGGGCCTCCATTAAACCTGGCAATAATGCCGCAGCATCGCTAACTAGCCATAATTACAACTTAATGGTCTTCACATGTAAGCTGTTTTCAGTCAGAGAACCCGTCGGAGGTAATAACTTTATTAATTACGTACTGGACATGGCCGCCTGGAGTCCGAGTCCGAGTCCGGCACAAGTCAGACCCAAATCCCGGGCAACTCTGGCAACAGCTGGCGACTCCCCGTTTGGGGCCAATATTAATTTATTCTATTTCCTTTTACGGCCCCAAGTGAATTAGAGGCAGAAAAAGCTTAAGCACTTTTACTTCGGAACTTCCTTACTGTTTAGTTTATTATGTATGCGACAAGAACAATTAAACAAGGTCCCAGAAGTTGGCTAATTGCCATGGGTTGGCAACACTGGGAAAACTCAAAAGTATCTTTAGCTCAGTTCCCAGAAAATATGGCAATAGGTTCTGTTTCATTTTCAAGAACTAACAAACTGACTGAAAATTTGAATAACATCAAACTAATTTCAATTAACTGTGCGAGTAATTTTGTGTGATTCAAACAATGGAGTTCTCCTGAAATATATTAAACATAATTTATGAAGCTTTGCTTCGTACACAATGTAATTTGAAATATATTGTTTAATTAACAATTTTCGATTACAGATGAGACTATTGAAAATGCAAATAAAATTATTTATGTGCGATATTTTTCACATTTCTATAATTATTTATGAATATTTGCGTTGTAAATAAACATTGTATTTGCCAGTGAATTGATAATTTGATATACGAGTATGTCAATTGTATTTATATAGTATTTTTTTATATTTCTATCAGATTTATGTGCTATTCTAGAGTAAGTCTTGAAGATCATGCAACCAAATGAATCACTTAAATTTGTATTAGTAGCTGCGTAGCCTCAATCCCAATGCGGACATAAACTAACCGAGACTGAGAGTCTTGGGCTCTGTGGTCGCCTGCTGCTTACATATGGCAACTATTTGGCTCAAATTGGTATTAATGATGGGGATAAAACGTAACGCTGGCCATAAATTAAACCTCAGCACATCAGCAAATACAAATACAGACATGTGGGGCCGCAAGCGAATAAATTCTCTTGGGGGAAGGACAACGCAAAAAAGTAGGCAATGATTTTTATTAATTGATAAGCATTTGCAACAAGTTGCCATCCATTTGATCCTTGTGTTTATTTAGAAAACGTGTTCCAAGCAAAAGACATTTATGTGCACAGCTGAGCCTTCCCCTTCCCCCTCATCAGTCAGTCAGTCAGTCAGTCTGTCAGTGCTGCCTAGATTAAGTGATAAATACTTTCATATTTGACGGCATATGTATCTGATTATCGCAGTGCGATAAGCTCTGTGTAAACATTGAAAAAGTAGCACACATAAAGCACACAAAATCAAAAGCAAATTGAAAGCGATGCTGCAAAAGAAGAATTTCTGTTTATAATTGCAGCCGTAGTTTAGACTTCAAAGGCAAGCGCATTTGTATTTTGGTATTCATAAAACTGAAGCACATAAAAATTTTGAAGGGGACCCCATGAATTCAAATGAATTTGAACTTGTAAATGCGTGAAACAAATTGAAGCTTAAGTCAACATGAACTAAGTCCTGCAATCGAATCGTATTTTCAATTCCATGTCGACACAAGGCTTTCCATGAGTACCATTCGAATCATATCTATTGATACGAGCCATAATTACGATAACTAATTAATTAAAAATTTAACTTGGCAGAGCACAAGACGGGGAAACGGGGCAACAGGGAATTCAAAGAAAAGCCAAAGAGGCACTTTGAAAAGTGTTTACGGCTGAATAATTTGCGAAGCAAACGGAGCAAACAGAAAAAATGAAATGCACCATTCTTCAAACTTGGTCGATTCTCAAAAAAAAAAAATTAGAAAAAAATTCAGCATCTTCTCCAACTCCTGCCCAAAAAATGTAAAAAGTTTTTTTTAAAGCGAAAGAAGCTGCATAAAGTTTGCTTTTTCTTGAGCAATAAAACAGCGAACGTCGTATGAGTGCTGCTTGTATTGGATAGGAAGAGGGGTAAAAGAAGGAGAGGGGCAGGGGGATGGAGGAGACGGAGGTGTGCGATGGTAGCGAAGAAAAATGTGCACTTGTCAGCAAAAGAAAAGCAAGAACATCACTGAAAAGAGGAAGAAAACGAGACGGGGCCAAAGGACTCAACTGCGCTCTTAGCAAAGCCGAAATCATTAAAAAGCCAACGTAATTGATAAAGGCATATCACGATGAGAAGAGCGAAAGAGAGAGCAACAGAGAGAGCAAGTGAGTGAGATAGAGAACTGTAGCTTGAATAGGGGCATAAGTTTATTGCGATGACATCGTTAAAAGTCTACCGAGTACTTTGTCGTACTTCATACTTCGCAGTACTCTCAAGTACTTCAAGAAGACGACCGAATTAGTGGCCACAAATTGGCTTGCAGGGTCTTGAGATATTTTGCAATGTGTGGTTAAGTTTTCAACTCTGTCTCCGCTCTCCTTCTTTTTCTCTCTCGCTCTCATTCTCTCATTTCTTTGTTCACATAGTTGTTAAAATGTTTGGCTGGCCCTTTGGCAAAAATGAGAAATGCAAATGAAATGCAGCAAAATATTTTTCAGCCAAGGCGTTTGAGTTATTTGTGCATGTATTTTTATGCCAACTTCTTTGCCCATTCCCCATCAGTTTTACCAGTAAAACAAAGCTGGCCATGAAGCATTCAAAAAAGTACTGACCTCTGCTAAATCCTCCCTTCCATTTACTGAGCAGCAAGCAACCTTTGCCACGGCACTTAAGCCAAACTAACAAAAGTTCGCATTTATTTGACTTTGTCGGTCATAGAGAAAGATGGCGATGGCGATGGAGATGAAGAAAAGAGAAGATGGAATTGGGGATCACAAGAGAAATGTGCTGTATAAGTCATTTGCATAAGTTGCTGTAAGTAAAGTCCAAATTTTTGTTTTCGCAATTGTGCAGAAAAGTGCCGACCCCATATTAAATCCCAAGAAAAAATAATGAAAAATCAGAGCAAAAATTACAAAGTTTTTTTCGAACAGACTGCAAAAGTTTGCGTTGAAAATATTTGTGTGCTTACAGGGCGTATACTTGATATCTACTACTGATAATAAATTCCAGTTGCGACATAGGGAAGACGGTAAATGAATTAAGTATACGTCTATTGACATAGGTTATTGTATAACGCTGTCTGTGATAATAATAACTTTTGATCCACTTAACAAAAGGTATATTATAAATAAATGTGTGTGTGCTTTGTTTACCTGTCTGCGAGTGTCATCTAAAATTGAAGGCTGTCAAAATTTAATGTGTACAGTTTAATTCAGCGAGGCTGTGCATCGTTAATCAAAGCGTCTTTAATCTCACGTCAGGTTATGTAAATAAACAATTACGAGCATTTATGTGCGCACGCACACATAAGAACAAACACACAGTGTGAGAGTGTGAGAGTCACACACGGGCACAAATTTTGCGGCTTAAAGTTAATTCATTTCGTAAGTGTTTACCTTACCTGACAATAAAACCGGCTAGAAAGCTCTGTTTCTCTCTCCCTCTCTCTCTCTGCCTTTGCTGCCTACGCAAATTCGATAAGCACAACGAGTAGATACACACATACACATAGACACAAAGTAAACAGAAACACATAAACAAACATATAGACAGACATATAGACATAGATATCCACGAAAGCGACAACAAATCCGGAAGGAAGCGCGTGCGGATTCATCCAAGTGCAAATATTTCAATTTGAAACTGATAAGTCCCATTAATGTGCAAATGTATCTAACATACTTGTATGTACATATACATACAAACAAGCTGTGTTAAGTATTAGCTGAAGTCTTGTTCAAATTTTAAAGGCAGCCAAAAAAGAGTTTCAGGTTTAAGCTCTGGCAAACCACGCAGATGCTTTTAAGAACTTATTTCTGGCAGAGGTCATGGAATCTACTATGTATCGATTACTTTGTCTAATGCACTTTGCAACTCAAACTGAAGCTGCAACTGCAACTGAAACTTAAACTGCTGCCAAGTGAACTTATGTAACTCAACAACTTGCCGCTGGCGAGCGGAGCTGGGCAAAAGGATAGTTGAATGATAGACGGCTTGTACTTGAACCGATTGAGGGAATGACTCAGTCAGCGATTGCCACTTCACTTGTTAGATTAACGACCGGTCAGCTCTGATTTAAAGCTGAGTTCGAAAATCTTCTCTCCTGGTTGCTGTCATCACAACACAATTTATTCCATCTATATTTATTTAAGAATACTTAATGCTGTTACATATTAATACTTTCTACACAATATTTCCTTACAAAATCACATAATTTGCGTACGTTTCCAATTGCATTGTGCTTATTACGCATACGTCATGTTATCTAAAAACTACAAGCAAACAATTTGTAGATGTTTTATGTATTTGCCTACTGTCTGTAGCTTTATTGTGCCATTAATTCTTCTCTTCGAAATGTTTACACTAATAATTGTCTAGTTGTTCTGTTGCTACTTGCATCGAATGTGTTTTTGGTACTTTCCATTTTGAAACCAATTAATTTTTGGCAGTTGAATGCTTGTTGTGGCCTCCTAAATGGCCATGCACTTTGTCTGCCGACTGTCGGGCTGAATTATTTGCATTGAGAATTGCAGTAACATCTGAATAAAATCCTGACAAGGCACAGACTCAATCATGCAATCGAATAAATAACATTTTATGCTTAAGATTGTCTATTTAAACGGACGCCAAGTAAGTAAAGGATTACAGCAATGTTAAATACAACATTTATTATCACAACTAGAATATACGAATTAAACAAACTATAATTACAGTTATTTGACGTCAATTCACTAAAGCAATTGTGCATTACTTTTTAGATCCGATTAGATTTTAAATTGAAAAGCAAAAGAATATGTGTTAATTATCCAACAGTTGGCATTACTTCTTATCTATCGCAAAATTGAACTGGAAAGTACTTTTTACTGCCCACTTTTGTCTTAACCCAAATCTTAACCCAATTCGTGCTTTAAGCCGTCAAGTGTTAAACATGCAAACAGTTAACATATCGCGTGAGAGAATATGGAAAATATATATATATATGAAAAGTGACGGTGGATAAACAAAAATTTACATTTTTAACAAACACTGACAGTGATAGAAATAAATTGCTTCGCCTGTAATTAGAACAGAGAAACTTATATGAAAGTGTATTCAAAACAGGGTTCGCAAAAACTACTCCGTAGCAGCAAGAGTTACAAAAATGTTGCTACGCTCTCGCTACCGCTCTCGATTTGAACACAGCCGTAGCATAGCCATAGCCGAAAAATAAAAAAGGATTTGCTCTGCTCGGAGCGGAGTTTTGTCGCGTCAAAAACTATGCTATAGCTATAGCAAAAAAATTAAATTATATGCGCTACGGCTACGTAGCGGTAGCTAAAAAACTGAGAGCGAGATGAGAGCAGAGCAAATGCAATTTTTTTCATTTACTACGGCTCTCGTGTGATTTTGATTTTCCTACAATTTTGTGATCTGAATTTTATTCATGTGTAGTGTATTCATTCACAATATTTAAATTAAATCAAAGTTTTTAATAAGTAAATCGGAATAACAAATTTTACGTAATGGAAACTTATGAATTAATCCTCGTCTTCAAATAAACTTAAATTGTCGATTGCACTATCTAAGTGTGTCGAATTAAGCTTGACAAAAAGTATATTTTCCAAAGTTTCGTGATTTAATCGATTACGGTTATCCGACAACACCAGTTTCAAGGAAGAAAACGCCCGAAAACGATCACAAAATTGTAGGAAAATCAAAATCACACGAGAGCCGTAGTAAATGAAAAAAATTGCATTTGCTCTGCTCTCATCTCGCTCTCAGTTTTTTAGCTACCGCTACGTAGCCGTAGCGCATATAATTTAATTTTTTTGCTATAGCTATAGCATAGTTTTTGACACGACAAAACTCCGCTCCGAGCAGAGCAAATCCTTTTTTATTTTTCGGCTATGGCTATGCTACGGCTCTGTTCAAATCGAGAGCGGTAGCGAGAGCAATTCGAAATACTACGGAGTAGCGTAGCATTTTCAAACCCTGATTCAAAATAACAACGAATATAAGACCATATTTTTAACCCCTAGAAAAATAGGACTTAAGACTTTTTTTTTACCATTTTTGTTAGAAACTAAAATTTATTTTCTGATTTAGTTCACATATTAACAAAACACCTTATATAATTGTTTTAAATACATATGTATGTTACCTGCACCCATAAGAAAAATATCAAAGGCAACAACAACAAAAAAACTAAAAATAAAAATTGTCGCAAAGTGTGAAACGAAGTTAATGCAGAAACCTTCGGGTGTGATTCTGAATGTGAATCTAAATCCGACAACAGCAGCTAAAAAAACCGCCTGAAAACTATACAGACATAAACTTTGTTGCATTAACATGTGTGTGTGTGTGCCTTGTTGTCACGCTAACCTCAAAATTGCCGCCAACAATTTAACAAGCAGACGCTGTGTGAAAAATATGTCAAACAAGCGGGCGAAGGCGGCAAAAGTTGTTGGCGAGAATCGCATTTTTTTCTCTCTTTCTTTCTTTTTGCGAAACGAAAATTGCGTTAACACGCACAGGCACACATAGCCACGTACATACACACAGACATGCACACCCACGCACACACACTCACACTCATATGGTCACACGTCCCCGTCGTCGAATTACCAACATAAAAAGTGGCCACCACACGAGGCAAGTAAAAATATTCCCGCCACGTTTTGAATTATGCATGTCTGCCAAACTCACACACACACTCTCCCTGTGTCACTGTCTGTCTCGTTTCCCCCCTCTCTCTGTCTCTCTCTTCCTCTCTCGGTTTTCTTCTCACCAAAAACCACTGCTAACGGCAACAACAACAACAACAAAAGGCCAAGAGAAATACACATACGCAAATAAAACGACTGACAAAAGGAATATGAAACTCGCAGTCACATAAGCATCGAATGATTGAGAAGAACTTACCTCGCAATCAATTTACTATGTAAATTAAAGTACATTTATTATTTATTTATTTATTTTAATATTTATTGTCAGCTATGGATGGACCTCAAATCAATTAAACTAATGTAAGTAATATGTTTAAAAACGTTTAAAAAAAATTGTAAAAAATTTAAATGAAAAAATTACATTTAAAGGTTTACAAATTACAATTTAACTTTCTTACAATGATAGTAATGTTACAAATTTAATAAAAAACTTTACAAGTTTATACAAGCTAAAATTTAAATATTTAAAATAGTGGGCTCCTGTGGGCTAGAGGACCAAGTTCCAGACGTTAGCTATAAATAAATAAAATAAAAATTATCCAACCATTAATACCATAAAACACTTTTTTACAATTTTAGTATCTGGACCAAAAATACAACAATATGTAAATTTATTGTTGTATTTTCGATCCAGATACTTCATTGACTTCATTCAGTGTATGCAGGTATTTTATTATTAAAATAGTTTATAGCTAATATACCCATAATACCCAGTAAGTAAATGGCTATTCGTGGAGTGTGTTTCTTCCTTTGCCATTCTCAGCGAACGACATGCAAATGCGCTCCAGGAGACCAAGATGGGAGAGAGAAGGAAGCCAGCAGGAAGGATATATTTGTGTATTATGTTCTCTTATAATAACTAAATTCGCTGCCACCAAAAATCACAGGGGCGCATTCATAACCGAGAAGCACTCAGAACCACATGTGAGTGTATGAGTGCACTCACATGAGTTATGCAAGTGCAACGAAGCAAAAGGATTATCAGAATCAGCTTAGCTAAAAGTGTGTCCACATATGTATGTATTTCAGACAATTTATTAGCACGTAATTCCTATCAAAGAAGAAAGGATCCATTAGTATATCCATTTCCTTTTTGCTTCTACTACTGTTGTAAATTTAAAAGATTATGTAATTTGGACAGGAACTAAGTATGAGAGCACATAATTACAATATCACGCAACAAATATTAATTAGCGTTGACATTTCATTCAACTGTTATTTATTATTCACAGCAGTTTTTTCACAAACTTGTTGTGGTTCAATGCCACAATGCAATTAAAGTATGAGTACTTATTATTTGCCATTCATCGTGGTGCAATCAATATGAAATGCCAGTTACCAGTGCCCTTAGGTTATGAGTATTACGAATATAATTACTAGAAGCCAACCAAACAGTAATTAAATGAAAAATACTTGAGTGAATCGCGTGACTTTGACTCGATTTCCACTTACTCAAGAGAGGGGGGAGGGAAAAGCGAGAGAACTTTCTTTTTTTCATCATATTTAGGACAAGTGTATAATGTTTTTAATTTTAATTTGTCGCCGCACACTTGACCTTGCCTTCAAGTTGCCTTGGAGGTGGTTGCCAAGTTTTGTGGCCTCATAAATTTCATATTGATTTCTCTTACAACTTTTCAACCAGATGTGGCATAGAACTAATGTAGAAACGGGGAAGGGAAGAGGAAGGAAGCATGGATGAAAGGCCCAAGTGTATCATGAACAATGAACAATGAGCTGTGAAACTTTATTGACTCTTTTTAGTGTTACAAATTCACTTGATAGCACCCGGTGACTGCAAAGTTTTTGATGCTTTACGATACTCGCACTTGCAGTCAGTTCAGTTGTTGTTGTTATTCCTGTTTCTTACCATCATTTACCAGACCCATTTCTACAGTAAACCAAAGTACAACATAATTTAGCCAAACAACAATAAACTGTTGTACGACTCGAGATGTTTTCTGGGGGGACCACTACAGATATTCATACAAAACAGCAACAAATTCGTGTATAGTCCTACATACATATACCCATATATACATACATATGCCAGACATGCGGAAACCGTAGCGGAAACTGTAACTGAGACTTGGGGAAATTCTAGTAGCAAAGTTTTTGTTTGTCAAAATGTAATAAAGTGAACACATAAAAATGCTTCAAGTTTTTCTTCGTATCATCCCCCTAGATTCCTCCTTCTCCTCCTCCATTCCCCTCTTCACTTTCCCTACTTCATTTGTTTATTGTTTTATACTATTTACCCCTTTTCGAATTTGGCGTTGAAAGTATTGTTCAACATAAATTTGGCTTATCACAAACTTTTCCTTCAGCCTCCAATAATAATAAGTGTATTTAATTGGTGGAACTTTTGAGTCAGCTCAAAAGATCTCAAGGGTTCTCGAGATGCCTTTGAATGGGACTTTTCTTCAGAAATAACTCAAAGAGACCTTGAATGCAATGCCATCAAACTGACAGCTGTTTGTCCAAATTAATGCCACAAAATTAATGAGTTGTAAAATCCGAGGCTTATTTCAAATAATTGTGACAATTCGTTACTTCATTAAGTGCTTGCGACAAAGCTTGCGACAGTGTTGGCTAACGCCACACAGTCAACGGCTAATGAAACTTTCACGACAAATTGTTTGGCCCGAAGGCATTTTTCCAACGATTGTTGACAGCTCATTAATGTGAAAGATAGAGCAAGAGATGAAGAGATAAAGAGAGAGAAGAGAGACAAATGTTTTTATGCCAATCGTGCAGCTGATTGCCTCGTAGCGACCTCGACCTAGTCCGGATTGCCTCGGGTTGCCATCTCCTAAATCGAATGATGTTCGCTTCCAGATACTTATGAGCTTTGTTCTTCCATCTTCCCACGCAGTTATGACAAATTGTACGACTCATTTCGCCTCGCTTTGCCCTGTCACTTGTCACACTTGAAGGCCCCAACCAAGTGGGCGTGGCATTGACAGTCATCGATGCACACGGCCTGCGGCACAAAATGTCGATTTCAATAGAATCGAAAAAGAAAACAAGCGGGAAAGGCTATAGTCGAATCCCCGACTATGGGATACCCGTTACTTATTTAAAAAAAAATGCTATTTTTATTGCATACTTTTAGGCACTAAAATTACTTGAAACTTAAATCAAAAGAGATATTACCACCTTTCCCTTTGACAGATCTTGTTGCGAGTTAGTAGAATTATAGCTAATAAACGTAGTTGATTACCAAAACAAAACTTAATATCTTAAGAACTGCGGAAGGGCAAAGGAACGTGGCGAAAATTGGAAACAAACTTGATCTGCGTGGGGCTTATAGAAGTCTGAGTGCCAAATGTGGTTGATCCAGCTCTCATTTAACAAATACAATGTACCCTTCTACCAATTTTTGGAGTACGGATATAAGAACAGAAGAGACTAAATCAAATAAAATACGCCAAGCTGATTTCCTTCAATTGAATTTTGTTATTTCTGCACATTTTATTGATTTATTTGGGATCAAGTGCAATGCGATTTGAGCAGAACTTTTTAAATTTATTTATAAAATATGAAAGTATTAGGAAACGTGTTCTATAGTTTAAACAAGCTGCTCATAGTGTAATTATAATTATAATTTCCAACATTTTCCCCATAAAGTTGCCATTAAACTAACACACAAATGCGACGCTAGATGGAGCTAATGTGCAAAAGAAAAATGCAAATAAATTCCAAGACAAAATGAAAATTATGACTTCAGTGCAAATACTCGTAAAGCAAAATTAACTCGAGTAAGAAGTGAACAAAAAAATGTAATTAAAAGCGAGAGAATGTAGAATGTAAGCGCCTGTGGGCGTGTCCATAATACGGTGGCAAACAGTTGCTTTTTAATTAAAAAAGATTTCCCTTCATCAGCTTTGTTAAGTGTAAGTTCTTCACGTTTATTAAACTTGAGTTACGCAGTACAGAGAACACCGTGGATGGTGAATGGTGAATGGCTCACGGTGCGTATGAGCAACTCGAAGCGGACGCCATAAAAAAACCACACTGATGTGTAGATATAGATACTAGATACATACTTTGTAGACCAAGAGAGAACGAATAAGATAGAGATGCTATTGTTGTTGTGGTCTGTCTCTGCCTTCTAGTTGATTAAAGTAATTTTAATTGGTTTTTAATGTTAATGGCAAAAGTTTCAACGGCTGCATAACTTTTATAAACAAATATTTTGTTTTGTATTATGCAATATATACGGAGATGGAAATATTTGTTTGGCTGCATAATGAAATTGAAATGTTTACGGTTGAATGCATTATGCAAATGCTTGTATCTATCTATCAAAAACAACTCTGTTTGCAAATTAAATACTTTCAAAAAACAATTTCCGTGCGCTTGTCTGATTATTTAGTTAAATTACATTTTCAGCCATCTAATTAATGTCAAATTTTTGTCATACTCGTTCCCCAACCTGACCTGCCCTCCATTTGATATTTATTTACGGATATTCGCGCTCTGCGAAAAGCCAAAAAGTTGAACGTCGTCACTAAGTCGAAGTCGAATCGATGGAAAGCCTTTAAGCCATAATTTAATATATTGACACAAAGCTTTTTTCGTAAGACGTGTCTTTACCATCATAATCCTCAATATTGTATATTGACAGCTGTCAGTGATGGCCCCTGCTCCCCTTTTGTCCCCGTTTGTCCCTCCTGTCCCCTCTGCCCCTTTGACCTCTCACAATGTTCTCGGCAATGTCGCCAAAAAAAACTGAAGGGAAAAGTAAGTTTTTGGCTTAATGCGCAACTATGCGGAAAATATTTGCCTTCAGTTCGAGTTTGAGTATAACTTAAGTATAAGCACACAAAGAAATACATGTGTTTAGGCAAGTGAACAGTTATTTTGTACAGGTTGACAGGTGAGAAAACTGGATATAATAGAAATAAAAGGATCCAATTAGTTGGCAGACAAATTTAACCCTCTCTATACTTTATGGAAAATAAATATAATGTATACGTTTCGTAATTAGACTATTACAGTCATTTACAGAATATTCAATAAATTAAAATAATGAACTATCTTAAGTTAAGTTATTAATTAATTTATTTATAAATTTTAACATCTTTTAATAAGATTTGACAGAATAAAAATAATTATTACAATTTAAATAGAATTATAAAATAAGAATGTGAAATGTACAATCATATTATATTAAAGTAAAGTCAAAATAAATTAATTTAAATTAAGTTAAATTCTTATCAGTTCGATCTCTCATTTTCAATCAAGCTGCATGTCATACTGAATAACGACAATGATATTGGTAACCAAAGAACTTGCCATAGAAATTGCACTCTTTCGATCCATATTGAACAGTTTAAATATAGGCAACTTAAGCGGACTTTTCGCCAATTGCAGCACAAAGCTTTGATACTAAAAGAAAAGGCCAAATTATAATTATCAATATAATTCTCCCATTTAGTTAGTGACACTCACCACAGTCTCCAGTCGCTTGTCCAGGTAGAAGCCCCAGTCCGATTGCTCTGCCAGGAGACTCACCATTTCCGAGTGCACATCGAGGACAACATAGGACAGATTGACTGAGATATACATGTCCAGAAAGTAGAAGATGACTTTTATCATGACTAAAATCATACCACCGTAACTCAAGCTCACGTTCATCACATTGTGTTTGTAGGTTGAGTACAGAAAGAACACAATGCAGATTGTATATAGGTAGTAATTAATGGCAACGCAAAGATTCTGCAGTCCAAATAGACTGGACATTCTTTGGACCAGAGCTTGTAGATGTGATTGTGTGTTGGCGACGGTCTCCAGTCGATCGGCCAGAGAACAACACTTCATCATAATTCCAGCCCGTCGACGTGTCAACTTCAGAGATCGAATCTCGCCCATAGCTGCTCGAATCTCCCGATTCAACAGGACATAATGGGCATGAATATTCAGAAGTTTCAAATAATATTGATAGACGATGCAATCGGTGTGTGTTGACAGAATCATAAATGTACAGAGAATAAAAATCTGGGTGAATTTGATGTGGTCCCAAAGGGAAAAGAGAAAGACCATAGTTTCCATAATCTCCTTGGACGTGACGCTTAGAAACTTGCTAATGACACCACGATGCAAAAGTCGAATGACTTGAGGTTTTTGCACTGCCAACAGCCGGAAATCATTTGCCAGACGAACAAGTCGATGAACTTGAAACCAACGGACTATCATCGTTATATAGACGTAAATTAAACGTGTGCCCAAGAAGACCATAAATAGATATTCATGTAGATGGACAGCTCCTGACCACAAGATGTACATTTCCTCACGTCGACACAGAAGTATCGGAATACTCAGGCAAATCAGATTGACAATCGCCGTGTAGATCGAAGCTCGTCTCGTGGCTTTGGCTCGGCCTGTTTTAAAGTCGATCTCATAGTTAAGTCCGCCCAGAAGCCGAGCTTGGTAGTAAGCGATCCGTATTAACAACTTGACCAGACCAAACATTGCAACGCACTGAACTCGTGTCTTTTAACCATTTTTTTTTTTAATACGATTGCTTAGCAATTAATAATACATTAACTGATTGTTACTTTTAATAATACCCCATTTTCAATGCCCAGTTGGCCAGTCATTTGGCGCAATCAATAATTGTAGTTATTTTTATATAAAGTATATTGCAAGAAACTTACTTATATTGTTAACTGATTGGCAATTATCGACAGCGCAGAAAAAAAAAGGAAGATACAATTTTACTCTTAATATAAGGAAATAACTGTTTTGTATTTTATTCGTGATTGCTAAGAAACTAAAGTTAATATTGGGATACTTGATTCTAAATGGCGCAGCGTCTCTTTTAGAGCAAACTGTCATCTTTTATTAACAAAATTACTGAGCGTTAGATTAAACTGAGCTCGAATTGCAACAGCAAAAGCAACATTAACTAACAGAAATGATAATATACATATACATACATATGTATGCTTATATGTGAATTATTTCGAATTTTAAACTCTATTTGCCAATCATATATTTAATCATTTAATAAATAAAATCAATGAAAATACTTGTAGATACTAAATATATAATATATTGTTATTGTTTTTCTATTTCTAAAAATAAAAATCCAAGAAAATAGAGCCAAAATATATATTTTTCTAAATCGACAGAATATTCTGAAAAACTCAATAATTCTTCAATTTCTCGATTTTCTTATTGAATTTCCCGATTTTAGGTTATTCCTTACAGTACCTATTACAAAATTGTATTTATACATATACATGCTACTATATTCAAAGACTAAAGTATTACTACCTTTTAAACTGACGATTCAATTTCATAAAAAATAGTTTTGTATTATATGAATATAAATGACTTCACAAAACTTTGATGTTTTTTTGAAACACTGGTGATTTTCATAGTTTTGTTTTTTTATACAAAATTTAGTTTTTCTGTTTGTTCGACTGAATGTTTTAGAGAATAAAATGGCAGTGGCCATGCAAATTTGTTGATCGATGGCAGCTGCTTTATGGCCATGGTTATCTTAGGGCCCACTTGCACTCCTTCGGCTTTCCTTCGGCTGGATGTAGTCGTCGGTTGCCTGGTTGAAGTATGCCAGATTGTCGTCCTCGAGAACACGACCTGTACTGTAAGCATTCCAGATGCTGCACACATCGTTGAGATGGCTGTCAAGTTCGGGCTCGGGCTCGGGTTCAGGAAGCGAGGCGGTGGATGAGACGCGATTCAACTGGTTCACTTGGTTGGGAATATCGGGCAGCGAGCTGGTGTGTGAAACAATCGAGCTGTCCATGTCCAGCACGGGCTTCATCTTGCCCCTGGTGGGTAGATGAGGCGTCAACTCCTTGACTCTATCCGCATAACGCAGAGTGTTGAGCGTGTGCTCCACGGATCTTAGAC
This sequence comes from Drosophila subquinaria, assembly GCA_037043405.1. NCBI lineage: Eukaryota > Metazoa > Arthropoda > Insecta > Diptera > Drosophilidae > Drosophila > Drosophila subquinaria. The sequence goes on along the minus strand of JBAMBL010000452.1, from coordinate 487,799 downwards.
CCGGAGTGATGGTGGCTATCATACAGGTGCGAACCTTCTTGCCACCGATGAACGAATCACGCAACACTTGAGTCAACTTGGAGCCTCGGAACGGCAGATGAGCCGACTGCCGACCCAGAGCCCGAATGCACTCCTTAAGGGCCAGCAGGGACTTGTTGATTTCGGCTCCCTCCAGACGCGTCAAACGATTGGCGGAACAATTGTCCGCTCCCCGCTCGTTTCCCGCCAGATCAATAAGCGAGAACTTGCCGTGCAGTTGCCCTCTGTCCGAAGTGCGCAGGACAATCTGGAACACCGCATGGGAGCGTGAGGATTTCGAGTTGGCAGATGTTTGACCCGAGGTGCGTACACTGTTGCCCAGCTCGAGCAGGGCCAGAACCTCATCGGTGCTGGTCACCGACTCCTCGGTGAGTCCCACCACCTGCACATGCTGCTGGCCATCCTCCAGGACACGCAGCTGCGGCTTGCCCGCCACCAGGAGATCATACACCCGCGTTCCATACAGCTCGAAGAAGCTGCAGCCAACGGTAAGACCTAGATGAGCATAATCGGGCGACAGCAGATTGGCGAAAACATCCCGGGCGGCCAGAGCATAGATGCCGTCTCGGCAATTCTGTTGCTTTCCCGTGAAGACGCCGCCCATGGTGTGGGTCTTGCCACTACCCGTCTGCCCGTAGGCAAAGCACGTGGCCATGCCGCCCTCGAAGATGTGCCGGACGAGGGGGCGTGCCGTGTGCTCGTACACCTGGGCATTGGAGCACTTCTCGTCGAAGGTGTGATCGAATCGAAAGTTGTGGTGCTCCAGGAACTTGGTGAGATTCACATGCTTGCGCGGCTCGTGCACCACCAGCAGCTCCTTGTGCGGCACGCTGACCACGTCGAGCTCGTGCTGATTTTGCTCCCGCTGATTCAGCGGACGCTTTCGCACACACACCAGTATCTGGTGCTGCTTCGGTGAACTGATTCTTTCGGATCCCTCTGCCGACGGCTGCATGTCTATCTGGAGGCGATACAGACGCAGCATGCGTGCCACCTCCCAGTTGGGATTCCCCGCCTGCGAATTCTTGCACCACTGACGTTGAGTCCGGGCCTGGGCATTCAGCTGACGGCGTCGCTCGCGCTGCACCCGAAGGCGCTCGATCTCCAGGACGACGTCGTCCTGGGGAATGGGCATGGGCCGACGCGGTGTGGCAGTCACCACCGCCGACAGAGCGTTGTTTCCCGCCGTCAGACGCGGCACCACAAAGCCGTTCACGTTTAGAGGAAAGTGCTGTGGATGTTGGCCGTTGGCTGGCCGCGGAGCTATGGACGCCATAGCATTGGTTGGAGCTGCCTCAGCTCGATTACCACTGGGCGTTCCATAGATCTGCGGATTGAGCCTTATCACTGTCTCCAAAGCCATCTCCTTGCCACGTGTCAACTGGCCCTCCCGCCACTCCACGGTCACCAGAGGTTTGCAGCTGCCATCCAGCTTAACGATCCGAGCCAGATGAACACGACCATCGGATCGACTGATGTAGATCTTCTGATTTATAGATAGCACATCCATCGAGGTCGAGGTCGAGGTCCTTGTCACAGTTTACCGAAAATTTTGATGTTTTTAGGACAAATTTATTGTCTTCCTATGTGAGTGTATGTCTGTGTGTGTGTGCGAATTGTATTCGAAATTATCACTAACTGAAATATATTGAAAATTTTATTACTCTTGCTTTTTGAAAAAATTCATTCCGAAATAGTCTAGACATCAAATGCAATTCGAAAAAAATTAGATTAAACTGTGTATAATAATGAAGTATTATATCCACGTTATCAGGCATGCCACAGAAATCTCTTTCACTTGACTTTCACGTCAATTTCATTTCTCCGTGCCACAGTCCAATCAACTGAACAATTTTGAGTGAGATGAAATCATCGCTCAATTCACTGGCGTCCGATGCCATGAGAATAATGTCATATTTTTTGTCCGAATTTTTGAATTTAGAGTTGTCGAGTAACTTTTATTGTTTGCCGCGCCAATAACTTTTAAATTTTTTAAGGCTATACAATATCAATTATTATATAAATAAATTAAACTATATAAGTTAAATAAGAATTAAAATGAAAATTGGATATTCTGCAATGATAAACCTTAAAAAGTTGCTAAACAAACCCTTGGGAAATTTAATCCGAGAAGGGGCCAACCCTAGCAGCGTAGTACGAAAAGGTTGATGAACATGCTAAAAACTATAAATTACTCGAAGTTCTGTGGCACGGAGAAATTTTCGAAGTGGAATTGCTTTTCTCTGAAATCACTTTCACTAGTGATTTCTGTGGCATGCCTGTATAAGTTTTGAGTAATTTGATTTCATTTTAATTATAATTATAACCGTTACTTAAAACACAAGTAAAAGGGTATATTGTATTCCCACCTTCGCAAAAATATATAATTCCCGTCATTTAAAAAAAAAAAAAAAAACTATCATCTTAATCAGAAAAACATAACGGTACTAGTGGCTGATTTCAGTTTCAAACAATGAAAGTGCCTAGAAGCATGCAATAAAAAAAATATTTTTTTTTTTTTAAAAGCTACGGGTATCCTTTTGGTGCGAAATCGACTATAGCCTTTCCCACTTGTTTTTTTTGACAATTTTCTTCTGGTTTGAATTTTTTCAACCTACTCACAACTCTTATTTGCAATTCCTGCTTTTGAGTCTACGTCAACATCATTGAAAGCACGCTAATTAGTAATATTTTGAGTTGACTGTCGCCTTAAGATTCCCATTTGCCCTCGACTGGCCCTCAATAAGCTTCTGTCAATATGGTTAACCTCCCCACTGGCTAAATGATAACAAGTGTTAAACATCTTTGCTGCCGCAGAACCTAGTTCATAGTTTGACAAATATGGCCCTATTTCCCTGGGGGAGGAAACAAAGATGATGTTGCTGCAAAATTTCTATAACCGTCAAATGTTTGCACAACACTTATTTTCAGTGAAAAGCCCCTTAGCAGCAGCAGCAGCAGTGGCAAGAGCCTAGTTCCTTTCGCCCAACATACATAGGTACAAGTACTCGTATCATAATATGGAAGACGGTGCAAAAGTTCGACAGTGTTGGCATTCGAGTGCAGATTAAACAGAGCCCCGGGCCCGTCCCGAGTGTCGATGCATCTTGGGCAAACATTGAGGTAGACAAAGGCCGAAGGCTGCTGGTTGCCACTCCCTTAACCCCTTACCTACCCACTCTTCACCTCACATGCACACACATAATTTTATGCATATTTGTGTCCAATTTTGCTGGCTGTCAGCGAAATGCGCTCGTTTCTTATTTCAATTAGTTTCAAATGCCAGTAAAAGTCAAGATATTTCAGTTGCTATGCGAGCATTTTGCCGTTTTATGCATCTGTCATTTCATCAAATGACATAAAAATTGCAAAAACCACAGGAACAAACAGCAACAACGCTGTGATATCTCTCATTCACCAGAAAATAAGCGCAAAAAATGTTTTGAATTTTGGGCGACAAATCAAATTGCAAAAACAAAAATAACCAACTGCCGAATCAACTGAAATTCTCACAGAATAACAAACAAAACGAAAAAGAAGAATTCCATTCCATTCCAATCATAATACGCAGCCTAACCAACAAATGCAGCTCAGCTGCGGAAACGGAAGCGGCCGCAAAAAAAAATGGCAAAATGGTCGAGGCTTGAAATGCAAGCTGCAAATAAAATCTGTTGCATACTTTCAGGCGTGCGATTTAAAAAGCTTCAATTTAAAACTGTAAGCAAATGAAATTCATCAAAATCACTTTTAATTTATTACAAATATGCATGAATTAATAATTAGCTTTAAATATGTAATTATTATAAAATTCTATTCAATCTTCTCTCAAATTCCAATTTCATTTGATCTAATTACAAATGCAATAAATTCAGTCGACAACAAATTTAATATGCGTTTTGTAAATTTTTCAATAGTGTGATTGTTAGTTGAACTATTTAGTTAAAATAAACATATTTATGAGGTAATTTGGTTTATTAGGGATTTTTAGTTTTATACTCGCTTCAAATGTTACCTTACTCAAGTGCAGACGCCATTAATTAATTTGAATGCCTCTAAACGACATAAACTTGGGCCTAATCACTTAAACATTTACACTTTTACACATATACATACATATATACTCATACATGTACAAATATGTAAACCTATTCAGTAAAGTGGCCTGAAACTAAACTCTAATGTGGTCGTACAAACATGGGATGTCATTAAAAAAATAAGCAAAAGTACCTCTTAAATTACAACCCATAATTTTCGCATATTAGTTGAGCTGGGAATCGGAGGAATCATATGCATTTAACATGCAATTGCGTGCCAAAGGGGCAAATGTGATGACGATGACGATGGCTAGAACCAGGACCAGGACGAGTGGAGTTGAGTTGAGTTCACAAGCCTGAAATTAAAACATTACTCATAAGGCCAACCGTAGGATCGACCCAATGGCATGCTATCCAAAGGGCAGCCCCAATTCTGGCTAACAGTCTGGCTGGCTTCAAGTGCTAGACATTTGCGGATATTTTACAACTTTTCAGCTCAAATGTGAGTCTCAAGTCTCAAAAGTCTGGTGATTGTGAGCTTCAAGTCCAAGTACCTAAACCTCTAATTTGAGCGTAATCAAATCCCTATCGCGTTTCTAATGAACCAGTTTCTTTAGTTTTTATTTTTGCTTCTTTACACTCGAATTTATTGAGCCATAAAGGTGTCAAAGTGTCTACCTCTGTTCTCGTTTAATGCCATATTCGTTCATTGTGAATAATTAAGACAGAAGCTTGCGTGTCCTAAGTACGCTCACCATTTCTCTCTCTCTCTCTTACTCTATCTCTTTCTTGTACTTGCTTTACTGGCCAACATCACCATAAAAAATCTCATTAGTCCAAATGTATAATATAATGACTTTGCCTTCAGTCTTGCGGCTGCTTTTTTCCCCATATTTGAGATGGTTTTGCAATTCATTAGGCGCTCGACCAGGTGAATAAATGAAGAAGGACTTTCAAAGAGGAGTGTGTGTAGTTTAGTGTAGATTAACTGTGGCTTCTGCTAAGACTCTTAGTTCAATGATTGCGTTTCTATTTTCAGAACAACTTTAAGAATATTCTAAGTAGGCGAATTTCTAACTACAAAATCACCTAGACTTTTAATACTATTGAATCAGTTTGTTTTCCCTCACTAACTAAACGGAGCTCCATTTTACCTTTTCAGTTGCTCCAAAAAAAAAACATTAAATATATACTGCTACAATGAGCAACTTGTAAGTATAGATCTTAACTGACGCTTGAACTTAATTAAATTGTTTGATAATCATTTCAGTATTGTCAACTGGATGAAGTGCCATGGCACTGAGACTCCTCCCTTCAACGCCCCACGCGCTGAGCTGCTGCGTCCCATGACCTTGGAGCTGCAGAGTCTTCAGAAGCTGGCCAAGGACGCCAGACGCAATCAGATGACCAGTCTGCTGATCCAGGAGAAGGCCAACTACGATGCGGAGCTGAGAAGCACCCTGGGCAAGTCCTTTGTGCAGGATGATGTGTGCGATCGTCAAGTCTGCAGTGGATGGGGCGGTGAACACGACAGACGTACACTTTGAGATGGACACGATTATCAACCATTCGAATTTAGGTGCCAGTGCTGTAAAACTGTTTTTGTTAAGCGATCATTCAAGATACATATATTACGTTGGTGTCAAACACGTGATTTTAATAGCTGTTTTATATCTAGACCATTAATGTCCCAAATGCCTAGAGCCTATTGCATGGGATAGGAGCTCACAATTCTGCCGGGGTCTAAGCCGACACGCGTACAGAGAATGAGAATGCGTGTGGATTATAAATAGCACGCTCGGTGGCTTTTGCTCTCACGACGCGTGTGTTCGGCTTTTTGTTCTCTCACAAAGCATTTGATCGGCTGATCCTTTTCGATGTCAGTCGCTGAGCTGCGTTCAGCGTACAGCGCTAAATTTTATCATACACTGCAAACAATTGCATTGCTCTCTTTACTTCGCCAACTGTAACGATGCGACAATTCGAATATGCTCCCATTTCATTTTATCAGTGTAAAGCAGTAAAACATTTCGTTAACTTCGTGTTTCGTCTCTGCTACTGATCTAGGCCATGATACGGAATTGTGCAACACTGCCAATTAGTATTTAACGCGAAAGTGTAAGACTTCACAGAAAAAAAATAATCGGGTATTTCGGGATTAAATCAATGTGATGCGTTGTCAAAAATTCCCAAAATACTCAATTCAAGTACGAATTTTCATTTCCTTCGCAAATATTTTTATAATCGGTGCTCTCTCACAGTTATAATATCTTGAAATCAAAATATTTAACTTGATTTTTGGAATGTTTTTTTCTGTGTAGGTCATTTATCAGCATTAATGCATACTAATTGTGCCGCCTCGAAATTTCGGCAACAATCATTAACGCAAATCTGCAAACAAATCAGCTCAGATTTTCTACCCTCTATCCTCTTATATAACAGTCAATAGGGCGTAACTGCTTTAATTACGCACAAATTATTTGGCAATGATTTTGCATGTTTGGACTGCTCCAAATGAATTGCATTTAGTTTAGTTTTGGGCTAAATTGCGTAATTCACAGCTCACCTTTGCGCCTTTTGTGGTTTGAACTTTTTGGCCGATTAGTTCTTTGGAAATGAAAGCTGAAACTGGTTAAGTCTATATCTGGCAACAAAATTAAACAACATGCAACACTGCAAATGGGATAAATTGCGGTTGGTTGCCTGTCTCAGAATGGATTTGACTCTGAATCTGAATCTGACTCGGAAACTGAAACTGAATTTGATTCCCAGTCCAAGTCCGAGTTCTTCCTCCTTCTGTTCAATTTAGTTGCTTTGCGGTTGAACTGAATGGCCTTCTGCTGTCAATGTGCACCCTTTTCAGGCAATGTGTGAAATATGTGTAGCACTTGATGTGCCACGCCCATCTCTAACCATCTCCAACGCCCACAGGCTAAGGCAAGGCAAGGCAAGGGAAGGAAACCCATTGTTGTTTGTTGGTCAAATTGTCGTAAATTAGTTTTAACACCTGACTGAGTGGCTTCCAAGTGGTTGCCGTGTGTCCACGTGAGCTCAACATTCTATCTATCTCTCTTTCACTTCCTCACTGTCTCTCTCTCACTCTGTGTGTGTGTGTGTTTGCTCATCGAGTTTTCTCAACAAGTTTTGGGGCTAATTCTGGACCCAATAACCCTTTTGTATTGCCCCAGTGCCTGACTTTGTCATCTGTTTTGTGGTGTGTGAAATTAATGTAATCGCATTTTAAGCATAAACTATGTAGGAACATTGCTTTTCAATTAAGCTGAATGCCGCACAGCTGTTCAGCTGTTCAGCCAAGGATTTGCCGCATTAAGTGCCAACGTTTCTTGAAATTGCCACTCGAAATGCCATCGAGCCAATGAGCGGGATGAGCCAAAATGTCCCAACTTGGAACTTGTCCATAATGAGCTGGCAAGTGCTTGAAATTCGCATTGAGATTGGGGATTGAGGACTTTCAGACTGCAAAATTGCTAGATTGGTAGATTGGGAATTGGAAGGAAGGTAAATGTGCGGATTACCCGCCAGCTGATGAGTAGCTTAACCTTGCTGACACTGCGGTTACCATTCCATTCCATTCCATTCCATTCCATTCCATCCATTTCAATTCCAATTTAGACAAGCAAATTTCGTTAAAAATCCCATCATAAAAACGGCGAACCAGAAATCCAAATACTGTAAAAATACTACGAACACTGCAGCATTTTGGGTCACTCTCCGTTTTTCGTTTATTTTATGGCAGCTTTCAAAGTTTTTACTCATTGCCTTGGCTGACTGTCCGACTGTCGGACTGTTGGACTGTCGTGGAGCTGTCCACCTGGACGGAGACGGAGCTGGAGCAGCTGCAGCCGCAGTCACAGCCGCAACAGCTCTCGCCAAGGTGGCAATAAAATAAATGGCAGCACTTTCGGTTTTACCCGCACAAACCAGACCAACTGCCAAGGATGTTAAGCATGTACACTGAAAGAAACTTTCATACTTAAATTCTTGCTTAAAATTCTTAGTTTATGCTGAATATTATACATATAATTTTAGTAGTTAAAAGAATCGTTTAACATAACATAATGAACTCATGAAGCCAACATCAAGTTGTAGTACAATAATCTTAATTAATTCTAATAAGTGAAAAGCCTTAAAAGTATGTATTGGGGATTTTTTTGTAAAATTAACACTGAAAAATTCTGATAAAACAAATTCTGAGATGAAATTAAAAATTCTGTACTTGAATCAAGTAGTTCTTAATTTGATTCAAGGAATTCGGAGATTGGATGATTGTATTTTCTTTCTTATTTGTGAGTTTTTTCCTGTGTAGTTATACATACATATATACATCGTTCACTTCACACTACCAAAAAAAAAAAGGCAATTTGGAAAGGTGGATGCGATGGCTTTGGTCATATATCAAAAGGCGAAAGAGTAAAGTACATAAACCCAGCAAACTGAGACAGAGACATAGAGAGAGAGAGAGAGAGAGAGAGAGAGAGAAAAGTAGCAAGTGTGAGTTTGAAATCTAGAAGATGGAGTGAGATTTGCTGGCGAGTTGGTTAGCGGCAAATATTTGCGGTATTTTCACTTGGCCACTGAGTGGTTTATGACTCCTTATGGCGCCTGCAGCTTGTAGTTTTGTATTATTGTTGCTGCTGCTTTGCTAAATCCAAACACTAAAAGGCACTGCTCCTGGGTATTTGCTATGTAGCTTCTATCGCCTTGGGCAGCTCAGGAGAGTGGCATTGCGCTTAAGATTAATGCCTGGCCAAGGCGACAACCACAACCACATCCGGGACAACAGCAGCAGCAGCAGCAGCAGCAGCAGCAGCTCATTGTTCAAAATATTGACAATGTAGCGCACTGTACTGCACAGAGAGGTAAAAGTATAACATAATATTGAAAAGGAGAAACGTAATTTCTAAAAGGATTACGAAAAGCTTTAAAGCAAAGCCAGCGACAGCGACAACGACAAGGACAAAGACTACGACTTTGGCGACATGAAAAATGAATTGCAAAGAAATGAAATGAAATGAAAAGCAAAAGCAAAAGGAAAGCTAAGGAAAGCGAGTTTTCATTTGCAGGCACTTGGCGAGACTTTTGCACACATATGAACAAAGTCGCGTAAAATATGTGAAAAATGAACGGAAATGCCGCAACGCCGAAGCGGAAATGAAAAATACACGTATACGGATGGCGGAAAATGGCCGATGAAAGCCTCAAATCAAAGAAATGAACGAATGAGCGAAATTTTGTGCATGTGTATAAGTGTGTGTGTATGTGTGTGTGTATGTGTGTGTGGGGGTATCTGGGGAATGAAGGAAAGGACTTTGAGTAGCCTGCTAGAAAAGTCAATGTCACATGTGACATATGGAAAATAAAAGTTTAATACTGTAATTAATGACTACTAAAATGTTGGTCGTTATTTGTGTATATAGATCTGATCTTATAAGAGACAGAAAATGTATTTGGCAACGAATATTTGCAATTTATTCGATGAATTTAGTTTTCATTGGTTGCAAAAAAATAATCATACAAAGAATCCCATTACTCTGAATAAGAGTAGTACTTACGGATGCCAACTGAAGTTTTTATATATCTAAAACTGGCTCAAATGAAATGTAGTTAATGTAGTTTGTAGTTACATACATACTTATAAGTATACATACACACGAGCAGGAATTTCCCATTTCTTCAGTTTTTATTGATAACGCAATAAATTTGACTTTGAAGAGACTTTGCAAATATTCCATTTGTCGTATTTATCATTTAAGTTTGTTTTTGATAAATTAAACATGTTTTATTATCAACTCATCAATTTCATGAATTTACTTTTAATTTGAAATTGCTATTCTTAATCTTATCAATTTTTAGTTTAGCTTAGTTTCAAAATTCGTTGGAAAGTGTGATAAATATCAATTGCTGTAGCTGGGCACGCTTCTCTTCAAGTTACGAGTACTTTCAATGTTCTAAGGGTTTTAAAGTGTTAACAATTGATGTCTTTGATATGTAGATAGCTCAACTTTACGGATATTCCAAGTACTAAAGTAAACATGCGCCACTCGACGGTATTAATACTTATTGTTAAGTGAGTGTCATTCATAATTTCATTCTTATCACATTTGAATTGTGATAAGCAGATACGTGTAGTAGATACTGGCACTATATAAAAGGTATTTCTAACTGAACATTTAGTTTAACTTATAGTTTCAACATGTTGCGACATCAACTAATTGTTTTTGCTGTGATCAGTCTTGTTCTATTGCAATTGCATCAAGTTAACAGCGATGGAAACGGATGCAAAGCCAACTTCGTCCAGGTGGCCGGCAAGTGTCTGTCAACCAGTCTAAATCTGTACAACTGGAATCAGGCAAATCGTCACTGTAGCTCCTTGAATGCTGGACTCCTCAGCCTGGAGAATGATGCGCAGCTGCAGCAGATCTCCAATTGGCTGAATGTAACAGAGCCGTGGATCTATGAGTTCTGGACCTCGGGCAATTCGCTGGGTCACAAGGACGCATTCTACTGGCAAAGTACAGGCGAGCAGGCAAAGTATTTGCCCTGGTCAACGGGTCAGCCTCAGCTATCGAATGGCGACTGTCTGACTCTTTATGCCAACGACCACAATCTCTCTGGATTTTTCAATTACCGCCTGTCAGTCAGGGACTGCTCTGCAACTGCACCTTTTGTTTGCGAGCAACGTAACTAGACTTCAATTTGATTTAACTCAATACTGGAACCTCAACACCGATCAAACTCAGGCCTAAACGTAATTAATTTCCTCTTCAATAAGCTTGCAGCACTTCTTTTTAATTTTGGCTGAAATTCTCTCTTCTGCCTAAATTTTTAAACTAACAATTTCAATGTAATCTTTTTGTAACCAAATAAAAGTTGCTTATTTTCTACTTATTTTGTAGTTTGTTTTCTAAAAATTATACTTGAAGCTTTTCACAATGATACAAATATATTAATTAATAAATTATGAATTCAGTTGTACCAATACTCATATTGTTCATACATAGGAATGTCAGCAATTACCTCACACTGAGCATTACAATTGCTTCATTTGATAATCGTAAAAACGTCCTTATCAATCCATCACTCCGACGCACTTTCATTACCATATGTTCTTTTATAATTTGGTATTCAGTGCCTCAGAATGTCTGACGTGGTCAAGTGTATGTTGCGGTATTTTTACTACTATGCTCGGTTCATGGGCGTGATTAACTTCGATGTCGATACAAGGACAGGTCGGGCACGAATCACTCGACGAACTACAATCTATGCCGCGCTGATGAATGTGATGACGATTGGTTCAGTGCCATGGCTGCTGAACAGTCAAATGATTCACATATTCTGGTCGAGAGCTGGCTTCCTGCATGAGTACATCTTCCTGGCCATATTGTGTGGACGCGTGCTCTGCTTTGTCTTGTCCATATTAACACGTTGGTGGCAACGTCCACTCTACGTTCGTCTGGTGAATGCGATTCAACGGTTGGCGAAACAAAAGCCACAAGTGATGAGATTGTGGGGACGAGGAGTCGTATCCAAAGGTCTCAGTGTTTTCTTGTCGGAGTTATTTCAAATGATATTCGGATTGTATGTTTTAATCGATAAATTGACGCTTCGAATGTTCTTTGGCATCGCAGTTCTTGGGGGAATCACAGCTCAAGTCAATGGTATAATCTCCCAATATTATTTCGCTCTGCTGAACATCCATGGACATTATATCCTGATCAATGAGGAGCTACGTCTATTGCTGGACGAGACTCGGACTCTGGAAACGGAGAACCGAAAGGGTGTCTATATTACAAAATGTTGTGTCCTCGCGGATCGTTTGGATGTCATAGCTGAAGCACAATTTCAACTGCAGGCTTTGGTTCAGCAGATATCGAGCCTTTTTGGACTACAGATAATGTCCATGTCCATTATCTACTACTTGTCGATAGTTGGCCTCATCTACTTCACCTTCTCCGAATTTCATGCCTCCACAATCACTTCCATGTGGAACTACTGGGGATTAGCTTTGACCATCATCGAATTTATTTTTTACTTCATAGACATGGACATCACAGTCAAAGTTATCTATGCTGTTCTAGATCTGCACGCGGAGATGATAGATCTTCTCTCTCAGTATACAGTGATTGCTACCAGATTGGATGCGCGTCTGGATGCGGCCGTAAGAATTCCCAATTCTAAGATCTTCAAAGTAAACCACTCTTTTTTTACAGTTCGAGAGCTTTAAACTGCAATTGGCTTGGAATCCTTTAAAGTTCTCTGTGCTGGGCCTCTACACCGTGAAAAAATCGAGGCTCGTTTCAATGGGCAACTCCATTGTCAGCAGCTCTTTGGTTCTGGTTCAGTATGATATACAACATTTCTAAATATCAAGCAGCATACGAATTATAAAACTTTAAAATATAAATTTAAAAAAAGATTTTTTATTATTATTAAAAAAAAAAAACAAGCTGAAATAATAAGAAAAAACTGAATAACATTTTTATTTGCTGTTTTTATAAGCAACAAGCAGGAAAGGCAATAGTTGAGCCCCCGCATATACGATACCCATTAGTTATTTAAATAAGTGTAAAATATTTGTATTGCATACTTTTAGGCACTTACATATTTTGCTTAAAACTTAAATCTTGCTACGATTAAGTAGCATCTCATTTTCTTGGTTTTTATGTTTATTATAAATTAAAATAATGAGTGAAATTTTGAAAGAAATTTAATTCAATTTTCTCAGGATTCATTTTTGGATACTTAATGTATTTCTGCTTAATATATTACCCTTAATTATACGAAGATTATTCTGTTAACTATTGTTGCATTCCGTGCTCTATCAACGTTTTGTTGGGACTGTCTGTCAGCTGCTCATTTGTAAGGTTCCATTTCGTAGTTGACCATCATAGTTAATATTACGAGTATATCAGCTAATCTGCACATCGGATCAACTGCTGTGTATTTTCATTAGTTCATTAGACCTTCTGATGCATTAGTCGCAACTGAAAAGTTCTGTTCAGTCACTCAGAATGTTCGACTTGGTGCAGTTGATGTTACGGCTGTCCTATTACTACTCGCGGGTTCTTGGCGTGATCAACTTCGAGATTGACAACGAAACTGGAGAGGCTCGGATCACGAGTCTGGCTACGATCTATGCAGCTATTGTTAACTTGGCCATATGCTGCCTGCTGCCTTTGCTGTCTCGCAGCGAACTGATCCACATAATGTGGAATTATGCCGGGTTCCTCCACGAGTATCTCTTCCTGGTGGTCATGGGCATGCGAATCATCTGTGTTCTGGCCACGTTGTTTAGTCGCTGGTGGCAACGTCGCAAAATCATTCGATTGGTGAACGCCTTTCGACGGTTGACGATTCGGAAGCCACAAGTTATTCGACTGTGGCGACTTGGAGTCACTAAGAAATTCATCAGTATTATTGTGACTGAGACTGTGCAAATGATGGGCACCATTTTTGCCCTCCGACGTTTTCTTACCCTCAATTTGATCTTGAGCATCATGGCGGGTTATACGCTGGCAGCCCTTGTCAATGTCATAATATCGCACTTTTATTTCGCAATGCTCAACATCCACACCCACTATGTGCTCCTGAAGCAGGAGCTACGCTCGGTGCTAACTGAGATCCGATCCCTAGAGTTTGAGCATCGAAGGGGTACTTTTATGAGTAAGTGTTGTTCCTTGGCCGATCGATTGGAGGATATTTCCAGAACACAATCAGAGTTGCAGACACTAGGCGATCATATGGCTCAAGTTTTTGGCATCCAAGGCCTTTGCATATCAGGCAGTTCTTACGTGTCATCTATTGGATGTATCTACTTTAGCGTCTCAGCTCTGAAACGAAGCGCAGAACAGCAATGGAGCCCTCTGTTTTTAATAATGCTCACATTCGAAATAGGCGCTTATTTTGTGGACGTTCTGATCACCATCTACAATATATATCATGTCATAGAAGATCATGCAGAATTAGTGAGACTAATGGAGCAATATACGACATTTGCACCGGGATTGGACAAGAGACTCGATGCGGTCGTAAGTGTAAAATACTTTACATCATAAATTTAATTAATATCACTCTTTCAGTTTGAGAGTTTTCAACTTCAACTGGCACGGGATCCGCTGAAAATCTCCATTCTTGGCCTTTATGAAATGAATAAAGCATCTGCAATGTCTATGACTAATTCAATAGTCACCAGCTCAATTGTTTTAATTCAATATGAATTGAAGAATTGTTTAAATTGATAAGTATAAAGTTAATTGATTTATGTATTTAACGTCAACTAAAAACAGTCGACAGAGAAAATGAAAAGAATTATTTAAATTTAAATATAAATATAAAATACGAATATGAAACTTAGAATAAACCTACATTAAAAACAATTTTAGATTTGTAACTAAAGAAATATAAAAGATTAATTAAATAAAATAAAATATATATGTATAAGTTAAAATAAATATAAAGGTAATTGAAAAATATATAATTTAAAATAAAGAACAGAAATGAAATAAATAAATGATTACCTTAAGTGATTTCTTGTTTAAAGGTTGTTTAAGACCATCGGCTTTAAGGGTCCTTTATCGATCTGCACACTTTGACTGTCTGTGTGTGTATATGTCTGGTGTGTGTGTGTTGTTACCTCCTTTCAACATGAATGAAACGAAGCTTGGGGCAATTCATGAGACAGCCAACAATGGAAACACAATATTCTTTGGACAGACGGACATAGTTTGAAGCCTGGATGTGTCTGATTTTTCGGAATAAGAGAGTATATCAGTGTGTGTCCTTGTGTGTGCTCCTTGACGATGTTCTGAACGTCCACGATGCCCAAAAAAAACTCAGTAAAATGAGTGAAAGCGACGGTGAGAGTTTAAAAAAATGTCAACTGTGAACACAAGAAAAAAGATCCGTGGTTCTAGGATAAAAGTTCGGTAATTTTAGAATTTCTTAAATCATGTACAAAATACTTGATTTAAGAACGATTTTTCGATTCCTTTTCACGAATATTTCGTTTATCGATTTTTATAATAATTTATTCAGTGTTTTAACAATAATATCCTGAATACAGGTTTAAAAATATTTAAATCAAGATGATTCAACTTAAATTTTAGAAATATTATCTTTTTTTTCTGTGTGGGAGTATCTGTGTCAATGGTATGTGTAATTGCTGGCAAGCCAACCGATAATGGCAGTTTCGTACAGTGAATACTCGTGTGTAAGAATGTGCATGTGTGTGGAATATGGACATGAGAATGGTTGTGGTAATGGGTGATGGGTAATGGTGGATGGGTAATGGGTGATGGTAATGCCTTGCCGGGATTCCTTTGTGCTGCGATTGCCAGGCATTTATAACTTGGCAACTTGTCCTCGCCCAGAACGACACTGACAAATCCTGTCGCATCGCATCGCTCGATGGAGCGTCAATTTCTTGCCACAATGGCAAATGGCAACAAAATAAACGAGCTTCCATTCAATTTTCCACGAGCACGAGTACGAGGACTACGAGTATTCCGGCTTTGGCTCTGGCTCTCCGGGTCTGGGTCTGATTCGAGCTGCTGTCAGTTTAGCATAAGTCGCTGTTTCATCCGGAGGCCAATAATATGCATTGCCAACTGGCTGACGGACGGACAGACGGACGGACGGATGGACGGACGAGCGTAACGCCAATAAGCTCACAATGACATTTTAGCATAATGCATTGCAGCAGCTTCAATTGAAAGCCAAAACCAACAGCACGACAAGGACAACAGCAACAACAACATCTCATTGAGTGTTGCCTCCTGACACTATCGATAGCTGAGAGGGGATGAGAGGGACTGGAGGGGTAGAAGGGGGTTTATAACATGGAATGGATGTATTGTGCATCGTGTTCAAGTGAAGTGGCAAATGCAACTTCAATTGGGTCTTATCTATGTGTATCCAAAGCCTCTGAGCACATGCCCCTCTGTAAAATGACCCCGATTGTAATAATATGTACAAATGCTTTACATGAAACTGGTCAGACGAGTTACGAGCTACCCGGCTCCTTTCTTGGCCCGATTTCAGTTGGCTTAGAGTGTCAAATGGGCTTTAGCTGGATGGATAGCGTTTGTAATCAATACAACCAAGCAGATGGCTTTGCCATGCAAATATACTCAAGTATTTATTTTGATTTGTATAGACATTACAAAAAGGATAGGATGCTATAACAGAGAGTAAAGTAAAAAAAAAAGACTGCTAAATATTACATTTATTTAATTTAAAATTATTCAATTACACAACTTGAACTAAACAATGAAATAAATTGGAAACTTGTTCGCCTCAAATTACTGATTGGAATTGAGCTAAACTTTATATTTTATTTACAAGTTTGAATACTTAACATGTCCAAATATGAATGCGCCTGTTGGTCGGAATTTTCAATCTGCCGGCCTTCGAATTTGGATTACAGCATAACTAGCAAAATACGCGAGTATTACTCGGCCCGGTGCGCATTCTCAAAAATTCATAGGAAATCCCACAGCCCGTGCAAGAAAATGAAAATTAAATTGAATTTCCAAAAGGCACGCACATAAATCCGATGGCAAAAACCGTGGATACAACGAGCACCATAAAAAAAAAACAGAAGCAAAAGAAGAAAAAATGAAATCAGAAAGAAAGCGCAGTGAAATATACGATGAGATGGCGTCAGATGAAAACTTGTAGTTTGCTTTTTGCCGAAGGCCAAAAATTGTGCTCAAAAGTATCATAAATATTTGATTTTCACATTTTACAACGTCTCTTCTGTCTGGCCGGATGTCTGTCTGTCTGTCTGACTGTCTGTTGAAGGCAGTCCTTGGTTTGGGTTTGGGTTTTGGGAGCCAACAAAATTGATAAGTTTCAATGATTACGTTTTAAAATTGATATAATTTGTGCACAATTTTGCAGCAATTGGCAAATGTCGCGTACGTGATGAGATTTTCATAAGCGATTTTCGCTAACGTCATCAAACTGCATTCGACAAACATCAACTGGAAAATAGCTATGGATATTTTCATCAGTTATGCGCATTGGATGACATGGAAAAACGGAATTTAACCGTCTAAAAGCTCAAAAGATAGAACAGGCCTGAATATTCAGTAAGGAAGGGACATTCAGAAGGTAAATTTAATCAGCTATAAATCTCTTTTAAAAAATCAGGAGTATATGGACAAAAGTTTTGATTATAAAGCATTGTATGATACGATTTCGAAATACCGGTACGATTTCAGTTTACAAAACAATTTTAAACAATGGAAGAGATATGTTAATTTGAAAGCAAATACTCAATAATTTTAAAAATTAGTATCTTTTAATTGAGATCAATATCTAAATGATATTAGGACAGATGTAAAAATTAAATTAAATGTTAAAAAAGATAATTACACCTTAATAACATGCTTAAATTTTATGCTTAGCCGAATCGAAATTAACCGTTATGCCTGCATCGGTTTCTTAACGGATACTTCGGTTGAAATAATTTTGCTTTTAGGATTTCTGTGTACTAAAAAAGTTTTGCTTCGGTTACGCTTTTAGTTATGGTTACCGATTTTAATCGGCTAACACCGGTTAACGGTTACGGTTATAGTTACTCATCTAAATTATATGATTTTTGACATATTCCTACACTGCCCATATTTTCTAAGAATGACTTAAGTAGGAAATGTTGTCTCCGTAAGATTCAGAGTCTTAATGTTTTCATTAGGGTTGCAATTCAACTGGCCATCATATAGGAAAGGCTCTTAAGAAGCGCTCGACTGAGTGTGTGGGATTCACATTGGCACAAGCCGGTGCTCGTAAATACTTTTTATGTACACCTGCACATTACAAACTTTAAAATTTATGTGTGTTTACAAGGCTCTGTACGGAGTTTTGCACCGTACCGTGTACGGTTCCCGTATTTATGGATGTGGCGCCGTGAATGTTGCGGCATATTTGGTTTCGGCGTGCGAAATGCATTTTATGAATCTTTTATGGCTTTTAATGTGGAGACACCTGCAGACACACACACACACAGAGAAAGATTGGCGCCACCTGGCGCTGACTTTATGCGGCAGTGGCGTCACACAATCAACGCCCTCGCCAAAACGGCAATGGAGCTCAGCAGCTTGATGGGTGTTGTCATAAAAAGAGAGGAGTGCGGGGAGTTGGGCACCTTTACCTTTATGGCATATACGATATGTATGTATGTAGCTGGATGCTGGATGCGCAATCTGCTCACGCGCCAGGAGCGTATATCATCCTGGCCTAATCCTTGGTGGGCATGGCTCTTTCACTAAGCGCTGCACATGAAATATTCCCACCCGAAATAAGTTGAAGTCCAAGCAACAAAGTTGCTGCTGCATTTTGATTTATGTGCTACCGTCTCTTAAAGTACTAAAGTATTTACCACTGCCACGCCCACTCATTAGTTTTGCGGCCAGTGGCAAATGAATGCTTATCCATGTGGATATAAAATAACGATGTCGCTTCCTTCCGTCAACCATCGAAGATTGTGATTCCAGCATTAATAAATGCAACTGTCGCAGTCGAAGCAGCAGCATCATCTGCAGCAGATTCAGCAGGAGATTCAGCTGCGAATTCAGCAGCAACTCTGAAGTGCACTTGTTGTTAAATTATTTGCATCTCGAGTGCACTGGCAACCTGCAAAGAGGAGCCGGAACACCACAATATCTGCAACAAGAGATTAAAATTCAGACCAAAGCAGATAATAAAATTGTTCTACAATAAATATTGTATATTAAACGAAATTCATTCAGTCGCTACAAGTGGATATTATATTATTATAGAGAAGTACTTGCAAAGTTAAAAAATAAAGCAAGAAATACGACTATTTTATTAAAATTGTAATAAATAAATCTAAAAAAAATTAATTGTATATTATAATAATTTAAAGCTCCAAGAATTTAATTAAATTACACTAGACTGGGATATTTTGTTCTTAATAAATGGATATTATATCATGATAGAGAAGTATGTACTTGGAAAGCAATTAAATAAATCTACGAATTCAATAAATAAGAAATTTAATTGTATATTATAAAATATTTTAGACCCAGGAATTTAATTAAAAAACTTTTAATAAAAAATTTAATGCCATATTTTAAAAAAAACTATAGACCCAAGATATTAATTAAGACTTTCTTATTTGGAACATTTTGTTAATATAAAATATTATTTTTATTAAATATAATAAATTAATATAAAAGAATTTTATAGACATTGTCGGAAATTATAGACAATTATAGACAAGCTGTAGACGAGTGATACATTAAAATCAAACTCAATATAGTATAAACTCTAGCTTTTTTTACTGCTTTTGATAAACATATCTCAACTTTAAATAAAACGCAATAACATTCAATCGATTCAAAAACTCTCATTTAAACTTAACTTGTCCTTACTTAAAACACAAGTGTGCATTTCAAAAATTTCTTAGCCCTAAGCACTTGTAAAGTAACTGAAGCAAAATGACAACAATCTGTTCCACATGCAATGATGCTCTTATGTTCTTTGCCTGGCAGCCAAGTGGGCCAAGGGACAAACTCAAAAGGCTTATCGAGAGAGATGTCATCCATTTGAGTGCTTGGATGCGCACTCGAATGTGTAATCAATAGCCAAATTAATCATGTGAAATGCTGCGCATTAAAATAATTACATTTCGTTACATAGGTGAGCAATATTTGGACAACCCTTCAGCCTCTCATCGCAATACTTGACCCAAATTCAATTATGTGTGTGCTCTCGTATGCAAAAGTAAGAGCTTAAAATCACTTGCACTTTTTGTGTCACTAAAAAACAAAAAGTGCAATTCAATTTCATTGTCATTTCATCTTCAGTTGGACGGAAGGATTGGTACTCTAATTGCATCAGATTGCAGTTGCCAGTACCAAGCTCCAAGTTGCCAGTTGGAATTTCAGGATGGCAGTGACAGTTGCTAGACTCACATCCGCATCCGTTGATTTTCAATTCGCGTAATTTCTTTTGCTACACTTCATCCGCCAGAGCAAACGTGAGCGAAATTTAAATGGCGCTGACTTCGCAGCTGACTGAGCTCAGCTCAGTTGAGTTGAGTGACAAGAAGGAACGAACATCAAACGGTAAGAAAAACAGCTAAGCACACTTAAATCGAAATTGATTGACTTTGAAATACCCAATAATTGGTCGGAAGGTTTTTTAATGTTGAGTATTGCCCATTTTGGCATGGGAAATCAAGGCTGTAAACCTGTTTTTAAATATCTACACACAAATTTGAGTTTTCCAATTACAATCATCACAACTTGAGTCACATTTAAATCATAAATTTAGTTGGAGTAATTAAAATGTATTAAAAATTAAATTAATTTTAAAAATTAAAGAAAAATGAAAATAATAAATGTCAGAAATTTTAATTTTTTTTCGGTTGCATATGGGCATTTCCATACTCGCGCACGGGACATTCGTACACATTCATAGTAAAAAAACGGTAAAAAGGAAACGGTTTTTTTTTCTGATGAAGGGCTTAACATATAGCGTTTGATTAGCTCTTTCATTGGTGCAAAGAGTGATTTTGGGTAATTTTTCATTTTAAAAATAATAGAAAAATTCAAGTGATTCGCACGGGACACAAAACGGAAGTGACTTGTGAGGTCAACCAATTCAAACGCCAATTTCAGCGAATCCAGAGGCAATATTTTAATGCAACTTATTTCTAACTCTTGTGCATTATGACCTCTTAAAAATGGTTATGATTTTTTTCAAAGATGACTTGCACTTTTTTTTAAATTCAATTTGACGTAAATTCGCACGGGACATCGCACACGGGACATTTTTTACCATCACTTTTTAATGTTCTTTATGTCTCTCTATTTAAAAATTATATGTCCAAAACAGCCCGAAAAACTTATTTAAATTAAATTTTCAATATATTTATTTGAATTAAAATGGTTCATGTTAAAATTTTACTGTCCTACTAAGTGTAATCGTTATAATACAAACGGTCCATTTTGGAAGTCAATTTTTAAGAAAATTGACATAAATATAAAAGTGAATTTATTCCAATGTAGAATCTATATGTTCATCCTATTGAATTTTTTCCAGTGTATATTGCTTAAATAAATAACTTAAATACATTTCTGGAAGAAAATTTCAAAAGATGTGAATTTTTGATCAATTTTACGTTTTTAACCGCGGTGGACCTTTCTGTGGAAATGCCCATATACCCTCTACACTTTGTGAGTACAGGGTATAACAAAACGAGTATTGAGCAACAAATTGAAAATGTGCAATCAACAAATGACTTGATGATAACTGCAGTCATTGAATATTTTGTATTTTCCCTGACGACGGAAAGATGTGAAGCAATAAAACGATTCTGGAAAATTATTAGTGTTGTTGAGATAACAATTTATGATATCGTATAATAACTAGCTTTAATTTGACAGGTAAATCAATTTGTAGCCGCAATTAATCAACTGGGGCGTGGCTTAGCTGTAAGGTTGCCCACACACATACCCACACAAACATACACACACACACACATGTAGCAATTTAATTTCCTTGTCGGAAAAGACTAGAAAACTGAACTATTCGGAAGAGAGGCGAGTGTTTTTGGGGTGCTGTTGGGGGGGAGACTATGGGAAACGGGGTCTTTGAAGTTCATGTTGTTTGTCAAGAAAATGAATTTCACTTGACGGCGATTATGTGGCAGCCATTCAGTCAGCCAAGTTGTGTAGCTGGCAAAAGTTTTGTAAAACATTTCCGATATTTCAAATAACACCGAGCCAAAGAAAGCAGCTGAAACACCACGTCGCCCACTTACCCACTTGCCACATGCCTCATCCTCTGCTCATCATCTGCTCTGCTCATTCCACTGCCAAAGTCCATGTCGAGCGTGTCGTCTAACCAAAATGCCAAACACGAATACCAAACGGAACACTGCCTGACAGCAGCCCGGGTGGTCGAGGGATAGCGAAGGGTAAAACTTTTGCCTAAATCACTTAACAGAAAACAAGTGTTGGCATGTGCCCTTCTACTACTAAGAATTTACCAACCCCAACCCCTCCCTCAACCATCTCTGTTCTATCAGAAAACTTACTCTGCGCCGCCTTCTCAATGAAAAGTTTTTTGTTTTTGCACTGCGAGAATACGAAGGCAATGAAATATAATAACAAGAAATAACCGGAAGCAGTACGCAGGAAGCGTGCTGTTTGACACACCGCACACATACAAACACACACACACACTCCTCTCTTATCACTCCCTTATCCGATGTCATCATGTCGCCCCTTGTGCAACCGGTTGCGAGTGCGTAAACAGAAAATCAATTACATGTGCATACAAAGTGGCGCCCACTAGCGGCCTGCAGCTGCAACATACTTACGTTTGTATGTATGTATGTGAGGGGATTTACATTAATTACAGCACGAAAAGCTTTTGACTTTTATTGTGACATAGATAGGCCTGGCAACTAAGAACGTTTATAAAACCCATGAATATTTCACTCACCCACGGGAAAAAGCAAACTTTTAAAAGCATGCTAAGAAACGACCAAATGTCCATTTAGTTAGCCATAAACACACACATCATAATACTGAGGAGGCTTCTGAGTTGGGTCGCCATCAGACCTCTTGACTTCAGTTTTTCCAAGCTCAAATTGAAGAAAACTATAAAAACTCTGGGCCTAGTTCGATTTGGAAATCGCTTACATAATTTATGAATGATATTCGCATATTTGAATTGGAAACTACTTTCTTTTTCTAGTGCCTTCCAGATCTTCTTTTACTTGTACTGTTTGTCAGCAGGCATTGAATATTTATCGACTTTGATTCCCTTGCATCAAATTGAAAATGTGCCATTTCGTTTAATTTCGTTTTTATGCAAATCGATGGCAATATGCGGCTTTATTGGCATTGGTTATACCCTTTCGTATCCCTGTTGTCACCTCAATTGCCACGGACTGTTTTTTAATTAGCATTTTGCTTGGCGCTTGCAACATGTTGCATGATTCTGTGCGTATCTGTTGTCATGCATCTACATGGTTGCAGTTTGTTGTACGGCCATTGCAATTTATGTTGCCATGTTGCATGCCCCAAAACCACACGGCGGATGAAACACCGCAACGTGGCTTGGTCGCCATTGCCGGATCTCACTCCCTTCAGGCCCCTTTCCTCTTGTTGCACGCAACACTGTATTTATGAAAATTATCAAATTGGCACTGACTTGTTGAAAATTATATAAACCAATTAAACTGGTTTAAAAAAAATATCAAAATATTGCTTTAATTAGCTCCTTTTATATATTTTTTCTAAATTTGAAACAGTGAAACAAAAATGATAAAATCAGTATCTTAAGTTGGACTTATTAACTATAAATTATGAAATATGCACAGACTTGTTAAAACTTACATTAACCAATTAAATCGGTTTGAGAACAATTATTACCAAAAAATTAAAGCTATTTCATATTTTTGGTTGATTTGAAACAGCTAGATTCCATATTTTATCTATTTAGCTACTTCATGGAATTAAAAAAATTAAAAAAAAAATTAAAAACAACTAAAAATTTACATTTAAAATTATTATTGTTTATTTACTTTATTAAATCGGAAATCTCCTTCAAAATTATTTTCAAGTTTTCTATCTTTGTTGAAGTAAATAGCATTCCCAATTTGGCTACCCATCTTAGATGAGAGATTTCAACTTCATATTCTTCTTTTCGGGTAATTCTATGGCCTCCATTCTCTAGATTTCATCCATAGTCGTAACTGGAAGGTAAGCCATAGAAATTGGAACGTTCTTTCAGCACGTAATGGAAATTGTTATTTGTTGCATACTTTTGGGAGCGGCAGTAAAAGATTACAATTTGTTTGGCATACTGTATAATGCTTGATTCGTCTGAATGGCATGTAATTTCAGAAGCTGCCATAGAAAGCCATACAACATGGTGGGCGCTTCATAAAATTATTGAGATGCCTGTCCCGTTGTCTAGAGCATTCCGTCTTCTGCTTCTGCTCCTCTTATTTTTCTTGTTGTTCACCCATTCCAATGTCCATGCCAAGTGCAGTTACTTTCTGCTATCTGACAGCATTAAAAGTGTCTGCTCAAATTTCTAACTTGCCAGAGGAATTTCTACTGCCTTTTTCGCTCTTTGTGCTTTTGTTTATGTGTGTGTGCGTGTGTGTGTGTGTGTAGAAGTGGATGTGGATGTATTACCATTTTCAGTCTCCCCTCAGATCCTTTCAGTTGCACGCGAGAAATGTTTCGTGACAAAGAATTTCAAAAACTGTAACAGAAACAGAAGAAAAACGTCGGAAAGAAAGAGAGAGACATTGTAAAGCGTTGCAAGTAGCGCAAAACTTTGAAGTTTTATTAAAAATACACACCGCAACATTCTTCAAGAACTTTGCACACGAAAACGTGAGATAATTTAGAAAGTCAGGTAGAGACTTCAGCTCCGGCTCCTACAGCTGGCCGGGATCCGAGCACTTGTGGGCAGGTGAATGGCGGCGTCGTCGTCGTCGTTGTCCCTACCGCAGTAGAGTGTCAAGTACTTTGGATAAACTTTTGTGACAGCTCAATTTGGGCAGGAAGAAGAAATCGTATGAGGTGCGCGTTGTGCTGTGTTGTGGTTATGTCAGGAATATTAGAATATTAGTTGATAGTTTGCTGGCATCTAATGAGGAGTTGTTACCAAGAGTGCGGACTGCTAATGACAATGTAATTAACGCAATTAGTGCGAGTCTATGAGGCAACTTGGCTTTAAGCTTGCTTTGAGCCATCATAATAAATGTGAAAGGCCGTACTTAATATAATTTGTCGCGGATAAAACACAACATTTAATAAATTTTCTGCACAACTCTACGACATCAATTATCATGCCACAAATAGACACATGCCTAGGCAAACAGAGCTCTATCAGCTGCAATTGAAACCCAACAAGGACAACAGCAACAGCAGCAACAACAACAACAACAGTCCGATGCACTTAACTGACAGTTCCGCCCACGTTCTGATCCTGAACATTAACATCATGTTGTGGTTATGGAAATTAGCCTGAAAGGATGACAAACATTGTGCGTGGCAAGATTTATGTCCAGCCCGAGAAACTCAAGTACACAATGCACCATTTCTCAGGCACATATCCTGTGAAATGGGAGCAGCAACTGAACAACAGAAGTTGTGCCCAGAGGAATGTAGGCAGGACTGGCAACTGCTTCCATCTAATTGGTATTTATTGCTGTTTAAATGCAACCAAAACTTGTTGCTACTTTTCACCTCGTATTTCATTAGATTTTCCCAACAGCAGGCAACGGCAACGCCCCCAAAATGTCGGATGCAGACACTGATCATTTCGGATCAGCCAATGGCAGATGAATGCTATAATTAGAATGCGATCTTCAGCAGCGAGAAAAAGAGAGCAAGCATACTTAAGATACAGATGCACAGATACACGGATACTTGAGTATTTATGTGTGTATGTGTGTGAATGGATATCTTGTGGATGCGAGCAAATGTGAATGCTCAGAGATCTTGAGGCTAATTTCAGTGGGCACACGACTTTGGCACGGTTTAGTATCGTCGCGACAATTATCGTAATTAACTCGTTTATGTGTTGTGTGCTAATCCAATTAACCAAGTTCGCAGCGCAGGATGCCCCCTAAAAGACGCCGAGAGACAACAAAATAAATTAATTCAATCAGCAGCCAATTAGAAAGACAAATGAAGAATTTCAACACACAATATTCGCATACCTAACTCAATTGTGTTGCATTCTATTCTTCTCATCATCATCATCATCAGTGTCGTAGCAATTGTTCAATTAGCCAAAACATTGATTGTTCAAGTGGTTTAAGAAATTTTAATTCAATTTGCCAACCATGTTAAACTATCAGCAGCAACTGCACTCGTTGCCCGTCGGCAATGCCGGCAATTTCTACTATGCCGCATCGGCAATGCCGTCGGCAGCACCCAACTCATCCGGACACGGACCTGTATCCGGACCAGCATCTGCATCCCACTCCCTGTCATCCGTTGAGGTAGCGTTTGCCTCACAGCCACAGACATTGGAGATGGAGCAGAAGCTACACGACGCATCCTACAACAAGGATAAGCACAGCACAAACCGAAGGGAACTCGACAAAATGCATCGGTTCTCAGTCGACAATCTCATTGAACTGAAGCAGGATGCTTATGCCAAGGGTAAAATGCCCCTGGAACTGTCTAATAATTTTGGTAATTATATTAACACAGTCAATTAAGACATTCTCAACATTTATAATGAGTTTGAGAACGAAATCAGGTGTATTTTAACATTTATGCACTTTAAGATCAAATTTCACGTAAAGTCTATATTTTGGACTAATTTTTACTAACCAATTCGATCTTATCAATAATATTTGGAAATATTTGTATAAAACTCTTAGGCCCGTTTTTCAATGTCTAATAAGGTGTTTGATAACTATTGAAAATATATTTTGATGTAATATGTATAGAAATTACTGTCAAATTTTAAATTATGTCTTAGATACAGTTTATATGTACATTAAAAAAACGGCTCTTAATATATTTCATCCCATATTCTTGTTCATAAACTAGCAGGTAACTGTTTTATGACGTTATATTCTCTGATACTACAATTTTCCTTTGACTTATTTTCGAAATTCTATTAAACGTAAAAATTTATTTGTTGAGTCGAATAAATCTGTTAAACGTACCAAAAGATTTGTATTATATTCCATTCAAAATCTGAATTTTTTGTTCCTATTCGCTTTAATTTTTTTAAGTTCTTCTTTTTTAGTTTTTTATTTTATCAATATTGCAGCTATGTAGTCTTTTTATTGAACGCATGGGGCTGTCTGCTTCAGGGTGGCAATCATCAGGCATCAGGCATTCCATGTCATCGTACTATACTTTTTTCTTAACCCAACCAAATCTCTTACCCACGCCATTTGTCTCAATTTGTCAGTGGAGCTGTCCGCGGAGTTGCATCGTAGATCAGCGGCAAGTTATGTGTGTGTAGTATGCCGAGCACTCCATAGACAACTGCAGTGCCCAATGAGGTCCCCAGGGATGAGGGGGAAAACGAGATGTTTAATTTGAATTGCCAGCGAATCGGGCAACGAGCGATAAAAAACAGTTGCAGCTTAATAAAAAAAACGAACACGAGAAGCGAAAATCGAAAGGGAAACCTCAATCAGAAAAGCATGAAGTGGGTTAGGCATGGGAAAGGGAAAGCGAGTGGAACTGCGACTGGCACATGTTACAATCCGAGCAATGACAAAAATAAACACACGCCTCTGGCCTCAAACCATTTACAGCACACGCGGGATAGGAACCAGGAGGAGCAGGAGTTGAGCTGGAAAGGGGGCAACAACTGCTACTGGTTGGCAACTGTCTCTCACTCTCACTCTCGCTCCCTCTCGCTCTGGTCGTTTATATGCTCCACTTGGAAAATATAGGCATTGGACGATGCTGGGGCGCTTCTTTCTTTCGGTTGTTCAAAGGCATGCAAGGCCTCTGAGGGAATATCATGTCAGCTTTGATTACGTTTTGTCATGTTGACAATGTTGAAGTGCTGTCTGTTTGTCCGCTTGTCCGTCTGTCCGCCTGTACCGCTTTCTCTGACTGTCTGCAGTCGGAAATGCTACCGAAAAAGGAACAAACAACGAAAAACTAGTGATTGAAAGACGACTTGTGATAGCATTGCCATTGCCAGCGATCACAATGGGACGCGCATATTTCATAGCAAATTATGTCGCTGACAAGCAGAACAGCAACAGCAAACACAACAACAACAAGGACAACAGCCAGGCAAACAGACAACACGTCGCCTGCGTCAGAGAGCAGCGCCTTTAATGTTGACAACCTGCCGCCTTCGGTTGAGGCACGAGACACGAGGTACACTGAAAGAAAAAAGTCATTCTAAGATTCAAGTTTAAAATCCTTGATTTTAGCATGTATTTTTGAAGTATGTGTGGTAATCTGGCATCTTTATCATTTATATACCCACAGATTACGATATTTTTTAAGTTTAAATTATTATATCGACAAACAGACAGTAATAAACTTTATATTATGGATTGCAAAGATCTAATTAATTAACTTAGTTATTATTGATTAGAATCCTACCACCCATCCATATATGCATTCCGAATATTATTGTTAATTTAAAACAACAGGCGGCAAACACTCAACATTTGATACTGTTTGGGATTTGATTTTATTCCGGAGTACCGAATTTTTTTTTGCTGTGTACGAGGTACGAGCCTACATAAAACTGTGGCTCAACCGCAACCACAACAACAACAACTATAGCAACAACAAAAAATGCATCAAGATGATGACACTGTCAACCATTTGGATTTGCAATTGGCGGCGGCATAAATGAGCGAAAGTCGCCCACATGTGGCACCTAGATGTCATGCATGAGATGCAACTGACACACACAGATACACACACAGAGAGATACAGTTGCAATCACCTACATAAATCACATATACATACATATTTACATATATCCTATCTTAGTTAGGTGTTTATATACTATACAAGTGCATGCGTGCGCGTAATATCATAAATTCTCAGCTCATTTTAATTCCAATTTATCATTTATGTGTTAAGCAGAGCCACAGACACGGTATATTTATTTATATTATCATATAAGCCTCATGATTCTCAGTCAATTGAATAAAAGAATCTTTTTAACAATAATATTAGGGACTTGAACTGAGATCAACGTTGTCAAAAAAGGTTCAGAGCTTACAGTTTTGTGTCAAAACTAAGAATTTTCTCTCAAAGTTCT
Organism: Drosophila subquinaria; assembly: GCA_037043405.1. Classification (NCBI taxonomy): domain Eukaryota; kingdom Metazoa; phylum Arthropoda; class Insecta; order Diptera; family Drosophilidae; genus Drosophila; species Drosophila subquinaria. The sequence continues at coordinate 458,934 of JBAMBL010000452.1, read as the reverse complement.
GAAATATTGAATATAAATTTGTATGCAATTTAAGTGAAATTCAAGCGAAAGCGATTTCTGTGACACCTCAGATAAATTGGAATACTATTGGCTACTTCTTCTGATACTTATTTAGCTCATAGAAGAATGCGTAATAACTCTGATCAAAAAATAACAAATATTGATGTGAGATTGTGTTTGTTGAGTCCACACCGATGTTATTTTTAAATAAAATAAATTATATAATTATAAAATAATTCGAATTCTTTACTATTTCTTAATCTGTTTATTACATACTATGGATATATACAGTAATCTTAACTATTATCTGAGTCGAAATATTAGTAACAATGATATAAGTGCTATTACTAAGATTAACCATAAGTTTATACTTAAAATTGAGCTTGTGTTGAAATGCATAATGGCTTCATCAGTCTTGTCATCATAATCGGTATATAGAACCGTTGCTGCCTCATTATTCTCCATAATTCTGGTGGTGCAATAGGCTACCAAGTCATCGGCCATACGGAAGGAATAGTCGATGCAGGTAATCCGACTGCGGGGATAACTCAGAGGCGTTGGTTTCCCGACACCCGCGAAACACTTGACGAATGTCGAATTGACGAAATCCAGCGTCTGGCATTGGGACACATCTGAGCTGCCAAAGACAACCAAATAATGTTTGGGATGCTTTTCCAAACTGAATACACTGTAGGGCTCTTCTTCCCTCACCAAATATCCGCCATATTTTTCCAGCAAATCCTCTGGATATCCGTCACTACAGATCATATTCCAGGTTTTGTTGAAGCTGCCATGACAATTCTGTTGGATAATTTGTCGACCAAATTTCCTCCGCATTGGCATTGTTAAATACGCTTACAATTTTGTTGTTGAAAAATTCTATTTCTTGATTATTCGAATAGAATCCATTTTATTATTTGAATTAGTTGACTACGATTGCTGAATATATTTTGGCTCAAAGAAGAATACGTAATAACTCTGATCAAAATATAAAACAGATTGGTGTAATTTTGGTTAAAAAGTCACGTATACAAAAATATATTTTCTAATCGAATCAATGAATTGATTATTAAAGATTATAAATAGCAAATATTTTAATAAGAGCTAATGTACAATTTCTTAGACTTAAGAACCGACTTCTTTAATATTATATTATAATGTAATAAATATCTTGGGGCCGTATCTTTAATTTGACGTTAAAATGTATATCTATCAAAATATCTATGCAATGGTTATCAAACACGTAGTTTAAATATTGTAAAAACGGGTCTTAAAGTGCAAATAAAAAAAGTTATATGCTAAATATAAAAAATAAATATATAATATATATATATTCTGCATATTCATAGTCTACGTAAATATATGTACATATCTGTTCTATTCCATACTTGTGAAAATTATTTCCAAAATGAAAATGCTTGGCCAGCGTTAGAAGTGAAATCAATTAGTGAAATTTGCCGCTCTCTTATTGTCGCTTAATGTCACAATTTCATTTTAATTAATAGATCGTAAATTTGTTGCGTTTGTTGGTTTGCTTTGTTGTTGGATTGTTGGATTGTTTGTCGTCGGGTTGGCACCTAAAATTAGTAGACAGCTGCCCGGCGATGTCATCGTAGAGAGATGCTAATATATATTTTATGACCCATGCCATTTGTTTATGACCTCCCCGATGACAATAAGCAAGGCAAGAGGATCAAACAGAATGCAAAATTTTATGGTTGCAAGGCCATAAAAGTAAACCAAATTCCTGAGCTGTCGAATTAATTGATGTCCGGGCTCTTATCGATTATTTACGAGCCTGTGGCGTTCCACGAATCTCACTAAAAGTGAAAGATTTCTTCTTAAATGGTTCCATAATTGTCTTCCGTTGCAGGCGGCGCCAGCGTTGAATTCCCCAACAATCTGGCATCGGGGCACTCGAGGAAGCCGCGTCGTAACCGCACCACCTTCAGCTCGGCCCAGCTGACGGCCCTGGAGAAAGTCTTTGAGCGAACGCATTATCCCGACGCATTCGTTAGAGAGGAGCTGGCCACAAAGGTGCATCTCAGCGAGGCACGAGTGCAGGTAAATTGAGGGAATATCCTACATTTCATTATGTTGATGGAAATCTAAATTATATCGAAATGTTAAAGTCATCAAAACAAAAATCAATTTTTCGATATATGTATGTATAGTCAAAAAAATTATCGAGTTAAATTATTTTTTGATATATTTTTACATCACAATTGAATAAAAACTTTGCAAATAAGCTACGATGAGCAAAGCAACAGTGAGTTATCGATCATTATGAAAATTTAATTAAATATCCCGATATATCGTCGAAAAAATATCGAGAAAATCGCTTCCACGAAAATCGAATATCTCAATTAAAAGATGCATTTTCATACAATTAATTGTAATCTGGCTGTTTCTAGGTCTGGTTCCAGAATCGTCGTGCAAAATTCCGTCGCAATGAGCGCAGCGTCAGCATTGGTCGCCCACTTCTGGATACGGCCACGCAGTTGGTGCCGGCTCCAATACCCAACAATATGCACAAATATCCGAATCTGGCCCACCACACAGCACCACCTGGGGCATATGCCCTGAACTTTGCCCCACTCGAGCTGCGTTCCTGCCAGAACTATACCAACTGTTATGCTGGATTCGGAACAAATCCGACCAGCAGCAGCGGAGTCTGCTCCTTCTTTGGAGCACCCAACTATTGTGTGGCCGCCAACTATGCAAAGAACGCGTATCCGACGCTCTGATGATGGCCCTCTTAATTTCAAATCGATTTCAATTAGCTAAATTGCAATATTATATTTAAGAATGTATTAAATTCATATTATACCTAACTAATATTTATATTTATAATAATGAGAAATTTCTTTCTTATTTAATTCATACTATTTTTTAATTATTTGTAAATTGTATACCTTCTTTTCAGATATGTACCAAAAATGTTAAAAGATTTTGATGACAATTTCTTTAATAATCAATTAATCAAATGACTGTTTATGTTATTTCTGCAGAATATAAAAGAATTGATTACCCTTAATTACTGTATGATTAATTTGTAAATTTTAATTATTCATTAGCCTATTTCAGTACAACTTCTAATGTGACCTTTTATTCAAAGACTCTCAAACTAAAGAGAAAACAAGCTAATTTATTAACGTTATTAACGTTGCATAATTTGCCCTTAAATGGATTCTTTTCAACTTTTCAGCTTTTCAATTATTGAGCTGTCAGTGGGCTGCCAAATTGACATTACTGATTTAATTATTTACTTGGATATATGTATGAATTAATTAAAAATTCATACTTAAACAGACAGTTGTATGTATCTGACAGATACACAGGTAGAGTGACTGTGTATGTGTGTGTTTGTCTATTACCCGCATGTGTTAATTTGTATAATAAAACTTAATTAAAGTCAAAGAAAACAAGCAAACAAACAAAAGGAAAGCAAAGGAAAACTTTGAGAAAAGCCACAGCACAACATTCACAAGGGCAAAGTACTTTGGGATTGTGGCCAACTCGCAATTAAAATGAAAGATTGGCACAATAAATAGAATAGAAACTACTATGTTGAAGTACCTGTGAGAAAATTGAAGTAAGCGTAAACTGAAAACCCGAAAGAGAAAGAGTTGAGAACGCAAGCAAAAGTCTGTGTCTCAAATCTCTAAATGCCAATGTAATTTATCATATGGCAAAGCTTTGCTCTAACTTTCTTTGCCATCTTATTTTAAGCACTTAAGGCAATAAGGTAGCTTAAGGGGAATTTCTTATATGCACACACACTCACACACACACCCCTTAATAGACAAAAGGTTAACAAGTACCATGTAAAAGTATAAATGCAAATAAAAGAAATTCCCTTTTCAACATGACAGAAGGGAACGCAAGGAGTTTGTTGCAAAAAATGCAAATTAACATTCGGAATGTAAGCGGTATCTGTCACTAATTTGCATAAAATGATAGAGAAAGAGAGAGAGGAAGAGGGAGGGTGTTATAGAGGGAGAGAGTTAGAGCGATGAGAGGTGGCCCATGTGTATTCAGCATTTTTACAATATTTACAAAATTGCAATAATGCTTCTTGAAAGGCAGCACAAAGCAAAAATGCGTTTTGTCCTTTTAGACACACACACACACATAAGATATAAAAGGATGGGAAATTAACTGAGGCACGACATTTGCTGACATGCTACATGTTGCAAAACTTTACATAGAGCAAAAAAAAAGGAAATAAAAAAGAAATGAATAAGATAGAAGAACCTTAAATACACTTTTCACTCAAATAAAAACTCAATATATAGAGATTGATTTATTTGCGGTTTGAGCGAGTGATTGACAATCAACGCCCTTTAGTTTTTGCAATAGTTTTCGTTGAACATTCAGTTAGTCTTGCAAAAAGTTAAAGTAAGTTTATAAGACCGCCGATTTTCCGAATATCGTTTAATATTTATATTCAAATACTAACGTAATTGAAGAGTGAAAAAGGTTTCCTTAAGGGACTACAAATCTCATGACCATATTACTAACGTGCTTCCTTTAGTAGGGTATAAAAGAAATGCCACATACGTTGCACCACACAACAAAAGAGAGAAATAGATGCAAAGAGAGAGGGAAAAACTGTCAAATCAAATGTCAGGCTAAAATTCCTGGGCAAATAGGACGCGTGTCCGAGTTCGCATACAATTCTGTTTCCAGCGCGCTGCTTGACAGTTTATATTACAAAATGCTACTTTGAAAATATTTTGTACAAGTTACAACTACTAAAAGCAATGCGATCCATGAAGAAAATGGTAACAAAGTTATTAAGACGCAGAAATTCTCCAAGTAGGCATTTATATGGTGCATTACGCACAAATCTCAATAATTGGGTGATAATTTTGCGTCTGTTAAAAAGCAATTATTCATACACATCAAAACAGATGAATGGGCTCAGACCCCTTAAGATATATGTATAAGTAGATACATGTGTGGTGATGATACGGGAAACATCTTGACAAGGGCCACTTCTGTTGCCTTCTGTCCTGTCAGATGAAAGGCGATCCGACGATCCCTCTTGACTTGTGTTTCTTGAGTCCACACCGATGTTATGACGAGGGTGATGAGATTTGTGACTCTAGACGAACAATTTACATGTGCAGCAAGACGATGACTCTTGAATTAGCTCCGAGCTGTCAAAATATGATGTCAAATGGGAGAGTTGAATGCTATTAGCGCACTTTCGAAAAAGACACTTCATAAATCAACCTTTAAAATTATAAAATATTTCGAATTCTTTGCTATTTCTTAATCTGTTTATTACATACTATGGATATCTTAAATATTATCTGAGTCGAAGTATTAGTAACAATGATATAAGTGCTATTACTAAGATTAACCATAAGTTTATACTTAAAATTGAGCTTGTGTTGAAATGCATAATGGCTTCATCAGTCTTGTCATCATAATCGGTATATAGAACCGTTGCTGCCACATTATCCTCCATAAATCTGGTGGTGCAATAGGTTACCAAGTCATCGGCCATACGGAAGGAATAGTCGATGCAGGTAATCCGACTGCGGGGATAACTCAGAGGCGTTGGTTTTCCGACACCCGCGAAACACTTGACGAATGTCGAATTGACGAAATCCAGCGTCTGGCATTGGGACACATCTGAGCTGCCAAAGACAACCAAATAATGTTTGGGATGCTTTTCCAAACTGAATACACTGTAGGGCTCCCCGTCCCTTACAAAATATCCGCCATATTTTTCCAGCAAATCCTCTGGATATCCGTCACTACAGATCATATTCCAGGTTTTGTTGAAGCTGCCATGACAATTCTGTTGGATAATTTGTCGACCAAATTTCCTCCGCATTGGCATTGTTAAATACGCTTACAATTTTGTTGTTGAAAAATTCTATTTCTTGATTATTCGAATAGAATCCATTTTATTATTTGAATTAGTTGACTACGATTGCTGAATATACAATATTTTGATTAGTTATTCATCTGTAAATAAATTATAAACTTTAAATTATGCTCCAGGTTGAAAATTACAGGCAATTAATATAATTTCGTTGGATGACCTTTGAAATAATAACTAACCGCAAACAAACAACAATTTGTCAAAAAAAGTAACCAAAATAAAAATACAAATGATTCAAATAGAAACCCGATCGATGGGTTGATTAACATTTGTTTACAAAAAAAATATATAAATGCGAATCTGTTAACCAAAAAGAAGCAAAACGCAGTTGAATATATAACGAGTATATATTCGTAAATAGAAAGACAACAAAGCAGCAAACAAAGTGATTCCCCAAAAAGTCCAGACGACGTAAACACTAAATCTCTAACCGGTTTCTAAAGATCCGACTACATTCATTAATTAGAGAGAACGAAATTTGTACACACTTGAACATGTCATGATCATGATTATGACCATAATGATGATCATTATTAATTTTCAGTTCTGTTTGAATTTCTATATAAATTAGGCAGCATCCAAAGGGAGCACGCACATTTGAAAGTCAAACTCATTGCGATCCAAACCTAAATCAAAGCCCAAATCAAATCAAGTCAAGATGCGAGCTGCTGTTGCCTTTATCGTTGTAATCTTTGCGCTCTTCAGCCTGATGGAAGCGGTGCCACATGGAGGATTTGGTGGCGGCTATGGTGGTTACCCCGGCGGTGGCTATGGCGGCTTCCCCGGCGGTGGCTATGGCGGCTTCCCCGGCGGCGGCTATGGTGGCGGATTCCGTCGCGGCGGTGGCGGCTATGGCGGCTATCCCGGTGGCGGCTATGGTGGCGGATACGGTGGTGCCAGCGCCTCGGCTTCAGCATCAGCCTCAGCTTCGGGTGGCGGCGGCGGATGGGGCCGCTAGACACGATTAACTAGTTAACCCATAAGTTTAAGTTGCTAAATAAAAAGAATTTTAACTTAAGAAGTTCACGTTTCTTTTCTGGGCACACTCTGCGGTTGTCTGGCTCGAGTTTTTGTTGGCATTGCTGGAATGGAATTCCATCATAAGTTGGTGTCAAGTTTTGCACTTGAAAACATAACAGCTGCCTCTGTGTGTCGTGTGTGTAGTGTATGTGTTTTTGTGGGTGCATTTACCAAGGAACTTTCCAAACATATTTAAGGCGAAAAATATAAAAAAAATAAATAAAACTTTTGCTGCAGTGCCCAACGGACCCAAATGAACTTTCACTGTGCTCCAGCGCCCACGACCAGTTGACACACATTCTCCACTTTCCACTCTCCAAAATGGGAACAGTCAACAAGGGAGAAAAGGAGCATAAGAATAGGGGGGAGAACGAGCATAAGGATGACAAAAATTCGTGTAGTGTTATTATTGCAATAAACCCCATGGGGTTCCACATTTACTTATATATTTTACATTTATTAAGTGTTAAATTATGTGCACTGAGAAAAAACATTGTAGAATTCAAGTTGAAACTTCTTGAAGCCATATACCGCTTAATAAAGATTATAGCCCGTTTTTTTTTCTGTGCACTCGAATTTTTCTGATTCCTTGAAGGATTCGGAAATCTTTGGAAATCGTGCCTTACAAATTCATCTAGTTGGCGCAGCAAGTTGGTTCAACGACTTTGCGGCCATCATTAAAAGTTTTGGTCCGTCATCCTTTATTGTACATATTTGCTGGCAGAAGTTTTGCCCCGTCCAGGAGAAGGACGCACATACGCAGCTGCCATATTGTTATCTTGGAATTGGAATTTACGTGACAGGGGGCAGTTTGCGGTGACAGCGACCAGGACACAAAATGCAAGTCAGGCCATTCAGAGAGGCTCTTGTGCTTGACTCCAAGTTGCATTGACCACACCCGGTCCTTGGTCACTGGTCTCTGGGTCTTTGTTATCCGACTGGTCACTGGACTGAGCTGTGAGGCACACAAAATGTCGCGGCGCTGCCATTGAGCTGCATGTCGATGTGGCAACGCCATTGTGTTCTCCTCGCATTCTTTGCTCTGGCTTTCAGCTCCAGCCATTCAAAATCATAATAACGTATAATAATAACGTATTTATGTCCTTGCAGCATTTTACGATGCCCGCCAAGAAAGCCGGTCTAATAACGAGTGCATGGCCAGGATTGTCTACTGAAATGTATGAGGCAAATGAAACTGCACAAATAACCGTACGGTATATCTACTGAACGATTACTCAGTTATCATATGAGTACTCGTAAATATGCTTTATTATTGCCTTTTCTTTGGTTTTTGCTTGAGGTAGAATTAAAGTCTGATTGAGTATTTAATACGAGAGTGGGCTTGAAAGTCATTGACCTAAGAAAAAAAAAAAACATTTTTTATAAAAATATAATTTTGTTAGAGTGTGTAATTCAACAACTGATGACTGGTTAAGTCTCATAAAGTACGCTCACACTGTTTAATTTTGGCACATTTTTATATTGAACAATATCTACTCTTCTGAGAGATGCTAGAACTAGTTGAGAATTCTTAGTCGCAAAAGTGACAAAATAGCTGTAAATCTGATCTAGCAAGTGTTATGTGTGCTGTTGTATGTTGATATTGTGTCATATCGACATTAATCAGAACTCAAGTCAACAACATTAATCAACATTTCGTTTTGTATTATATTTTAATATTAATTTAGTTAGAGTGAATTGCTCTAAAAAAAAAATATACTAATGATAAGCAGATTTATTATCATATAAAAGAGTTGTGCTTTTCTACCTAAGCCAATTATTTATCAGTCCACCCACGCATATACCTATATAGACTCTATATTATAGAGTTATACGACACTCTCTCTCAGTCTGTCTGTCTTTCTCTTTCTGTCTCTCTGCCTGTCTGTCTGTCTGTCAGTGTGGTTATTCCTTTCAACGCACATCATTGACATCATTTTTGGGATTGCTGAGATGTTGGGGATATTTTTGAATTACTGCCGTGGGAAGACAAGCAAAGGGTGGATCCGTCAGAGCCACAGTCAGCGTCACAGTCAGAGGAGGGTGTTGCCTCCATAATACATATTCGTACTGCAAACAGTTCGCCTAAAATATGTCAATCGAAATGTAAATCATTGCGTAATTTGCATTTTGAGCATTTTGCTTCAATTGAATGACGATGCTGACTTAGTTGTTGTTATTATTGTTGTTCTTGTTTTGCTTATTGTTGTTGTTGTTGTTGTTTTAGTTGTTCTCGTTGTTTCACATAGTTGTTGTTGTTTCTGTTGCTGGCAACACGTGAATTATGGCGGCAATTTTGACAATTGCCAAGCTCCGGGAAACGCCTACCGCCCATCCACACCGCATCCGCTACGTGCGTATTTCTCTGGGTGTGTGTGAGTGCGTGTTTGTGTGTGCATGTGAGCGTGTGTGGTATTATGTAACTTGGGCACTCTTCACGTGCACATAAATCGTTGCCGTTGTTATCCAACATAATTGTGTTGACATGTGAATGCTAATTTAAATGGATTTAACTACACATTCAATTGTTTGCAATCTGCTCTAAGTATATACTTGTTTCGTCTAAACAAGAAACAAACTTTGCCGAAAGTCATACAAAAACATCTAGTCTGAAAATACAAAATTTATCAACCCTTTATCCATATACGTAGATCTGTTCTCTGTAAATTTAATTCAATCGGGGAACAAAATGTCAAATAATTACTACCTGAAAATCTGTTGCTATATTTATTTATTATTGATAAAAAAAATTTCAGAATATTAATGTTTAGTTTATTAAATATTAGCACCTTTGAGAATAAACTATATATTCTATATTCTGTCAATTTTTTAATTTTTCATCCATTCATCCCACTTTTTTTATTACTTGCCAATACAAATTTTGTGTTATGTGTCAAGAAACTGTGATCAATAACTTGAATTTGAACTACAAAATTAAACAAGAATCACAAATGAAAACTGAATAAAGCGAAAATGGAAATGTGCAAAATAATTTTTGACACGTTTGGCATCGAAAGGAATTAGATTTGAATTTGTTGGCCAAATTTATGCTTTGATTTATTTAATTTTATTTTATTTATGCAGCAATGTTTTTCACCTGCGTCTCAGTCCGTCTCGTAAATAAAAAGCAAGGGTATTTACAACTATGTGTGTGTATGTAATATGTAAATAAGTGTGTAAGTTAGTGTGTGTGTATAGAGCGTAACTTTTCTCACGTACACTGTTGTTGAGCAGATGTGCATACGCCAAAAAGTATGCAACAGCAAAACGTGATTTCGTTTTAAAATTTCGACGCTTTGCTGCTGCTGCTGTCAAAGAAGAATTTATTTGCGGAACGCATTCATTTGGAAATTATCGAACAGGAATTATTGGCTGCTGCAGAGAGAGCTCTCTCTTGTTGCCCTTTATTGTTATTGTTATTGTTATTGTTATTGTTATTGTATTGCTCGAAAACGATGAAAGCGCGAAGAAAACAAAATAAATAACAAAGCGGCAAAGCAGAACGTGAGAGATTTCTTGGCATTTCGCTCATTTCACTTGCAGTGGAAAACTATTTAAAGCTTGGGATTGTCCGATAAAATATACATACATATGTATCCACATTGAATAGCAATAAAAATATGTGTGTTTAATTAAATACAGATGTTCTACAGTGAGAAGTTTTTCCTCATAATCAAATGGAACTGCAGCAATAATATGGAGAAACCCACAATAGAGCCAAACATTTTGAACCAGCGAATACGATTCGCCGTATAGAGGCCACAAACCGAAAAATCCAACTTCGAGCTGTTGACATATAATAAATAGGCGTTTATCTGTAAATAAACAGAATTTAGAAAATATTAAATATGTAATAAATCAACAATCTCTGGAATTACCTCCTTAAGCCAGTTTCCCTCGGTAACGACATGATGTGGATAGTTTTGAGCCTTAATCGTCAAATCGCACATATCATCCAATAGAAAGAAATCAATTAATCTTATGCAATAGTTAAATGAGCCGAGCATGACCATATAAATGGGTGATTTAATTGCGAACATGAAGAGCATTCCCCAATACTGGTTAATCACACTAAAAGTCAGATAGTCGAAACGGGCAGCCAACAAAAGGACTCCGTAAACCTGATTCATCCTTAGAGTGCAACTTCCAAGCACGGAATGCTGCGACCACAAACGACGCAGTTCCTCCAGCTCCAATCGAGTGGGTAATCTTAGTTTACAGGAGTTGATAAGTTCTTCTACTCGGCAGTTGATGGACTGATAGCAACATGCAATGTACCACAGGGCTAGAAAGTATCGATAGGTTGCAATTACCGGAATATTCATCGAGTTTTGAAACAGAAAGGTGATGAGATAAACATTCCAATTCTTCTCCTCGGGCATCATAAAGCCCAATGCTATGCTGTTCACACACACGAGGACCATTGTGCTGAGCTTCAAGTAGTAAATAAAGTTCAGAGAGCGTCCAACCTGATGAAGTTGCTGACTCATTATCCTGTTAACAATTCGCTCCAGTTCCAAGAGAGCGGAGTCTCGTCTGCCCCGAGAGATTACCGTATATGCAATAGTGGCATATGACACCGAGTACAGTACATAACAAGTATATGGAATTAGATTCGGAAACCAATTGGTCCTCTCAATATACTGGGCCGATAAATAGAACATTCCGGGTAACAATGACAGCTCAAGAGCATTTATAATCAGCGCATAGGCGCGTGTTAGCCACGTTTGCTGCACTCGTCCGTCCACCAGCTTCTGTGAGGTGACTCCAAGTGCCAGGGCGTAGATGTGTAACCACTGCAACAGTCGCTGTCGGACCATTTTCAATGGTTCCCCTTACGATACTGAATGTACTCCAACCGTAGTCAACTGTCCATTCGACTACTCGTAATTAGCCAAAGTGCACGTGCTTCTATCTATTTCGCCTCATCGCTTGATGAAATTCGATGTACACAAGCCTAAGCGACTCTTTTTATTAGTATGTGTTTTTATACCCACTATTTAATAAAAATTAAAAGAGTATATTGCATTCGTTGAAATGTATAAAACAGGAATATTAGATATTAGGCTTAAGATATTACGTTTTCTTTTCTTATTAACGTTATCACTTAACTTTAGCTATCATCCCGCTTAATCGCAACAAATTGGGACAAAGAGAACGGTAGTAATTACTGATTTAAGACATTCAAGCAAGCGCCTAAAAATATGCAATAAAAAATGTTTTATGATTATTTAAATAAGTAACGGGTATGCTACAGTCGGGAACTCGACTTCCACGCTTGTTTTTCCTAATAAAAATTAAAAAACAGTTTACAAATTTATGTATGCGAAAATATCTTAAATACCTTTTCAAAATTTTCTCTGAGTTGAAATTATTTTAATACTAGAATAAAAAACCATAGTTATGTACCAATTTTTCTTCAAATATTTCTTGATTTAAAAATAAAATACTAATTTATAAATAAAATCAGCACAAAACTCATAATTTTGAATCATGAATTGAAAATGAAGTAGTTACAAGACTAATAATCAAATATATTATGTAAGTATGAATGATTACCGTTTTGATGTATCCATTGACTTTTAAAAAGCTGTACTAAAATATACAAACTGACTGTTGTGTAGTGTAGTTGGAATGCTCTGTTTCAGTTCATATATATTTCCAATATTCATTTCATATTTAGTTTTTGTTTACATTAAGAGAGACTAGAAAGAGACATGTGTATTCTAATTCACGACCTTCTCGGCCTTATCATCATTTGTACATTTTTCAATGAGGCAGTGTGAGTCGTAAACGTGAGCCAATTGATGCCCTTTCCGAAAGTGTTGTCATTATATTTGCCCAGTAGATTGCTGTTAAGTATTCAACAAATCAATATAATCGAATCTTGATAGGGACAATAATGATTACTCACCTGGTATGACAACTGGCATACCACCAGCCGCCTGTAAACAACTTGGCACAGTTATTTTCCTTGTGCTCATCATTGTCACGATCCTGACTTGTAAACTTGCGACCAATGTGACCACTCAGGGAATCCCCCGCATCTCCGGAATATTCACCCAATACATGCAATGCATATTCATTCTTTTCACTGTCAATCGCAAAGCGATTATATCTGGCAAACCTCTTCTGCCCCTTGAAGTCTTCCATGACAATTAGTAATTCCTGGTCCAGGTCTTTGGTCATAGCATGTAGCTTTTCCAGACCCATAAAGAACTCGCCGTTAACGTTTCCGAAGCCACTTTTATAGTGCTTCCAGAAGAGATAGAAGTCGACACTTCCATCCTGACGTCGCATCACTATCGTCCATCCCCCGCCATGCGAATCCTCATCGCAGCTGACTATAAACGGATGCACGCTGTAGGAGGGAATGAGGATCTGATAGACTCCAGTCCGGCGACTCACGGCTGTCGCCTCAGCACAGCTTCCAGGGAACTGCGACGGCTCCAATTTTATCAACGTGTTCAACTTCTGCACGAGCTCGTCCAGCAATCCGCCCTGGCGAATCTGCTCCATTCTGTGTCGTGATAAGGTTTGTTTGTTATGTTCAAAATAAAAATCAAATCCAAATACTTACCGCATCACATCAACCTGCGATTGTAGCAACTTGTTGGTAGCGTCTTTTACATGAAAACGTATTTCTGTTGAGTTTCCATATTTTATGGTCAAGTTGCCCAATTTGTCCAGGCTCTGTATATATTCCTCGTCACACTTGTGCACGGATGTGCTCAACAATAAGATTGTGCAAATGCTGAGAATTCTGAGCAGCATTCTTGCTAATCACATACAGTATTTCGGATCAGAAGAGTTCACACGAGACTAAACAAACTGAGCCGGCAACGAACGATTTTATAGCAACCAAATGAAATGCTTTGTTTTTAGCACACTGATATTTAAATACCCTTGAAAAACATTTATTTTTAAAAACAAAGTTTATGGCTAAAAAAAATAAGAATTTCACGACTTCTAATTATAAAAATAATAATAATAAATTTGTTTAAGTAAACTTGAAAAATTTTAGAACAATTTAGTAAGTAATGTAATATTTTCACTATTAATTACAAATTTTCATTGATAAATATGTAATTACTAACAATCCTCTCTTTATAAAGAGAAAATACTCCATCTCATTTTGAATAATCATAGCACTATATACGATGAAGAGTATACGATCTCAATGATTCCTCAACCTGCTGATAATAAATGTACTTTTTGTATAAAAAATCCCCTGAATAAGCCCAAAAATATGTTTCTTTGTGAAAATATATGTATATTAAGATTGCTGATCTCTCTTCTTTCTCTCTCTCTCTCTGTCTTGATTGATCATGTTCAGACTTTCACAGCCGGTTGCCTGACACGCCCTTAAAAAGTTATGAGTAGTGTTTGTTTGTTTTTTTTTATTTTTTTCTTAGAATACCTGCTGCATTTTATTTAATTATATGTTATTAATTATTGTTAACATTATCTTCGTTGTCTTATCATCATTTTGACGCGTTTCAAGGAGTCGTTCAGACCGTTAAATGCGTTCCAATTAATGCCCTTTCCATAGGCTGTCTCATTATACACACCCATCAGATTGCTATAAAATTAAAGTTGATTAAAATCAAATTTAAATTTAAATAAAATTAAAATTAGTTATAGAAGATACAAACCTGCCATGACACTTGTTATACCACCAGCCGGCCTTATATTCTTGAGCACAGTTGCCGCTATAAATATCGTTATCTCGATCGCGGGCTGTAAACTTATAGCTAAACTGTCCAGTAAATGAATCGCCGGCATCTCCAGAGAAATCGCCCAATGTGTGCAGAACATATAAATCTTGTTCGCTGCCAATCGCAAATAGATCATATTTGGCAAACTTTGTTTGCCCCTTGGAGTCCTCCATGACGAAGAGCAGCTCTTGGTCTAATCCCTTAGTCAGCATATGCAATTTATCCAGACCGATAAAGAACTCGCCGTTGACATTTCCAAATCCATTTTTGTAGTCGTTCCAGTAGCGATAAAACTTGACGCTTCCATCCTCACGACGCAACACGATCGTCCAGCCTCCTCCCTGGGTATCCTCATCGCAACTGACTAGAAAGGGATGCACATTGTAGTCGGGTAAGAGGATCTGATAGACTCCAGAGCGACGACTCAATGCGGTGGCCTCTCCACAGCTTTTGGCGAAATGATCTGTGTCCAGATTGACATCTTTTGTTGTCAATTTGTCAATTTTTGCGTTTAGTTCAGCAAACATTTTGGTCTGTTCCGCTCTGATAAGTTAAAGAATTTTTAAATAATTTTGCAATTAATTTAATTTTTTATTACTTACTGCAAGGTTTCCAGTTGAGATTGAAGCAACTTAATGCTGG
Source organism: Drosophila subquinaria (assembly GCA_037043405.1). Taxonomy (NCBI): domain Eukaryota; kingdom Metazoa; phylum Arthropoda; class Insecta; order Diptera; family Drosophilidae; genus Drosophila; species Drosophila subquinaria. The sequence continues at coordinate 443,652 of JBAMBL010000452.1, read as the reverse complement.
GATCCTTGATTTGAAAACGTATTTCCGTTGTGTTGCCATATTTAATGGTTAAATTGCCGAGTTTCTCAAAATCTTTCACATATTCATCATCACATTTTATTTTAGAAATGTTCAATAATAAGATTATGCAAATAATTTTCAGCATTTTTGCGCTTTGACTGAAACACAAGTCTCAATAGACTGAACAAACTCGACAAATAACGCATCGCTTTATAGCTGAAATAATAACAAGCTTATCAGCAGCAATATAAAAAATATTATTAATGAGTGAGTGTGAAAATAAAATCCTCTTATAGTAAAATTATCTCGATAATTTAAATCATAATATAATGAATTAAAAACAGCCTCAAAAATAGGCTGTGACTTGGGCTTATTTTTATGACCTAAAAGACTGTCCACAACCAAAACAAAAGGATTAATATTTTACTATTAATCCTTTTTAGTTAACAGGTAACATAACTACCTGTTGCACACCCTTTTACCTTCAAAAAGGGTGCATAATCACTTTACATACCTGTATAATGTATATAAAATAGCTTAACCTCAGCTGGACACTATCATTCGCATCTGAATATTCCTAGCGTCAACATGTTCCTGACACTTTTGCAGTTAGCCAGCTACATTATGCTGCTCATACTGGGAGTTATACTTGTGGAACACCTCGTTAAACATTGGCCAAGTTTCACCAATGTGATGAAGATGAGCACGCCAGTTCCAGTTGCCAGAGTTCGCTGCAGCCCCGAGAACTATTCAAGGATCTTAGACTTGACATACGAAGAAATGGAATTCAACTACGACCAGGATTTGCAGACGCCTATTCAACGGATTCCATGGTTGAAACATTTGAGTTTGAAGCACCGTGCAAGAGTTATGCCGGGTGTACGTCGTCGACTTGATCAGCAGTTTTAAGTAATTTAATTATAAGCTGTATTTTATAAGAACATTTTTAATTAAAATCACATTATGAATGTATGAAATTCTAACGTTTTTTAAATCTTTGCAAGAGAAATGCACAAAAGCAACTATCGAATATTTTTATATACGACAAAAATAAATCAATCCTTATAAATTACGGCCTTATAAAATACTGAATAGAAAGAATTTCAAAATCTTATAAGATTTTTAAGATAGATTTTTCAATTCAGATTTTTAGAGATTTAAAATGTAAAAAAAAAGCTGTGTTCAAAAAATTGTATGTGACAGCAAACATCATCATCGACATCATAGCAAACATCATTATTAAGTAAATCAGCTGATTGCATTGGCACAAAAAAAAAGGTGGCAGAGCTTTGAAACTTTCATAGGAGCTTTGTTATATTTTTTGCGATTTTAAAAATTTGTTCTTTAGAATTTTTTTAATTTCTTCACCACGCAAAGGCTAACGTGCCCCAAACCAATTTTTAAATGAACTTTATTATTTTAGAAATTTATAATTTTCTTGGGTATTTGAATTGCTCTTAAAGCATTATTATTAAATTTATTTAAAATTCATTAAAAATCTATAAAAATTTACAAAAAAACCACACAAAAACTGGAAACTGAGTGGCAGCCTTGGCCTAACTTTGGCAAAGCAAGGTGGCAGCCCCTTGGTTGGGCTCCAAACTTGAAAATTTTCAATTGATCAGTACTGTCGACGTTTTGTTCGATGCTTTATTTTTAAACATCGAAAACTTCGATAATTCTCCACCTCTAACAGCACAAAAGCAACTATTTATTTTAACCATTCAGCGCCTAGTTACAGAGCTGCCAGACAGTTGTTGGGTATGGTCTTCCTAAAAACATCGCATTCAGTAATATCGATTAATCGACTACATTGTTTACATTGCGCGGAGGGCTGAAAGATATTGTGAATGTCAAATTTTTGTTGCAGATAAAATAAACCTGTTGCGGCGGAATCGAACAGAAATTGTGTGTGATTATTATTTGGGAATTTAATAAATATACATGTTAAAGACCTTCATTTTCTGTCGATGCAGAAAGCATTACGATTCTCGCTGCAGCGCATACGATCGATGTCGAGCTTTGCGCAAGTAATCAACCCGATAACGGGTCAAAACACATGGGAGGAGCGCGGAGACGATTATGATTACCACCTGGAAGTGGCAAACGCCGGCTTCGGCGACATGCTGCATGACTGGGAACGCAATCAGAAGTACTATGCGGCACTGCGAAAGACAATCACAAGCATGCGGCAAGCGGGCAGAGAAGTCCACGTGCTGGACATTGGAACCGGAACGGGAATTCTCGCCATGATGGCGCTGCGTGCCGGCGCCGACACTGTGACCGCCTGTGAGGCGTTCATGCCCATGGCGAACTGTGCCCAACGCATACTGGCTGCCAATGAAGCCTCCCAGGTGCGACTCATCCGCAAACGCTCGACGGAGATTGAAATTGGTGTCGATATGCCGCACAAGGCAAATTTACTGGTGGCTGAGCTACTGGACACTGAGCTGATTGGCGAGGGAGCCATTGGCATCTACAACCATGCGCACGACCATCTGCTCACCGAGGATGCACTGTGCATTCCCGCGCGCGCTACCTGCTACGCCCAAGTGGTTCAATCCCCTCTAGCATCGCAGTGGAACAGCCTGAAGATCTTGGCCAACCTGGATGGCGATGTGCTCCTAAGTCCGCCTGCTCAGTTGTCGCAGTGCAGCGGTGAGGCAGCTCTCCACGATGTGCAGCTGTCCCAAGTGCCTCCCAGTTCATTTCGTACGCTCAGTCAGCCCTTGGAGATCTTTCAGTTCGACTTTCAGCGCAAGCAGAAGCGAGAGGAGCAGCGTCAGAATGTGCTGCAAGTGCAGCTCAGAACACCGGGCACCGTGGAGCTAGTCTTCTACTGGTGGCAAATCGAAATGGACGATGCTGGCGAACTGTTGCTGAGCTGTGCACCTTACTGGGCTCATCCCGAGCTGACGCAATTGCAGGCGAATTGCACTGACAAGGAGCGACCTGTGTCGAATGTTGTGCCCTGGCGGGATCACTGGATGCAGGCCATCTACTACATACCCAAGCCCCTTCAAATACACGATGCCCAACAGACCTTCTGGCTGAGTTGCTACCACGATGAGTATTCACTGTGGTTCGACGCGCACAAGGATCAACCGCCCACAAAGTCCACGCCACGTCACAGTTGCAGCTGTGACCTGCACATGACGTACACGCGCAGTCGCATCGGCCAGCTTAATCAGGGGACGAGGAACAAGCGCTACCTGAGCTACCTGGAAGAGGTACTCCCCGAGCAGGCTGCCCATATGCTGGTGTTGGGTGACGGATGCATGTTGGGACTTGCCAGTTCGGCTTTAGGGGCTGCCAGCGTGCGCTGCCTGGAACCGCATCGTTTCTCGCGTCGCCTGCTCGAATCCATAGCCAAGCACAATCAGCTGAAGAACGTGACCTTTTTGGAAAGTCTTAAGCAACTGGAACCCGAGGAACTGGCCACAATTACCCACATCTTTGCCGAGCCTTACTTTCTCAATTCTATATTGCCCTGGGACAATTTCTACTTTGGCACTTTGCTGCTGCAGCTGCAGGATAAGCTGCCAGCCTCGGTGAAAATCTCGCCATGTGCGGCTCGCATTTATGCACTGCCCGTGCAGTTTCTCGATCTGCACAAGATACGCGCACCCATCGTGAGCTGTGAGGGCTTCGATTTGAAGCTCTTCGACGAAATGGTGCAGGTAGAGCAATAGTTTGGTTTAGATGTAGTCAGGATTACCTTATTCTAACTATTTTAATTTGTTATTACAGCGTTCGGCGGACGAGGCCCTGTCGCTAGTGGAGGCACAACCACTCTGGGAATATCCCTGTCGTGCCCTTGCACAGCCCAAGGAAATACTCAGCGTGGACTTTGCCAACTTTGGCTTTGAGCAGCAGAAACAGGGCCAACTTCCACTGACTGTGTAAGCACTTGACAAGCTGAGATTTAAAGAGATTCTGTACCTTAATCTTGGGCTTACTCCTTGCAGATCTGGCGAGTGTAATGGCATTGCGTTATGGGTGGACTGGCAACTGACGGCACATAACAATCCCAAGTCCATTGTGAGCACCGGACCCGTGGAACCAGTTGTGCCGGGTCAGTTTGTCAAGTGGGACATGTTTGTGCGCCAGGGAGTGCACTTCACCAATCAAACCAAGACAACAGATGCCAAAATGCGACTGGATTGGAGCACTTCGTTTAAACCAGTTCTCGGTGATCTGAGCTTCAATTTCTCGCTGTGTGCGAACCGCGAAAAAAGCGAATAAAACACGAGATTTCAGCACGAGAATTTAGTCAAGATCTGGGATTACAATGTACTGCAAATCAATGTAAAGATCTCTATGGCTTGGGAATCTCCTCCTCCATGTGGGTGAGCACAATATTACGTTCGGTCTGGGCACTTGCATTCATCGTCTGCCTTCCGTACTCGCCTCCCTTGAGGCGCGTACGCAAGTCCAGGGCACGAATGTCCGTCATCAGCGAGTGCTGCTTGTTCTCCAGATCCACATCGATCTTTTGTGCATGATCCGAAAGCTGATTGAAGTTGGCCTTGGAATCCTCGATTTTGTCCTTCAGGCAACGAAGGATTTCACGCAACTTCTCCACCTCCTGGCAGAGCATATCGTGAACGTGATCCAGGCACAGTTCCATCCCACGGCGCTGTGCACGATTCTCCAGTCGCGACTCGGCCAGCTTCAAGGCGTCCGACTTGTCGCGCAGCGAGTCCTCCAACGACCTTATCTCGCATATGGCACTCTCCATTTCCTCCTTCATCTTGAGCTTCTGCCATTCCAGTTCGTTGCGCGCTCGCTGTGTCTCGAAGATGCGCTTGCGAATGCTGTGCTCCGCCTGCTCCTGCTGTGCCTGCAACATGTTGCGGGCCTTCTCGCGGCATACGAATAGGGATTCCCGTATGGCAGACGTGTCTGCCATCTCGTTCTCCGCCAGCTGCTTCATGTTCTTTACATGCTCCAGCCACGACTCGTAGGAGCAAGAGCTAAAAGAAAACATTTCTACGTTTAGCTAGATAGATCAGGTTGATCAACCTGAGATGATCTTACTTTTTGGGATTACGCATGGGATCCGGCTTGTAGGATATTCCTGCCGAGCTGCGATTTAGAGCAAGCTGGACCGTATCCAGATCCACGGCCTCTACTTTGCTCTCGATCTCCATGCCAATCTTGAAACGCACCTCCTCCAGTCGCGTCAACTTGGCCCAGGCCTTTTGGCATCTCTCCGCCAGCAGTCGCTGATTGTTCTCCAAGATGCGCAGTTCGTTCTTGATCTCCGTGTCCGGCTCGTCGTATGTGAGCTCAGAGCCAAGGCGACCATCTCGGTTGGTCAGCACTTCACTGATCACCGCAATTGGGCCCGACAGCGCCGCCAGCTCGCGCTCCGTGATGTCCTTTTCCTCCTGCAGCGCGTGCATTTCGACCTCGATGCGCTCATATGTTCTCTGGATGATCTGACGCCAGCTATTCAGCTCCACAATGCTGCAAGTTATACAGAAAAGTAGACACAAGGAATGACAAATGTTGAAATGATCTTCCATACCGATCAGCCAGCGCATCGTTCGTTTCAATGGTCGCCCAATCGCTCTCGATCCGCGTCTCGTTGCGGAGCGTGCGGGAGGAATGGCGCATGGCGAAGGCTTCTGCCCGCCGTGCATCCGCCACATTGCGAAGTCCCATCACGCGGGCATTCCAATCAGCCAACGAGATGTGCTGCAATGGCTTATCCATGGTCACCACCGATTGAAAAGCCATTATAACTTTAACTTTATGTAATCCCCTAAAGATTCAACTTATAAAGACAATGAAAAAATGGGTATTTTTCTACAGAACTTGTGCTATCAACTTAAACTCCAAACGAGAACTGTTGAGATTTTCCAGTTTTCAGCATGTTGGAAGGTGAATTGTTTACACGATGGCTACTAGATCACCAAGGTGTCGCCTTAGTCCCATTGTCAAGGACAACGAAACTGTTTTCGGATATCGATTTTTTTGCAAGTCCTGAGGAATGGGAATGTATTTTATTACATATTTTAAAGACCTGAAACTTTTATAAAAGGTAATTGCTCTTTGAATATTCTAGAACAAGTTGAGAATTCTAAGTCGAAAAATTTTTAAAAAATAGCTGTCAAGACTTTGGCATTTGCTGTTCTTAATATTATTAAAATATCCAATAGATTCCTATTGACCTATAATTATATCAGAAAAGTATAAATCAAATCCCTTTAAATATAAATTTATAAGACCAAAAGATTCCTATTAACCTATAAATATATTAGAAAAGTATAAATTAAATTACATTTCACACAATCAGATCTCATATAAACGCAATATAAAATAAATTGAATTATGCTGAAAGAAATGTAACAAATTATTCGAAAAATGTCGCATCACTTTGAAAAACTCTCCATATGTGTGAGTTCAATATTGCGATCGGTCTGAGCACTTGAATTGTAAACTTTTATACCGAATTCTTCATCCTTGAGACGCTGACGTAATTCCAGAGCCCGAGTGTCCGCCATCAGCGACTGCTGTTTGTTCTCCAGATCCACGTCGATCTTTTGGGCGTGACTCGTTAAGAGATTATAGTTGGCCTTCGCCTCATCCAGCTTCTCCCTAATAGATTGTCTTATTTCACGCAACTTGTCCACCTCCAGGCAAAGGGAATGGTGAGCATAATCCAGGCACAACTCTTTGCCTCGGCGCAGAGCACGATTCTCAAGGCGAGACTCGGCTAGCTTCATGTCAGCCGCCTTGTCCTGTAAGGTCGACTCCAGAGCCTGCATGGCGCATACTGCTTTCTCCATTTCCTCCTTCATCTTGGTCTGCTGCCACTGCAACTCGTTGTAAGCTCGTTGAGTTTCAAAGATGCGTTTCCTCAAGGTGTATTCGGTCTGTTCCTGCTGGGCCTTCAGGATGCTGCGAGCCTTCTCCCGGCACACGAATAAGGATTCCCGTATGGCCGATGTGTCGGCCAACTCGTTCTCGGCCATCTGTTTAATGTTCTTCACATTCTCCAGCCACGACTCGTAGGAGCAACAGCTGCAAGGAATTAATTAGCATAGAACTTGGCTTGAAAATGGGAACTGAGCTTACTCTCTGGGATCACGCTGGGAATTCGGCTTGTGGGATAATTTGCTTGAGCTGCTATTCATTGCCAGTTGGTCCCTGTCCAGTACCATGGTCTCATCTTTGTTCTCGATCTCCAAGCGAATCTTTTGACGCACATCTTCCAGACGCTTCAGCTTCTCCCATGCGTTCCGGCAGCGATTCGATAGTAATCTTTGATTATTCTCCAGTATGTATAATTCATTCTTGATCTCCTTGTCGGGCTCATCGTAAGTCAGCTCAGCGCCGAGGCGATTGTCACGCATGGACAGAACCTCGCCTATAAGTCGAATAGGTCCCTCCAGTGCATCCAGATCTCGCTCCGTTAGCATCTTCTCCTGCTGCAGTGTATGAATTTCGTTCTCCAGGCGTTGAAGCGTCTTTGAAATTATCTTACGCCAGCTATTCAGCTCATCGATACTGCAAATAATACACATCAAGTTGGAGTAATGTTTTGTAATATTATTTTAGTTAGATTACCGATCAGTCAGCGCCTCATTGGATTCCCGATTCGCCCAGAGGCCCTCAATGCGCGTCTCATCGACGAGCGCACGCGTTGAATTCCGAATGGAAAAGGCGTCAGCCCGGCGAGCATCCGCCACGTTCCTTAGACGACCCACCCGGGCATTCCAGTCCGTCAGCGAGATGTGTCCCAAGGGCTTCTCCAAGGTAACCACCGATTGAAAAACCATTTTAAATGATCAGTCTTATGGTTTTTCTGGAAGTATATTGATAAATGTAAGATATATAAGAGAGTATTTGGTTGTTTTCTGAATTGATGTTCATATATGAGATGTACAGATGTACTGTTGATGTTTTTGAATTCCCATTCAAAGGTTCAAAGTTTGTTGATACGATGTCTACTAGATCAGCCATATCGGAATAATACACTTGGAAACTGATAGGGAAGAGTTCTACAACATATTTTATATATTTTAACCAGGGACCGCAAATAAGAGTTATGAATGCTAATTTCAACTAAAAAAAATCAATGTGAAGGAAATATGCTACAGTAAAATGGTATACTTCAATATTTCTATTTCAGTCGGAACTATTGATATCAGCCAAAAATTTTTAATTTAATTCTTATTGTTAATTTTTATTTAAAAAGTCAAAAATAATAACTTTTATTCTTGAATTTTTAAATAAAAGTTACGGAATAACTCTTATTTGCTACTTTTAAAAGGTAATTTTCTTATCCCTACAACAATATGAAAAAAAAATAAAAAAAATATTTTATTAAAAAGAGGCTATTTTTAGATGAATTTAGGCGAAAGAATTTTTAGGCGCTCTCTTCAACTTTTTTTTTTATTGAATTTTGAAATTTTGATATTTTCGCCTAAAAATTCTTTCGCCTAAATTCATCTAAAAATAGCCTCTTTTTAATAAAATATTTTTTTTATTTTTTTTTTCATATTGCTGTAGGGATAAGAAAATTACCATTTTTATTAAAAATTGAATTTTAATGATTATTTTTGACTTTTTAAATAAAAATTAAAAATAATTGTTATTTCGTAACCTTAAAATATAAATATGAAAATAATTGTTAATTTGCAATTTTTATTTTAAAACCTATAACAATTGCCGTAACTGATATTATTTTAAAATATAAAAATTGAATCCAGAATAAATTTAGAAGCCAAACCATGATCACAATGATTGTCCCGCTATTAAATCTGTTCAGTTTCAAAAGTTATGAAAGGTTGAATTATAAATAAGTTTATCAGTTATCTGCTTTGTCGATTGTGATTTATTTGATTGTCAATATTCAGTTACATGTTTGTTTAGCTAGACACGAACTGCATTGAGCACAAAACGGGAGAATTCTTCAGTTTTGCAGTTTTGCTTTGCCGTTAGAAAGTAAAAGAGTGGAAATTTGTACAAATCAAACGCATAATGTGAATGACATGCGTGAATTATGCGTTCACTTGCGAGGATCGGGATGGACGCGTGTGAGTTCTAAATTCAGATCGGTCTGTGGGCAAGGATTGTGATCCTTCAGAACTGCGAATTCCTCTTCATTGAGAGTTTCGTGCAACTGAAGAGCTTCCGTGTCAATCGTCAGCGAGTGCTTCTTGTGCTCCAAGTCTTCATCAATCTTTTGAGCATGATCCGACAGCAGATTAAAGTTAGCCTTGGCATCGTCAATTTGGTTAGTGAGACAGCGACAAATCTCACGCAACTTCTCCACCTCCTTGCAGAGCAAGTGATGAGGATCATCCAGACACAGCTCCGTAATGCAACGCATTGCACGGGTCTCCAAACGAGTTTCGGCCAATTTCAGAACATTCGTCTTGCTGAGTAAGGCCTCTTCAAGCGACTGAATCTCACATGTTAGCTCCTTTATGGAATCACTCAACTTGAGCTGCTGCCACTCCAACTCGTTGTGAGCCTGTTGGGTCAGAAAAATGCGCTTGCGTAAGCTGTACTCGGTGCGTGCCCGCTGTGCCTCCAATAAATCACGGGACTTTTGGCGGCATACGAACAGGGCATCCCGAATGGCCGCTGTGTCTGCCAGTTCGTTCTCCGCCAGCTGTTTCATATTCTTGGCATGCTCCAACCAGTGCTCGTATGAACAACATCTGGAAGAAACTCACATTAAATTATTTATAAAATTACATTACGAGTTGATCCTACTCTCTGGGATTACGCAGCGGATCCGGCTTGAAGGATATGTTGGACGAATTGCGATCAAGTGCCACCAATGCACTGTCCATATCTTCAGTATTCTGTTTGTTGGCCAGCTCTCTTTGGATCTTGAAACGCACCTCCTCCAGACGAATCAGCTTCTCCCATGCCTTCTGGCAACGATCCACGAGCAGGCGTTGGTTGTTCTCCAATATGAATAGTTCATTCTTGATCTCTGTATCGGGAGCATCGTGGGTCGTCTCTGGTATAAGGCGTCCGTCGCGTATCGAGTTCACCTTTGCAATCACCGCCAAGGGACGAATCTGCGAGTCCAGCTCACTCTCTGCAGCTTTCTTCTCCTCCCGCAATGCCTCAATTTCAAGCTCAAGGCGCCCAAATGTCTTGGCGATAAGATCACGCCAATGATCCAGTTCAGCGATGCTGAAAAACGAAGAAGGCTGTAAGTCTGACACTTCCAAGAGATCCCATATAACTTACCGCACAACCAGTGCCTCGTTCGATTCATAGTTCGCCCAGTTGCCCTCGATGCGGGACTCATTGCGCAGCATTCGTGACGAATTGCGCGTGGAAAAGGCGTCAGCTCGACGGGCGTTCGCCACATTTCGCAGGCGATCCACGCGGGCCTTCCAATCACTTAGCGCCAGGTGCTGCACCGGCTTCTCCATGGAGACCGCCAAGTGAAAAGACATTTTTTTGAAGGTATATGTTTATCTTTGTGTGTTTAGTGTAGTTTTGTTTTATTTTTATCTTTTCATGTGTCGTGTAAGTTTTGTTTTGCACAGTTTCTATAAAATTGTAGTTTGAATTGAGTGCTAGAATTGATTGAGTATACTTGAATGCGAGTTTTGATATGATGAACTACTAGATCGTCAAATTGTAAGTGCCCTACTTAAATAGAAGTCAAAACAAACATGTTTAAATAAAATAACTTTGGTTTGTTATCGAAAATTTCGTAACGGCCGTTTATGGTAGATAAGAACAGTTGCGACTCTGTTAACTATCGTTTAGCTTTGTTTGTTATCTTTCTCTTATATGTTTGTTGTTCAAAGCTGACGAACAGTGTGACCACAGCAGCATAAGACCAACAATCTCTCAACTTTTTTGTGATTTTTGGTATTATGCTGTCACACTGAATTCTGTAAGGTCCGACATCAAAACATCGAACATTTTGAGCGTCCAAAAAATTTTCAGCTACTGCTTAATAGCCTAATTATAAAATTAAAAAGATTAATTATAAAAATCCCATCAAAATGTTTTTTTCTCGGTCAAATCCCACAATATTGATCTCTTCTGCACTTCTTCAATAAGTCTAATTCGCTCTTTGTGTTCCAAGATCTCAATTTGGCTCTAATTTTGCTGCTTGTTGGTCACCATTTCTGTTCAAAATGATTTCGACTAGTCGAAACACTGAACGAATCGATGTTTTGAAAGGTAAAAAAAAAAAGCTGCCAGCTGTCATTTAAGCCCCATTTAGACGAGCACTTTTTCACCGACACTTTTTGTCACATTTTGTCAAAAAGTTGTCCGTGTGGCGTAACCACACAAAATTTCAAAGCGTCGGTAGAAAACTAACGCTCACCGAAGGAAGTAGAACACGTTATATTCCATCGGTGAGCGATGGTAAGCGACAGGGACAGCTTTTTGTCAAAAAACCGACACTTTTTGTCAAAAAACCGTCCGTGTCGCTCACCATCGCTCACCGATGGAATAGAACGTGTTCTACTTCCTTTGGTGAGCGTTAGTTTTCTACCGACGCTTTGAAATTTTGTGTGGTTACGCCACACGGACAGCTTTTTGACAAAATGTGACAAAAAGTGTCGGTGAAAAAGTGCTCGTCTAAATGGGGCTTAAGGAGTGTTGTAAAACACCCAAAAATTTTCTGAGCTGCCCAAATTTTGGTACTGGATACAAGGGTTTAGAAATAGCCTTACAAAATAATTTCGAGCTAGTTTGCAACCCTTTTTTTTATATGGAGTTGATACCTTTCAAACTGGTTTTTCAACAACTGGATACTATGCTTTTAAGCAGATTGTAATGGAATTTTGAGTGCCTTTTGTTAAAACGCAGCTAGGGCTGCCACATGCTTTTTTCTACCGTTTTACAGCCAGCAGCAAATGAAAATCATGTCGCGGAGTAATAATAGACTTCCTTATATCCTGGATCCTGGTATATTTAAAATATTGTATAGGTGTAGAAAACACAGGCACTTGCTTAGGCATTTTTAAACTGACCAACTGCGAAATGAACGATTTAGTTCATGTATGAGTGAATAAGTTCATTCGTTCAGTAAGATGACCCGTTCATTTGAACTTTTTCAGAACGAAACGACACAACTCTACTAAACTGGCTGTTTATATAGTGTTTATTGACTGGAAATCGTTTTGAGAAGGATCATTAACAACTGAAGAGTGTGTGTAGGCCACGCCTTGGCATTTGGGAGTATCCAGCGTCTCTTAAAACCAATTGTGCGTCTCGGAGTTCTGTCCACTTTGGGCTCTCAGCTGCAGCTAAAAAGGTGAAGGACAACGAGCACAAAGGAATCAAGGACAAGGACATCAAAGGAGGACGCAACATAATGGCCACGTGCAATCGCAATGTGAACGACAACGACAGCTGTGGCAATGGAACAGCATGTCCATCCAAATGCCCCACTGCCGCGATAAGTCTCAATGTGCTGCCCGACGAGATACTCGAGTTTATATTCACGTATCTGCCGCCATACGGGGATCTGGAGCACTGCAGCCTCGTGTGCAAGCGCTGGCAGTTGATTGTGAAGAGTAAGTACGACAGTATATTCAGGGAGCCAGCAGCTAACAACTTTAATCATGCAGATCTTGTAAGACGCTCGCAATTGAACCTGGAAAAGGGTCTGGCCGATTTCCGACTGCGCTGGGAGGTGTACTCCCAGCAAACGGCCGCTGCTGTTCAGGCCAATAGTCCAAGCACGCCAACAGGCATGCCAATGCCCATTATTGCGGGTCGCTTTGCCCACTCGGCAGTGCGACAAGGGAACTCCATGTATGTTTTTGGCGGCGGCTCCTCTTCGGATACGACATTCAATGATCTGTGGCGCTTTGATATGACACACATGCGCTGGACACGTCCACTGGCCACTGGCACATATCCCTCGCCTAAGGGCAGCGCCTCGATGGTGGCTTGGCAGGATAGACTGGTGCTGTTTGGTGGCTGGCGGTATCCCTCACTTCATCCGCCTTATCAACCGTGGTGTCTCTTCGATGAGCTGCATTACTACGATCTGGCCAAAGATCGTTGGCTGGCACGCAACTCGCTGCCCTGTCCTCCGCCCATGGCCGGACACTCGGCCACTGTACATGGAAACCGGATGATTGTCTTTGGTGGCTACCAGATAAAGGATGATGTCAATGTGAACTCAAACGATACCTGGGTACTGGATCTGGTCGAGCAACGCTGGTGGCAGCCACTGTTTGTGGGCAATACGCGACCGGCGCCACGTTATGGTCAAATTCAAGTGGAGCTGGACAAGCATCATCTGCTGGTTGTTGGTGGCTGTGGTGGTGCCAATCGGGTCTATACGGATGCCTGGCTGCTTGACATGACCCGTGATGCCTGGTTCTGGAAGCAGCTCAATGTGCGTAACAAAAACTTTGGCGCCGTCCACATGTGGTGCAACCCCGGCTGCAGGGTTAACAACTATTTGGTTGTGGTGGGTCCCTCACCCAAAATACCGCTGGACTTTCAAATCATGAAGCAGAGCCGCGTTCCAGCTGTTGGCGGCAGCGCCTTGCGCTTTGCTGGCCTTGGCCAAGCACCGCCACCACCACCACCGCTCTACCAAGCGCAGCACCAGCAGCAGCCGGGCCAGCGAGTGCCGCTGCCAGAGCGCAGAATAGGAGCTGTGCTCCCAGACCAACGGCGTGCAAACAATGTGCGAATGGGAGGCGCTGGAGGGGCTGCAGCAGCTATGGCGCCACAGGAGCAGTACCTGGCCAATAGACGCGCGATACTGAACCAGCATATGCAGCAGGCCCAACAGTTCATGCACAACAACAATGTCAACAATAACAACAACAACAACTATCAGCCACGCTCCGGACGACTCAGTGACTTGCATTCACCGCCGGCAGCCGCTGCTGCGGCGGCACCACCGCCACCTCCTGCGCCAGCGGCAGCGGACGGCGATGCGGATGCGGCACAGCGATTGCAGCGCAACTTGGCGCTGCGGTGTCGTGACAACGAGCCACTGCTGCCCAAGCGGTTTGATGAGCATTACGAGGTGGGAGAAGGGTATTTGGTAAATTGTATATCTGTATTCAAATGTTTTTATTTTTAGGATCCCTTTCGCATGGTGGCATTCAATGTGCCAGGCCGTTCGCGCAGTGCGTCACGGGATCACAGCGAGCGGATACGTCGCATGGAGGAGAAGATGAATGCCATACGCAACTCGCGACGCAGTGCACCCGCCCACGTGGAACCGCAAGCGTTGCGCGCTCCCTCTCCCAAGCGTGTCCGCTGCAATGTGCAGTCCTTGTTTGTCTGCGATATTTCTACCTTGCTCCGACCCGATGGCAACAGCGAGCCGAGTCTAGATTGGGTGGAATACAAGAACTTTGGAGTGCTAAGCGGTGCACCGGATCGCCTTATACTGTCCAGTCTGATAGCTGGCAACGGAGAGCTGATTCTATTCGGGGGCGTTCACAAGGAGACGCTGACGGACATCACGCACCATGTGTCCAATTCTATACACTTCCTGAGTGTGCCACGTGATATTATCTAACCGCAGATGCGAGCCGTACTCCATTTACTCCATACGACACATATAATATAGCTACGATATAGTAAATATCTCTGTAAGCCTAAGTTATTGCCTAGTTTTTGACCTTACTGCGTACACACATCTCCAATACCCTTTCAAATTAGTTGCTGCGTTTAGATATTAAATTTGAGTTAATGTGTAATATAATACTTACAACTTGGAAGCATAATTAAACGAGTTCAACAGGGAACGATCCAAAATTACGATTGACATTCTTATTTCAGTTAAACTTCTCCATCATTGAACATGTCTGTACAAAGTGCGGCAGGTGCTTCAAAGAACTCTGACAGAGGTCGAGAACAACGGGCAGTAAATGAAAGAGGCACACACACGTGCACGCACCGAGGGACCAGCCTCCAATGGTTATATACCAGTTTATAGAGCCACTTGCCCATGCCAATGTCAAAGTCATGCCAAAGACAAAGCAGCTGCCTCCGGCAAGTAACTCAAAAGGCAGAGGAAACCTCTTTGCAAGCCAAAGCTGCGATACCCTTTAAAACATATTATATTCATTAAAGTAAAGCTTTGAATATTCAGTTTTTTATCAACTGCGAACAGTCGACACATCAAATTTTAATTGTTTTAGGTAAGTTTAAATTAAAATCTACAAATACTTAACTTAACACATAAATTATTTAAAAAGAAAAAAAAAATTGGGCATTCGGCACAACGCCGAATTTAATTTCATTTCAAATTGTTAGTCACAATATTTTATATCAGAAACTTTGGGACATGGAAATGTTTTTGTCAGTAGACTTTTACCTCGTTGGGAGGTTTTTTTATATAAAAAGTCTACAAAAATTTAATAAACCAACATTAAATTTAAAAATTATTTAAATATGAAATATACATATGTATAAAATTTAGATACAAAATTGGGGGTCACTAAAAAAAATAAATTTCGACAATATACTCGTAAACATTGAATATGTTCCATCTGGAATTAACTCAGTAATATGCCCCGACTTTTGCAGTGTATTTAGATGAGTTACAGAAATAACTTTGGCCGAAGAAGAGGCTATTAAAGGGTTCAAGGCTGTGCCTCGGCAAAGCCGATCATTGGCTGCGAAAAAAAATATGAGGCCGCTTAATTTGTAATCTCGACTGGCATGCTTAACAAAACTCCAATTAAACTTGTACGCTAAAAATTTCTCTTAAGGCAATACAAGAATTGTGTACACAAGTGAGATTCTATGCAATCCCTTAAAGTCTTAATTCAATCATCTTTTCATTTAAATTCCTTTTAGCTTTTTCATGACCCGAGAATTGGCAACACTGGTGATAGGTGATTTACATATGTTTTGCTATGCCAAAAGAATTTGAGCAAAAGTGCCGTGTTGCTTGGCTAAAGAGCACAGAATTTTAGACATGGCTTTGTAGGGATGACACGGAATATTTTCCGCTTTTTTTTCCTTCTTTTCAGTCAAAAACAGCTTTTTTTTGATAAAAAGTTGGCAGCACTGATCAAGAGACCAGAATCAGAATGCAAAGAGAGAGAGAGCGGCGTTCATTCTGGAACGGCGTTAAGTGAGAGAGCGAAGAGAGAGAGAGAGGAAAACGATCAAGTTGTGTTCTACAACGTCAAGGTGAATTTACTAAGTAGGTGACGTTGTCACCACAGCTGCTCTCTTTCGGGAGTACAAACATTTGACAGTATGCCTGCAAACGTTGTCGAAAGAGGTTGTGTGTCGCATGTTTTTTTTATTGTCTGTAGCCTCACCACATCGGACGACGTCACCTTATTAGTAAATTCACCTTGTACAACGTGATCACGATCAGTTGAAGGTGGCGCGTTGCGCTCAACGGTTCGTTTTATCATTCGCTCTGCGCTCTAATCTGTGATCGTGTGGACTCCACAGAAAGCAGCTGACAATATCGGTCAAGTTCAGCTCATTTACAGAATCGAGCGATTGTTCCATTGAGAATTCTTTGGGAATTCACATGAAATTCACTTTTCATCCGCTATTGTAAATAAAAGCAAAAGTGCAAAACGTATAAAATTTAATTATACATAAAAATACTCAAGAACTTGTCACGGTGCCAAATATTATGTGCAGATTAAGATAAAAGGTGTGCTTTCTTTGCCTTCCATTCAAAAGAATCAACAAGAAAATTTAGATGTTTATTTCAAAGGTCGCAAAGATTTAAATCAGAAAATAATATAAATAATTCGAATGCCCTTTTAACGGTGCCTATATAAAGTCGAAGGTTTAAAAATAACGATACGCGATCGCAAATAAATTATTGAGAAAACAATTTACGCAGCAGCTTTAAAAAAATCAATTGATCGCTTTAAGCGATTCTGTGAAAGATCAAAACAATAACAATAAATAAATAAAAAGGTAAATATTGCAACTGAGATTGGATTTCAAATGAAAACAGAGTTATTCCCCCTCAACATTGATTAGCCAGTTATAAATATATATTTTAAAATTTTTGAGTCAAGCAAATTTGTCCATTAGTTGCCATAGCTTCCCTGCAATGTCATCCAACCACACATCTCAAAGTAAACACTATAAACCGGTTATATATTGCCCGTGCGCGAAATATAAATAATGAGAACCACACACAGTCCAATACACACAAACACCTTGTTACGATCGGAGGCGATTTAGGGGCGTGGTATGGCGTGCCGGCATTAGAATGACAGAACTTAAATTCGTAGTATTCGTGTTGTGTTATTGATAAACAAAACATTAGCGTGGGTCTATTATACAGTTATCAATTCTTCAGTTGGATTTCTTATCGTAAAGCACAGATAAGGTCTGCGTGTAAACTATCATAAAAACTGAAAAAAAATATGTATGTATATAGAAATATTTCATACCAGGGATTAAACCCGTAACCATAACCGTTAACCGGTATTAACCGATTTAATTTGGTAACCGTAACCGAAAAAAAAAATTTTTATTACCGAAAAACTGAAATTATTCCAACCGACATAGCCGTTAAGAAACCGATTCCTGCATAACGGTTAATTTCAGTTCGGTCGATCATAAAATTTTACGTTGTTAGTTTTTTAAAACTAAATTTAATTTTTACTTCTGCCCTTATTTAATTTATAATTGATTTAAAAAATACTTAATTTTCGAACATTTCTTTTTAACTTTACATATCTTAAACTTTTTTAAATATGTTTTGTAATCCGAAATTATACCAGTATTTCAAAACCGAAACATACAAAAAAAACCGGAACCGTTACGTATCCGCTATATATAAATATTTTGCGAAACCGATAACCGAAAACCTAAATGCGAATTTAACCGAAACCGTAACTGAAACCGATATTCATTTCGGTTTGATACCCAGGCAAACATCTATTAAAATGTATATTCTTCATCAAAAGAATCCTATATTTACAAAGAGAATCAATTGAATTAATTTTATAACTGGTGTAGAATAGAAACACATTAGTTTGCATTCATCTTTATGGAAATTTCGTTGGTCAGAGTATTGAAGTTTCGGTTTCCCTTCATTTGCGATGCAAAATGAGGGAAAGGCAGAATGAACCCAAAGTGAATTTCTAAAAAATTTACTTAATGATTAATGCTGTGAATGTGAATCGGCGAATAAAACTGGTTTTCCAATATTAGCTTAGTTTCTTAGTTTCGCCAAGAACGCAATTTATTGACTTTCTGCCTTTCTGAACCAACGCTTTCAGATGAGCTCCGCAGCATCGGCTGTGGAACTGGCCGTTGCCCACCGCAAGGAGCAGGCGAGTGTGGGCACTTTGCTGGGTCGTCGCTATGCGGATCTGCTGCACGCGGAGAAGTACACGGACTGTGTGTTCCACGTGTGCGAGCAGCAGCTGAAGGGACACAAGTTGATATTGAGTGCCGCCAGTCCAGTCTTCGAGGCGATGTTCTACGGTCCGCTGCAGGAGCCGGACCTGGAGCCGGAGATTGAGATACATGACATCAGTGCGGCGATATTTAAAGTGCTCCTCGAATACATTTACACAGGCAGCGTGGACTACGAGTGCCTGCAGCTGGAGGCATCCATTGAGCTGTACTATGCCGCCGAGAAGTATCTGCTGGACCAGCTCATTGCCGACTCCCTGTTGGCCATAACGCGCAAACTGCGCTTCTCCAATGTCCTGCCCGCCCTGGAGCTCAGCGTGTGCATGGGACTGGACAGTCTGCTGGATGTCTGCATGTCGTTCTTCATGCGCTGTTGTGTCAACAACGATCAGTACATGAGCTATCTGAAGGATCACTACGTGCATGTGTCCAAGGAGTGCGTCAAGTCCATAATTGCCGCCTGCAAGGAGCCGCACAAGCTGCTCCTCTGGTATGTGTACGAGTGGACGCAGCAGGAGTGCGATGACGTGGGTCTGGGCGACGCCTCCACCTGGCAGGTGATCCCCCCGCCAGCAGATGCCGTTCCACACAGTCCCGCTCCTCCGCCGGCCACGCTCGTGGAACGCTGCTACTACAAGGCCTGCCGTCCCTTCACCGTCGACGCGGAGTCACATGTGTGGCGTCTGGGCTTAAAGTGCTCCCGCTTCATCTCCGTGCTGGGGCTGGTGCTCAACAGTCGACTCGCCCCAAATCTCACATGTCACATGGGACGCGTGCCGCAGGAGTATCGGGAATCATTACGCATCGATCTATATGCCGATGGCGGGGAGCCCGTGTGGACACATCTCGTCCAGAATCAGATCACAAAATACAATTGTGACTTGCATCTGAGCTGGAGCCGGGAACAGGCGTGTGTCCTGACTCCCGAGGTGCAGTACGTGCTGCAGCTGCGCTGGGAGGGCAGCGCCTTCGGGGCGGAGTATCCGTGCAGCCTGCAATCCTGCCTGGTCGACGGCATCCGGTTCGCCGACGGCGACAGCTTCAGCGGCAGCCTCGTCAAGGGACTGCGCTACGTGAACTTAGTTTAGACACATCTCTCTCGTTTTAGGTAATTTAATTTGTACTCACTCTGTATTTATTGCTTTAACTTAATGTACGAGCGTCAGAGTTCAATAAACTGTGAATTTCGATGGAAAATGAATTCATAAAAATAAAAACAAATATACAATTCCGGTTTGCTGATAAATTTACTCACGTGTAAGCTTTTGATACGCAGAAAAAAACAAAAAAACAGTTTTGGCGCAAAAATGCCAATTGTTGGGTACAATTTCTGGCGCCATCTATTGTCTGTTCTGCGCAACACAAATATGCCACCTAAAATAGCTAAGATGGCAGCACTGGCCAGCGCAAATACGGAGCGAATGAGCATATTTAATGAACTAAATGAACTGAAGCAGAAAATTAGTTCGTTCATTGATTTTAGTGAACAGTTTAATCGAACTTAATCAGAGCGGTTCTATCGAACTCGAATCGTTCACGGTGAAAACAACAAAAAATAACAACAAAATGACTATTTTGTATAAAGTGGAAAGTCGGCGCGAATTTGGAAATGGCAAGGATAGCGTATTCCCACACAAGATCGTGCTGTGCGCCGTCTCCGCCCGCAACATCATTGCATTCAGCGCACTCCAGAGTCTCTCGAGTCACGTCTACGTGTGCGACATTGTGACGCCCTGGCAGTACTACAAGGTGTGCACCTCCAAGTCCCTGATCAATGTGCTGGAGTGGAGCGCCAATGGCGAGCAGCTGCTGCTCGGCTACATTGGCGGCCGTGTCGAGATCTGGCAGCCCAAGGAGCAGGCACTCAATGTCTGGCAGCTGCAGTATCACGCCAACATACCCAGCGAGGACATCATCCAAGCGAAGTTCTTTCACAACGGCAAAGGCGTCGTTTTCAACACACAGAAAAAGGATCACACCTATTACGCCGAAAAGTTTGAGCGTTTGGAGCAGCGGCCCACGCTGACGGGTTTTGGCGGCGTCGCCGCTGAAGGTTGCATATTGTTGACGTCCTCTGGACTATTGGCTGCCTTCATGCTGCCCCAGCTGCAGAGACTACCACCAAGCCAAAGTAACAGTGTGTCCGGCAGTGGCGGGCCAGAGCCAATGGACAGCAACAGTGGCGAACAAATCGAACTGACGCCCGCCACACACAGCATTGGAATCTCTCGCAGCTACATCGAACACTGCAGCATTGTGGCCAGTCCAAGTGGTGCGCTCAATGTCGCCTACAGCATAGGCTGCCAGCCACAACAACAGCTGGTGTATTGTTTTAAGGTAGCTTATTATACCCTCAGACTAAGAGGAATGGGTGAATCCATTTAATATCTTAATAATTATTTGCAGGTCTCACTGCAGCTGGAGAGTGAACGCATTGCCATCAAGTCGGAATCATTGGCGAGCATCTTTCTAAACGCTACGCCCGCTACGCAGGAGAGCCGACGCATTACGCAGCTGCTCTGGACGCGGGTGGCCAACGAGGATGTCATCTATGTGGTCTTTGGCTGTCCTGATGGCGGAAGCCTTTTGGAGCAATGGACACTGACCCGGCGGCATCAGAATGTGCACGCGCTGCTGCAGCAATCCTCGGGAGCGACGCCCAACAACAAACCCGTTGACTTTGTGCCCAGCGAGAGCTGGGAGCAGGTGGCCAAGCTGCAGTTGAGCGCACAAATCGCCCATCTGTCGAGCACTCGCCTCGTCACGGCGGACTGTGAACAGCTGTATGCCATAATGCAGGATCACAGCGTGCATGTGCTGGAGCCGGGCACATTGAAGCAACTGAATCACACGCAGTTCGATCGGGATGCAGAGACCAGATTCATTTGCGCCGATCTGACGCCCACGAGCCAAATGCTGCTCATCTTCGACAGCCACGCCCAGCTGCACGCGATGCAAACGCCCATGTTGAAGCAAGGTGCGGGCACCATGCAGCTCCTGCTGCTGCTGCTCGAGTACTGCATTGTGACGGGCGTGGATGCCAGCGACGTGCTGCTCCTCAATCTGGGCAACCTGGAGGCGTTGGTGGAGAAGTTGACGGACAATTTCACACGACAGCCATCGTACGTCCGACAATTTTACTATGCCAACTTCTTGGCGCTGAAGAGCAATCTGTGCCGGGCCCAACAGCAGGAGTTCGACAATCTCATCATATTGCACGCCATTTCCAGCACATTTAAGAGCCTTCTACGACCATCGGATTTGGGGTGCCAGGACAAAGGGCCGGCGGATAGCTTGGCCATGAAACTGGCCGAATCGGTGCCGGACGTAGACACGGTCATGTTGAATCTGGATCCGAAAGACTTTACCGTTGAGCCAATGATGCTGCAGAGTCTACAGCAGCTCATCCAGTGGGTCACGGATCTGGCGGTCAACATGCTCAACCGCCTGCCCGACGAGGTCATGAAGAGCAAACTGTCCGGCAAGCGACCCAGCTACGACATCAGTCGGGACATTGTGGCCATTGGCAGTCTGCGCGAATTGCTCGTCATGATTCGCATTTGGGGACTGCTCAATCCACAGTGCCTGCCCGTGTACACCAAGACCATGGACAACATTGACGTGCTGGTCATATTGTTCCGACTGCTGACGCGGCTGGCACAGAACACGTCCGAGCCGGACGAACTGCTGCTGGACGAGTGCAGTCTGCTGTCCAAGCAGCTGCTCATACCACAGCTCTCCAAGCACAATCCGACCACGTTGCTGAGCTCCCAGGGATATGCGGCTGTCAAGTCGGGACAACTGACGTTCACATCGCAGGTGGAGCCTGCCGGACTGCAGGACATCGAAATGGAGCAGGTTGTCTTCTCCAACTGTGTCAAGGATGGCGTTAGCAATCTCCAACTCGGCGCCAGTCCCAGCACCATCCGGCGCTGTGCCCGCTGTGGATTCGTCAATAGCGCCAACAAAGTGGCCAAGACGTCGGCGCTTAAGGCCTGGTGTAACAAGTGGTTGCATTGCCACTGCGGCGGCTTTTGGAAGCAAATCAATTAGTATTCATAGTTTTAATCAAATAGCTTGTAAGATTTTAAAAATTAAAGAGCATAAACATCTATTTATTATTATTTTCTTTTGAAAGCTTAAATACTTATACAAGTATGCGTATATAATAAATATTCATTTATTCACGTTTGTTTAAGTTTACAGTACACATATTGAACCCTACTGTTTTAAATTCGGCTTATAAAAATTTAAATTTAGATTGCGCGCCCAAAAACAAAAAACGCCATTTATGTTTGGTATTTGTGATGAAACTTAAAGCCCCCGACCAATGTGGATTTATACCTGGTGATGTATTGCGCTCGAAACGTGCCCTCTTTTTTGGGGCGGAAACGTCATTACGAAAGCAAACATCGTAGTAAGCGGTTGTATTAAATTCTCTGAAAAATGTGCTCTTGTGTGAAAAATACATATGCCGCTCAGAACGCAAGTCGTTTGGTTTGTGTTTCCAGAGATATGAAAAAGAGACAAATAAATGCAACAGGAACTGTGGAAGCATGCACCGGTGAGCAGCTTCCACAAAGAGAGCAACAGGGATAACAGCGTCGATGCTGACGGCTAACAGGAGCTTAACAAATATCCATAATCACAGTTAATTAATTGGTTACCTACGGGTCATTACAGGAACAACAAGACAAACATGCCATTGCATTTTATTTTCATTTTATATATTGCACAGCGCACAAAACGAAAATGAGCTGCAAGAAAAGTATAGAAAACAAAACAAAACAATTTTTCTATATATCTATCTCTGTCTGTCTCTGGCTCACGTCAGACTCATTTTGACAATTCCGCCACCGAGAGAGAGCGAATACATCACCAGGTATAAATCCACCTTGCCCCCGACGATGGCGCCACCCGTTTCAAAACAGTCGGTGTGTGTTTTGTTGTGTAGTGCTGCCACACAGTTGCTACTTTTTGTGTGTTTGTTTTTGGATTATTGTTAAAATTTTGAAATAAATTGAAATAAAATAAATAAATTTAAAATAATGAAGTTCATTTTAAAGAAGAGCTTGGTGCACTTCATCCTTTGCGAGGTGAAAAATTAAAAATGAAGTAAGAAATTAAAAAAACAATTTGGAAAAATCGAAAATATATGACAAAAATCTGTAGTTGTAAATCTTATCTATAAAAGAGATTGTATTAAACATATTACTCATAATATTTTAAAATTCTTTCATTCCAATATTTTACTTTCTGATTAGCAGCATTCTGAACTTTTAAAATGTGTATTAAGCTTTGGCGATAATCCAAGATTTGTGTATTTTCAAAGAAAGAATTTACACAAAAAACCCTAAAAGAAACAACAGAGCAACTGAACAAAAAAGAACAAGTGAGCAATAAAGAGCAATTTGAAAGGAACATGTTCACTTGCTCACTTCAGGGAGCAACTCTTTTTTGTTCACTCACTCATGAGCAACCCAACACTAGTGTGGTGCAACCAAAATAAGTTGATAAATACAAACAAAAAGTGGCTTGCAGAGAATTTTGAAATTAAATTTGTTAAATCCGCCTAAAAATGAACATCAATCTGCCCAATTTCAATATGAAGAACCTTGTCAAGGAGGCGGGCAGCACAATATCACGCGTGGTTCAGGTAAATTGTGCTTAGGCAATGAGCAAACCACAGTTGTGGTTGGGGGCATGGATTTTTTGTTAGGTGGGTGGGAATGGGGGTGGGGTTGGTTTGGGGCTGCGCAGTCGATTGACTTTTACTATTTACCCTTGCCCTTTTCACAGTTAACGGAGGAGAAACTGGGCACCACCGAGCGCACCGAATATGATATACACTTTCAAAACCTAGCGGAACGCGCCGACGTGACCAAAACATGGACTGAGAAAATCGTGCGAGACACCGAATCGGTGTTGATTCCTAATCCACAAAATCGCGTGGAAGACTATATATTTGAAAAGATTGAGAAATCGAAGCCGAAGCGTCTAAGCAACATGGAGCACCTGGCACTGGACATGATTGAAGCGGGCGGCGACTTTGGCCAGGATTTGCCATATGGACAGGCCCTAATCAAGGTGGGTCAGGCGGAGCAGAAGCTGGGACAGTGCGAGCACGACTTCATTGCCACCTCGGGCATTTGCTTTACGCAACCGTTGCGCAAATTTCTCGATGGCGAAATGAAGACCATCAGCAAGGAGCGCGGCATACTGGAGACGAAGCGGTGAGTGTGTTTGAAAGTGATTGTCTATATGTCAATGTTTATATGTATATGTGTTCGCTTGCAGCTTGGATCTGGATGCGTGCAAGAATCGTGTGAAGAAGGCACGCAGCATGCTTGGCCAGCAGGCGGTGAGTGGGCGGGAGCGGGATGGGGAGTGGCGAATAAATTTAGCAATAAGCTCATTATGGATTTTTGCCTCTGCTTTTACTTTTCCTTGTGCTGCTTTTATACTCATATGTGGATGTGTCATTGTGATTTATAGAAAGATGGCATTTCGCCAGAAGCTGCCTTGGAACAGGTATCATCGCCCATTGCGGCGCCTTTTTAATGCTCTTTCTTTTTATTATTATTATTATTACAATATTACAATTGCATTTGGCAATACAAATAATGCATCTACTATTCAATGCAGGCGGAACGTGACCTTCGTGTGGCCCAGGCCGAGTTTGATCGTCAATCGGAGATAACGAAGCTGCTGCTGGACGGCATCAGCACCTCGCAGGCCTCCCATCTGCGCCATCTGCACGCCTTTATCCAGACCCAGGTGCGATACTATAAGCAGTGCAGCGATGTCATGGATCAACTGCAACGCGACCTGGCCAAGTAAGTAAACAGTTATGTCACAACTAACATGGATATGTCTTTGGATGGATTGAAGACCCGAAGACATCTCCATGATGACAATTAGTGTGTAATTAGTCTGCTCCCTGTAAACTTTATTCTTTGTTATTTGTAATTTGAGTAGGCGGCACTAATCAATATGTATATTTGCACTCTGTCTGTGGACGCGTCTAACAACAACTGTGGCCAATTCGTTTGTTTGTATTGTTTTGTGGTCTTACAGAATGCAGCCCGCCAAGCCACGCCTGCGCATCAATAGCGAAGATGTCGATGTCGGGCCTCCCAGCATAGTTTCCGATGTCATTTCCAATCCACTAGCACTTGCACTAGATAGCGATAATGATACCGATAATGATAATGATTATGATGAGGCTGGATATACCAGCATTGATATTGGCCAGGCCAAGGCGCTAACGCAAAGTCTGTTGGAGGACTTTGAGATAGAATTCGATACGAGTGCCATATCAACAGTTTAATCAATGCCTTAAATCAAAATTTAAATGAGCTTCGACTTACATACATACATGTAGTATACGTAATAAGATATAAATTCTTAATTGGTTGTTATTGTTACATATACATAGGTAGTATAGTCATGTGTTCCTGTTTGTAGTTATCATGCGAAGGTTTCAATAGTAGCACCCCAATTCCAACTCCAATCCAAACACAATCAAGTCATTTAAATCTGCCTCTGCGTCTTCCACCAGCTTGGGAGGCCCAACGCCATATGCACCACTTGATCTACAGGATGCCGCCAAGTCCAGTTCCGCCGGCAGCGGCGTAGGTGGCAATGGATTCCGTGGTGTTGGCAACAACAATAGCAACGCCGGTCATGGCCAGAAACCAAATCAATCCATGCCAATTCACGTCAACACGGATCAAATGCAGCGAGCTCGAGTGCTGTGCTCCTATGACGCCAAGGATCACACAGAATTGAATCTAAGCGCAAATGAGGTAAGTGAAAAATTATATTCATTTATCTTTGTCAAATAGAATACATTTATTTCATTTGCAGGTCATCTTTGTCGCCGAATGCTCACCCATCAACGAGGATTACATGTATGGTAAGCAGGGACTTATGAAGGGCCTGGTGCCCCGTGCATTTGTCGAAATGCTCGACGAGGAACAGGACCTCAAACTCTAAGAAGATAATCATGAAAGCAAAAAACTAATCGAAAACTATTATAGCAAAAATACTCATAAACATTTAGATGAAGGCAATTGGACAATTACATAGTTCATACAATTACAAATTACATATGCAAATGCAAATGCAAGAAAGTACAATAATTTATCAGAATATACATATTCAATATACACCATATTATATTAGCTTAGTCCATGTCGTTCGATCAGTGTGCCTCATGTATCCCAAGCATTCCAGTAACACCTATGTACAACCTTCTAGCTAGTTCACTTATCCTTGTTCCTTGCTCAGCTTTTAAAGGTCATCATTGGCCATATCTATATATATATATAAATAATGCTTATATCAAGAAGAATCTCTGCAATGCAATTGTTTTTAAAATTCCTTGAAACTCAATTACCTTGATATAAATATCAACATTTATTACTTATAAACTTATCTTTATATAGTGCAAAACTGTTAACAGAAATTCAAAAAATTTATAATTGTTGCTAAATGTAATCGAAATAAGTCTTTTATTATAATTACTAAGCTTCTCAATCTCACATTGAACAAAGTATTATGTTTTGTGTTATTTACGATTAGTTAAATTTAAATATACTTTTACAAACATGTTAATTCTATATTTCGCATTTCAAATTAGAAATACTTAAGTTAACCATTTTTTAAATTAATACTCACCTAAAGACATTTATCGCAAAGATTTGCAACTCTTATTTAATTTTTGGTGCAATTTCCCAAGTCAATTAAAAATTGCTTGTAAAATTTAAGAAAAAGACCCAAAACTAAAGAAAAATTAAAACACCAAGCGACGCCAAGCCAAGCCAGACTTAGCGCTTAATCAAAGAAATTAAATTAATAAATTATTAAACGTACAATACAACAACAATGCATAGACAAAATAAACAACGATCTTTAGGTTTTCAACATTGAAATGCGTTTAGAGACGATTTTAAAACTATGTATTTAATATATATAAATAAATTAAATGTTTACAAAAAGCAACAGATAACTTGGTTCAATTTTCATGTATGTATTTATAACCAATATATTTAATATAATTATTGTTTTCCAATATGATAAACAAAAACAAGATCACAATGCTTCATGATTGTAGTAATCTGAAAATTAAGAATTCTAGAATTCTTCAAAATTATAGGCAAAGTCAAAGAAGTCGTCGATTTCCTCGTCGCTCCAGAAATCTTCAGAGTCATCGATGTCCGAGTCGTAGAACATATCCGAATCTAAACTATCAAGGTCATCATCATCAAGATTGAATAAATCATCATCCATAGTGAGGAAGCGTAAATTAACCGGTGAATGGACCGTGTACGATAAATCGATTATATTTTTGGCATCCTCAACCGCATTTAGTAGTGTAAGTTGACGGTGTTTGGTGCCGGACATATATATTTTAATAGGAAGCGAACGATTGCCTTGATTTTTTTTCAGTTTCAAGATAATATCATGAAGCAGTCTGTCGGTGAGTTGCTCACATTCCTCCAGATGCAACACTTGCAGTTTGGGACAGGCAAGTATCAGTCGGAGTACACCAGTGTCTGTGACTGTCATACAATATTTCATATGGATTTCCTGCAAATCTTCCAAGGTAAATAGTGCCTCCAACGCACGATCGGTGATCACATCGTTGTCTGGCAAATATAGCATACGCAGTGCGCTTAGTTTACCAACATCCACAAGGACCTCAGCATTGATGCAGTTTGGAGTGCGTATTTCCAAATGTTCCAACTGCTTGGATTTATGCTCCACCAGCCATTTCATTAGCATTGGTGGCAATGTATTCTGATCACGAAAGATGCTCAATATTAGTTTCTTAAGGCTTGGAAGCCTTGCAATGTGCTTGTACTCTGTAAGCCCGTAATCGGTGCAGCTAATGGAGAGGACCTCCAGAGATTCGCAGCATTTGTCGTTGACAAGCTGCTCGATAGCTGTGAATACGTAGGTGCAATTCGTGTGCAACTCCTTAAGCAGCGGTAGCCCACCGAGCATTCCACTTATATATTCCGGTCTTAGTCCACCGCAGTGTAATAGTGTCAGCGACTCAATCGATTTTGGAAAACAATTCATATTCACTCCAGTTAACCTTTCATTACTGGACAGATCCAGTTTCTTAAGCTGTCCCAAGGTATTGAGCGATTTCAGATTCTGATTGGTGAGACTGCATCCACGTAATTCCAGATTTTCCAGACGACTGAGATTTGCAAACATTTGAGATGTGTTGTCCGGAGTTAGTTTGTTGGACCAGATTCTCAGTGATTGTAAATTGATGCAATGTATGCCAATAAAGCTGCACACTCGCTTACAGTGGCGCTGTGGAATAGCGCCTTCGATTTGCTTGACATTGCGTCCAGAAAGCTTAAAGAAATCCCTCAAATCCCAAGCAGTCAATTCCTGAAATATACTAAAGTGGATAGCTTTGTCCAGAGTCGGCGACATTCCCTCGTAGATGTTGCGGAAACGAATGCAGGTGCGTGCAAAGTGAATGCGATCAGGTAACGATAAATGACTGAATATATGCTCCAGGCAATGATCGTTCAATTTCAATATTTCCGCCGGGGTCTCATTGGGATCCACATTTCCCTGCTTACGCGACGTTTTATGGGCATCTGGTTGATGCCAGCTATCACTGGGCTGGACGAATATGCGTAAATCATTTATATAATGAGCCTTGCGCTGCAATACTCTGCAATAGATATCAGTTTTAGTAAACAACAAAATGTCTCTATAAAGATGTGTTCTCACTTCGTCACAGAGCGCAACAGTGTGACGCAGTGAGAGCCCAGCATAACTTACTTGGCAGCAGAACGGGCATTAGAAAAGGATACGTAGCCACTCCTTTTGGGTGTTCTTCCATTCGAAAACAGATGCAAGCGTACAATGCGTCCAAATCCGCCGAAATAATTGCGAAGTTGCTGGTGCTCCAGCTGAAATTTGTGCAATGACATTATTATTTGTATTTAAAAGGGATCGCCAATATCTTACCCCCTGTGCTATACTCGATAAGAACAGATTCTTCACCAACACATGATCTTCGGTGTAGGCTACTTGCTTTTTAAAGTAAAAGTTTCTTTTAGCCGAATGTCCAGACATTGTACCGATGTTGAAATTGCTGTTCGACATAAACAAAGTAATTGTGGGGTGTGTTTGACATCCAGCTGGCTGCCACAGCCAAGAAGATTGCCAGCTGCGATTAAATCGAATTGAATAGTAAATATTTAAAGCACGATTTGCGTACTTAAAAATAAGCAAAGACGCTGCTGCTCCAAACCACGAGTTGCTCACTTAAATATATCGATTTACAGTTGACTCGATTTGCTTAGAATAAGTTCGATAGAACTACTCACCAAAGTGAACGAACGAGCTAGGTTCACTTGGTTTGTTCGTTCGTTGGAGTCATATTAATTTTTTTTACTGTCGGCGAGACAAGCTAGCACTATTCATTCAAATTATATTCTTAATGTATTAACCTTCTTTAAATTTAAACGGTGAAATTATTGAAATATTAATTTTTTTAACAAATCTACTTTTTTTTTAAAATGGCGCGCTATGACCATATGAGAACGATCGACAGATTGTGGCGGACGGGCGATAGATAGCAGTTTCTTATCAATATTCAAAAACATTAGGGAAAAAAATTAAATTAAACACAAAATTTGAATATTTTTTTATTCACTTGATTTTTATTTTTTAAAATTATAACGCTTTTCGTAAAGCATTTTTGTAGAAAACAATTATACGTATCGTATTTTATTTACAAAATGTACAAATTAAGGTTTAAAATTCACTAGTTTCCATATACGATGTGCTACTAAAAGTCTTGATTCTTATATCAGAAGATCAGAAAAGAAGCATAGTAAATATTACAAATAAATCGCTGCCAGCAGCATTTTTAAATTTAATATATTTACAATAGCAAACTGAATTAATTTAATTTAATAAATTTAAAGAAAACACATTTGTTAGGTGATTAAGTGTTGTCTAGTTATTATTATTATAGTTAGATTGTTGGGCCGACTGTCACGATAGTATCCAGGAGTGTATAATACCTGTGAGCATATATCGTTATGTACACAAAAATATATCAAATTGGATATTAGGTTCTTACGATTTTCGCCTGGTGAGAGTGTAATATGTATATCCTCACGATTGAGCATCGGCGCTGCAAAATAATTTCAATATTTATAAGTATTTAAAGAAAACAAACATGTGCAGAAGCAAAAGCAGATATGGTAAATATTTAAATAACTTTTTGTTTTATTATTTATGCAAGCAGCTTAATATAATAATAAACTTGTAATTAACTTAGTAGTACAGCGGTATCGCTAAAACAGATATTGAGGCATTTGCAATTTACATAAATATTATTTAAACAAAATCTACGTGTAGATATTGTTAATAATGTATGTACATTTAATTAGTACGTATAAATATGATTGTTAATATTTGTTGTTTGTTGTTTTTATTGGGTTTTTTTCTCTTTTCTCTTCTTAATTTAGCCGTGTCTTTAAAATGAGCAGCAAGTTTGGTTGTAGTACCTTGACTTTTTTAACAACCTATGCATCAAATAATTTGCTTAACTGGAAACTAGTTTAAATTCTATCACAGTTTCAAAGTAGCCAACATGCAGACAACGACATGCATGTTAGAGAACTCTGGATTGGTTATACATAGAACATAGAACATATGTCGCTTGGATCCTTGACAATTAGCACAAGTGTATTTTGGTTATCACTTATATTAATGATAGAAAGCCAGCAATCAATTGATTAATTAGTTTGTCAATCAATCATTCAGTCACGTGTGCAAAGCGTATGGTTGCTGCCGATTAGCATCTGTCTCCAGCCCAGCGCCAGCGTTCGAGGCTGTTGTGGGCGTGGCAGTGGCAGTGGCGTTATCATCGCCGCTATGCACAATGCGTATCATACCCGGCTGGATCCGAACATTTTCACAGGCTTCGCAAACGTTCAGTTGCGGATGGTTCTGGAATGTACACAAGTTGCAGGCCCACGTGTCCAGTGGCTCCTCGCTTTCGTCCACCTCCGATTCGGACAGGGACTCCTCCTCCTCCTCTTCATGGGCTTGGGGACGATGGGGTGATGGAACTGCCGATCCTGCTGATGATGCTGCCGCCGCCGCTGCCGCAGCTCGCTGCTGCTGCAGAAATTGCTGAAACTGATAGTATTGCGCATAGGTTGGCGGTGGTTCCTGCATCTGCTGCATCTGTAGCTGCAGCTGCTGTTGTTGGTGCTGCTGCTGAGGCGTCAGGCATGCGGAGCTGGGCGCACTGCTATGATGCTGCACATAGTCTAAATGTGACTGCGTCGTTGGAGCTGGCACCGAATTGAGACGCAGCGAAGTGGGCGGCGCCTGACTCCGATTGACTCCGCCAGGGACACCACGTTGTCGTATTGCCTGGCTGCAGTTACTCGCTGGTACCGAGAGTTGACGATTCATGGAATTCGGGGCGGCTGCAGTGCCATTCAGCTGTGGGTCTGCAAAAGAATTCGACAATTAGAAACTTGAACACATCTCAACAAATTATTTCAAGCCTTACCATTTATCATATTGAGCAGCCGCTGACAGTCATCAGTCAGTTTTCTGATATCTCTGTCCAGTCTTTCGGATTCGCCCACTGGCACCGGTTCGGTCAGTATGTTAATCTCCTGCTCCAGGCTGAGCAGACGCTTCTTATTGTCACGCAGCACATTCGCCAGCTTATCGCGTCGTGTCTTCTGGCGCTCAATGGTCGCTGCATGGACTGTAAGCAGAAGAATACCATAAATATAAGGATTAGTCAACCAATTAATCAAGGATCGTAACAATTATAATCTAGAACACAACAAGAACAACAACGCACAAAAGGGCAAGATCAGATTTACAGGTATTTTGTCACTTTTGCGACTTAGGATTCTCAACTGGTTCAGCACAATGGTACTGATGATACAAACTGTCATCTCTTAGCACAACTGTATACCGACTTTTGCTGCTTCCATTCTGTAAGTTGAAAACTGGACCTCGAGCTAACTTAATTCACCTATAAGTTATAATTTTCAAAATATAATTTTTTTAAAAACAAAATTAATTGTGGATTTTTGTCAACAAATTGTTAAATAATTATAACTTTTAAAATAGTAATTTATTTGAGAATCATAAAATAACAAATTTAATTTTAGGTTCGATATATTTATTTAGTTATTATGTCTATTATGTGTGTGTGTTCTCTCTATTTATATGGCCTAATACCTCACATTTTATTACTCTGTTTGTTGCTAAAAATAATAGCGCGCATTTTTGCGCCTGCCTAAAAGTTCATAAACAAATTTAAATTTAGTCAAAATGCGCAAACACACGAAAAATCAATCTAATAATAATTTATTTTTTCTGAAAATAAGCAACACACAGCGCATCGCCCGATTTGAAACGATTTTCTCGATTTCAGCAAACAAAAAGAAAATCAAATCAAATTAAATAAAATAATAATAAAAAAGTAGAAAAAAGAACGGCAGCAAATATTTTTAGACATTTTGATAGATTTCTAGCGGAAATAGCAAACAGGGCAATGGGCCAAGGGAGGAACTCAAACCGGACCAGACATATAGAGCAGATATACGCACATATACATACACGTATGATATATACAGATTTACATATCTACATCTAATATATTCGCACGTCATTTGCGGTTATTTGCAAACATTTTAATTGATAAATTTTATTCATTAATGGCAAGCGTGAGAAGAATTCCAAAGTAAAAAAATCAACAAAAATATGTTTCTAATTAGTGCAAGTGTTATTCTTTTCAAATTGACTGTCGCTTTAAATTCTGGACTAAAAGGTTTAAGTGTTTTTATTCTTATTTTGTTATAGTATTTGAACCGCGTGATTAAATGTCAACGCGACAATTTTCATCATCATCATCATGATCGTCATGTATTATTTTGAAAAGCGTTTTCTATCCTAGAATTTCTTTAGGCTGCCCACGCTGCGTATGCTTAACGTGTCAAGTAGAACGCCTTATACGATCTAACGGAATTTGAATTTGTTTTTGTCGTCGCATTTTTCCCTGAACTTGAACGAATCTCAACAATAACAACAACAACAAAACACTGCACACGAAAGAGAGAGAGCAAAATTGTTGTATAAATAAAATACGATAAATTTGCTGGTGGTAGAAAAATATGCAAAAGCATTGAGAAAAACACGAGAGAAACGAAACGAAAAGAAATATTATAGAACCCATGGGAATTGAGAAATGGGCAAAGGCCAAAGAAACCAGACAAGAGACAAGTTTGTACATATAAATTGAAGCGTGGGCGATCTATATACCTATGTACATATGTATTATATAGATACATTCAATAGGTACATAGGTGAGATGTATCCGTATCTTATATTGCACAAGGGTGAACATAATCACAATCAAATCACAAGGAGATTGCTAAATACTCATACATATAGTAATTGGAATATGCATTAATGGATTTGCTGGGAATTAATAAAATTTATCATTTTTATTTATAACCATTTTCCTAAAAATTTCTTTCTACAAAAATCTATTTGCAGTTAAGCCAGTTAATATCATTTAAATTTGGGAAATTATTTGCTGTGTGTTTTTAAGAGATTTTGAAATGAATTTTTCTCTCATCTTAAATATTTGTGTCTTTGATTACAACTGAGTTTTATTATTTATTAAATAAACTTCATTTCAGAAGATCTGCATTTCACAACACGCTGAACGAAAGCTCTCTTTCTATCTTTCCGTCTCTCTTTGCACATTTCGGGGCGTAATTCAATTTGTTATCAATTGTAAACAAAATCGACTGATAAGAGTCAACAACGACACTTCCATAAGCGATTAGACCACAATAACAATAGCAACAGCAATAACAACAAAAAATCCCCCCATAAATAGAAACGAGATATGAATTTCGCGCATGTGGAGTATGTCAAAACTATAACTATTACTTTGTCTTGAAACCTGTAAGTTAAATCAACATTTGTATAGTGTTTTCATATGATAATATAATGATCTAATTGCCAGAAATGGCATTGTTTCTTATCAAGTCAACTTACTTCAGTTAATATTAAGGAATCTGTTCAAATGAAATTGCTACGTAGTTTGAAATCGATAAGCCTTTATCTGACAATTCTTGGAATTTTAAAGCTTTGCTAATTTATATATGCTAGCAATCAACAGCGACCGCAAACGGTAAGAGCTAGAAGGCTGAGAATATAGCAAAACAATGGATCGCTGTTTTTGCTAAATTCGACCTATAGGTGGGTTAAAATCGATAATTAAGGTAAACCTCAAACAGTACTTAAGTTGACTGTGAACCGTGAACGATAAGAGATAGAGAGCACATGCTTAATACGCTCTCCCTCTCCCTCTTTATCCATTTGTCATTTGTTTTGTGCTTTGCTTGGTACTCACCTTCCCGATCGCATTCGGGCACGACGCCCTCGTAGAGGGGCATGTGTGTGACGCTGGGGCTGTTGTCAGTGCTGTTGTTGTTGTTGTGCAGATGATTGGTGTTGTAGTTGGAGGCCACAATGTGATTCT
Organism: Drosophila subquinaria; assembly: GCA_037043405.1. Taxonomy (NCBI): domain Eukaryota; kingdom Metazoa; phylum Arthropoda; class Insecta; order Diptera; family Drosophilidae; genus Drosophila; species Drosophila subquinaria. The sequence continues at coordinate 408,728 of JBAMBL010000452.1, read as the reverse complement.
GTGCCTGAGTGGGATATGGAAATACTTCAGGCATCGTTTCAGCTGCACTTGTTGCCAGTTGTTGTTGTTGTTGTTGCTGTTGTTGCTGGGATGTAACAAATGACGAAGGCGGCGGCGTTGCTCCATCGGTGGTCAACACTGGTGGTGGCGGACAGGGCGCATATAGCGGCACCTGGGGACGCACACAGCCGGCACTGAAGACGCTGCCCTCGTCGGTGACCGTCAACTGGAAATTCTTGTGGGTGCCACGGCGAGCATCGAAACTGCTGCTCGAATAGGTGATGCCGCTGCTACCGTTGCCACTGGCCGCCGGACCGGCCGTAATGTCAATGGTCGACGGCGCAGCACCGCCGTTCAAAGTCTGCGGCTGACGCAACGTGAGATTCAGCGAGGTGAAGCTCTTCCTGCCGCTGGGCGTGCTCGCACCGGATCCGGATGCCGATGTGGGCGATGGCGGTGTTGGCGATATTGCGACGGCGTTATTTAGAAATTCACGTGCATACGGCGGCTCCGGTTGTAGCGTTATAACTGAGCGGTGTCGTACTGGAGAACGCAATTGCGCAGTTGTTGCCGCTGTTGGCAGCGCTGCTGACGTCGCAGCTGACGTCGCTGCTGCTGCTGCTGTTGTTGGTGATGATAAGGAAACATTAAGCGACAGCTCCGACTCGCTGGAACTGAGCGGGCTGGTGAGACAGGAGGAATCATTGGAGAAACTGCTCGGCTGCTGTGCGAGCGAGACAGCTGCTGCTGCCGCTGTTGACTGCGGCTTCGGTGGCAACGGCGGCAGCGGCGGCGCTCGACGCAACGGTTTGTACTGCGCCGTCGGCGTCAGTTGCATCGGCGCTTGTCGCTGCTGTTGCTGCTGTCGCTGTTGGATTTTCTGCTGCAGCTGCGCGTTCAAATGACGCTGCTGCAGATTCAAGGTTGTGGGTCGCGGACGTGCGGGGGGTGTGGGTGTTATCGCTGGCGATGGCGATGGCGATGGAGACTCGACATTGCCATTGACAATGGGCGGCTGTGTGGGCGCGGCACGCGATGGTTTCAACGCTGTTGGCGGTTTGGCCAGACGTTGTTGTTGTTGCTGCTGCTGTTGCTGCAACACCTTGGCGGGATATGACTGCACGGGCATGGGATGCAGGATGAGCTCCTTCTTCAACATTTGTATGCAATTATCACGCTGATGGCAATTCTCATTGACGCATTGCGTCACCAAAGCATCGGGCAGCGTTGGAAATTCCTGCTTCATCTCATGGAACAGATGCATAATACTTATATTTGTGCACTGGCAGCTTTGCTTTGATTTCGATCCCGTTGTTGTTGTGGTTGTTGCCTCCTCCAGCTGTTCATAACTGCTGCTTCTGCTAATGTTGTTGTTGCTGTTGCTGCTCCGTAGCAACTGTTGCTGTCGTTGCTGCTGATCCTCGTCGGCGTTGAGCAGTGCCTTGAATTGAAAGTGTTGCTGCAGTGCCTCGGCTATGGTGGGCGTGTTGTTGTTATTGTTGTTGTTTGTATTATTCGCTTGATTTTGAAATGAATTGCCATTTAATTGGTAATTGTTTGCTCTGGGCGGCGTTGGTGGTGTGGCCGCCATTTTAGGCCATCATTTGTCACAGCTGCAGACCTAGAAAAAAGCCAATAAAATGCAAAATTAGTAAACTAATTGAATTAACCATCGATTTTCAATTTCATTTTCATACTAGCAAAGCCAACTCATTAGTTCATAGCCAGAATTAGCACAACGACTAAGTCGAAAGCAAATGAAACGCTGCAAGAATCAAAGAGCTTCAAGCCATTTGGAAAACAATAAACAAATGACAGCGAAATTTTAAAAATATTTATGACACAATTCAAATGCATGGCATAAAAAAATTGCTCAGGTTTTTGTGCGAAAGTTAACAAAAATAAAAAAAGCGAGAGTGAGAAAAATATAATCGTTCGACTGGCTAAATCTCGATATCTCGTGCTTCTGCCGGTGCTAGGCCAGTGTCAAGGATGACATAGACAAATGAAGATCAGAAATAAATACATACATACAAACATACAAACAACACCCAGCAAACATTTGGGCGATTATACAGTCGCCCATCGCCGAAAAGAGTCTACTGCGATTCGCGCAGGAGATTAATAGAAGATGAATCTTCCAGGCGATTGTATAGCGATAGAAAGCTATAAATAGAAAAAAAGTAATGTGGCAAAGTCTTCTGCGAGTCGCGCACAAGTCTATTGGAAGACGAATCTTTCCAGGCGATTGTTTAGCGAGACCAAAAAACAAAAATGAGCTCCACGTCTAGGGCAATTTAATTCAGATTTTTTCTAGTAGACTAAATTGTTGATCCCGTAGCTCACTAGTTAGAGTTGCCGACTCCGAACTTTAAATTCCGAGGTTCGAATTCCCCTGTTGTGCTACAACTGTTGTTACATAATCTGCTGTGACAAATTCGTGGACCAACAAAGAAAGCTTCTTTGGCTACCTCGCAGAAGAGCGTCTTAATAATACAAAAAAAAAAAATAAATTTTTTTTTTAGAAAGAGCCACTTCCGCGACTCTTCTAAGGAGAGTCGTGGAAGAGTCTTTTAGAAGACTTGCAAAAGAGTCTTCCCGAAGTGTCGCGGAAGTGGCTCACTCTCTAACAAAAGGAGATCAAAAAGCGATTAGAAGGCGATGTCGCCTGAAACTTTTAGGCGAGTCGCCTGAGACTCTCTGGCGATTAAAATTGTTTGCTGGGCATTGGCATATTGATGTATGAAACAATGAAGCCCTCAGCTGACAATCCATACATACATACATATACATTTGGTTAAAACTTTTCATTGACAATCACTTACATTTTGATTTCGATAAACTTTATATTTTGTAGATCCAGTGAAAAATTCTTATAACAAATGTAATTGTCGTTGTTGATATATATATTTAACACAAAACACACAAAAATAATTTATTTGTTTGTTTACTATTATTATCTGTAATTATTATCTGTATCTATTATCTGCAATTATCTTTAAATTAATGTTTAATGCTCTTTACGCATATTACGTATACGTCATGTGTTTATAATATTTAAAGTTGGCTTTCTAATTGACAGGCAGCTGTTTTATATTTTTAATTAGACCGCATCTGTTGACATTAGCTTTGAGTTATTTCACAATTAATTTTGAAACTCAGTTTTTCTGGTTGTTTCTAAGCACATTTCAATCACAAATTTCTTTCTGCCCGCACTCATATATACAAATAAGTAGCGAAATCATCATAATACATACTCATTAGGGTGTCCCTTATTTGGTCAAAGTCAATATTTTTAAACGCATACGGGCTAGTTCTGTTCATTAGGTCCTAAAGCACTCAGAAATAAATTTTTACCTCAATCGGAGTATGATAACCCGTGCCGACTTGGATCGGAAAATTTAAAGATTATATGGGACAAAAAAAATTTTTTTTTTTTAATTTTTTATTTTTTTATTTTGTTTATTAGGTCCTTAAAGAACTCAAAACCAAGTTTTCACCTTAATCGGAGTACGATAACCCATTCAAATTTGCATCAAAACATGAAAAATCATCGAAAAATTTATAATCAGTGTTAAAATACTGTTTTTTCATGTTTCGATGCAAATTTGAATGGGTTATCGTACTCCGATTAAGGTGAAAACTTGGTTTTGAGTTCTTTAGGACCTAATAAACAAAATAAAAAAATAAAAAATTAAAAAAAAAAAAAATTTTTTTTTGTCTTATATAATCTTTAAATTTTCCGATCCAAGTCGGCACGGGTTATCATACTCCGATTGAGGTAAAAATTTATTTCTGAGTGCTTTAGGACCTAATGAACAGAACTAGCCCGTATGCGTTTAAAAATATTGACTTTGACCAAATAAGGGACACCCTAATACTCATATATGTATATTGGCATTTTAATGTGCTAAAATTCTTTATCAAAACAGAATAGAACCGAACAGAATCTCCCGCTGTTTTGCCACAGTTCTCACAAGTCGGAGAGACGCGTTTGGACGCCTTAAATGCCAGCGATAAACTGAAAACATTTTCGAAAATATTTTCAAAGAGCCATCGAAAAATGTGAAGCATACAAAACACACATACATGTACTTTGATAGTGTGAGTATGTTTCAGCCAATGAATGCCCTCAAATAATACAATAAATTGTAATTTTCTACTCTGCTCAAACTCGAATGGCCAACGTAACGTATGCGTAATGCACTAACTATAAATATCAACAAAAAACAAAGAATTATATATTATTAATATTACACAGGAAAAACCACAAAACTAATCAGTATTTTCTTTGGCTTTATTAAATCCCTTTAAAATGCCATAAAGTGAAACGAATCAATTAAATCATTCAATATTTTTGACACACGCACACAGTGAGAAAACGAAAATTTAAACAAATTATTTCGCATTTGTATTGAATTTTCCCAATCCCTCTCACTCTCTTTCTGGGTTGGTAAGCAATTTGGCTCTTATAAATTTCTTAAAAATAAACTTTTGTGTGGGTGTTGCACAAAAGCATCGAAAATTGAATGAAATATTTGAAAGATGGCAAAAACAAGAACAAAACAGCTAATGCGAAAAATAAATGATATGCTAAAGGTGCAAGAGTTGTTTAGGAATGAAATTAAATATTTATCAAAAAAATAACTATTAAAAAGTTAGGTAAACTTTAATGGCAGACACATCATCACGTGGATTTAATATGGATTACTTGATAAGTATTTAAACGGCCCTCGATATATATATCTACAAAATGTTGGGGATTTTCGGCTCACCTGAGCTCTTCTAATGATTGCTGGTCAAATGGCAACAACTACTGACAACATTAATAAAAACAAATAATAAACTTGTGTCTTCACACAAACAAAAAATACGAGAATAGCAATAAAAAGCCAACATTTATGCACAAAAAACGCATTAATAATAAAGCATTGGCATTAAATTTGCGATGGCACATTTAACATGGCGCCATTAAAATGGCCACATACATAAATAATATTTATATTTCTATTTCTATATCATTTTTATTTTATTTGATTTGATTTCATTTTCTAGAAAACAACAGACAAAATACGTTTCCAAAATTTGTTTATTTGAAAATCTGCCCCAAAAGCAAAAAAAAAAAATGATAACAACAACAAAAACAAAAACCCAATTGCTATCTTCAGTCGAAGATATGATACCCTTCAGGTAGTTCTCCTTTCAAATCTTATCGTCTTGTCCAATAAACACACTGACAAATTCAACAAATTCAAGAAAATATATTTACTTTATAAGTTATGTATTTAGTGACAAAATTATTATACTCTATGCATACTCTATAAAATTCCGAATAATGCGAGAAAACTCAAAATTAAGCAGCAATTGGAAGGCAAAAAAACATGAAGAATGCACAGCGCAAATTGGGAAAAATTTCTTTTATTTTTCCAACAAATTCCAACCAAAATTCTGCGGTCAAAAGTGATCTGATTTTTTAACATAATTAAGTTGAATAGAATGTTACATACGCTACATTTAATAATATTTTCGAAATTATGCATTCTGCTAAAATTCTTTGATATCGTTGAGATAATAAGCATGCGTTCTTGGCTTAATTTTGTTTTAATGCATACACTGATAAATAAGATACAAAAATATAAACATCAACTAAAAAGGGAAAATCTGAGGTATATTGAATGGGGAAAATTTGTTTTATTTCGATAATTAATCTCGTTTACGTTGTGTTTGTTCTTTTCGTGTGCCTTCTTATAGCGAGGGTGTAGCGCAGACAGGCAAACAAGCGAACGACTGCAGACGTAAACGACCTTCACAATTAGCAAGATACAGATACAGATATAACAGATATACGAGATGTGCACGAGTTTTCGTCTCTGAAAGCAAAGGAAATCGACGTCAAAATGTGCAGCTAAACAAATGTACATACAAACATACTACATAGAAGAAACTGAGAGTACTCGTGTATGCTAAAGAAATATACAAAATCGGATGTATGCATATTTTTTTTAAGTATATATTAAATTGTATCAAATGCACAGGTAACTGATTGTTTATATATTTTTGCAATAAACATGAAATTGGTTAAGAGAACAAAAATAGAAACAACATGTAAAATGAAAAAAAAAAGAACAAAAAGTTTACAAAGTAATTAAATTTATGGGCAACACATATAAGTTTTATAGTACATGGGGCTTCGATCGGAACGGATCTTCTTGTAATTTTACGCAAAAAAAATTCCATTCATTAAAATTCTTTTGGGAAAAATTTGGCGGCGCTTGGCGTATTTTTCGTTATATTTAAAAAAAAAAGAAGAAACAATTGAGAATGCTGAGCTAGGAAATACCCCTTGCTCAATTGAAATGCAAGATTTCTTGGTTTTTTTTTTTTATATATTTTAATAAATATACCTTTCATATTTTTAGAATCTGAGATCTAGAATTCAAATGAACTCAGCTCTTTCCCCTTAACCTTCTAATGTTGTTCGATTAAAGGGTAATAAAAATGTGCGGTTGGGTTTTCCGAGCAGTCAATCTTCAGATTTAAAAGTGGATCGTTTGATGCTTACAGGAAATGGCGCTGTTTAGGTTTTTCCACAATATAATTGGAATTTGGCGCCACATTAGGGAAACTCTTCGGCTGTTGCTGAAACTTTAAATTGCTATAGAACTTAATGGAACACCATCTAACACTTGTGGCTTATCAATACACTAAAAACTGCAAAGGGCCCTTATTGGTGACCTTTAATTTTAACCGTGTTTGTCTATTACTGATTATATTTTTTAATTTATCTATAAAAAAACACTCTACGTGTATTTTTTTATCAATTCGGTAATCGACATTAATGAGATATTTACGTATATATGTACATATGTATAGATTACCGTACTGTCAGCCTTTGAAGGCCGAAGCATTTGAAGTATCAATGCATTGGCCGGAAATCTCATTGTCTGCTCTGTCAAAAAAATAAATAAATAAATAAATTTTGAAACAAAAAATAGAGAGAGAAGAAAAGTATTTATATTCTATGCCATTCACCATTTCTGAAACAGAAAACATACGGTTCCCGAAGACAATGCGTAGAAAAACTAGAAAGAAAATATGTAACTAAAATAACTGTGCTACACACAACATGGAAAACAACTTTCACTTTGTGGAGGGAACCGACAAAAAAAGAAGGGAAAACAAAATGAAACAAATTTTCAAGTATAAACGAAATATTATAAATCAAATGCATAGACATGAAATGGAATGGAAACAAGACGCAGAAAATGGAACAAAAATAATTTAATTTTATTTTATATTTTGTATTTGTTATTTTTCTTTTTTTCTTTCTTTTTTTTTTTTTTGGTTTTGTATTTTGTATTTTGTGCGCCCGCTGCTTGCCAATAATTTGAAGAGGCGTTTTGCGGAATTTTGTGCAGACGTCAGGCCTTGACTGACGTCATTGGCGCGAATTTCGAATTGTCGAATTGGAAACAAGACAGAAGACAGCAGAAACGCGGATCATTTCTCCTGTCCTGTCGTCGTTCTCCTGCCTCAAAATTACTTTGTACCGTGCGAAAGAAAATAAAAACCATAATACAATCTACATTCAGACACAAATACGGGTTATTTATTTATTTATGATCATTTTCTTTTTATATCCATTCTAGTACCCATTGAAAACTTGTATTGCAGAAGGGGTATTTTGACAAATTATGTGTATGTGAATAGTATAAATAAAGCAAGATATTTTATTAAAAATCCTAATACTGTTTTATATTTTATTACAGAACTAAACTTAAAAATGAGTAAGGAAAACAGCTTAGAAATTGAAATAATTATCAAAACAAGACAGAGAGTGCGTCTCGCTGAGTACACGGTATCTATTGGTCGAGCTCACATAACTCAAGCGTTCTACGTTGGACTTTACTTGTTCTTAGCCTCTTCATAAATGTGCAAATAATCAAAGGGGAGTCAAAGACAACAACAACAACAAAAACAATATTAACAACAAAATCAACAACATTTTGAGTTATATTTAGAGACTGTTCATTTGGGCGTGAAAAATAAATAATTGACAATCAAAGAGGGGAATTGCCACCAAGGGGGAATGGGATTGGGAAGTACGCTTATCGCCAAAGCTTGGGAAATGCTTGTCGTGCTTGGCGACCGTTTTTGCCATTTATTTTTACTTTTTGGCAATTATAATTCAACTGATAAATCAAGTGTTATGTGGTCATATAAAGTCAAAGCTAATGAAAAATAATTGAAGCCGTTGAAACTATCAGCTAAATGTATACGTAAATATGTATGTATGTACGTCTGTATGTATTTAATCGCACATACTGTATATGTAGATACATTTGTACATATGTACATATGCAGGGAAATTCCCGCAATAACAACAACAAAGGCACATGCCCGAGATCAGCAGCCGCAACAAAAACAACAACGCATATAAACAAAGACGTAAAATGGAAACAGAAACAACAACAGCGTTTAAAATCTTGTGCAAAAGCAAAAAAAAAAAGTTTACACGCCAGCGCAACTAGAGATGAGCCAAGAATATTAACTCAAATATTGCAATAAATCAAACAGATCGTGACACGACGCGTCGTGTTAGCGAGTGCGCTCATCTCTGACAACAATGGAACCTGTCCGTCGTGGCGACAGAGGCCGAAAAAACAACAACGGCCATTGATAAAACTATGCTAAAAACCCCCGTAGCACAAACAATCGTACATAGAAAATCAATATTTGCACTTTTAGATTACAAATTATGAGGAAAAAAAATAAATATAACCAATACGCACACACACACATGCATATTTAAATATTTTCATAAGAATTAAGGCCATTATGGCAAATAGGCAATTGTCCGGACCCGCCACCTCGTTTCCAAGCCCAAACCCTGTCACAGTTTTTGTGTTATCATTCGGTAATGGGGCGGGGGCGGAAATATTCATATAAAATACGAACATGTACGAATGTATGTATGTACATATGTGCATACATTCTCTCCGACATATGTATGTGTGCACTTAAACATACACACAGGCGCACAGTGTGAATGTGCGAAAGAGACACGTAGACCGACAACGGCGACGACGCTGCTGTATTAACGGCAAAAAAAAATGGCAACAACAACAAGGTACGGCAAGATAAAAACCAGCCAGATCGTCTACGTGTTGTGTGTGTGTGTGCGAATGAGTGAGAGCGAGAGAGCAAGCGAATAAAAACAGGTGACATTGGCAGCAGCGCTACGCAATAATAGATAAAAAATACATAATTCAAATAAAATGTAAAATGCCAGCTGAGTTAAGAAATTACATCTGAGAATTTAAAAGCAAACGCAAACATGGCCCAAAATGCACAGCCAGTGTATACACACACAAGCACACAATGGCACACACACACATTTATAAGCCGATTTATGAGCGGGGGGTTGGGCGGACGCAACTTGTTGCATGTGTAATTGCAATCGGTGTGCATATGTGCATAGAAAATTGTAAATTACACTTACCAAAAAACAAAAACAATTATAATATAAAGCGCCCTTTAGCTGTGTTTATTCCGTAGCACTTTGGTTGGTATTGCATCAACTTTTGTGTTTTCACTAATTCTCTTTATGGCCGTTTATTGTTGGCCTTTGCTTGGCTTTCACTTATTCTTTACACTTGTAGAAAACCGCACTTGCACTCGCACGTCTGTTTGCCGATTCGATTCGTTCTCGTCAAGCGTTTTTTAAATTTATTATTGGTAATTTAACAATTGTATTTATTTTTATTTTCGTTCGATTTCTACGCGATCCGTCTGATCCGCGAGCTTAACAGCAAATGAAAACAGCTGATTATTGATAACAGTGTAGGGTTGTTGATATAATATCAATATATCGATATATCGATTTTTCAGCAGTTTTTTGTATCTTTTGCTGCCACTTTTGTTTTCCACGAAACGACGAATCAAAAATGTATTCGGATATAATAAACGACACTACATTCAAGTGCTAAATATGCAATAAAATAGTAAACATTAGTGGTAAAATGACAAATTTGGGGTGGAAAAACTGTTGATTAAAGCTCTCGCCCAGATATTTATATCATCGATATTATCCATATTTTTCTTGTCAAAAATATCAAGAAAAATTTTATTATTTTTATATCGAAATATCAACGATATTGATATTTTTAAAAATATCAACAGCCCTATAACATTGAAAAAAACTATAACATTCTGTTGCACTGCTATTAACAGTGATCACCGATATTTGCTTATTTACTTCAATTATTAAGCTTTTACCTTAGCATCAGTTGTTAAGAGGTGCGGATAAATTCAAAATAAAACCACGTAGAGCTTTCAATTTGGACTTAACAGCGACTAAGTGACTTTAAACAGAATCGCTAACAGTCGATAGCAGTGGCATAACAGAATCAATCCGAAATTTATCATTATCGATGTTGCTACAGAAAGAAAAATCGAATATGCCGGCACTCGATACTTGCAATATGAATATCGATAGCGCAGCGCGCAATTGTAGTGCGCATTTTTGTTTAATAATAAAAATAAATGTAAATGCCTTAGTTTAAAATAAAAACGCATGCTTTTCAGCTGTGAAATACAGCTCGATTGTTATATATTTAGCATTTAAAATAAATGAATAGATGTGATACCAAACCTTGATCAAATTACACATAAATAATTATTGAGAACTGATTAACTACATTCAATATATATATATAACATACATTCTCAGATGTAAATGACCCTAAATCAGTCCAAAAAGATAGTAGAAAACGGGCAAGATAAGGGCCGCCTTCGCCGAGGACACTCCAGTGACTCCAATGATCAACTTGAAGACGCCGTAGTAGAAAATCAGCTGCAACGCCACATGAAGTCCCAGCAGACTGCAAAAGAAAGGGTTAAAGGATGTCTTATAACTCTATTAAATGAGGACTACTAACATCTTGTCCTTGCGACGCGCCTTTTCCAGATTCTTGGGCGATTCCTTGCTCAGATACTGACGCACTCCTTGAATCGTGTTGGCAAAATACTCATCCCATGTCAGCTCGCCAATGTCAATAATGAACTTCTTCCTGTCCACGGGGTCCAACGATTTGGACAGCATTAATAGACGCTTGCTGTCAAAATGCCATTCCGTGAATATAAAGCGCTCCAAGGTGTTCAGAGAGTTCCATACGTTCTTGTGCAGACGCATCAAGCTGTGATTGTGATTAATTAAAGGGAAACATCAGTGGAAAATTGAAAAAACGTCCTGAAAGGATTAGGTCGCGTGCACACTGGCGGCTGAAAGCTGAACTTACAGCTGAGTTTACAGGCGAGCTGATAATTTCAGATCTTTAGGTCTTATCGTGCTGATAAACACGAATATAAGTTCAGCTGCAAGCTCAGCTTTAAGCCGCCAGTGTGCGCGCGGTCTTTGGGTACATACATGGGCCTACCACCCCCGATTTTGGTAATCAAATCTAGGAAGAAACCAGGAATAAAGTGGAATAGAATGGCGCCAAGACGAAACAGGAATAGACTCTTCACCAGACGAAGATTGGGATACCAGACGGCACTGTTCAGTGGATACTCATGCAAATAGGTGTTGATCTTGTCCGTCAAGAACTCGAAACGGAATGGCTTATATGTGCTCGAAGTCAAATGGAAGATTTGCAGATCGGCAGGACGACCTCCGTTCTTGACCCTGCAGGCAATTGAAATGGAGAGGAATTAGGTGATGATGACAATCATAACAAGTCGTTGATATACTCACTTGAGTGAATTCACATAGTAGCCGGTTGCTATGATTCCATTGACCACCACATCGATGGGAATGTAGTCCATAATCAAAGTCGGATCCAATGGCAGGCGACGTAAGATGCCCTTCGAGGCGCCCATGAAGAATCCTTGGGGTCCATTCTTAGAGATGGTCCAACCGGGAATTGGCTCCTTCCAAGCAGCCGTGACTGCAATGAATGTGAATCATGTGAGCAATAAGACTTTCAAGTTGAAAGCTTCACTTACTCATGCTGGGACGCACGATGCCGCAGGGGAATTGGCTGGCCACATTGGCCACCTCATGCTCCGCCAGATGCTTGGTGAACGTATAGGTATTGGGATGATCCTTCAGCAATCTGTAAACCATTTCAATCAGTATTTACTTTTAGTTGAAGCGTATTGCAACTCACTTTGGCTCAAGAGCCTTGAGAGCCTCGTCGTTGAGTGTTTCCGCCAGCTGAATGATCTTCTCGGGATCATCGGGCAGTGGATAGAGCTTCTCGTCCACCTCGGTAATGTACGCATTCACATATGCACTGGACACATGCACCAAGGCGTCCAGGCTACGCAACTGTTGGCACAATTCCACAACGCGGCGTGTGCCACGCAAATTGATGTTCGTTGTCTCCTTGAGGGATTGGAAGAAATCCAGCGTGGCAGCTGAATGGAACACCACGTTCACATTGTCGATCAGAGTTTGGCGATCCTTGGGCGCAATACCCAGATTCTCTAGGCCCACATCGCCCTCGATGGGCACGATCTTGGACAGACGTGACTCCAGCTGCAGCTCCTTGAAGCGATCAAACACCGAGTTCTTCTTCAGCTCCTCCAGACGCTCCTGCACGCTCTTGCCCTTCTTGGCGCGCATCAGCAGATACAGGTTGCCCACCTTGGGCACATCCCGCAGCAGCTTCTCCACGATGGTCACGCCCACAAAGCCGGTGGCGCCCGTGATGAACACATTGCGTCCCGCATAGAAATCTCCAATCGGTGTGCTGTGTGTGGAAAAAAAATTCAAAAAATTGTTTAGTTAAAGAAACCACAAATTGCTTGCATAATCAAACACTACAGCTATTTTACATTAATTCACAGATTCTTCGCTTGTATGTGAATGAGCATAAAAAACGAAAGAAAACAAAAGAAAAGACAAGAGAAAACTTTCCCCAATCTTTGCAAGATGGAAGCTGGTCGCGATTGTCACTCGCTTTGGTTACGACAATCAAATCGTTGGCTGGAGCTGAAGATGAAGCAACGTTTTTGGGTTTTGGCGCATTTCTCGTAACGCTTTTTACGCAATGATCCAAAGATCCAATGTCCAAGGCTTAAAACCTGTTTTGATGCTTATACGGGGGAGTTCTAACTGCTGTTGTAGGTTAAGATTTATAATTATGTAACTAACGAATTGATTTGAGACTAGGAAAACAGCCGAATCAAAGCTGAAATCTCAACAATCCACACTAAAATTGAGTTCCTCAACAACTTAGAGAATATTGTACCCTAAAAAAAATCAAATGCAATTAGGTCAAAAGTTGTTTGTGTTTTTTAACAGTTTTTCTTATCAACGTTTGTAAGTTTTGTAGGCCATCCACAATTAGCCCATTTGAAATTGTGGCGTATTTTAGTTGTAATCATGTTTTAGCCACCGCATCCGTCTAAGCCAACGTCTTGATTGCTTTTCATTTGGTCATGCCAAATGATTTTATAATGATGAACATGGCAAATTTCAACAGCAAAGTTTAAATATACATACAGTTTGTCAAGTAATTGTTTGCAAAGCCTTAAAAATGTAATATTTCGACTTTAAATAAGAAAATAATAGCTTATTATATATATTTGGAAAGGTCATTTAATTTTCGTTCAAATGATGCAAAAATTTCGTTAACCCATTAAGTACCCATTAAAATATTCGAATTTTAAAAAAGGTCTACTTTTTCAACTTTTTTCCTCGATTTTTTCCAAAAAATGTTGGGATGCAAAAAATTTCTGGAAACAATTCTAAGAGTAACTGCAAAAAAAAATTTTCAAAAATATTTTTGCTAGTATTTTTTAGAATTTTTTGAAAACTGAAAAAAGGCACTTTTTGCATGAAAATGAGGAAAAATGGGTTAAAATGGTCATTTTTAGGATTTTCAAACAATTTTAAAAAATACTAGCAAAAATATTTTTGAAAATTTTTTTTTGCAGTTACTCTTAGAATTGTTTCCAGAATTTTTTTGCATCTCAACATTTTTTGGAAAAAATCGAGGAAAAAAGTTGAAAAAGTAGACCTTTTTTAAAATTCGAATATTTTAATGGGTACTTAATGGGTTAACGAAATTTTTGCATCATTTGAACGAAAATTAAATGACCTTTCCAAATATATATAATAAGCTATTATTTTCTTATTTAAAGTCGAAATATTACATTTTTAAGGCTTTGCAAACAATTACTTGACAAACTGTATATATGTTTTAATGTTCATCTATTGGCAATTAGATGTTGAAAGTTTTAAAAGTAAACAACAAAAAACAACTTTAAGGAAGTGTTTATGAAATATATATGATAAATTTGCATACTCTTGTATGCAATTTGAAGAGTCAAGAGTTCAGCTGCAAATTGCCTCGTCATTGCAACATGCATCGCTACACTTGAAGTTTCAGCTACAAATTCAGATGCCAACTAAATCTTGCTTTCACTTTGATCGCAAGCTTAGATTGTTTGGCCTGATCCAAAAACACGGTTAACAAATTTAGCTTTTATCAAACTTTTGCAAATTTGCCACGCAACCTTTGAAGTCATGCCAATTTCCTACTGGGTTTCATTTAACGCCATAGTAAATTGTATTACTATCTTGAGTTGGCCACATTGTGAGTTGCTGTGATTAGATTTAGCTGCCCGTCTGGTTTTTTTCAGCCAAGTTAAATGAAGCAGAACACTTATCTACTCATCTAGTATAGTAATTAATTGGAAATTTATGGCACAATTGTTGATTCAAGGGTCACTAATGGATCAGTGTCTGGAGAGAGTTGTAGTAGTGGTCGGTGTCTGGTGTCTGGAAACTGTTTTGATCAATTTGTAAGGCTGGTCAGGTAGCTTATTATAATTTAAATCTAAAAATAGCACTAATATGTTGATAGGGAGGCGGGAATACCTTCAACCTTGTTGTACTAGCAACCAAAAGACGAACTATGGAGTTTTAATAATTACTTATTGCGGTATTAAACTGCGGTCGTAATTGCATGTAATAAAGCTTGTTTTGACTGCACTTGGTATGTACTTAAAATTTAAGAATAGGGTATATTGTGTTCGTTGAACTGTCTGTAACAGGAAGAAGAAAAAAGCATCTCCGATCTCTCTAAAAAATCGAAGTTTTTGATCAGCATTAATAATTTAAAATTCATACATAGAATAAATATTCATTTAAATTGTGTAATGGGTATCTCAAAGTCGGCCTCGCGTTTATTGAATTTCCCGCTTGTTTTTTTGTTTGATATGTTTGTATTTTTCCACTTGGACTCCTGGCATCATATATCAACGCCTCCATCTGACTTGAGGGCTTTAGGGGCTGCGCTTCAGAGGCTGTCAAGTTAACCAGTTTCCTACCCAGCTATTAACGTCATTCTGAATAAACTTTATTTATAAATTGAAATTCGCACATAAGGCGTTTACTCAGGTCAAAGTTTGAGAGTAGTATTTGTTTTGATACTACTACAGAATACTAATTCATACAGTTAAAAGGGTTGTGTTTAGAACAAATAAAGGTAGGTATTTAGTTGGTATTATCGATGTCTATAGAAACTGAATGCTGGATAGTAATATTCGAATGAAAACAAATTAAAATGCTCACTTGAAATAGCACAATAATACTATTTATTACATGAAATTTTAGATACTCTTTTGAATATCGATTAAAAAAGATCAGAATATGCTTAAATTCGATATATGTAACGTCTAATTTCTGTTAAGTGTCTGTTAACCAGTTTTATTGGTATTTGGGTTATAAGTCTTTTTTAGTAAGTTAATAATTCTTAAGTAAATAAATAATACTGCTATACTAACTGTTTACTCTTCTACTCTAAGGTATTCATATTTCATATAACTTCCCAAAATACAAGGTTTCTAACATAAACTGTTTACTCCGCTGTTATTAGAAGAACCTGTGTGGATTCTGTAAGCATCTTTTCTTTTTTGTTTGCACCATTTATTTTTACACTTTTAAATGGAATACTAAATAAACACAAACAGCCGCAAAGACAGACAGTCAGACAAACTTGTACATTTATAGAGAGCTGGCAAAAGCAGTCAAACTAGCCAGAGATATTAGTTAGATGTTAGCTGGACCATTATTGTATTGTATAATCAATGTCCAAGTTTGCTTACCTGGCCATTTTAAGCGGAGCAGCTATTGTATTTGTTGTTCGTCAGATTAGTTAAGTTAATATGCAGTTGTTTTGTGCCAAGATTTGGATAGAACAAACGAAAATTTCTCTTTTTCTCGTGCGCGTTTTCTTCTTTTCCTCTTTCAGTTGTTGTTTGATTTAGCGTTGTGTTGTTGCTCCGGCGGTAAACAAAATGCACAAGCACATCTGTATGGATATTTCTATCGTGTGCGTGTGCCTGAGTTTATGTATTGCTGAACAGTTACGTTGCTTTATGTGCGAGTAACTTTGGCTCGCTTGAAAGCTCTGCGTGGATCGCGTTCACACAATTCACAACTCACAACTTGCACGTTTGCCGGTCGAAACGAAACTGTTTGGTCGGGTCTCTGGGTTCGGCTCTAGTGTCGTTGAACGTCAACGTCTGACGATCATCATCATCATCTGCTGCAACTTCATGATCAGCTTGTGCTCCAAACCAGTTATGCAGTGGCGTTCCCAACAAGGGGAATTACAATTTCTTTTAGTTAGTTTCTCAACAGATATTAAACATTGAACTTTAGAATAGAGCTCTATCTTAATGTTAAATAATATTAATTATATTAATCAATTGAATTTGTTTCTCAATTTATTTTAATTGATTTTTTGAGTTAACAGCGCGCTGTTATTGCAAAAACTGTTACAGCAAAAACGGTAGCATACTTTCGGGGCTGCCTAAAAATTAAGTTCCATAAAAGAAAAATAAGTTTCACAAGGAAGGAGGTTTCTCCACTGTGGAAATAGTTTGGATATTTTCAGGTAAATCCAGCATTTAATTTGTCAATATTCAAAATTTAACGAGACCCAAAATTTTCAAATTAAAAAAAATATAAATAATTTATCACACCATTAGTGCAAGTTAATTTAGATCATAATTAAAACAACAAATTGTCATTTTGCTTAATATAAAAATTGTCATATTTATTTCATTTATAGTTACATAGTTTTTATTTTTTTATTATCGTTTACGTTTGGTTTCGTAATTTACAAGTGCTGAAACATTGACTATTTGACTATATACCAGGACTATTAATGTTAATGTGACTACGATTTGAGCTAAGTTTGGACTTGTTTGCATTGATGTGTATTTTGTTTTTTATTTAGATATTTAGATATAATTATTTGTTAGATTCATGCTATTATATTGTATGATCTATCGTATGTACTTCTGGAAAGTTGTTGACTTGTACTCAAAGTGAGAACTTATAGTAATACATGATATATAACCCTATGAAGAACAACGATCTAACGATGAAGACTACTGAGTTAAAAGTGAGTGAAAGGTCTGTGAAAAGTTATTATTTTGGATTGGATATTGCACAATATGAGTGTTCCGGGCTAATCCAATAAGCTGGCTCTACAACCAGACCAGGAAGCCCCAAATGAGCAGCGCCAGCGTCAATCCAATTTGGATGCCCAGGAATGGAGTCAGCACAAAATAGAGTATAGCAAAGATCGCGGCGAAGCCAGCATAATGCAGCACATTGAAGCTAAAGAGAACAATTTATATAATTAAAAATTAATATATATTTTCATTTAAAATAAAGTAAATAAGGTGTACTTACACCTTCCAGTAGTTGCGGTGCCATTGTGTGGTGACCGCCGACTCCTTGAAGTAGAAACGCCGAATGCCGATCAGACAGCGATCGATGAACTCGGACCAATCGCATTGGCTGGCATCAAAGTTGTAGCGCTTGCGATCGCTCTCAGGGATAAAGGAGGAGATGCGCAATGCGTTCTTCAGTGAATAGCGGAAGTCCTTGTCCAGGAAGTAGTCAAAGGCCTTGGTGCCATTCTGGAACACTCGCATGTACTCATAGGCGCTGTCGTTAGAAATAAAGAAATTAAGTTAATAAATGAATTCCAAATCTGTCCCTAATACTAATTTTAACCGTATGTGATTACTCTTTCTGAATATTCCTAGTATCTTAATCTCTTTCTCTCTTTCTCGGAAATACTCACGTGTGCTGTGGCATGCCGATGCCAAAGAGCTTCTCCGGTATGATGAAGATCATAGCGGGCAGCAGATGGAACAGATAGAAGAACAGATTGTAGCGCCAGCCATTGCGTAATTTTGTCATTGGCTTCCACACGAAACTGTTGGGCGGATGTCGCTCCACGCTGTCATTGATTATCGTGCAGAACTGGGAGAGGGTCAGTGGATTGACCTCGCCCGATGTGCAGTGTATGATCTCCGGCTTTTCCACCTGATGTGTGCCCACATACCAGCCCATGACCAGAGAACTGTTGATAACATAATCACACGGTATGATATCAATTACGGCATTTGCACGTCCGCACATCGTACGGAAAATGCCCTTGACGAATCCGGCCAAGAAGCCTAAATGTCCGGAGTTGGCATTGCCCACCCAACCCTTCATGGGATTCTCCAGTGTGCCGTAAACTGTGATGAGAATAATTAAATTAATCTTTAGTTGAAAATGGGGCAATTTAAAAAGTCTTACCAATCGATGGCCTGACTATGGCTGCCGGCAGACCGGACATCTCTGCCATGAGCAGATTCTCCGACAGATTCTTGGTGAACGTATATGTGTTTGGATGATCCTTGAGGTAATCTTTGCATTTGGCCGGCGTGAAATCCACCCAGGCCTCATCGTTCTCGGCCATCTTCATCATCTCGTAGGGATCGAACTGTGACTTGTACACATCTTCGGTGATCAATCCACGATTATTACTATTGCAAAAGGCCGTGGAGCAGTAGATATAGGCGGACAGCTGTTTCAGTTGCTTTGCCAGCTCAATGGTTCGCATTGTGCCCGTCAGATTCGTGAAGATCGCTGTGCGCAGATGGGAATTGAACCTGATCGTTGCCGCACTGTGATAGATCACGTTCACGCGTTCGATGATCTCCTGCAGGAGCTCGGGGCCAAAGCCAAAGTTCGGCTCGGTCAACTCACCCACCACGGGCACAACCTTGGCCAGCGTTTTCTCATTGTACTTCTGAAAGATCTGTGAATGAAAATGAAATCATTAAACTGGTCATACAATCAAAAAATATTAATACCATACACTCAGTTTTCAAGATATTAAGTTTTATTTGCAAATTAACGTTAACTACTATTATTAGCTATTATCCTACAAGATCGTAACAAAATCGGACAATTAGAAAGGTGGAAATGGTTGATTTAAGTTTTAAGCAATGAAAGTGCCTAAAAGTATGCAATAAAAACATTTTATGTATATTTAAATTAGTAACGGGTATCTTATGTGGCCTCTAAATTCATTCTGCATTCAAATTTTATTAATTTCGTTTAAATAACTTGTTGTGCTGTGTTTTCTAAAAATGCACATCAATTTTAAGAATATCGATTTATTTAAAGTTAAAGAACTTGCAAATCCCTTCCGTGAAAATTGAGGTAAAATGATTTTATTACGATTTATTTCACTGTTTCGAAGCACAGCTTAAATTATAGCATAAAAATGTATGCCATTAATAAATAATTTTCAGATAAGTTAGAGATTAAATAAGAATTTGAAACAGTAGAAAACTTTTAAATTTAATTCATACTTTCATGCATTCGTATACAGAAAATTGAATACAATTTGTTATTACGCTATTAAAAAAGGGAATCTAATGATCAAAACAACAATAGCCCGAGTCGTATACGGACGGAAGACACTTTACTTCACTTCACTTCACTTCACTTCAGTTTCAGTTTCAACAAACTAATGCGTCATTAAGAGACGAGAGTACATAAGTCGTAATTGTCTGAGATAATTGTTGTTGGGCTGGAAACGGGTCGTTGCGGTGTCAACAACAGTGTCAAAAGGGGCGTGGCTGAGCTGTTTCTCGACCCATTCCCATTCATTTGGGTTCGTTTTACTCACCGGCTTCTGGAGCAGGCGACTGATGCGTTCGTTGGGATCAAAGTTGCGTTTACCTCTGACCAGTACATAGATGGTGCCAATATCGGGATGTGTGTCCAGCAGTGCCTCAATTAGTACAGTGCCCAGAAATCCTGTGCCGCCCGTCACGAATATATTTTTCTTGGCAAAAAACTCGGGAATTGTCAGAGCCGTGCTCAACTGACGCAACTGAGCGGGAAGATTTGGCGATTCAGTTGAATCCGATTTACTACCGATGCCAATTTTCGTGTTGTGGCTATTGTTGATGTTGTTGTTGTTGTGTTGGCTGCTGCCATGCTCCGTAATGACGGCCATGGTGTAGGGCTCTAGATTTGTGGGTGGCGCCAACTTGCTGCTGGATCTGTTTTCGGTTGCAAGCTGTAAAAAAATAAAAGGTTTAATTAAATAAAATTAAATCTACAATTTTCAATGGAGGTCAGTCTAACGGCTTTACACTTAACGGTCGCCTTTGAAGTTGGACAAAGCGGCCGGAAGTGCAATGAGCGTAAAACTAAAGCTTTCTCAATCTTTCGACTCTTGAGATATCAATATGTCTCTAGTCATACAAACTCGGGGAAAGGTTAAACTCATTTGAAATACATTTTATTTTATTACAAAGCCCTAATTTCTTGCACAAATACATTTTATAGCATTACACATAAGATTAAATAATGCCCGAGAGCTCGATCAGAGACAAGCATAAGATTAAAACTGAATTGTACTTCTATTTATTAAGTCAACCAACCAAATTATCATAATAAATAAAAAATAAAAACAAACATTTTATAGCAATTAGCTGCACTTGAAAGCGGTCAACTTTCTTCAGAGAGCTTCATTTTATTTATCCCGATTCAGTTGCAAAATCTGACATAATTTTAGAAAGAGAATTAGAGGTTTTCTTATCCTGAATTCATGCGAAAGAGATTCAGAGTTCCAGGAATACTTTAATATTAATCCAAATTATGCCTTAATTTTTAAATCGAGATTTTAAATGGGTCAATACAGAAATCGATTTGGCGTTATATCAGCAAAAAATATCGTCTAAAGTACTTAAATTCGATCGATTAATCGAAATTTTAAATTAATCAAAACAAAAATCGATCGATATCGGCAAAAACTACCGAGTTAAAGTCATATTGAGTGAAAATCACATCACTAATAAATTTTCTAAAGCATTTTCTCAACTCACAAAGAGGGCGCTGGGTAAAATATCAATGTAGCTTTGTTAGTTGACCTAGCACTTGAAATTCTAACTTTCCAATTCAATTCCCACGTTATTATTTGTTTAGCTCCCGGGGAATTCAGTTCTCTAAATTTCGGTCTCAGTTTTTGGATGTGAAAAAAAAGCAAAGTATTTAAAAATCTTTTGGAACATATCAAAATTCGGCGTATTAAATATAATTTTAAAGATATTTAGAATTTATACACACACAACAACAACAACCTCAACAAAAATAAAATAATAACGAAAAAAGTTGAGCTATCGACGATATGTTAACGATGAATGTTGTCAAGGGACTGAGGCGTTGCGTGCGCGTGATGAGGCAACGTGTCGCCGTTGAGAAGATGCTTCAAAACAGGCTGGAGGTTGGAGCGATGGACACGGACATGAACATGGAACAGCGTCGTCACTATCGCTATGACGATCGATTCAATTGGCCAACTGGTAATCCGGGAGAGAGCAAAATGTATACCGAAGAGGGTTTCGATCCTCGCTACGATGAACGACACTACAAGAGCTACCAGCGCAGCAGCGAGACGCACGACCACGGTGGCAGCAGCACTTCCCCCATCAACCCCGATTCGAGGCGTCGCATTGCCCAGGATACGCTCGATCATCAGCGTCGCCAGGAGCGCATCATCCAGGAGAACAAATTTAAGTGGCAATACCGTTCGGAGCCCAAGACTGCTGGCTTAAGGTATTCGATTGAGAAGCCCATCTATGGAGCTGGTCCAAGCAAGAAGGGACAGAAGGAACTTCGTCGTCCGGGACGCGAGCAGCGCCAGAAGGAAATAAAGCGACAGGAGCGGGAGTTGCGTGAATCTCGCAAGAATTACGATCTGCCCGGCTACAATCGGCCCCTGAAGAGTGAAGCAGAGGCTGCAGCTGCTCCAGTTGCTGCTGCTGCTGAGAGCCAGCAACCAACTGCCCCCAAGTATGCCAGCCAGGCGTGGCTGGACAAGCGAGCCCGCGAGGATGAGAAGCAGTATTGGCACACCTGGAACACGTGTCCGTCGGAGCGAGAGGATCCAGAGACAGCCGAGGATGCCAGCGAGGAGATAATGCATGGCTACAATGGACCCCGTGGACCCCGCAAATTCGTGAAGCCCCCGCCGACCTACGATGGCGGCGTGCGACGCTTCCAAACGCACTCCGTCCAACGGGCCGACCGCGAAATGCCCACGTTGTCCCCGCCTCGTTCCAAGGCGGGAGCGGGAAAGCGTTCTGCCATCAGGCGAAAGCCCAACGGCATGGAGAAGCAGTATCGACTGGCGCGTGACTTCTCACGAGTCAACAGGGTCTGTGACGAAAGCGACGTGACATTCGAGGAGTACAGCAAATGCTGCAAGCATTCTACGTCCCTGCCGCAGTCTCATCAGTTCAGGTCAGCATTTCTATTTAATTAACACTAAAAAAAGTGTTAATGTTATTTCATTTCACTAGCACTTCACTTTAATTATAAATGATATTTTCGGACGAAGTAAATATTGGGAATATGGTACTTAAAAATACGCTGATGAATGCTAAAAAGCTACTAAATTTAAAAGTTTATCAACATTTTTTACAATTTTCAAAAATTTAATTATTTTTAATTTTTTTGTAGCATTTTATTTAATGAATAATAATAATGAAATCTCAATTTAAATAGCATTAAAGTTCAATTTTTGGAAGAAGTAAATTTTGGGAATTTTGAAAAATTCTATAAAAACTAATAAATACATTTTTCCAAATGGACAACTTTCAAACATAATTATTTTTATTTTATTTACTTTTACTCTTTTAACATTTTTAACCTTTCTTAAAATCTTACAATTCTTAACATTTTCAATTATTTTTTTAGTTTAATTGAGATTTCATTATAGTTAATACATGCCAAAGAAAACAAACATTTTCAGTTTAAAATTAAAATTTTTTTTCATTGCTCGTGAAATGTCAATTTCATTAGCACTTATTTTTTGAATGCTAGTGAAATGAAATATTATTAGCACTACTTTTTTCAATGTCATTTCAATGAAATGTAAAATAATAGCTAATTGGGTCTGTCTCATTTGTTCAGACCATCGCCGACGGCGTATGCGCAGGAGCAGGAGGAGCAGCTGGAGGACATCGAGCTGCCCAAGCAGCCACCTCGCATGAAGCTGGCCTGGCAGGGATTGCCTCGACCCGTCTACAAGCGGTTCGACAGCATTAAACGCGCTGTGGCCCGCAAAAACCAGGATCGCATCAAGCAGCGAATTGAGCCGCCCCGTTTCCATATGACGGTCAAGTCGAAGCAGCTGATGCGTCAACGTACACCCATCGATAGTTTCTCAAATCAGCTGGCCGTCGACACCCGTTTTACGCCGTACAGTGAATATCTGGGCTATGGACGGCAAACCGTATGCGAGTCCCTGGCAGCGCTTTTCCAACGCCCACAGTCTGAAGCACAACTACTTGGAAAAGTGAAAAGTAGCTAGAGGCGAAAAAACTGCTCTGAAGAATCCTTGTAAATCGGAACAGAGAAATTCAAATTTTTAATGATACGAAAAAAAAAATTATTTACCCGTGGATATGCAGATTAAAATAAATCTATTTTTTTTTTAAATTATAAAAGCAGTCAGAAAAAAAGAACGACAGATCCTAAGGATTGTTAGTTTACCAAAGAACAGATAAAGACAAAGAGAAAGCTGCTGAAAGAACATTTAATTTTAGGTTAAAGATTAAATAATAATGAATAAAAAAATTTATAGATTGGTATATTTTGCGGTCGTGCTTATTAATAATGGTAGTACTCATATTTGTTACGTATACACAGAAAAAAAGCCGAATGAACTTGAATTGAGTATTTTTGGGCATAAGTACGAATTACTGAAAATAAGCACAAGTTCTTCAACCAAGTACCAACAATCTTAATATAAGTATAATGAATTTTAGTAAAGAACTCTGGAATTACTAGTAATAAGTACCAAAATTTTTAATACAAGTTCTACAAGACCGAACTTGTATTAAAAATTTATTTAACTGAAATCAAGTAATTGAATTCTTTTAAACTTTTTACGTTCGCTGGTCTATAATTCCCAAATGGTTCTGGATTATCTGCTTGAATTGTATTTCGCAGAATAATTTAGTCATTAATAAAAAATTAATTTATTATATAGTCAGTCTTCAATTTCAGTTGTTGCTGGATAATAATCTTGTTTTAAGAACATTTTATACATACAAATCAAGTTTACAGGATTTTAATTTAAGTCTGTAGTATGCTTAAATCAAGTATCATGTTCATACCCAGTTCCAGAATTAAGAGGACTTTAATCGAGTTTAAATTTTACTTAAATCAAGTACGTTTACAGAGAAATCAAGTTCGAAATGTGGCGTTTTAAGCTCGAAATACTTGATATTTTCCCACTGTGTAGTGGCAAAGTATCTATTGCCTTGGTCTTTAGTCAGATGTTCGCGACCCTTCAACAAATAAGCTACTAATTACGCGAATATCTGTAAGATACAAAATCTATTGCCTAAGGTCTGTAATAACATAAAACATGCGTGGCTATTTTTTTTTTTATAATTTTCAGTGATTTGTCTGACGCTTGTGTAGTATTTGTGTCAAGGCCGTGATGAAAAGTAACTCAAAGTCTGATCAACACTACAAATTTCAAATTTTTGAATTTCAACGATATCCGAATTTTTGTTTATCTATAAATATTTAAAGCTACTGTTGGACTCTATTGCACGGTCACGGTCGTTTTCGTTTTGATTTCCAGTCATCTGGATTTTTTGGGCTATTTTAATCGACACTGACACGTAGTTTTTGCCAACCTGACGCTAATTGAAAATGTGTGTTGCATTTATTACAGTTTTTGGTTAATTTTCATGATTGCGCTTTCAAATTTAATTAGCCATGCAAATTAGCCAACAATCCATTTGTGGGAAGGAAGGGAATACGAAACTTAAGAAAGGGGGCGTGCTAAATACTCATTTGGCAATATTTCAACAGCCTTCGTTAATTTTATATAATTTTCACATATTTGTGAAAAATGCGTTTAAAATTTTATATTTTGTGTATTGTGAGTGAGAAACGCATTGGGCTAATTGCCTAAATGACTTGAATCTTTCTCAAGGCGTTTTTCAATCGTTTGACATTGACTTCAGAATTATGTAAACTGGCAATTCAATTCATTGAAATTGTATTGCTAACAAACAAAATAATAACTTGAACAGAATAATGCGTCGTCTCATGCTCTGAACTTCAGCTTCGTCCAAAAACTGGTTTCGAATTTTATCAAGCAGCCACAAGATTCGTATGTGGACTAGGTCTTGGCTTCAAAATAAAATCAGCATAATTTTGCATGACCTAAAGCTGAAATTTAGAAGATCCATAAATGCTCATCTTATCGAAAATAAAGTCAATGAACTGTACGAAAGGCGTTTCCTAATATTGATCTATGGAATTCCATGAAATTCCAACTCGAATTCGGAGCTGGAAAACCCTTATTTAAATGGTCACGTACGTAGATGCGTACGAATAAAAGCTGAATTGAATAAATCAGATAGGTATTCATCGAATGCTCGTATTTGAATATGTTAAGCATTTTGTTCTCAATTCAATATCAGCGGAAGTTTCTCTATAATGCATTTGATCGGCTTTTGAAGGTTCTGCTGTTTGATTTTAGTTACAGATATTTAACGCATTTTCTTTAAGTTTTGAGTTTAAGTCTCAGAATTTTTGCAATTTGTGCATTCATCCCAAAACAAAGCTCATTGAAGCGTAAGGATTTGACTGTCTATATATTTATATATATATTTGTCTACATATACATTAACTGAAATGAGCATGTGCATACAATATAGGTATGTATGTATATACAAAGCCCATCTGCCTGCTCTTTACATATATATATATTTTGTTTTTTTTTTGTTTTTGAAAGATTTGCATAATTTTGCGACGTATTGCGTTTTGCTTGCTAATTTTGCTTAACAAAATTGACTGCGACGCGAGTCGTGCCGAGTATCTGTATCTGTATCTATATCTATATTTGAATCTGTATCCGTAGCTGTATCTATTGTTGTCAATGTATCTGCGCTTATCTTCAGCTAGCTGTGTGTGCGACAGCAAAACCGTTTATGCATATTAAATCTTTTGAAATTTCTTTCAGTTTCATATACATATATTTATGTTCACATGTCTGCAGCATTTTGACCTATTTCGCAAAACCAAAAAGGAGAAGATAAAAATAACGAACAACAACAACAATATTAACGTAACGTTTGTAAGGGCTGACAAAAAAAAAACAGTTTCAAAAAGTGTGACGAACATAATTATGAATAAACCGCACACACAACATTTTTTGGCACTTTCTTTTTTTTATAATATGAGACCTCTTTGAATCTCCATCTTCTCTCTATCACAAGTTGAATCTCACTTTTATGCCTTTTGTTATAGATTTTATGTCCATGTATATGTCTTTATATATATTTTATATGTATATTTGGTTTGTTGCTTCCGCCTTGGTAACAAAATGTGTAACGATTTGTTGTTATTTATTCGCGGCATGCGTTAACTGAACTTGATAGCCGTTTTTGGGGGGAGTCTTTGTCTCTGTTTCTATAAACAAAAGAGAAACAGGTAAATAGCAACAGCAATAATAATACGATTTTATATAGTGCGTATTAAGTGCGCGGCGAGTTTCAATCGATATCGCACTTTGCCATTTGTTTTAGCAGCTACTGTCGTTGTTGTTGTTGTTTTTGTTACTGGCATTTGCATATTTGTTGTTAGACCTTAACATTGAAACGACAGACGGTCTGACGAGTTCAATCAAATTGCCGTGTGTGCTCGCATATAATTGACGCTTTCAATGTCGCGTGCAGATTTTCAGCTTAAAAACAAAAGACTTAGGCAACGAACTTGCCACGCCTAAGCTCTCTTTGTGACTGTAGTGTGAAATAGCAGCTCTTATTATTGCTGCTGCTTGCTACTCGAGCAATTCGCACTTATTTCTTTTTATATTTTAGACTCTTTTATTTGGCAAACAAGAAACAAACAATTGACTTTTGTTGTTTCGCTGTCAAGTTAAAAGAAATTATAAATAAATAAAGCGACGTTTTATGGATATTTTACTTAACCGGTTTGGAGCCATCAATTTATAGCCCTGGGCCACAGATGAAATAAATCATCGAACAAAATACAAATAAAAACAACAACAGCAAATTGGCCACGCTGTCGAAATGGTGTTAGCCAAAAACTCGACTCGAAACCTTCAAAACTGAAAACCAAAAGAGGAAAAATTTTAAAAGGTTCAAACGCAACGCCAATGAATTTTCCAGCAAGAGCGCGAAAAACGTAGAAAAACAACAAAAATTTAAACTTACTCAGCTTTGCGACGCGAAAAGCTACTCACACACACACATTCACATACACACACGCACACACACACACACAGAGGCATAAGCACACACCTGTCGCAGAAAAGTTAAAACAAAATACACAGAAAACAGTTTTTGGAGGCAAAGTGAAAAGGCAGCGTGTCAATAAAAACGCTGGAAAAATCAACAAACAAACAAACAAAACTAGCATCAATAGATAAACCAATTTACAGATATTCCATAATTTTTCTCTATTTTTATATATATATATTTTAGTCACAGTTGTCTTTCATCAGAGCGTGCTTCCGTTTCGCATTGATTTTGTATGTAGGTTTGGCAATCGATTCTTTGATCGATTTCGATTCTATTTCAGCACATTTTTTGTTTGAAATCACAACAAAAAAGTCTTTGAAGGCTTGAAGGCGGTGAGTCAACGCGAGTTTCACTTGATTTGCACTTGAGTATTACAACAGTTTTAAACAGTTAAACAGTTAATAATAATTATTATAATTGTGACGTTTAACTAACCAAAAAATGTATTTGGATTCAATCAGATCCAAACCAATATGAATGAAACAACACAACGTTAAGAGTATAATAAAAGCTCTATGTGGAGAGGAAGTTGCTGCCAATGCCGACGCACGCTCAACTCGAACTGAAACCGAAACTGAAACTGAATCTGAAACTGACTGGAACTGAGCGTCGACATGAGGAAATTTTAAATAGCCAACAAGCAGTCAAAAGCTGAAGCTGAGACACCGCTACCGCCAACAACAACAGCAACAGCAGCAACAAAAGCAACAGCAACACCAACAACAAGAAGACGTCCGCATGGCCAACGAAACCACGTAATGATAATCGGAACACTAAATAATCAGCTCAAAAGCCAAAACCTGCAAGAGCGAGGGAGAAAGAGCAAGAGAGAGCGAGAGCGGGAGAAAGAGAGCAAGCATAAGAGAGAGATAAAAAAAAAACAAACCCAAAAGCAAAGTCAGCAAATAACTAAACTATTGTATAGACTCTTTGAGTGCCAGAGACCAGAGACCGCAACAACGACAACACAAGAGCTTTGAGTAGTCAAACAACAACAACGAGAACAACAACAAGAAAGTCCCGCTACGTTGTGCTCACAGATATTTTGGCCAACTGAGAAAGCCAAAACTCGTGTATCTTTGTCACTGTAATTTCGTATCTATTACGAGTGCGTCGTATCTATTTGAGTGTTAAATCAACGAGTCTCTTTCGATCATATCTTAGATGAGTGGCTATTTAAGAGTGAGTGAGAGCTAGTAGACGACAGAGAGAGAGAGAGAGAGACTCATAGCTTAGTTTGACTCACAAATTGAGATAATTTTGTAACACAACAATAAAAAATATTAAAACATCTTATTAAGACCCATTTAAATTAAATTAACTAAATAATATTTTTTGTTTAAATTAGGTTAAAAATAAAATAAATACTTTTTGAACAACTTTTAGCTAACTTTTTAGCCCGCTTTTCAATGCAACTCTGTTGATCAGCACTTTTCAGTTCTACATTTAATGAGGTTACCTTGTAGCAAATAAATATAATCTATAAACAGCTTTCGAAATTGGACTCAATGCGAGGTCAGTCTTTTCTTTTGCTTTTCTTACATTTATTTGTAGCTTTGGCCACATTCTGCCAACTGTTGCACACTTCTTGCTGATGCCTCAAGAATTGTGTTGCCAATGTTATTTTAGTTTATTTTCATACCCAATTTTTAACAGGAAATACTTGGATGGCTCAGATCGTGGTTATTATATTTTCAATACTCGCATGATCATTTCGAAATTATAAATGATTTGTGCTAGGCTCAATTGCAGCTGACCTAAAAAATATAAAAACCCACGCGCCGTAAACTACAAAGAAATCCCAAACAAAGGTTACTCTCAAATGCCAGCAAGTCTACTATATATATAATACTTTTTCTGTTATACGCACAAAAGAAATGCCAAAAAATAATAAAAATCAAGCGGGTACGGCTAAAGTCGAGTTACCGACTATAGGATATCCTATACTTATTTAAATAAATATACAAAAAAATTGTGTTGCATACTTGAAGGCACTTACATTGCTTCAAACTTAAATCAGCCATTACTGCAGTTCTGTTAAAACGATTTTGTTGATATTAAATAGGATGATGGCTTATGATAATAGATAACGTTTATTACTGAAACAAGCGTAATATCTTTAAAACTGTACGTGTGGTGGCTTTGTCCAGATTTACTTCGAGTGGCAAAAATTGGAAAAAACTTGATCCGATTCCTTCTCCCTGTCACATACGAACACATTATACCCTTTAACTTATTTTTTCAGTAATGGGTATAAAAAATAGCTTCAAAAGTACAAAATTTGACAGTAATTTGTACGACACGCAAAATAAAGAAAGTGGGTGGGTTGCTAGAGGTGTGCGAGTGTGTGTATGTGTGGGCGTGTCTGTGTGTGTAGGCGTGTCTGTGTATTTGCTTTGTGTGGGTTGAAACAGTTTCACGTGTTTTCAATGAAGATTTTTGCAAGGCCACATATGACGCTTAGAGCTCAGGTAAAAAATACAATTGTATTCAAATTGATTATAAAAATACTTTAAAATGTAATTAACCTAACACTTTTGCTTGTTTTCCTCTAAGTGAAAACTATTTCCGTTGCACTTTGTATGAAATTATCATATGTACTATATATTAAATAAACTTGGACATTTTGATTGCTATTTAATCTCGGTTTATTACAGTGCTTAAGATTACTGATTGGAATAAATAATTGGCGTTCCTCGCAGTACACATAATAATAATAATAGTGTTTACTATAATATGTACTACTGAGAAGCGGCAGCTTTGTTGTTAAATATGTGAGAATCACACAGAGAAGCATATGAATGAGTATTATTCAGCCCTAGTTAATTTAATTCTTCCTAGCTAAGATTAGTAATCTAGCTACTGCTAATTTTTATTGTTTGATATGGAGAGTATGTAATCCATTTCTTAATGTTTGAGAAATGCAAAGAGAGAAACATGTTTTTCTATAATCATTTCCTAAACCTACATCAATTTTCTCTAATTCATCTATTCAGATTGTATAATTTATTTATTATTTAATAACACATGCAGTTCTTCGTAATTCTTGACTTTATTTCTGATTACCAATCAATTAATTACTTTATCTACAACTACATCTTATCCATAAACATAAGCATCCTTATCGCCAAGTAAATGGCCCATAACAAATTGAATTGAAAGCCCAATGGCAATAAAATTTGCATTAATTTACATTTGAGTGGCAATTTCAAAACCACAAAATACATAGAAAAAATACACCTTATATTTTAAACGAATTTCCACCTAGTCACTGGCACTTGTTTGTTCGTCTCATTGTTGTTGTTGTTGTTGTTGTTTTTGTAGGGGTTTTTCACCGATTTGACAAGTCACGTCTCCGAGTGGAACCTGCTCCAAGCTACGTCATACAATGTGCATAAGTAATGAGTTTCATTATTGTTGTTATTTTTATTGTCGCTGTTGACTTTTTTAGTCGCTCGAAACTAGAAGCTCGTTTAAAGTCGCTTCGTTTCTACACGAGCTTGGGCAAAGGGCTAAATCAAATTACACTGCGGCTATAAATTATAGTCAAATACAGATTTTTATTTAAAATTAAAACATAAATAAATGGTTATTTATGCATTTGAGTATAAAAAATTTTGGCAATAAGAATTATAGGTTCAACTTTTGAAGTACTAGCACAGATCAGAACGTAAGTAGTCTCTTAAGATGATAAGCTGCGGTCACCGAAAGCAAAATACTCTTTATATTATTAGGGTTATATTCTATGCTGTCAAAATTTTAAATAAATTTCATCTGTTTGAAGAGGCGAATAAAGTCAATAATGAATGGTAGTCCAAGAGATTTTTGAAAACAAGTAAAATAGTTCATATTTTTAAAAATGTAAAAATTAAAACTAAATGCATACAAGAATTAGATACACATATTACATACAGTTTTTTTTGATAGCATAGTTTTTTATGCTAATTAACGTTAACTAGAATTATTATCTATCATCCTGCTTAATCGTAACAAGATCGAACAAATTCAAGGGTGGTAATGGCTTTTTTTTAACAATAACGAAATTTCTTTTATTTGGTAAGTGTGGAATCCGTGCATACAAATGAGCAACATAACCAACACAGATTTAGTATAAATAAAATAAGGACCAAACCTCTTGCGTAACGCAAAGGACTTGCAAAGAATATCAGATATTATGAGGGCGCCTGAGGGATTTGGCCAATTGTTTTGGCGAAGCCCAATCTTTTTAAACGCCTTAAAGGCCTGGCTGGGAGAAGTCGTCTGGCGAGTACACTTTGATGTCTTATCAGTCGATAATGGCTGATTAAACTTTCAAGCATTGTAAGTGACTAAAAGTATGCAATAAAAAAGGTTTTATATATATTGAAATTAGTAAGTAAGAATAAGAATAAGTAAGTCGGAGGCTCTACTATAGCCTTATCCGCTTGTTTTTAAATACACATAATTAGTTTTTTACGACTCAGAAATAAGTTTAGTCTTCTCTAAATGGAAATAAATAAAATACTAAAGGGTATAACAAGTGCGGTGTGCTTGCATTTGATGCGACTTTGTTTGGTTTTCGCTTTGTTTTAACTAAATGAAAATTAATTATGATGCAAAGTAAACCAACATAATGCTTTACTCCAAATGGCTCCAAATCTCCAAGTGATGACAATGCACTTATCATTGCAAGCCGTGCGTTTGTTTGTGACCTTTATGCGTCCAAATGTGTCCAAATATTTACGAGTCGAAGGTCAGAGGCCCCATTTACATGGTAGATTAATTCAAATTGATGTTTGATTAATATCTCACAAAGATTTCAAATAAAAATTGCATTTCGGTATTTTGAGGGGCATAAATCGTTCGCCAGTGTGGCAACGCCAACGGAGTGCTGTTGTCTGTTATCTGCTGTCATCTGGCAACGCCGGCAATGCGACGATAAATTTGAAAACTCAGCATGCGCCAAGTTTTCTAATGTTTTTTGTGATACGAGTGCTATAGTATATATCGAGCAAAAAGTCGTAGGCAAAACAAAATTTTTATTTGCTCACGTCTATTATAATTTTGTTCTCTTTTGTCGGGCAGCTGAAAAACGCATGCGCTGGCCAAAACAACAACAACAACGACGACAACGGCTGTGACAAGAGCGACAATAGCCGAAGCAACAACAGCAACAACAACAATTGGGAACAGCGCGAAAAGTGTATTTCATTCAATAGGAAAACCTCATCCAAAGGTGGTGGAAAATTCAGGCACTGCGCAAACTGTGACCACGAGTCACAAACAACCAAAAAAAAGGAGAGAAAAATAATAGAAAGCAGAGAAGGCAAGCAAAGGAAAGACAATCGAGGGTGTGTGTTTGTTTTTCCGTGCGTTTGTTTTTCCGTGCGTTTTGTTGGTGTGTTGTTGGATCCACACAAAACTCACCACCGAGTGGCGAGGCGTGAAAAGAGGGTGGAGTTGCCCTCAGTTCAGTACAACGTGTGACATTCGTGAGCGCAGTAGTCAGCCCCCTAGAATTTGCTCTGCGTTTGGTGAAAATTGCTGGCAGCCCGGTTTTTGGCTTTCCTTATTTTTTTTGTTGTCTCAGCAGTTGCCCAGTTTGAACAGTTGCCCAGTCGCCCAGTTAAACAGTTGCCTGTCGCCAGTCGTTAGTCGCATATCGAGCTGTGCTGCTCCAAGCGCCGTGCCGTGTCATCATTTCAAAGTTAAGCAACCAGCAACAAAATAGCAACAACAGAGTTCGCGTCTTCAACTTGCCCTCCTCCATATTCCCCCCCGTTTCACCCGTAAGCTGGGCGGTGTGCAGTTTCTTGTCAAAATTGAAGACCGTGCGTCGCTTGTGAAATTTGTGTGTGTGTCGTTGGTTTTATAACGAAAAAAAAATATAAAAAAAATTAACAAATAAGAAAAAAGCAAATCTAAGAAGCTGTAAGAATCAAGTGAATGCTCCAGCTTCATCTGTAACTTGGCAACCCCTCAGCGGAAAGAAGAAACTTCAGTTCAGTTCAATTCACTTCTATTCTCTTCAGTTCAGTTCAGTGCAGCATCCAGTGACGATTCCAACCTCAATTTTCTGCCGGTATGTAAAACGCCTCTTGCTCCTGTGTTCCTTTTATAGCCCCCCTAACCTGACCCATTTCTTATTCATGATTATGCAGTATTTTTAGCACAATTATGTGCTCAGGTTTGTTGTCAAATTTGTCGCAAACAACAAAAAGAGGGAAACAAAATAAAATATAACTTACAGCAGGCATTTATTTTTAGAGCCTCGAAGCAGCTTTGCAACAAAGTCCACACACAGAGAGATAAAGAGAGAGAGTGAGAGAAAGAGAGTGTGTGAATGGAAATTGGGGGAGGTGTTGTTTGGTAGTCAGGGGATAGGGGAAAGGGCATGAGATTTTAGTACTGAATGTATGTCGCTGGGTTTATTATCTCATCGACAATGCCGATGTCGATGTCGCTATTGGAAACGGCGGCGCTCGTAAAAATTTAGCGCAAAATCTGACATTTCCGTTGCCTGTTTCCGCAAACACGCGTAGCAAGTGCAAGCAGCAGAGAGAGAGACCGAGAGAGTGAGAGAGGGTACAAATTTCGAGAGAGGGTGACATGGAATGAGTGAGAGAGTATATGAATATGATGAGCGACAAAACAGCAGCTTCTTCTTATTTTTTACATTTTGTGGCATCAGCCTAAAAGTATGCAATAGAATATGGTAGCTGTAAATGTACTAAATGTGAAATTCGTATTTAATGAGCATCAGAACACGGAAGAAGAACTAGTTTAACTTATCTGGTACTAACGATAAGATATAAATAACGTATAGATAGCAAAGCAAATCAATCAATAGATAGCACATCATTCAATATATTATATAATAGGCCACTCTTGCAAAAGCCGGCAGCAAATGTCCAACTACAACGATTACAGTTTGGTAGTAGACAAAATTTTGAAGTGCAAACAGTAGTAGAAATAGCAGATGGAAAAGGTAGTAGATGGCCAGCTGCGCGAGAGCGACTCTCCATGTGGGTGTAAGTTTGCTTCTATATATAAGTGTGTGTGTGTGTTTGTGTATTGGTGAGAGCAGGCGCGTGAAAAATCTTACAAAGCAAAAAAAGGAGCAGTTGAATGAATAAAAAACAGGCATTTTCCCCGAATTGATTTTCAAGGCGGTCGACGTTGTGCAAACGAAATATAAATTTATTATTTAATACGCTAGTGCCCTTAAAAAAATATACTTAAATATTTTAAATAATAAATATGCATAAAAATGTACAAAATTACAGATATTAAGTGCAGTAAATGAATTTTTGTGTGGCTGTGTGAAAAATGTATGCAAAAATGCGTGACAAATATTTGG
This sequence comes from Drosophila subquinaria, assembly GCA_037043405.1. Classification (NCBI taxonomy): domain Eukaryota; kingdom Metazoa; phylum Arthropoda; class Insecta; order Diptera; family Drosophilidae; genus Drosophila; species Drosophila subquinaria. Next base: position 373,711 of record JBAMBL010000452.1, on the reverse strand, counting down.
CAAGCCTTGAGCACGATGTCGTAGTGTGAGTGGCTCTGACTATTGCATAAAAATGTGTGAGTAGAAACCAAGCAACCCACTGACCCACCGTCTCATCGACCCATCAAACGACCGACTTACCGTCCATTAAAATAGCTATGCCTAAAAGTATGCTATTCTTTCGACGCATTGATGTTTTCGCTTATTATTATTGATTACTATTACTGTTGTTGTTGCTCTTCATAATCCTAAATGTGTTGTTGTAGTTGCTTAACGGATTTAACATGAAATTCTAATCGGGTTTCATCATCAGCAAAGCTGCACTCTTAACAAAAACGAGGCGATAACATTTCAAGTGCATTATGTCATATTCCTTGTTTTGTTGTCTACCTGCCTATATAAGTGTGTGTGTGTGTATGTGTGCGTTAGTATGTGTGTGTGTGTGCTGGTATGAGTGTTTGCCATTTTGCCAGTCGAGGACGAGGACACAGTGCTCGTTGTCTGTCAACAGGGCGCCATTTAATGCCGTAACTTTGTGTAATTAAAAAAAAGAACAAGCAACAAGGCGGGGATTATTATGTACACCCACCCCCTACACTCACCCACCCCCCTCACACACACTCACACAAACATTTTGCGTGTATAAGTTTGTTATTAATATATGTGACTACACAAAAATACAGAAAATATTGTAATTTCCGCCCCAGCAACAAACTGAAACTGATGTAAAGCAGAAATTGAAATTTCCGTTAACGTTATTCGAGCTGAAGCGTCATCATAATGATTTAAATGACTTGACCACACAAGCATAAAATGGTAAATGTATGAGTATTTGTATGTGTGTGTGTGTGTGTCAGTGTGCGTGTGTGTATATGTGTCAGTTGAAATATGACCAGTGTGGCAGCCCTTGACGCTCTGGTGATTGTGGGTTAAAAGGGTCACAGCATGTGGGAACAAGTGCCGCATTTGATACATACGAATACATATATATTAAATTGGCAACATAAATAAGTGTAGAAAGGCAGCAGAGAATGGTGAGTAAGAGTCACACAACAACATTTGTTCGGCCTACTTCCGGTTCGATTGAAATTTATGCGCGCTGCCTGAAATTAGGCAACACTTTATATAAATTTCCTCCTCTTTCGCTCTCCAGCGCGTTTTGCACTTGACGGCTGAGCAATATTTAATGCTTACACTGAGCGAAATGCCAACTAATGTTAGTACAATTGGCTTGGGCAAATTGAACGTACTACAAGCAATTTCCGTTTTTGGGCAACGTGTTGTGTGCAAATTCAATTATCAACTCAAATATTAACTAACAAATTAGCAGTAAGGGAAGGGCGGGAGGGGTGGAGGCTCCGGCACGTGTCTGTCTGTCCAAACTACAGTAAAGATGAGCTAAGATTACAGTAAGAATTCGCCAAGCTTGACTTTAGTTTGTCCAGTGTCCTTGAGTTGCATTCAGTTGGGCAAATATGAGTACTTTGTCGTGTTGATTCGCCGGATTCATCTGATTCACGTTTTAAGGTGTGACTTTAAGCTTAGTTCGGGTTAGGGCGCTGCTGTTATTATTTACCAAATCAGCGGCAAGCTCAACGTTCAAGAATCCTCCTTCAGCCTCCTTCAGCTGCTCAACAATGGGGCCCTTCAGTCTGAGTGCTGTTGTTGTCGTCGCTGTTGACAAGTCAGCCATGCAATTGTAATGCCGTCAATTGGTTATAAGAGCAAAAAATAAAAATAAAAAAAAATAAGAAAAAAATAACTAGTGAAAATTCCCAGAGCTCAGTAGTCGATTATTATTTATTATTTGCATTATGATGAGGTCAGCGATATGTGCGGTTAAGAAAAGTTTACACTAGGTCAATAACTAGGTTGATTGAAGGTGTCAAAAAAAATACATATTGCTGACTTTAAAAACAGCTTGAGTTTAAGGTTAAGTTACGAAATAAAATATATTATTCTTGATTTTGGATAAAGGCCATTTAAAAAAAAGTTTGGTAAAAGTTTTGATCAAAATTTAAATTATTCATATAAAAATAAAAAACTCTTAAAATAAAAACAAATAATAATTAATAAATTTTAAATATTTACTGCATAAAATAAAACTCCAAAAATAATATTTATAGTAAAATTTGACAAATCTTTATTTAATCTCTGTGTTATCGATGCTTGCGCCTCCTAATGCTGCAAATAATTGAATCGCAACTGTTATCGATCACCTGTGAAGCTCTCTTTCAGGCAGAGAATATTTCCACTACTAGTTCATTGAACTGTTGTTGCGTTGTTGAATGGGAAATTCTCTTTTATTTTTTTTTTCTCTTTCTAAACCACCTCCACCTCCTCCCACATGTGCCATGACTTTTAATTAGACAGCAACAAATTTTGTGGCTCACTGCGACACCGTTACCAAGTGCATGCACATACACACACATACAGTCACACATAACAGTATTGGAATGAAATCCTATGTGAGAATTTTGCAGTGTTGCCGCTTCCTGTTCAAAAAGTCAACCAAATTTAAGTAAAAACCAATAAATTAATAAGTAAAGCATTTTTGTAATTATAAAAATATTTGCCAAATTTTGATTATAATCTAAAATATTTTGTGCCAAAGATGTTCCCCTTATCGCTTCTTGTATTTTGGAATAGAAAAATACATCAACTATTTTTTGGCACATTTATTTTCTTATAATTTTACGTCATTGACGTCGAGCTTAGTCACAACATTATCATTTGCCTTGTTGTTGTTGTGCTACTAATCTCAATTTAGTTGTGTTTTATTTTTTCGAATCTGCATTTGAATATATTAGCGAAATGTTAATGTTTAGTGTAGCTATTGAAATGGAAAAACAAAGAAAACTTCTTCATATACAAAAAAGCATGTGTTTCAATTTATGGGCATATTTTGCACAACACAGTTTTAGAGCAACCCTGTTTCGACCTAAAAGAAAACTATGTTAAAAGTTGAATTAAATTTCGATCAAATAAGGTTCGTTTTTCTTATCAGCTGGCGTTTTTTTTTCTAAATTAAATAATTAAATTCAAATCAAATTTAAACCAACAAAAATACTTTTCAACAAAAAAAATTGTTTGTTTGAAAAAAATACCCCCAAAAAACTGAATTTATTTTCGCTCAAGTTTAATAATTTTAAAAGCAATATACACTCCCCGAAATTTAATTAAAGGCACCTAATTTTTGAATGAAAAATTATGATTGGCGATAACGGTACCTTAAATTTGTCATCAAATGTGGTCATTCTTATTAGTTGTCAATTATAAGTTTCGAAAAAATCATTTACCGTTAGATTTCAGGTTGCTTTTTCTGAACTTTCGTTTTGGAGCAACTTTTGGTGCGAAATTCAATTAAAGGCAAAGCCTTTGTATTTGTTTCCAAGAAATGTCCTGATGACAAATAAATTATGTCAGTATTTATTTTAAATGCTGAGTCTATTGATAAGTAGAAAATAACTGAAAAACGCAGATATCAATTCCGAATTAAATACAGGAAAGGGTACGGCACTATCATCTGAAGAAGTTGCTAAGGTCCTTGCTTACAAGGATACTGGGAGCTCCAACCAGAAAATTGCATTGATATTTACTCGTTCAGTCTCAGCAAAGTACAATATTATCAAATTAAAGGAAAACTATACAAAAATCGGTCTTAAAACAAAAATCAAAAAATTTCCCTAAAGGCCAAATCGGGAATTTTTCGCTCCAGTAAAAAAAAAAAACTCTACTGTATCCAATTTTAAAACTGATTTGCAGTTGCCAATAACAACACTTCGAGTACACCAAATTTTGCCGAACAGCGACCGCTCAATGTAGATTAAATTGAAGTTGAAGACAGAAGTATGGTTTTTTGCAACATCTAGTATTGCTTATCTATGGGTCTCAGTAAGAGCTGTCTTCAACTTCAATTTAATCTACATTGAGCGGTCGCTGTTCGGCAAAATTTGGTGTACTCGAAGTGTTGTTATTGGCAACTGCAAATCAGTTTTAAAATTGGATACAGTAGAGTTTTTTTTTTTACTGGAGCGAAAAATTCCCGATTTGGCCTTTAGGGAAATTTTTTGATTTTTGTTTTAAGACCGATTTTTGTATAGTTTTCCTTTAATTTGATAATATTGTACTTTGCTGAGACTGAACGAGTAAATATCAATGCAATTTTCTGGTTGGAGCTCCCAGTATCCTTGTAAGCAAGGACCTTAGCAACTTCTTCAGATGATAGTGCCGTACCCTTTCCTGTATTTAATTCGGAATTGATATCTGCGTTTTTCAGTTATTTTCTACTTATCAATAGACTCAGCATTTAAAATAAATACTGACATAATTTATTTGTCATCAGGACATTTCTTGGAAACAAATACAAAGGCTTTGCCTTTAATTGAATTTCGCACCAAAAGTTGCTCCAAAACGAAAGTTCAGAAAAAGCAACCTGAAATCTAACGGTAAATGATTTTTTCGAAACTTATAATTGACAACTAATAAGAATGACCACATTTGATGACAAATTTAAGGTACCGTTATCGCCAATCATAATTTTTCATTCAAAAATTAGGTGCCTTTAATTAAATTTCGGGGAGTGTACTTCTAAACATTGGGTTTGAAGAAAAGCCCAAAAAACAACACTTGTTGTATAGATTTAAATTTTACCCAAATGCGAGCAAAAACAAGACTATGACGAAATCTGGTGGCAAAACCACCAAATCGGCAGCACTGATACTTTGACCTCTTTCGACGTCGCGACGCCAGCTGCGTCGTTGCGTCGCTGCACCGTGGTCAATGTCAGTGCTGGCCACTGACTGGCTTTGGGCCTGATGAACTGGTCTCCATGCGGCAAGATTGAATTTCTTGCAGGCAGTCAGGTTTTCCCTGCACACATATGCTCTGGTGGCTCAGCTCTCGGTTCACATCACATCACATCATTTCCACGACTCGTTTTTCACAGTTCTTTGCGGCTTTTTCAATTAAAGCTTGTTGCATGCCACCATCGTGTACGTGTCGCTCTTCACGACCCCCCGACTGCACGCCCCCTGCCCGCCCCGTTGGATGCCCCCCTTTGATGCCCAATGGCTTTCTTTTGTGCGCTTTTTGTGGCTGCCTTTCTTGCTTCTCTGCTCTTCTGTCTCTGCTGCTCTTCTGTCTCTGCTGCTCTGGCTCTGTCTCTGTCTCAGTCGCTGTCGACGCTGGCTGACGCTGCATAAAGTCTTTCACTTCTTTGCCATCAAAGTTTAGTTCAGTTCCAGCCGGCGTACGTAGCGGACGCGTCTTCCGAGATCGATCCGACAACAACAACGGTATAACATCGAATTAATATCGAATTAATCGAATCGAAACTGTTAAGCGGTAATACCGATAAGCGAGCATAGAACGCAACGGCGCATTCTCTGTCTCTCTCACTATCACACTCTCTCTCTCTCTCTGTTTCTCTTTCTGCCTGTGCGTGCGTGCGTGCGTGATAGTGTGTATTAGTGTGTGGAACAGTGTGACGTGACGACGCTCTCTCTCTCTCTCTCAGTCTGTCTCTCTCTCACACTCTCTTTCGATTTCTTTGCGCATGCGCAGCGTTAACAGACGTTAAATACACGCATTCTCCGTCTCTGACTTCGTCTTCGTGTCCCTTTTCGTCTCTCGGTCTTCGTCTCCGCGCAAAAGTGAAAATATTTGGAGAAATTTCTTGAGCAGAATTTCAGTCGATCGCAAGTTTTTTGTGTGTCATCCGAGCTTTATGAGTAACAACCCGAAAAACATTACCATTAAGCCAAAATCTAAAGATTGCCCAGCCTTGATAATAGTGTCAATTTCAAATTCAACGAAATAGTTGACACCGTTTTAATCCCCACCCGTTTTTGACCCCGCCCGAAACGAAAGTGTTACCAACAACAAAATTTGCACAGAAATGTCATTGACCTAAATCTCGTTGATATCGCGCCGGAACAGAAAACAAGTCAAGAAAAAAACGTAAGACGAACTTCAAAACAATTCAAACAACAAATCCAAATCGCAACTCTGGCTACTGGCAACTTGACAGCTGGCAACTCTGGCAGCTTACAACGTGCAACGTGCAACTTTCCGCATCTTTAGCTACGATTTGGCGGCGATTTGTTAATTTCTGTTTTCTTAACTCATTTTTCTGACAAGTAAGTGTAAGGCCGACTGCGTGGCTAAAAATAAGCAAGCGATCAGCAAATATTTGTCATTCAAAAGGGGTAGGGTTGGGTTAAGATGGAGAGGGAAGAGGAGGCGAAGGGGAAGGGGAGCGGGAGCGGGAGATTTGCTTATGCAACGTTGACGTAATATTTAGTCTAAAACTAAAGTTGTCGCTTTTGCGTCTGCCACGAGAAAGTTGCTGCTACAACAACAACAGCAGCACAGAAAATATTTTCGAAACCTTTTTTTGTATTTGTAATATTAATCACAGCATATTTACAAATAAAATTTGCACACACACACACAGAAACACACTCTTAACGAAAATGAAGACGCAGCATAATAAGTAAACATGGATCACGGTCAGCTACAGAGAGCTAGAGACCGTAACAGATACACAGATACACAGACAACAGATACAGCTACTTATAGATACAGATACATATACACATATATAGCTACCTCAACCATATTGCAATTCCGTTTCCAAAAAGTTGCGAAAAGGTTGTTGTTGTTGTTGTTTTTGGAGTCAAGTATTTACCTATACGCTCTCATTTCGCTGACATTTTGGAGGCTGTCTGTAATGGCAACAATTTGAATAAATATATGTATATGTGTATATTTATCAGACAGAATGTAATATCTGGCAAAGTGACAATTGCATATAGGGCCCAATCCAACAAACCAACAACGCATTGACCCACTTTTTATCAGACTTAACTGCGCATGCGCAAATGCAGTCGAAATTCCATGGGCTTTCCAACTTTATTTTGCCAAGAAATATACATATGTACATATTCGACATATAATATATGTATGTCAATATGTCTCTATGTCAACTCGATTTCGATTCGAGTGTTTCTATTGATTACGTGCCGCGCTTTTCAGATCAGCTTTCTTTCTGTTGTTGTTTTTCAAACACTCACTTTCGCAATTATGAATACCCGATTGAATTCTAAGTTGCAGTTGTGACAATACTTTTAATAGCCACCCGTTAAATGGGTTGGCAGTTCCCATTAAAGGTGGACATGCCTGCAATGGGATAACCCGATTAGAATTTTTGATGGGTCACTTAATTGCCTCTGTGACGCACGTGATTGTTTTATTATGATAAATCTAATTGTCATTCTAAAATATTTTATTGTAAACTTCTTTCTTTTTAGTTTATTCTTATTGAAATTATTGTTTTTGTATCGTATTGTACGACACGTTCTTACGTTATCAGCTTAGTAAATCTTTTTATTTTACTAAAAGTCTGTCTACATTATCACTTCCTTTCTCTGAATATTCCATAATTACTTAAGCACTTAAACACTCACAGTATTCATTCTCTAGCCTTAGTTAATGTATTGCTTTTAAAAGATCTAAACACATGACACCTTCTAGCCTGTGAACTCTTATCTTGATCTAGCTTAATATATATTTTAAAGTGCTATATAGAACGCAGCTGATGTCGTCTAATCAATCTCACGTGCTGTCGCGCAATTCATAAATCTTCATTTTGCTGAAAATTGCAACGCAATTTTATAAATAAAAAAAAAAAAAAAAAAACCAAAATGCGTTTTGGCATGTGCGGAATGAGCGACAAATTTATAAATCTTTTGGTTAATTAATGGGGTTTCATTTTAATTAAGGCTGTAGACATTGTTCTTGGCTTAGTAAGGAGGCTATCATACTATTATATTAGTCATATAGTCTTAGCTCATGCCTAAAGGCTAAAAATAAATATATATGAATTCTAATTGTAAATTATTTAATACGAGTATCTAACTTTGAGAGATCGTCAGCTGAGAGTCTCAATTGGTCTGCCAGTGGAAAATTGGGAACTGGGGAAGGAAGGGGAATTGGGCGGTAATATATATTGAGGGGGGTACAACAGAGGCAGCAGTTTCACTCTGGCGGGGGCCCCATTAGACACACTTAAATTTAACTTTTATGCTGTAAACTGCGAAGCGCTTTGTTTGTTAATCAAAACGCAAATTATGGGCTCAGCCTCTCGCTGACAGCCAGAAAGAGAGCGCGCATATTGGTGAGAAAGAGAGCGACTGTGTTAGAGAGATAGAGGCACGAGTTGCAGAGATTTGTGGGCAAAGCAGAGCTCAGAACTCAGGTCAGCACACAGATTCCATCACAGTTTTATTCAATTACACACACAAGGCATAGATAACTTACGATAACTGTAAATGCAGATAGAAGGGAAAAGGAAGAGCAAGAGGAAGGCAGGTTCAATAGAATAGAGGGCACAGACCCATTATGAATTGTGAATTGCGCCCAGCATCCGCTTTGGACATTACATTTACATAATGAGAGCACCCACTAAATTAGACCCGTAGAAAAGTGAAAATTTATACTTTTTTTTTTTTTTGTATAAATTCTTAAAAATTTGCTAAGAAAAACGAACAACTTAGAATGACGACCAATGTATTTGATACTTCCGTATGTCTCACAGAGTCATGTAATCCCAAAGCAACAAGGTCTCCCTGTCTGTGCTTAGAAAATAATCGAAAAAATGTGGCTTCAATTTTTAGTGGAAAACGTCTTCAAATGCAATCAGAAAGCTGAATGAAACAATTTTATTTTATGCACCGAGCTATGAATACACTGCAGGCTGGAAACTAACTTTCTTTCAGTTATTGCCTCTCATTCGCACAAAATGATTCAATTAAGTGTTGGTAACAGACCGAAACCAATCAGTCTGATATTAAGCAGTAATAAACCATAACAAATAGAAAAAAACTGAGTAAAGATAAAGAATGTAGAGTATGCGTGTTTTATACTTTATTGTTTAAGTAAGACAACTTAAATAACTGTAAGGGAAAAAGCCGTTGCAAAAATAAAAACCAGAATTATTTAAATTTTTTCAATGCTAAAATCTCTTATAAAATAAAAAAAATAAATAAATTTGGTTTATCTTATTATTGAAATAAAACTTAAGCTTAATTATTTTTTTAATTATTATCATTTATTATTTATGATTGATTATCTTATATTATTATATTTTTAATGTATAAATAACGTCATTGATAACTATTTTAAACATATTTTGATTATTTAAAAATTAATGTTAATTATGTAAAATTTACAAAAAGACGTCCCTAATTTTTTAATAAGTATTCTTTGACAATATAAATTTAAAAAAAATAGAACATTACCTACTTTGACAATTTGGTTACACATTGGACATTCAATTTGTTATAGCCAGTTTTTTGCGGAGAGTATTGGCCTAAAACGTAGCCAGTAATGGTCAGACAAAGACGAAGAGAGACCAGGGCCAGTTGTCGTTGTTGTCGTTGTCTTTGTTGTTGTTGTTGTCGCTGCTGTCGAAGTCGTTGAGGCTGACGATGATGATATGCGGCACGATTATAGGAAATGGGTCAGACAATACACGGGCACACAGCACTGTAACTACCTTGTCAAGGCAGGTTGAATGTTTACCGTTTAACAGCACACACACATACAGACACACACACACACACACACACACACACTTATGTATAGATGTACACAGTGGTGCAGTTACAGATTGGTCTTCATGTTTGGTTAACACGCTCAGAGGCGTGGTTCAGCTGGTGGTGCAGTCAGTGGTGCGATGTTATACTATGGTGGGTCTCTGACTTGTATTTGCTTAGGCGCGCGAATTTTTGTTAAGAAGAGAAGAGAAAGAGAATGAAAGAGAGAGAGGAAGAGAGACAGAAAGAGAGAGAGATGAAAAGTTGATTTTCAAGAAATTTCACTTTAGAATGAGGCGAAGAAGTGGCTAACCGACAAAACTGGATTCCCTGGGAAGGTCTCCATTGATAAATTTACAGTTACGTGATGAGAGCGCTCGATTGTCGTCAGATGGTTGGAGTCGTCGGAGTTGTTTAAACTTTAATTATACTCGAAGTTTGGTCGAAAACAGCGGATATGATTCGATAATATCATGAAAAAGCTGTGCCAATTTCGTGGGCCATTTTAACACATTTCTTAAACTTAAACCGACACAACAACAACAATCAACAATAAATGCTGCGTCAGTGAAAGAAACTTAAAAAAAAAAAACTTAAAAATGAACACAAAATTTAAATCTCTGTTGTACTCTCTCTCTCTCTCTCTCTTTCTTTATCTATCCCTCTGGAAATAGATTTCTGTTTTGTACCTTAAATGAAAACGAAAGTTTGAACATTTCGTTAAACCAAAATAAAAAAAATAAATATTTCCCAAAAATTTAAATACGACAACAACAAGAAAGAAAGAAAGAAAGACCGAAAAAAAACCATATTGAGGAATTTAGATATTTAAAAGTGAAAGCCATGGGCTGGCCCAAGTCTCAGTCCCAAGCTCTCTTGGACTTGAGTTTGGAATTGAGACGCATTTCAGGCAGAAGTGAGATGTTCCCTAACATCATCTCATCTCATCAGATGGACGTTGCCTTTTCGCATTTGCATTCGTAGTTCCTGTCTATAATCAATATTTGGACAGTGTTTAATTTGAATTTTTTTTCTTTTTTTTTGCACCTGTGGCTATTACTTTGTTGTTGCTTTAATTGTTGTTGCTTTTGGTAATTAGCAAAGGCAATTACGACCAGGTGCAAAGTTTTCTCTCTATGAAAATGTAAGCGTAAATGTAAATATAAATGGGGAAGTAACTGATGCGGATGCTGCCTGTCTGTCTGTCTGACGTGTTGTACTCTGTTCGATATGTATATATATAAAAATATATGATTAGATGATCATTATATATACATTGCCCTATTGGGTGTGTTTCTTTTGTTGCGTTACCATTAGCAGGCAGTTACGACATTTATTTTCTCGCACTCTGTTCTAAAGAAATTGTTTTTTCTAAAAATTTTAATTTTTTTTATTTTTATTTGTACTTGTATTCGTAAAACAAAAAACTACAATCACTTAGCAACATTTGCATTTGTTGACAAATTCATTCAGTTTTTTTACATTTTCAACTTTGTTGGCTAAAGATGACGTTTGTTTGATTTGTAAATCCGCTAAGTTTTTTTGGCTGAGCATTTCACTTGTTAACGAAACTCAACTAAACTTCAAATATTTACCATTGCACTAGTATTAATGAGCTTTTGTCTGTTGAGAAGGCAACCAAACTTTTACAAGTCCGTGTAATGTGTGTGTGTGAAAGCTCTGTGTAAGCTTCGACTTTGATCTGAAGAGTTTACAGCGCATTCAAGTGGCGACTATAGCTGATTGGGGTTTTAGAAGTGGATCTAAAGTTGTTCCTCGTCTGATGGTGAAGTGTGAAAATTTGCCAAATAGAATTACCTGGTCAGAGTTGGACATTTCAATATAGAATGCCGGGCTACAGTCGGCACAGTGCGCATTCGTAATCTGTCGTCGATATCGACAGCAGTGTCCCAGTTGTCGTACGCGTGTTGCCGGTTTTTATAAATACACTTCGTTGTTGGCTCCTCAATTGGCTAATGCCTTTCACTGAACGCTTCTTAAGCGGCTTAAAGTCTTTAAAGAGCTTTGCATATTTTGTTCTATTGTGCGTTAAATTGAATTGCGGTTCAGCTCGTGAGTGAGTCCATGTTCTACATATTTGTATTTGTGCGACTGTGTGTGTGTGTGTGTGTGTTTCTCTAAAAGGATATAAGCGTCACAGTTTGGGCATTAAGAGCATTGCATTTGAAATCGGGCCGACTGCCTTTCAAGGACAAAAACCACAGCAAAAGACGTCACAGCCCAAAAAATTGATGTTTACCCAGGCTGACAATATTGTGGCATCCGTTTTGGGGCTTCCTCACGCACTTAACCCCATGTCAAAGACAACTATTTTTAGGCACAGACACATCTCGTAAATGTCATTTTGATAGACAGCTCGGGCTGTGAGCTTTCCAATCAGTTCCAGAACTAATGGAATTTTCCATTTCAACATAAATGAACTACTTTTTTACTTGAAATAAAATTAGTTTTAGCCTCAGGTGTTTCACTTTTACTTACAAAAAATATATTTATAATATTATTTTTCATACTTTTTTTTAATTATAAATAATTTCAATTGCAGGCATAAATAAAAATTTTTTTTTTTAATTTAATTTTATTTTTTTTATTTTTATTCATTTCAACTAATATTAACATCTTTTTTACTTAAAGAAGAAAAATAATAGCCTCAAGTGTTTTCTCTTTTTTTTTAAATTTTACGTTTCAACTAAAAATAAACATCTTTTTATTAAATGAATTATATTGTTATTGCAGGTGTTTTCTCTTTCACTTAAAAACTTACTTAAATTAAATAGAAATAACAATTACTTTTATTATTGCTATTTTTAATTTTTTCTCTTCTACTATAATTATTTCTCTTTTATTTAAGTAATATGTAATTGAGCAGATTTTCTATATTTACAGATTTATTTAAATTAAATACAAATACTAATTATTTTTCTTTCCTTTCTTTCAGCTAAGCAACACTTGAAACACAGTTACATACATACATATAAAGACGTGCACACGAAAGGATTCGTGTTCCTGTTCCTTATTTTATTTTTAACTGGTGCATTCTCCCAGATTCTCTGATACACAAAAATGGAAAAACGCTCAACGGCGACAACAGCAACATTTTCAATAAACTACTGTGAAATTTAATTATATATTATATATATTATAAATAATACTGGAGAGGTGTTCCAAGTAAACAACAGATAACTTCCCAAAAATAAACGAAAATTAGAAAAAAAAGTTAAACACTTCCAAAAGAACACAAACCAAGCGAAACTTGAACAATAAAATCAAATAACATTAGAGGTCAAAGCAGAAGAAGTAGAAGAAGAAAGCGCACATCTTAAATGACATAACTGCTTCCTAATTAAAGTAAACGCAAGGGATAACATAAGGGTAACATACATATACAAAAACAAATACAAGAACGCAACGAAAATGTCACAAGCCGTAGCCAAGAAAACAGAAACGGAAAACTGCATCGGCAGCAGCAGCAGCAGCCTCAAACAGTCGCCACAACCCGCACAGCAACCGCACAGCAGCAGCAGCAGCAGCAGCAACAAGAGCAACAGTCACAGCAACAGCAATAGTCACAACAGCAATGGCGATGCCGGATTCTCGCTGCTGAATGGCAACCACTCATCGTCATCATCGTCATCGCATCAGCGCAGCAATGGACTCACTGCAGCGGCACATGCAGCGGCACAAGCTGCCAGCCATGCCAACTCTGGCATCGGAAGTGGCCCGGCCAATGCCACAGCCATTTCATCGTCATCGGTAGCAGGCACTGCTGGAACCGTTGCTGGCCTCAATGCCGCCCTGTTGAATGCCGCGCCTGCCACAGCGCTGCCCAGCAACGGTGGATTGCAGTCGCCCTATGAACGCTACAGGTCCGACGATACCAGCTATGTGCCCATCGGACAGTTCTACGCCGGACGCAGCGTATTCATCACAGGTGGCACCGGATTTATGGGCAAGGTAAGTTGTCAATACATTCAATTATGATTATCACATTTAGCTTGACTTGGGTTGATTGGGTTTTAAAGTTGTTGATCTCAATAATCTGATTATATCGATAGTCGATACATAAAAGATTAAGAACATTTTATGATTTTTCTAAATAATACTTTTTCTTTAATATAAATTTAATATAAATAGGGTTTTTAATTAAAATTCCGAGAACAAAAAAATTAAAGTTAATATTTGTGATTTTAACTAAAAATAAGAACAAACAAAATTAAAGCAAAATTCAATTTGTTGTAGGGACTTTTATATTTTCTAAGAAGCGTTCTCAAAACTATTTTTTTTCACTTATGATTCCATTATCCATTATGATTAAACTCACTTTAATGTAATGCATTAATACTATGCCAAAATTTTATTTACATATATTAAAAAAATTGAAGAAATCTAAATTTTTAGTACAGAAAATGTAGCATTTTGATACAATATATAATACAGTAACATATAAAACTTATCGATTAATTTTATATATTTATTGATTTAAAGTATTCTGTTCAACAATTTGAATATCCGGCATACAATTCTGGCCACATCACATGCACGAATCTTGTCCATCTCTAGCAGGGACACGCACAAGCATGTTTAGACCTTTTTAGTTTTACAACACATTCGCTTACATCTAGAACTGTTAACTGCTTAAATGAAATTCTTCTAGTTTAGCCAGCAACTTTCATTGCCTACTTTGGCGGGCGACTGGCGGCTGTCGTCTGGCATCACGTCACGCATACGCCACGTGTGTTTCGTGCAACTGTTGTTTGCACAGTGTGCATCATGAACTGTTGAACTCTATGGTTATGGCCACGCCTAGCAACCACTTACGACCCAAATGAGCCTTGTTGTTCTATTGGACGTAAATGTTAATATATAAATATATACTTAGTTAGATGCTTGTATGCAAATCAACTAAACAGTGTGACGGCAGTCTTCAAACAAATATCGGGTGTGTATCGACAGTGGGTGGAAGGAAGGAAGTGAGGAAGGGGGCGAGGGGTTGAGGCTTTGAAAGATGTGTACAATTGAAAACTGAAGCAAAATGCGATTTGCAGTGACATCCAAGCCGGAACATGCTTACATGCTCATACTCATTGTTGACTCATCGTACACACATTTATGTATGTGTGTGTGTGCGTGTGTGTGCCACATCAGCTCTAATTATTCGTCAAGTGAATGAACATACACAGAGAAAAAAAATTCTGAGCTCCAGTATGAAATCAATGCGGCAATCCCAGATATTCTTAGGCCAAGTACGGAATATTTTATTCTTGTATACATTTTTTATTTATTCTTCGCAAATATTTTATTATACATGATTTATTTCAGTGTAATTTAGTGTTCTTATTTTAATGATTTCAATTAACAATAATAATATCCAGAACACTTATGTATATACATATAGAATGCTGAAATCAAGAAATTTAATCTTGAATATTACAATGGTTTTTTTTTCTGTGTACACAGACACAAAGATAGCCTCGACTTCTCTAATACATCCTGCAGCTCTTGTGCCAATTTCTGCCTACTGTTACTGCGATTTGTTGGCCAAGTTGCATGCCTCCTGCCCGCGTCATTATGACATGTAATCGCTGGCAACCACCAACGTTGGCGCCACTCAGACTGCTGCTCGACTGCACAGTGTGGCAAGTTGTATTTGCTCTGTGTAATATTGTTGCTGCTGTCGCAGTCATCGATTTTATAATCGTAGCACTGTAATTTAAATGTCATAACTTGCAACCTGTACGTCACAACACTGACCACGCCCCTGCCCCTATCGCAAACCTCCCCCAAAACCACCCTGTAATAATAGCCATAGTCATTTCTATTGTCTGGTTGTAATTTGAGGTGTACAATTTTCACATCGTTTTTGGGGCGTGTCAAGCTGCGTGCAGTTGCTGTCAATGTCCTTCTTGCTATAAGTATTTGTGAATGGGTATTGATAGCACTCAATTTGTGTGTTTAACCATTCATTCATTCCTTCATTGGCGGCCACTTGACTGCCTGATTGGTTGGCCATAATTATAGTTTATGCTCTAATGAATAACGTTTTATTTGTCCAGAATTGGGGTTACATGGACACAAAGATCAATCATCATATGGTTGGCTTCATTTTGACTTCAGAACTAACCGCTTTTAATCAATTTACAGGTGCTGGTTGAGAAACTGTTACGCTCCTGTCCGGATATAAGGAATATATATCTTCTGATACGACCGAAACGCGGTCAGGAGGTCTCGGCGCGTCTAACGGAACTCCTAAATGCACCGGTAAATAAACAAATTTAATCTACTCTTAACTAATTAATTAATTGATTAATTGCTTAATAGCTTTTTGAATCATTGCGTCGCGAGAAGCCCAAGGAATTAAGCAAAGTCATACCCATATCCGGCGATATAACATCCGAGGAATTGGGCATCTCTGAGAGCGATCAGGCAAGTTATCAACTCAAAATATTATTAAATTTATTATAATTATATTATCTTTTCTATTTTAGACCCTACTTTGTCGCAATGTTTCCGTTGTATTTCATTCAGCTGCCACTGTGAAATTCGATGAGAAACTGAAACTGTCTGTCACAATCAATATGTTGGGCACGAAACGTTTGGTTGAGCTCTGCCATCGCATGATGTCCCTAGAAGTGAGTTTATACTCTCTCCCCCTTTACCCTATAAATTGTTATTTTAAAATTTTCTGATTTGCATTTGTTGTAGGCTTTGATTCATGTATCGACTGCCTACTGCAATTGCGATAGAACCGATGTATCAGAGGTTATCTATGCACCACCCTATAATCCCGATGATATAATCTCGTTAATCAACTGGCTTCCGGAAGATATACTCGATCAGGTACAGTACAGCTAGCTGCAGTTGCTTTAGAATTTAAATTACTTATTCGTTTTCCATTTCATTTTATAGCTGACACCGCGCCTCATTGGCAAACGTCCCAATACGTATACATTTACAAAAGCCTTAGCGGAGCATATGTTACTTAAGGAGGCTGGGAATCTGCCCGTTGCCATTGTGAGGCCATCAATTGGTAAGTTATCTTACACATTATATACCCTTAACATGCATATAAGTAGTGTTGTAAATATACATACATCAAAATATCGACAGCTACATAATTTTATTTGTTCAAACCATTGAAATTGGTAACCGTAACTGAAACCGTAACCGAAACAAATCTTTTTAAAAATCATAAAATGTATTTCGGTTGTTAAGGTGTAATTATCGTTTTTTTTACTTTATTTAATTTTTATTTCTGCCCTAATTTAATTTAAATATTGATCTTCATAAAAGGATCTTAATTTTTGAATATTTGTTTTTAAATTTACATATCTTTATCAGTTTTAGTACTTTTTTGTGAGGCGAAATTAAACCGGTATTTCGAAACCGAAGCATTAAAAAAACCGGGAACATTTACGTAACCGATACACAAAAATTTTTCATAGCCAATAGCCGAAAACCTAAATGAGAACATAACCGAAGCCGTAACTAAAACCGATATTCGCTTCGGTTCGAAACCCTGGCTTAGACTCGATATATCGTTATTATTTTTTATTTGTTGATTTTTACAATTTGAAATTGAACTCATTGAAATCACATCACTACATATAAGTATAGTCGCTTATCTAATAATCTCATTCTGATGCTTACAGTGACTGCCAGCCTGAATGAACCGTTCGCTGGTTGGGTGGATAACTTTAATGGGCCAACGGGTCTAGTCTCGGCGCTGGCCAAGGGCATGTTCCGCACAATGATGTGCGAGAAGAACTATGTGGCCGATATGGTACCTGTCGATATTGTGATTAATCTAATGATTGCCGCCGCCTGGCGCACAGCGACGCGTAAATCCAATAATTTACTCATATACAATTGTTGTACCGGTCAACGTAATCCCATCATATGGTCTGAGTTTGTCAAATTTGCCATGTCCAGTGTGCGCAAACATCCCTTGGGTAAGTCTGACTATCGAACTTGTCTCTCAATTTATACTCACTTTTATCATTCTTGGTTTTTATTTTTATTTTAGAGGGCTGTCTGTGGTATCCAACTGGCGACCTGCGCATGAATCGTCCAATGAACACGCTAAATTGTTTACTCAAACACTTTTTACCGGCCTACATACTGGATGGAGTGGCGCGCATAATGGGCAAGAAACCATTGTAAGTTTCTATACCAGTGTTGTCCAAAATGCCATTAAAATAATTCTGCCGGCGTCGCAGCCGACACACGTTCAGAGAGAGAGAGAAAACGTGTGTTCTATAAATAGCACGCTCGGCGGCTTGTTCTCTCACGACGCGTGTGTTTGGCTTTTTATTCTCTCACGAAGCATCTGATCGGCCGATTCTTTTTGATGCCAATCTCTAATCTGTGTTCAACGACTTTTATCATACACTGCAACTAATGCTTTGCTCTCTTTACGTTGCCAACTGTAACGATGCGACAGCTTGAATATGCCTTCATTTAAATTTTTCAGTGTAAAGCAGTAAAGCGTTTCGATAACTGCAAAAGCGCAACATTTGATTGTGTGATCTTGGACACCACTGATCTATACCAACGAGCTTTCACATGTACAACACACACGGCAGTGGCGCTTTAAAAACTCTATATGCTATTACTATAAATATTTGTCAAAAGCTCACTAATATTAATGCAATCTTTGTACCATTTGTATTTTTACAGTGTTGTCAACGTACAAAATAAAATTGCCAAAGCTGTTGAATGCTTAGAATACTTTGCCACACGTCAATGGCGCTTCAAGGATGACAATGTCCATGGGCTGCTGCACACACTCAGTCCCAAGGATCGCGAGATCTTCATCTTCGATGTGCGCAACATCAACTGGGATAAGTACGTGGAGCGTTATGTTTTGGGATTCAGGGAATTTTTGTTTAAGCAACGGCCCGAATCGTTGCCCGCCAGTAGAAAGCGTATGGTCAGGTGGGTACATTTAAATTTATATTTTATGTAATATATTTGAATTGGCATTCTTAATTGCAATTGCAGACTGTACTATCTGCATCAGCTGGTTAAGGTGGTTGCTGTGCTGCTCACCTGGCGTTTTCTGATGTCGCGCTCGAAGCGTTTGAATGACATGTGGAGTGCATTTCTGGAAAATGCGCTGAAAATAGCGCGTTTAATACCGTTTTTGTAATCGTAATCGGGCAATTGGCGATGATCTGATGATCTGATGACCGATCCGAGACAAAGCACAGCATAAGCAAGCATAAATCTTGTCTGGTGATGTTCTTCTTTGCAATTTCTAAATGCTTTAAACATGGCGTACGTTTTAGAGGTTTTTAGCAAATAATTATAATCATATTTTTGTATATGTTAAAACGAGTAAACAAAACCACAACCACAACAAAATATGCATCGGGGTGAATAAAATGGCAATTCACAGACACACACACACACAACATACACATACACACACACACATACACACAGCAAAGTGCATAAGAAATGCAGGTGTACCTGTCCTGTCAGGTGTGACGCAATTGTGCAATTTTTGAGATACTTTTATGCCTCTCCAGGGTGTCGGTTCTCTCTCGTTGGCGAGTTGAAGACGTAAATTTTGTAAATTTTGTGCAGTCAACTAAGTAAAAATATAAATAAAAGTAAAACTAACAATGAAAATTAAAATAAAAATATAAAAATAATACTAAAATCTAATTAAATGGTATATAGAGAATACTTATATACAAAATAAATTATTCCACCTTTGAAAAAAAAACAAAAAAAAAAACACACACTTGGGACGGCGATAAATTCGTACTAAATCTATTATGGATTATGGATAAACATACCTATGTCAAAGATAATGAAGCAATTTGCAGTAATTAGTGAATCCGAAAACAAATTTGCAAAAAGAATACAAACTATTTAACAAATGATTAGAGAGAAAAAAAGAAAATTACAAACAAAAAAAAAACAAAACAAAAAACTATAAAATGGCTTGTTATTGCTTTAAATTACATAAACGTAACGTAAACTATGCTAATTAATTAATTATAAATATTATTACTAGTTTTAACATTTTTACAATTACAATTAAGTTTTCCATTTATATATTACAAAGCAAAAAAAAAACACAGAATTATATACGACAACAATAAGAAAAGCATAGAAAAGAATTATTGAAAAAATGGAGACAAAGTGAAACAAATTATATGCAAATTACAAATATACAAAATTCAATTTATGTATATGTATATTATGACAAATATGGAATGAAACAAACCGACAAAAACCAATAAATAATTAAACAACAAATATATTTATACATACATCAAACATAATTTCTTAGCATTTGCAGCCTAAAAATTAAGCGAAATCAGCGAAAATGATAGAAAAAGCCGATAAAACACAAATTATATATTTAAAATTACTGATCGATGTTTTTGAAATGAGATTGTTTATACAATTAGTGAAAAGGCATTATTAAATTTATACTATAAATTAATTAGAGAACTAACAATGCGAAATTCAAATGGAAACATGACACAAAGAACAACATATAGTAAGAACATTCCATCCAGTTGGCGAATCGGGGCATCCAATTCTTCTATAACTTTCCATATGTCTGCGCCGCATTTTCCCATTCCAATATCCGCTTTCTCCATCAAATTCTTTGTTGTCCGAGATTTGAATTAGGTAAGTTTTGGGATTATCACACAAAAGATTTCGTGCAATTAATACTTTTATGTTTACGGTTAGAATCTATGATTACCTTATTTTAAACGATTATAAATATGATTTGTAAATCAATAAAAAATACACTTCCAAAAACATCAAAGAATTCATTCTTTTTATTTGAACGAAAATATTTTTGCCTATTGCAGATAACTGAGAATGTATATTCAAATTTCCAAACTCAAAAATTTCGTCAGTTTTATTCTTTATTTATTTTTTTATAACAGACATAACTTAGAGACTAGACACAATAATAATAAACTAAAACTAATCTAATTAATAATATAAATAAAAAAATCTATACAACAAATTGTAAAACGCTATTTAACGGTTTTAGTTCTTATTGGTATGCAAATAATTGAATTTAGTAAGATTTCATTAGAAAAGAAGATGAAAAAATTTGAAGAAAACAAAGAAACTGAAAAAAAATTGAATAAAAACCATTACAGAAATTATGAAAAAAAATAATACAATCCATGTGTTTTTCTATAATTATTGGGGAAGAATAAAAATGCAACTTTGTTTTTTTTTTGTACACATGAATTCTCATTTATTATAATTATTTATTTTTCTCTTCAGTTTTCACAATTCATGCGCTTACACGCTACCATCTTTAAAATTGTCTTTTTTTAAACCGTCTCTCGGGATTTCAATATATGTAGTTCTTATATATTTCATTTAATCATCATCATCATCTTTGTCGCTTGTGGGATATTCAGATTATGGGAGTTAAAAGAGCAATATCATTACAATTCTCACAAATGAATAATGATCCATACAAAAATGTCATTCTAATATGCTCAATAATATATAAGTGTGTTGAATTTAGCTGTTTGTGTTTCCAATTAAATTGCTCCACAAACTATTCAAAAGGGGCATATGATTCTGAGACATGTAGAGTATTTAAAAGAAAATGGTATGATTTAATCAAAATTATAACTCTGCACATTTTGAATACTTATTTGAATTAGAGAATTTTGTTTACTTTTTGTTCAGCAAAAGTTTCATTATATAATTCGTAAGTATTTTTTATTGTTTTCATGTGCTCTGCATGGGAATACTGCAATTTTAGTATATACTAAATGGACTCATTGTTTTCTGTTAGTAAGCT
The DNA here is from genome assembly GCA_037043405.1 of Drosophila subquinaria. Lineage (NCBI taxonomy): Eukaryota > Metazoa > Arthropoda > Insecta > Diptera > Drosophilidae > Drosophila > Drosophila subquinaria. The sequence goes on along the minus strand of JBAMBL010000452.1, from coordinate 352,315 downwards.
TAAGTGCTGTTTATTTTACTTGTTGTTGTTGTTTCTCATTATCAATGCCCCTTCCCCCCATTAATTCACATTTAACAAATTTAATTTTTCGATTCCCTTTAAGAGTAATTAGTATTATTAGCACACACTTTTCACTAACTGCCTTTCGATCTAAACTCACATTCTGCTTACAAAATGTTTTTTTTTGTTCTAGTCTTTACGTTTCTGTTTTCTTCATCTCAATCGTTATCGATATCTTTATCTTTATCATTATCATTATTTGTTTTTAATCTTCGTCTATTTGTTTTGCTTTAAATGTAACAAAATAAATTACCATTTAAATGAAAACCTTCAATTTTACTTTATTTTATTTAATATTTCATTATAGCTAGAGCTAATTTACGCCTTGTTTTTGGTATTACAAGTATGCACTAATTTGCATTCAACTGGATTTGTTATTAAGTATATAAAAAATACTATTTATTGATTTTTATATACTTATATACTTGGTAAGTATCATTTAATGTTCACTTAAATAATTCTCTCATTGTTTATAAGGATTTATTTATTTGAATTTGTATATTTGGTTTTATAATTCATAATTTCGTTGCGACATTTTATTGTTGAGAAATGAACTGTATCCAAAACTACTGATATTAGTTGGCGGCATATTTTAAATACTTAACGGAAAATTCGAAAAATACTACTGCTGATAAATGTATATGTATTTGTATATAAGTATGTGTGTATGTTAATAAATATCTGTGTTTTTTGGCCTGGGCAGCAGTGGATGGTCTTCAATAAACTAAGGATTTGATTCGATTGGATTCGATTAATTAGATCATGTTTTTGCGCGCCAACATTAACAATATATATGTATTTATGATTTATGATAATAATAAGTAAGTATATAGATGGTATGTTACGGTTTTGGTTTGGCAATTGCGATAAATATGTAACTCTTGTCAGGTTCTGGACTTTAGGTACAAAAAGTGTTTACGTCAGGGTACAATGTGGGCATAGAAACAGAAAGCCCAGTATGAAAATCGATCATGATCTTAATCGGATCCATCCACTACATCCGCTAATAATGCAAAAAAAAAAACAAAAAAAAAAAAAAACAATAAAAGAGTAGAAAGTGTTGTGAAAGTACGAATATGAGTATTCTCTTACATTTAACGCATATTTAATAGGTATGTATTTGTTTTGGGGTTCTAAAGACGCCCTTACATGCCTCGGCACAACCATAATAGATACACATACGAGTACGAGTACATATAAGTAAGTACATAAGTAGTTTTAAATGTTTACTCCATGACATACATACATTCATAAATATGTAATGCAATTGAAATATTTGTGTAAGTTCCATTTCATTCCATTGCATTGCAAAGAAATCGCGTTTTTGAGCAAAAAGTAAGTTTAAAGTTAAGTTCTAAAATTTTGTTTAGCTGTGTGGATGTTGAGATACATAAGTATATATATTTATGTGTATATAATATATATATATATTGAAGCTTTAAATTGTTTTTTATTTGGTGAATTAATGTGAAGCATATTTGTAATCTCAAGTAAGGTTTGTACATCGTTCATTCATTTCGTTTTATTTGTGTTTCATTATTGTGATGTAATATGCAATATATCTATGCGTTTAAATTTAATTTACATGCTCGAATATTATTTTTATTTCGCGTATTCAGCATTAATAACTGTTTGTTTTTTAGTTATACAAGATACACAAATATAGTATGTAATATGTATGTATTTTTATGCGCATACATAACTGTAGACTGGTACACAAGCAAAACATATACATACATGTCATTATCATAGGTTATCATCATTTTGTTCTTTTTTTTGTATTAGTATGTAATATATATTATATATGTATACTAGCACACATTGAACATGCTTACATTTACATTATATACGTACATATACATCATATAAATTAAATGTTCCGTTAATAATTTTACTAAGCTTGGCGCACAAATTAACCAATGCTTAATTTTGTTTTTTTTATTCCTTTTGTGTATTGTATAATTTATCAAGTTTTGTTTCTTCTTTAATACATACATTTCTTAATTGGTTATTTATTTTTGTTAAATATAAATATGCGTCTTATTTTTTTTCATTTTTGTTGTATATTTTATGCCATGTGTATATATATTTTTATAAAAATTATATAATTTAAAGCTTGTTTGTTACGTCTGAACTAAATGTAAAATTTGAATAACCGCCACGATCTTTTGACCTTTGAATGCATTGCAATTTAACACATGCAGCAACAACATTAGATTCCTTAATTATTTAAACAAATGCGAGTTGCCCAATTTAAAGCTGCTCGCTTCGGGTTTCTTTTTTATTTTGGTTGGTCAACGCAAAAAATTTGAAAATATGTTACAACAATTTTCTCGCACACATTTAAAGTTCTTTTAATATCCTTTTTATATTTTTCATTTTATGGTTTTTTGTTTTGTTTTGTTTTCATTTCAAATTATGGCGCACAACTGAAAATGATACAAAAACTATTCGTCTTCTGTTTTGTCTTCTGTCATCTTGTCATAATTTGTTAATGCTAATTTGTGTTTTGTTTTTTAAACATACAACTGAATTTTCATAAAAATCACCCTGTAAATTGTAGTTTTTCTTTTTCAATATTTCAATATTCTTTATATGTATATCATTTACATGCTAAATTTAGCTTAGATATAAAATACATAAGTTCATATACTACGACGGAAGCTTTTATTTACAGGTCAATTAAAAGATAAAAACAAATTATAAAATTAGTTTAAATATTCACAAAATATGCTCGATGTTTGTATATAGACTACGTTGCATTTGAAAATCATAAAAAAAACTCAAAATATAAGAACGGAATATAAATTAATAAATGACTATTTTGTTATAGTTTTTCTTGCTTTTGTTGTTGGTGTTGTTGATGTTCTTGTTGTTGTTGTTGTTGGATTCACTTGAACTGCATATGTATTAAAAATTAATTGAATTTGTTGGTTTTTAGGAATATTGTTTGGCATTTCAGTCATTTGCTTAAATTAACATAATTGAATTTTAAGTTAAAAATTAAATTTAGCAACAAAAAAACATACATATTAATTATATACTTATTTACAACCTCTCGCAACTGGCAAACAAATCTCTTACAAAAACTAAACTAATCTAATTGTCAACTAATATATGTAATTCAAATATATTGTATACACATAATTGTGTAAGTATATTTTACGCATACAAATTAAATATCATTTTTTGTTCAATTACAATATATAATTCTGGTGAAATTCTCACTCGATTTTTGTTTTTGCCATTAATATATGTATTTATATAATGCGCTTTTCAGCGGCAAAAACAAATTGTGAATGGGACTGTGTCCTTGAAGCTTCCAATTCAACAATTCAACAGTTCAATCAATCAATTTAAATTTCGATTTCAATTAATCATTATCTCGCAGGCAGGATTCTAATCGACATCCTGTGGCCAATGGAGACGGATATACTCGACACAGATACCCTGTACTGTAATTTGGGGCACACTCTAACAACTGATTTCGGAATGATTGTTGTTGTCCTTGTACCGCTCCGCATATCCTTGAATGGTGAATGGTGAATCTCCAGAAGATGTCTCCCCGTTCAGCACCATTCCATTGCCCGTGGGCAGAGTTCCGTTCATCTTGGCGCACTCTCTGTCCGGTTCGGCCTTCAGCTGCACCTGCACATTGGCATAGGACTGCTTGGAGTTGCCATTGCCATTGGGATTGGCGCCATTGGCCAGAGTCTTGGACAACGCCGAGGGATCCAGTGTGATCCCGTCGAGCTGCGATGCAAACGACAGCGGTGGTTGGATGGTCGTCGGCGTCGGCTGCGGCGTATCCAGGCTAATCAGTTTCGCCTCATCGCTGTGCGTGGGCGAACGCAATATGGGCGTGGCATGGGCCGAGGCAGCGGCAGCGGCAGCAGCAGCAGCAACTGAAGCCTGAAGATTGCGCTGCGAATCTCCATTCGTGGCCATCGCGGTGATGGCGCCAGCTCCGAGCAGCGGCTGATCGCTCTTCGAGTTGGGCAATATAAAGGACGTCTCCCAGCAGTCGCTGCCGGCAATCGCCGCAGCGCCCTCTAGCGGCTCCAAGGGCAATGTGGGCTTCGGGGCGGCGGGCGAGGTGACTGCGGGTGGAGTGCAGGCATTTTGCTGACGCTGCGCGCTGGGCGCATAGGTGGCGCCACCTGGGGCGTGCGGTGCACCGTTGCCGGGCAACGGCACCAGATAATCCGGTACGGCCAGACAGAACTCCTCGCCGTTCGGCGGGCGGATCACAGTCTCGTCCCGCTCCGAGGCCGTGGGTCCCAGTATGTTGGGCAGCGGGGCATTCATAATACTCGCGTCCTGCGTGCAGGCCGTCAGATGCTCCAGCAGGCTGGTGAATGTGGGCCGATCCTCGGGCGTGGGATTCCAGCAATCGGCCATGATCTTGTAAATGGACACGGGGCATTCGGTGGGCGAGCCAAGACGCCCGCCGCGCACCACCAGCTCCATGACCTGTGTATTGTGCTGGCCGGGATATGGCGAACGGCCCAAGCTGAACACCTCCCAGAGCAGAATGCCAAAGGACCAGACGTCCGTCTTGGAGGTGAAAATGCCATCGAGGAATGCCTCGGGGGGCATCCACTTAATGGGCAGCATTGCCTTGCCGCCCTTGCGATAATAGTCCGACCTGTAAATGTCCCTGGACATGCCAAAGTCAGCGATCTTGACCACACGTCCGGGTCCCTTGCTGCTCAGCAGACAATTGCGGGCTGCGATGTCGCGGTGAATGAAGCGCTTGCTCTCCATGTAGCGACATCCCTTGGCCACGTCCAGAGCACAGAACAGCAGATCCTTCATGGTCAACAGCGATGGTCGTTCCGGTGTGTTGCGATTCTCGCGCAGAAACTTTTGCAAATCGCCGCCGGCAAGAAGTTCCAGGACAATATAGTAGGGCTGCCGATCGAAACAGACGCCAATGAGATGCACCATATTCGGGTGATTAAACTTGGCCATTATGGCCGCCTCCTTCAGGAAATCCTCCTCCTTCTCGCGCTTAGGATCTTCTCGTAGCGTCTTCACAGCCACCGGCATCTCGACGGCGTCTCCATCGCGATGTCGGTACAACGCCAGGTAGACCTCACCAAAGGCGCCCTTGCCCAGTGCACTGTGAAGAGAGGGAGGCAGAAAACCAAATGTCAGATGTGTTATCAATAGATGTGTTATTCAGTTTACATAAATATCTCGTTAAAAAGTTTAATGCATACTTTTAGGCGTCCACTTCACTTAGAAACAGCTATAACTACTCTTATATTTATCCGATCTTGATCTAGTTAAGTAATAAGACCCATTTAAAACTGTCCCTGTCTCTGTTCACCGAAATTAAAGTCCCTGTACTACTATAACCGCCTGCTGCCTGGTGTTAATAGTAGCTGTTGATGCTGAACTATAGCATACATATGCATATACTTTATGGGGTCTGCCACGCTTTCTTCTCCCTGTTACATACAATGCAACAAATACAATATACACTGCAATCCACGAGTTACGAAGGTACAAAGGGGCTACTCACTTGACCAATTGAAGGCTCTCGCGGGCCACTTGAGGCAGACTGTTGACATCAATGTGACCGTTGAGAATGCCATCGCAGCCATAGTTGGGGTTGAAGTTATTCAGATTGGAGTCGTCAATATTGTGACGTAGTCGACTTAGCTGGAGATCCTGCTCCGCTAGCATTTTATGGCGCAGCTTGGCCTGTTTTTTGCGTTGATATCGATTGTCTGCAGAGGAAGCATAAGTAAAGTTAGTACGAATCATTGAGAACCGCATATGCTCGATGACTTACACAACATAAATATGAGCGCGGCAATGCAGATGAAGAGCACGGCGAGGGAGAACATCAGTATGGACACCAGATACTGGAAGGATGACTTGCCCGCCTCCTCCTGTCTCTCGCAGGCCGTGTTGTTGTCCCGCTTGAGGCTCCAGCCCTCTGGGCAAATGCAGCGCACCTTGGACCTGAATTCATCCAGAGCCACACAGCGGTAATCACAGCCACAGCCTTCGATGGCTGGAATGATGATGATCGCCCCAGCACCGCTGCTGGATCCGGCATGGACTTCGCAGGCGTCCCTTAAGCTGCGACTGCTGCTGATGTAGGAGCTGCCGCCCTCGCCGTTGGACTCGTTGAGATATACGTCTCCGCCGGCGTAGCCACCACCACCGCCACCAGTGTTGCAGCCACCGCCGCCACCACCGAAACCGCCCTGTCCATGTCGGTGCACGGAGGTGCCATTGTCCGCCAGCTCAACGTAGCAGGAGTGCCCTCCGCGTCCGCCTTGAAGCAGAGCAGCACCATATGTTGGACTTAGCGCGTGATCCTCCTTGGCACGCCAACCACCTCCGGGTCCGGCAGTCTTTTTGTTCAGCGGTTCGCCATTGATCTGACCGCTCTCGGGCGCTTGCAGTGGCTTGGCCTTCTGGCCATGTTGGAAGTCCTCGTCGATATACTGGCCAATGCCCAGGCCACCACCGCCGCCGGCAACGAGCAGCGGCACCGCCTCGTTCTTGGCCTGGTTGAGCAGAAAGACAAAGGAGCCACCGCCGCCACCGCCAGCGCCATTCTCAATGTAAATGTTCATCACCATGTCCTGTTTGGAGCGAAAGCTGAACTGTGACAAGTCCAGATCGTGCTCCGTGCCACAGCCGGCTTCCTTGTGAAGACCCATCGATTTGATGCAGGCATTTTCACCCTGCTGGCCCACCAGAAAGTAGAGCTCTTCGTTCTTGTGCAGCTCCAGCACCGCCACAGCCACAGAGCCTCGAGAGCTGCCCACGCCACCTGAGCCAAGGCCACCACTGGCACCTTTGGCGATGATCCTAAAAGGAGTAGGAGAGCGATAACTTGAGTACGGCAGCTGGGGGGATCAGAAGTAGGTACTTACGTGTAATAGCCCTCGTTGGGAACCTTCCACTTCTGCATGCCTTTGTAGGAGCTTTGATCCTCCACGACGTGAACTTCGCGAAGGACATGCGTCTGATTCTGTTCCTTGTAGGCGCTTTCGCACTGCGACTGAGTCGGTCCTATCATGCCCCGAGTGTCACAGGTAGTTAGTTCTAGATCTACGAAGGGGAAGATATAGAAATGTAGTATAGATAGTAAAGATATTGATCGATGTAAGTTCATTGGAATTGCACTTACAGTTCGTATGATCAAAGTCATGATGCGTTGGACTCTTTTGATTATAGCGAACGTCCCAATAATTATATCCATTGAGATGCTCCTCGGGTATATTAAGACCAAAGCATTCGGGACTGAGGGAAAAGTCATCGACGGCAACGTCCGAGAAGATGCGCATTCCCATGCGTGCCTCAAACTGCAGGTAGTATCTAAAAAAGGATAGTTTAGGTTAGTAATGTGAAAAAACATCAAAAATCAATTACTTACTTGGATGTAATGTTGGGAAGAACGTACTCGGCACGTAACCAATCGCTGCCCTGATTCTTGGTGCTCCACCAGAGCGTGGTGGTTATATTCTCCTTCTCCTTCATTTCCACCACGGACAGATTAATGCTGCCTGGATTCTTGCCAAACTGATGAATGTAGAAGCGCACCACGCACGAATTGCGATAGGATGAATCGGGATTGCCGTGAACAGAGGGCGGTGGATTGAAGGTCTTGCTCAGCATGATTGCATTGCTGGCAAAGCCGATAATTGAGTTCTTCTCCGAGTCATTGATGTGCTGATTCATGTTGACGAGCATGTAGTAGCCGCCAGTGGTGTTCAGCAGATGCTGCTGGGTGTGATCGCCATCGGGGCCAGTGTCGTGGGTGGGTGAGGAGCCCGTGTGACGGGACCAAGTCAACGTTGTCTTGCCCGAATCGCGCCAGCCGCACCAATCCTCCTCAAAGTCACAGCGACCGCCAAAGGGTATCTTGTCTGTAAGAGATTACAGACATGAGATAAGAGCTTAAGCCACTCAACCCACTTAACCCACTCAACCCTCTAATGAGGCACTTACCGCACGACTGCTGCTCGTCCTCGGCATCGTCACAGTCACGGGTGATGTCACAGATCCGGGGCAGTGGAATGCAGACGGGCACTTTGTTCATCATGCACTTGACCTGCGATGTGCTGCACTTTTCCGACTTGGTGCCTTCCGGAAAACAGTTGACCATGCGCAGATTATCGAGCGCCACGTGCGCCTTTTGTCCCGCCTTCAGATCGGGCTCGATTTCAAACACGATTCGAAAGTCACGCGAAATGCGACCAAGTCGAAACGATCGGCGTGTCCACTGGCGATAATTGTCGCCCAGTGTCTCGGCCGGCACCCAGCTGCTCTCCTGCGGATGCAGTGGCTCCACCACCACCCGCGACTTGCCATGACTCATGTCGCTCTGGTGCATATAAACCTCCAGCACGCACTTCTCCAACGTGGTGCTGAACGAGGGCGAAGTCAGATTCAGCTGCTTCGTCGTCGGCTGCACTCGGGCGTACAGAAAGTGACCGTTGGCATCATCGATGCTGTCGGCTACGGGTCCGGGCAGCAAACCCGTCATGTTCTTTTTGGCCAGCTCCGTGCCGCTGATCACCTGGAAGCCATCCACCAAATGCTCCGTCCACTCCCAGGCGCAGGGTGTCTCAAAGTTGCACTTGACGCCCAGCAAATCTTCGATCTCCGACGAGGGTGTCGATTCCGTGTGAGGTGCATAAGTGTTCTACGGAAGATGGTATTAGAATTAGAGAGATTTGATCTCATTCTGCAACTGTAGCTGTACTCACCGGCTTTGGCGCCGTATCGCGAATGCGCTCCTTGATCTGTTGTATGGGATCCACTTGATCCCCATCCGCGTCGGTATCGCCCTCCATGTTGCCATGAGTCACTCCGCCAACTGGCTCGTCAGCCTGGTTGAAGCTCTTCTTCAGCTTCATCAGCTCACTGAGCGAGTTCTTGCGCGGAGACGTGCGCATCGGTTGATTATCCGTGCCGCCGTACAGCGGCGGAAAACGCGTGGAAAACAGACCGGTTGCCGGACCAGCTGTCATGGCCGCCGCACCACTGGGCTGGCGCAGCTTCTCGCCATACCGGTCCGCAGATCCAACGCCACCCAGGCCGTCGATCTTGCCAATGGACGAGGTGCCCGAGTAGGAGGCGTAGCCGGCGCTGCTGCCGGAAATGCCACCGCCGGGTCCACCCACCGACGGTTTCAGCAGCTCCTTGCGCAGCGACTCCATGCCGCGCTGTCCGTTGCCGCGTTCGGGGCGTGGCAGTCCGCCCGCGCCCACGTGCGACAGGTTCTGGCGCCGTCGCGTGTCCCGTCGACTGCCCGGCGGCGGCCTCGAGCCAAATGTGCCCTGGCCCGCTGTCGCCTCCCCCTCATAGTCGTCGTAGACGTGGACGGGCTGCGCCAGTCCGGGCAACGTCGGCAGTGGCAGCGGCAGCGGCAGCGGCTGCTCATGGAGGCGTCCGTTCCTCAGCTGCTTGCCCGGCCCCTGGTAGTTGTTGTAGTTGTTGTAGCTGTTGCTCTGATGCTGCGACATGGGCAGCGAGTTGAACGTATGATTTAAAAGCGGCCGCTGTGCCAGCGTCAGTCCGACCAGCAAACTGAGCAGCGGCAGCAGCAGCAGCGACAGTGCTAGTGGGCGTGGCATGCTCGACAAAAATGTCTGTTGTTGTTGTGTTGTAAACTATTCAATGTGTGTGTGCGTGTGTGTGTGAATAACTATGAGTGTTTTCCTTAAAATTGTTATTGTGTTTTGTTTGGCGCCTCAACTGGTTGCACGTTTAGCTCTTGGGGCACGTGCTCTTGGGCAATGTCTTTGCTGGCCGCTGACTGGACACACGAATCGCGCATTTAAAGTTCTTCAGATGCAGGCAGCACATTGCTATTGTTGTTGTTGTTTTAATCTGTTGTGTAGGCGTCGTTATGGCAACTTGAGCGACAATCTGCAAACAAGAGAGAGAGAAAATATTTATTTATTTAAATTTATTTATTTATTAAAAAAAAAAAACAAAGCAAACATTGCTGCCTCTAATTAACACAAAGATAAAAAATATTCAATAGATATAAATATTAATAATTACATTAGATGTAACAATATTAAAAGAAGATATAAGGAAAAGAAAGCCTAATATGCAAATGAATAACGCCCATTTGACTTTAACTTTTAATACGTAAATGAATACACTCATAAATACTTTGTTTACATGCCATTTGTATCCACATAATTGCCACCCACATAATAAACCCTCTTAGAATCTCCTATGCTTCATCAACTTGTTATTCAATATTCAATATTTCGCCCACTGTCAGGTGGAAAAATGCCACTGATAGCAATTCCAATTGCCAAAAACTACTTTGAGTCGCAGTCACTGCCAGGAAGCATTTAATACTTTTCCACGAAAATGCAATAAGTGCCTGTAAAAAGGAATCGCAATGCTGGAGAACACACACGTGTGCCTTCACAGCTCATGGCCAAAGCCTCAAAAGAAAAAAATCGATGTCAGCATTCGTTTGTCTGACATTTGGCCGACTGCATTTTTCAATTTGTCTTTTACAAGCTGCGTGAGTTGCTGATGGGCCAACTTCCACCGAAAATGGGTCAATGATGTAGTTTCTAATTGCCAGAGGTCATTTATTAAAATTCAACTCTATATGGTCAATCCAAACATATAAAATGAAAGATCCGAAAATAATAGCTTCTGAAGAAAATCAATTCAAATTCATCATTAACCGCTATATCCAAATTGCCCTGTTCAGTGAATCGACAGAATTTAATGTTTATGCTGAAAACAATTATGTCAATCGGATGATTTCTATAGAATTTAGCCACATGGTATTTCGTTTTAAAACGAAAGTTCAACCGAAAAAAAACTAATTTCATTGAAACTATTATAAATAAGTTTTTATTAATATCATAAAAAGATTTCTCAAGAAATTGACAGCAATTTATATATAAATTGTTGTCATATAAATGCAATGTCTCAACTAATTTAATTATTAACTGGTGATATTACAATTTTAAAATTCACTAATTATTTGATGCAAATGCAAAAAGACATTCAATCTATTCCAATCAATGCATTAAGCTGCAAAGTATATAATTTTGTTGGGGAAATAATTTGTACAAATTAAACTGAGATTGTTACCCGCGTTCTGCGAAATTGTAATTATAGTTTCTAAATTGCTCTCAGCAAGTCGTGCAAAAGTTTCTCGGAAAATAGAATAGAAAATCTGCTTGTCGTTGCATCTGGCAGGGACAAAAATAGTTTCCATTAAGCATCATAATTGATGCTCAACAAAGCGAATCAATTACTATAGATATAACTTAACTATCTGTAGCAGATAACTACATGTACACAAATATATCCTATCAAAAGTACTTGAATAGAATCAATTAAAATTTATTTATTTCAGCATCAGCAGCTACTCGTCGCAAATACGCACAGTTTCTGGGGCGTCGTATAATTTCACTTTTAACATTTCGTCGTCGTTTTGGCCATGCTTTGAGCCCCATACCCGCGCACACATAGACAGTAACACATTCACTTACAATTATCTAGAAAATTTTAAACTAAACTAAACTAAAGTCTTGAAGAATATTTCCAAGGGACTAAAAGATAAGCAATAATGCAATTCTTGTATTTGGTAATGAAATTTGTTGGCCATCATCTTGTTGCCTGTTGTCGCATATACATATAAAAATTGAGTTGTTGTTGCTGCTGTAAGTATTGGCTAACTGTTGTCGTTCGTTCTTTGACATTCGCTGCTTTTGGCGAGGGAAGCGACTAAAAGAAAAACACTGGGAAATTCTATGCCAGAATTTGCCGAAAATTGAGAATAACAATGTTGCAAATAGCGAATTTCACTCGTCAAGCGAGCACACACTCTTGACTGTGTGTGTGTGTGTGTGTGTATACTAATGTGTGTGAGTGTAACTTCATAGTACGCTAAGTATGCTGTACAAAATGGCTGCCGCAGTTGTACAACCAGCAGCAAAGCAACGAAAACAACAACAAAGCAGAATAGTAAATACACACACACTCACACATACATACAGAGATTTGTCTAGTAAAAAATATGAAACGATATGTGTGAGGGCAGTGAGTGTGGGAGGGAGTGCGAAAAGCAGCGAGTTTCTAGGAACAGAATGTCGACTCGGTACCACGGCGCGTATACGCAATCCAGCTCGACGCAGCGAGTGCAAAACGGAAACGCAATTGAAGCTGAAAGTTATGCGAGTACACAGAACAAGAAATTATTCTAAAATTAAAGCTCAAAATTCTTGATAATATATTCAGGATATTATTATTAAATTATAGCATTATAGCAATAAAATATTAAAAAAGTCATAAGCATATGATTTAATTGGATAAATTCTACTAGAGCCCAAATGATTTAAATATTTGTGGAGTATTTTTTTTAAACAATTCCGAGATTAACGAACTTTTGACACCGTTTGGATTGATTTCATCCCAGAACATTACATTTTTTTTCTCTGTGTACGAGACAAAGTTTGACTAACTAGCCAAAGCATAAACTACATGCATGTCAAACAGGAGAGCAGGAGATTGGTTTGAGAGGGAAAAGGGGGAAAAGGAAGCGGCAAACTGGGTTCAAAATACGTAGAAGTGCCAGCGACTGGGGACACGAAGCTGTTGCCTGATGCTGATGCCATGAAGTGGAACAGGAGATCATCAACCAGGCCACAGGAACTGCAGCAAATATGTCAATTTATGGTGGAGGTGGCGATGGAAGTAAAGGTGGAGGTGGGGGTGGTGGATGGAACGGGGCAGCGAGTGCAGCATCAGTTTATCTGAAGCCGGCACTTGACGTAGATTTTCCGCAAAACTCTTAAGCGCATATTGCAGCTGCAACGATTTTCGTTTTTCGCCATCATAATTAAACTTGTATGTGATACGAGTATATTGGAAAGTCGATTGTTGGGGCAGTTCAAAGAAGACCAGTTATTTACTGCGTAGAAAATGTTTCAATTAACTGTAGACTTTAAGTTGGCTTAAGCAGGCTTAAACTTTTTGGATTTAATTAATTAAAAGAAGGATAAAAAATCTTGGTACTAAATTTAAAACTAATTTCTAAACACGAAACTGTTCAGATTTTAGAGGTACCTCTCAAATCAGAAACATAAAATCACAGGTGCGTCAGATTAATTTGGACACAGATCTAATGAGTCTTACACAGACCAATAATTACTATTTTATAGTACTATGTAGTTAATAAAATAGACTTAAAAAAAGTTTTCTAACTGGAAATACTAATTTTAAACTTATTTTTTAAAATTATTTGCTTAGTAGTATTCTTTGTGAAAAGTATGAATTTCTCGGGCGAATAGAAATCAATTTTATTTGCAATAACGAAACATAAATATGACATTAGCGAGAAACATATTAAAATGATTTTTTAATTATTATAAACTGCATTTTGCAGCTTAAATTAATTTAAAACAAACAAAAACTATTGCAAAAATTTAACGAGCTTAGAAATGCTTCTATCTGCAAGTCTGTGTGTGAGTGTGGAAGTGAGCGTATTTTGCAGATACACACACAGCAGTAGCAACAACAACTACATCAGCAGCAGCAACAACAACAACAGCAACGAGTTGAAGCTGCGTCAACGCCGCAAATGTTGCGCTGCTGCTGCTACAGCTATTGATGTTGTTGTTGTTGTTGCGCTGTTGCTGTTGTTGGTGTTGGCGTTGCTGCTGGAGCTGGAGGTGGTGGTGGGAATAATTGTGCTGGTGTTGGTGGTGTCTACTGTAGGGCTCCAAGGCTTTGGACCATCACCAGCCCCAATGTGAAACGCAGCTACAGCTTCGTCGGCGATGGCTGCTGTGCGCAGGATACACATACATCTAAAGAGCACGAATACACACACATACTCACATAGACACACACTCATACAAATATGCGAATGTGAAGAGGAACGTTCGCTACCAATGGCGCAGACAAATTGTTTTGCGTATCTCACAGATACATAGATACAGAGGCACACAAAAGATACTACTCACAAAAACATACCATACACCTCACACACACACACACACATACGCGCACACACAGACACGCACACACACTCACACACAAACTAAAGAAATTTTTCTATAAGAATTTTCACAAATTTTTTGTATCTTTGAAGTATTATATTAATTTTAATAGACTTTATTTATGGCAGTGCCTTGGCTTGGATTTGTTGCAATTAAACTTGCAACATTTTGTTGCCATTTGTTAACAACTTTTTTATGTGTAACACACAAATAATTTAAATTACCATAACGCGCACATTTTGGGCAGATTTCACAGAGCTGTTTTAAACAATTTCAAAGATAATCTTTTTTTCCGTGCAAACTTTTAGACATTTGCGATTTTCTTTTCTTTTTTTTCACTTTTTACTTTTTCACTGAACCAACATACAAAAATTTTTCTCTTACAGCTGAAAAACTTGCTCGCTGTTGTTGTTGTTGGGGTTGCTCTTGTTGCTGTTGCTGTTGTTGCTGTTGTTGTTGTAAATGCTGCGCTGTGGCAGTCGATTGTATCCGTATCTTTTGGATACTTGCGCGCACGACGCTCGGCAAACGAAGACTGAAATTGAAATTGGGAAATTGGGAAATTGTCGTGCAGCCCGCACAGCATCCAGAGGCAGCCCAGAGGCGACAGCAGCAGCAGCAGCAGCGACTGCGTCTGTCTCTCTCTCCCTCTCTCTCTGTCTCTCTGGTTACGAGGGGCGCAGGTTAAGCGAATATCCTGCGCTGACATCGAGCTGCGTACAGGATATATGGGCAGCACACACACAGAGCACAAAAAAAAGGACATTTTCTACTCGCTGACAATTTCTCGTTGCTGCTCAAGTAATGGCGGCAAAAGCTGTTGCTGTTGCTGCTGCTTTTTCTGTTGCTGTTGCTGTTGCCACTGATTGGATGCTGTTGTGGCAGGTTGAGGTAGCTGATAGACAGTGTAAAGGAGTGGGAGTGGGGTTGGTTGGTGGTCTCTCAGTGGCGCGCTCTGTCGGTCGGCGTTATTGGGGAAATTAATGCAAACTGCTGGAAATTTAATTTAGCTGCCTGAGCTGTGGGCGTTTTAGCTGCGGCACTGATTGTGGGCATGGTCGTGCGTCAGTCAGTCAGCTTAGCTTGCATTACGTTTCCTTTTTCAATTTGCGCCGTGCTGCAATGTGCAAGTGGGCCCAAAGGCCCGTTAGATCCGTTGGCCTGAAGATGTCCTGTTATCCTTGTGGCAAATGCCTTAGATGTACATATATGTATACGATATACACAGATATACATAGATATGGATGCTCATGGCTGTCTCAGCCATATAATGTTGACAGTGTATTGAATTTACTCGTGTATCCTCGCCGTATCCTCATGTCCTCCTGGCCGAGCGAGTGTCTGGATGTCCTGGCGTCCTGCTGCTCTAGTGCGAGTGTCTGGGCGCGTGCGTCTGTAATTTCATCTAATCAGTTGCACGGATGCGGCATAAATGCATTTATCATTCTCATATCTATCGTCTGGCGCAGAGGACAAGGATAATCTTTGGCAATGGCAACAGTTGCAGTTGCAGCTTAGCAGCTGCTTCATCCTGTTGCTTTCACTTTGCCTTACATTTGATTGATTTAGCAATGAGTCGAGTTGTCATCCATATGCTCCAATTTCACAATTCAACAGACAGCTTAAGGATAATATTATATTCAAAAATTATGGTTATTATTTATTTGTTTACTTAAGAATCATTAGAAGGCTTACTAAGAAAAAACATCAAGTAAAAAACAAATAAGTTTTCGAAGTTTTTAAAAAATATTTTAAGTTATGGGAATATGCTCAAAATTTTAGATGCAGAAGAAATTAAGAAGAAAATGAAATTCCCCATCATAGACGATTGAGACTTAACAAAGTTATGAGGTAGGTTTGGAGAGATTAGCAAATTTTAGAAAAAAATTTAAACGCAGAATCAATTAAGAGATCAAACAATGATTAAAATTACGTTTCTTGTTAAAATCGGATAAGAACTGACAATGTTCTGAAACTGCGAAGTTATCAAAAATATGTTAAGCGAAAAAAATAAAATTTTTAAATTTTTTAAAACTCTTTAACTTAAAAAAATGTAGATGCAAAATCAATTTAGAGGGAAAATAATGACCAAGTTTGCTGTTTAATGTCGCTTTAAGTTTTCTTTGTCAAATCAATTAATTTTCATACTGAATATCTAAGACAAAATTTACATTTAACTAATATAACTAACCATAAATAATTAAGGAGCAGATACGAAGAGCAAATCTCATTCCAACACAATTTCAAATAGCACAGCAATAAGTCAAAATGCAAAAAAAAAAACATCAACAACATCAACAACGACAACATCATCAACAATAACAACAACAAGCAGAGAGATCGCAGCAAACGGAAATGAGAGACACATATACACAAACTTAGATATATTCAAGTATATTTATATAGAATCGCGCAAATATGCTTAAATATAAATATGCACATACTATATCTATAGTGCCCACATACATAAATATATTTAGAGACCGCGACAGTCGCAGACAAGAAAAGCGACAACAACAACAACAACAAGAACAACGTCAACGTTAACGACGTCAAAGACCGATCACAAGGGAACTTGTAGCTTGTACTTTTAAGATACTTTTCGTGTGTGTGTGTGTCAGAAGATTTTCATTTTCATTTTTGTGTTTTTGTTTTTGATTTTGATTTTGGTTAGTGAAAATTGTGCAAGTAAGCGGGGCCGTAAAATGTTTAGAGCTGCGCAAATTGCGCATATATGAGAATTGCACATAAAAGCATCACGATGCGTGTATCTTATGGATACACAAACTACATTTGGCACTTGCTGCAGCAGCTGCAGACGAAAATAAAGCACAGATTATTTATAAAACACACTCACAGTCGATTGGGGCGAGATGTTTAGTAAACTCTCATCACATCACAGCGGCATGCGACGCGTGCCTGCCACGCGCGCCCTTCAGTCTTGGAGGCGAGTCTATTAGAGTGAGTTGTAGTTGTATTTGTATTTGTAGCTGTTACTACTTATATCTGTATCTGTATCTGTATATTTATATCTGTATCTGTATCTGCGTCTATTTGCAAATGTATCTTGCACTTTTCATTCAATTATTGTCACTTAAATCCGCGCACGTACGATAAGAATTTAATGTTGCAACAAGGGAAGAAGGCAACGTGGCAACGTTGACAAAACGCGAAGACAAACTGAGAAACGCGACCGTCCACTGGCAACTGACGACTGGCGAGAATCGCCGAAGACACAGCCGAGAGTACTCGTAGCTCGAGATCGACCCAAGACAACCGATTCGGATTTGTCAGACATCTTCCGTCGGCGTCTCTTGTTTTTCTCACGGCCGCTCGCCGCCGCTCAACGCCAGCATCCTTGACTTGCCCCGTCTTCGTCTGTCCATCTGTTTATCTGTCCGTCTGTCTATTTGTTTGTTTGTTTGTTTTTCACTGGCGTCGCGTCAAGTGGACTCAACGCAATTGACTTGTGTGTGCCTCTGACGCACACACAGCGGGTGTGCGGCTTCTACTTACTCGCACAGACAATGCCACAACACAAGTAATATCCTTGCTACCTGCCACACTGACTATTTAATGACATTCCTACTGCCTCTGCCTCTCTCTGATCAAAGCATGCCCCAAAGATTTATGTCCAACTGTTGCAACTGCGACGCAACTGATGCCTCTGAGCTATTTTTAGTTGCATGTTGATGCCGCAAGTTGCCTTCTTGCGACATCACTATATTTCTTGGGGTAGCTGCGAACAAAATTAATGAGCTGCTGCAGCATCGTCGCTTTCGCTTCCTTCACTCCCCAGCAATCTCTCTCCAACTCTAACTCCAACGCCAACTCCAACAGTTCTCGAAACCGGAAGTGAGCAGCGGCCAAAGATCGACACTCACTACAGTGGATACTCGGATAAACATTCTGCATAGAAAATTAGCAAAAGTGTCCGTTCAAAATACTGAGGATTCTCAATCAAAAAGTAATGTAAGTTTAAACAATGAAGAGAGTTTGATATCAAAGATATCGATAAATGAAATTAAGATATTTGAAAATACAAATTAAAATTTATTATTTATATTCATAAGTTAAATATCTTAATATGTCTTATGGTTCTCAGAACAATAAATAATAGGATCTACTAATTGTAGCTAATTTTTTAAAATTAACAACATATACATATGTACATTTTCCACTTTGTTATATGTTACATAAACTGTATTTTGTGAATTATACATTTCCAGCAGTTTTCTTCAATTAACACCCACTGTGCACCAACAGATCGTTGCTAATGTTTCCGTTTGTGTGGTCTCTTCTCTTTTTTTTCTCATCTTCTTATCGTTTTTCCCTCCCGCTCTCGCCTCCTGCTGCACATTTCAAGTAGCTGCAATCTGAAGTGTTTTCAGTGTTGTCACCAATTTGTTTGTTTGTTTACTTGTCGAGCCCTGGTAATGCGGTTATCGTTATTCGATGCCCGTTAAACTGTGGCGCCACCAAATGACACAGGGCAGGGCGCATGTCAAGTGGTCAGTGGCAACGTGTCGTGTATCCAGTCCAGACAGTATCCTTGGTCCTCCGTACTCTCTACTGTCAACTCTCAACTGTCACCGCTTAACTGTCAGATTTGTGCGCTTTGTTTACGTTTGTGGCATTTGGCATTGCAGCTGCGCAGTTGCCACATAAACAAGCCAAGCAAAGCAGGCTGTACCAATCAACACTGGATGCTAACAAGTGGCTGTGTGTGGCACGCTGTCGTCCTCACCACGCGACAAACTGTTGCCTGACCGACACGGGGGGCATAGGATATGTGTGGGGGATATATCGATTGGTGTTGGACATGCGCAGTGTTCACTCCTGACTGACATATCGAAGGCAACTCCTTTTGATGTAGACACTATAATTGCGAGTACGACGAGTATGAAACGAGCATGCGAATGAAAAAGTGTCTGCAGAACGTTCCCGTGCTTCGTGTGAAACGGTTCATTACATTTTTATCGCGCTCCACAAAACAGTGTGTGTGACTTTGTGTGTGTGTCTGTATGTGTGTGCCTCTGTTTGTTAGAGTCAAATTTCAGCTGCATACTTAGAAATTGTTTAATTTCTTGATTTGTAGTCGAACACAACAACAAATTTGCATTCGCTTTTTTTGGCATTTGATTTAAGTGCGAATCTAAAGTAAACTACTGTGTGTGTGTGTTTGTGAGCTGCTTTCTTTGCTTTCATTGCTTAACACTCATACGTACACGTATACGTACACAACATACACCAATACACACACGCATTGTGAAAAGTGAAAGTGACGCCCCAAACAGCAACGTTTGAAGCACTTGGAAAAGTGAAACGAGCTTTGAATTTTCACACATCGCAACGCTTAACAAAGTAAATTTTTCATTTTATTTTTCTTGATACAATTTCCCACTTTCAACACGCTGATGAATTTTCTTAACCCAATTTTAGTCTAGCAGACATCTCTCAGCCCTCACCCCACATCCCCGCCCACGGCGCCATATAATTTATGCGTAGCACATACAAATTTTGGACACACTTATACACAGCACATTTTTGTACCAACACCTCCCCGCACCCCCTCGCATGCTGTAAATTCAATAACTCAATATTTTCTTCCATTTTTCGTACACATTTTGTAAATTCCTTAAGTTCATTTTATTAAAAATCGTTTGCTCGCAATCGTTTTTATTGCGTCTGTTTCCTTTTTAATGAAAATTAATTTTTCAGTCAAAATGATTTAATATTAAGCTCGCAAACGGATCTCCAAATCCGTTTAAAATAAAACTTAATAAGTTAGTTGAACTGAGGGCAGAAACTGAATTCACTTTGCAACAGGTAAGTCAAGTTCATTTGCAATTGTTTTCCTCTTATTCTCTAAGTCTTTGGGTTTGAGTCCCAGTCGCATGAGTTTCAAATATAATCATCTTATTAGGTATGATAAAAATTTGGCCAATTTGAAGTTCAGAACTGTATTCAACAGGGTTTCTCCCATACAATTTTTATAAACGATACAGGTAACATACAAAATTTTGAAAGTTTTTCCTATTTTTATAATTCAACCTTTTTAAAAGTAGCTAAGTACACAATTGATGACCTTAATACCGCATGCCTTCTTCTTCCAACTCCTTCTCAAATTCG
Organism: Drosophila subquinaria; assembly: GCA_037043405.1. NCBI lineage: Eukaryota > Metazoa > Arthropoda > Insecta > Diptera > Drosophilidae > Drosophila > Drosophila subquinaria. The sequence goes on along the minus strand of JBAMBL010000452.1, from coordinate 332,099 downwards.
TAACCCTAAAAGTATGCAAAGATTTTCGGACCCACGACCAAACGAAGTCAAACCAATATCCACCACCAACCAGCGACCTTAACTGACTGTACATATTTTGTTGTTGTTCACATTATTGTGCTGTTGCTGTTGTTGTTTTTGTGGTCCTTGTCTCGTGGCTCTTCTCGGCATTGTAATTGTAATTTATTTGCCAGGCTCCGTTCAAGGACACATTCAATGCAGGTGCTACACGCACGACTACCCACAGACTATCACACAGACATCTGGGATGTGTACATGTGTGTGTGTGTGTGTACGTTTGTTTGTTGTTTGTGTCTGTGCGCCAGAATTACAATTTAATTATTTGAAAGTCCTTGTAGTCTTAAAGGATCAACACGACCTAAACATCAACAGCAACAGCGAGCAGCTTCAGTGCGCGTATTTATAGCACATTTCAATTAAGTCTCGTTGGCTCAACCAAAGCCACCACATTCCCCCCTGTCCCCCTCTTCTCTGTCAGCAACAATATTGGATAGATAAGACAGACTTAAATGTCAAACTGGCGCATATCGTTACAGTAAACCCAGATGCCCGAGGCATTGATACTACACGGCATGGCTGACGCAGAGCCGGACCTATCAACGTTCGAGAACAAAACTGGACTCGCCGAGGACATGAAGTTCCTGGCGTCCATGCCCGAGCTATGTGATGTTACCTTCCTCGTTGGCGACACCCGTGAGCCCGTTTGTGCCGTCAAGGTGGGTGTGTGTGCGTGTGTGTGTGCCATGATGTGTGTGTGTTGCTAAAATCAGGTCACTGCGTAATCGACGCAGCCTCACCACAATCAAACTCCTTCCTCTCTCTCTCACTCTCTCTTTAAGTATATCTGTCTCTCTTTATCCCAATTATAGGCTGTTCTGGCTTCGCGTTCCCGCGTGTTTGCCAAAATGCTTTATGCCGCCCCATCGCCGCAGCGGAAAAGGGAGACCACCACCAAGGAGAATAAGCTGCGACTCTTCCTGAAACGCTCCTCGGAGCCGCTGTTGAATCTACAAAATGCGGCACAACAGGTTCGTACTCATGGGTAATACATAATCGATTCAAGGGGCAGGAATGTGTATGTGTATGCATATGTCTCAGTGTATGTGTATATGTATGTGTTCGGGTGTGAGAGTATGAGTATTGGGGCATCATTTGCTATTACTTATTACTTACAACTTTTACTTTCTTCTCAATTCTTTTAATATAAGTTTCATGTATGATTTCTGTATATTTTTGTAAATATAAATACAAAAAATTAAAAAATTAACAAATTAAATAATATCAATGTAACTTTTTGTGTATTCTCTGTTGTGACTCCATTCCTTACCATCCAATGTATACCACAAACTGAATATAAAAATCCATAAAACATAATAGAGAACCGGTTTCACCCAGCAATTAGCTCCGATACCCGAGGTAAACGCTTTGCAACCCAAGCGTATATATGTATATATGTGTGTGCGTGATGTACGTGTGTGTATGCGTGTCTTGTAATTGGCATTATAATTAATTATAGCTTCAAAGCGTGATGTGTTCTAGTTACTAATACTATACACTTAATGTTGTCTGTGTGTATTTCCATTCAGGAGAGCATTTTAAACTGATGAAAAAAAGGCAACACTTAGAACTAATCTGCATCATATACTAAATATGTCTCACTTTAACTGAATGTCTTTCACTTTGCCCCTATGTCTTATCTTAAACTCTGAATAGTTTTGTAAATATTGTATGTGCCTTTACTCCAACTTTTCAAATTCTGTCTCTGTCTATACTTATAATTCAATCTTTTCAATATTTCCAATAAATTCCCGCTTTCTTCTCATTTATTCTATTTGATCAAAATAAAAATCTGGAACCGAAATTATTCAACAAGCAATTTTTCTTCTTTGATTCAAGACTATTTCCTTTTAACGCGTTATGAAAATACTATTGGAATGTAATTTGCAATACTCTCGTCTAAATATTCCAAATACTATGCTTTCCCTTGCTTTTCAACATATTGTTTTTGCAATTCCCCAGTTCAGGTTTGCTTGGGTAATTCTTTCTTGATTTCTAAATTTGTTATAAAACTGTTCGGATCGTGTTAGATAACTTATGTTTTGGTAGTCGTAGTGTATTCTTAGTCATTTTCTTTTGACAATTTGCTAATCTTGTAATCTTATAGCCCTCAGGTCAACAACATCAGACGCTGATCATTGAGGAGTTTGAGCCGGATGTCTTCCGTCAGCTCATCGAGTACATACACACGGGTTGCGTGACCCTTCAACCTCGCACACTGTTGGGTAAGAACCTATTTGAGATCTGTGTCCAATTATGTTAACTTTCTTGATATTTCAGGCGTCATGAATGCCGCCGATTATTACGGCCTGGAGGAACTGCGTCGTGCCTGCGCTGGCTTTGTCCAATGCTGCATCAATGTGGACACTGTGTGCGCTCTCTTGGCCTCCGCCGAGCGGTATATTCAGTATAAGTGCACCAAGACGTTGGTGCAGAAGGTTCTGGAGTTTGTGGACGAGCACGGCAATGAGGTGCTGAATCTGGGCAGCTTCACGCTGCTGCCACAGCATGTGGTTCGCCTAATACTGGCAAGGGAGGAGCTCAGGGCCGATGAGTTCACCAAGTTTCAGGCGGCGCTCATGTGGAGTAAGAAGTACTATGATAACAATCCAGTAAGGCATTCAAAAGTGTTCCAAAAGATCGCAGCTTATCATCAGTTGTTTGCTTCTTAGAACATTGACATCAAGGAGATATTGGGGACATTTCTGGAGTACATTCAGTTCCATAAGATACCCGCCAACGTGCTGATGCGAGAGATTCATCCATTGAATCTGGTGCCATATGCGATCATAATGAATGCTCTGGCCTATCAGGTGCGTTGTGTGCTTATTCGCCTAATTGTTGTTGGCTTCTTTGGTGTTTTAACTCAGTATCATTCATGCCACATCGTCTGCCACATCTGTCTATCTGCCATCTATCTGTCTGTCTTCTGTCCATTTATCCATCTATCGCCCATCGTCCATGCTATCCATCCTGTTGTCCCCCTTTATGTCTGATTCTACAACTTGCAGGCAGACCCAGAAAGCATCGACCCCGGAAAGCTGTCTCCCAACTCTAGCCGAGTAAGGCGTGCCCGCCAGAACCAGGGCAGGTCGATGTCCGTGCAGAGCTCCCTGGATCCCTACGGCTCCAACACCACGCTCAGTTCCAGCGGCAGCAGCGACCCTACCAGTGGTCCGCACCACAGCAACTAACATAAGTTGAACGGCCCCTCTTCCTCCTCCTCATCCCATAACCAGCCACACCGCCATCGCCACCATCACCAGTCCTTGCCCAAGATACGCAAGGCCAAATCGCAATCGTTCCGCACTCGCCGCAGTCCCTCCGAGCGTCGCAGTCCCAACGCACCTACGCTCACCCTGAACACCAGCGCTGCCAACGGCGAGAAGAAGCGCAGCCCATTGACACCGAAGAGTCCTGTGCTGCCCCAGCCAGAGTCAAAGAGTCCCGGCAGCAGCTCCCAAAAGACGCCAACATCACTATCCCGCCAGGGCACCCTGCGTGCCTCTAGCCGACGCAAGAACAGCGGCCAGTTGACCATCTCGTTGGGCGCCCAGAGCCAAGGTCGTCGCAGTCCCGTCGGCCTTAATGATCGCAGTCCGCAGGGGCGGCGTAGTCCGCTTTTTCCCAGCAGCGGCCTGAGATCTCCCAGCGAACAACCCAGTCCGACGGCCAGAAGTCCCACAGGAGATTCCCAGCGACGCAGTCCGACCTTCAGCATTCAGATTCATACACAGGAACGTCGTTCGCCCCTGGGTGCCGTTGCACCCTCGGACTTTAGCTGCCAGGCCGGCACATCCGGCACTAGACGCAGTCCCACATCCACGGTTCATGTGCAAGACATGGCCACTGAGCCGGAGGAGGCTGGATTCGTTGGCCTGAAGCGTCCCTCGATCAATCTCTTTACGCCCATCTACTTTGCCAGCGAGAAGCGCAGTCCAATGGGTCCCATACCGCCCATTATGATTTCCAATCCCGCCGAGACTTACAAGAGCGCCGAACGGGAGCGCGAAGCAGCCGAGGCTGCAGCCCGCGAGCTGGAAAAGGAAGCGGCCCAGGCCCAACCACCGCCAGAGAAGAAGAGCGTCATGCGGGAGATTCTGGCCTTTGTGCGCAAACCCTCCAAGCACATCTCGACGCGCACAAATCGCTTTGCGAATGCATTTACGAGAGCGGAGTCCGGATCCTCTAGTGGACCATTGATACGACAAAGCACGTTCTCCGCCAGCCCCGCAGCGTCGTCGACGGCCGCCAAGAGTGCGGTCCAGAAGCAAATGTCTGAGGTCGGTTTGAGCCGAAGATGTCGCTCAAGTTTGCCCACTACACGAAGATGTCCCTGAGCTGCGTCGCTGGCCCGTCGCGAAGAACAACAACAGCAGCAGCAGCAGAAGACGTCGGCAGTCAACTCGGCCGCGGGGTCAAAGCGAGCCAGCGCGGACTCCAATGCAGGCACACTGGATCAGGTAGGTGGATCCGGAGCTGAGGAGGATCTGCCATTCGAGCTGGCGAATGTGCACTTTGAGAAGGTAGGTGAGTCCTATATCAAGCATGAGCGACTCCGCGAATTGGTCGAGCCCGAGCCCGAAAAAGAACCAGAGCGAGAGCCGGAAGCAGAGTCCGCCGATAATGAGCCGGAGCAAACGGATGCTGCCATGGCCCAGTTCGTCGAGGAGGTGACCAACTCCCTGAAAGTCGTCGCTCTCAACGGGGATGGAGGTGTGCCGACGGTACATCATTTCACACGTCGCTCGGAGAGTCGAGAGCCGATTGAGCCGCGGATAAGCGAAGAGCGTGAGTCGGATTCCAATGATCTCATCATACCCGAGGAGCTGCGTGCGGAGCTTGTAGAGATTTTGAAGGCCTATGCACCAGAGCCAGTTTATGTTAATCTGCAGGCGTTGCGGCGCGAAACGGAGGAGGCGGAGGCGGTGGCACGTGCCATTGCAGAGGCAGCTGCCGCTGTGGCCGCCGCTGCAGCGCCACTGCCACCGGCACCGCCCGAGAAGCTACCGCTGCAGTGTCCTACTATTGAGTTTGAGCCGCCGTCGCGCCGTTCGTCCTTCGACCCGCCGCGGTCGCCGTTCCTAGAACAGCTGCGCAGTCCCGGTGGCGACACGGACACAGATCTGATCAATCTGCAGCGCCTGGACTCGGGTGGCGACAGCTTCGAGATGGTTGACGGTGATCGCAAGTCCAGTCGTGCCGAATCTAGCTTCGATTGTCCGTACTCCTCGCGTGACACCAGCTTCGATGTGTCGATATCGCGATATCAATCCACCAGCTACGAGGATCAGACCTCCAGCTTTGAGATCGTCGATACCGACGATCGTCGTCGGCACGTTGATCTGCGCAAGAGCTCCATTGAGCTGGTCGATGCAGAGACCTTCCAGCGCTCCGGCTCCTCCTGCGGACGCAAGTCGTCGCTTGAAACGCACTTTGACTACACGCCTTCGGAGACGAGCGGTGTGACACCCGCCCGATCTCCCAACTTTCCCATGACCAAGAAGCAGAAGGCCGAACACTTTCGCCAGCTGCACATCTCGCCCTTCAGTGCCTTCTCGCGGGCACGCAGCCCGCTCTCGCAGCAGACCTCCTCCAACTACAGCTCGCGGGATAGCTACGACTCCAGCTCGTCCTATCCGCATGGCCATGAGCCGCAGCGCAGTCCGTACGCTGATCCCAGCAAGAAGCATTTCCCCCTAACCATTAAACAACGCGAGGAGGAGGTCAAGACCTTCCTATGCACCGATCTCCGCTGTGCATCGATCTTTGAGCCGCGTCCCAGTTCCGTGCTAACACAACAGCTTTCCACGGGCTCCATGTCAACGCCCTCGGCTTCTGGCTACAGCGCACCCCGTGTTCCCGCAACCATGGGCAATGGCGCTGTTGCCGCGCCCAGTGGCGGAGCTGGGGTCGGTGTCGGCATCGCCGTCGGTGTCGGGGTCGGGGTCGGTGTCGGCGGTGTCCCCCATGCGAATGCATCGCTCGGTTCCTGCGGCTTCTCCAGCGGCAGCGAATTCGAGCCTCCGTCACCGCGACGTGCTGCCAGCGCCTCGCCCAAGCACACCTTTACATTCCGCATCGTTATGAAAAAGGTTGATAGCTCACCGGATGCGTTGTGTCCGGAACGGCATCGATCCCGCATCATCGATCGATATCGACGCCGGGACAGTCGGCGCAAACGCATCCACGATGCGGGCAAGAGTTTCTAGGCGAAACGATGCGAATCTCAATGGCACGAAGCAATCCCGAGGCAATCTTAAATAGTTTAGAGAAATTAATCAAATTGTTCTAACCTCAATTGTATCTTATGATCATCCCAGCCAGGATAGATAAAGGAAATACAATTTTTGACAATCTAAATGTTATTTAATCCAAGGTTTTTCTATATGTACTATAGTATATGTAAATGTATGTCTCTATACACATCAAATGGAACACCGTTTTTACATGCCTAGTCAACTAGTTGTAACGTTCGAGCATATTCAATTTTTAAGGAGCTCAATGCGATCATCAAACTTTATAAAATGGTTCTGGTTTTAGGCCGTTTCAAAATTCTATAATAAGTTAAGATAGTAAGTTTACAAATATTTGTAAATCTGCCCATGAATTTCTAACTAGTATAAGGCAGATAATTTTCATATTCAGGCTAAAACTCATCATCATCTAGGGTATTTGGAAAGATCTATACTATCTAGTAATATTTAACTTATACAAAAATTTGGTTCATGCTTGCAAGGTACAAACTAAAATATTACAAAAAACTAAACATCAAAAATGTTTTTTCTTTACAAAAACGAATCAAAGATATAATGAAAAATAATATATTCTAAAGGTCTACAAATAAATATATGTGAAACAATAATTCCTCCCACGATTTACCTGATTACAAGTTAAACAATAGAGAATACATGATGTAATATATATACATAAATATACATACATAAATATATATATATATACATATAATTACATTAAAGTTAATCTAACTAAATGTTGTAATGTTTGTGGTATATTATTAACAAATATTACGATTATGTGCGCATTTTACGTGGTTCCTGTTATATAGATATATTATGTATTAAAAATTTTTGATGGACTAGCATTATGGTTATAATAATAATAATTATAAAACTTAAACCAGACGCATAATTTATATTGTTCAACAAAATAACTAATGATATTTGATGAATTCTAAATGTAAAAATGCTGCTATTGCAAGGGACACCGTTTTTTGCTTATTTTTAAGACTCAACAATGATCACAAAAAACTTAATATTAGTATTAACTAATACTAATATTTATATATCATATTGTATGTACATATATATGTGTATGTAAATTTAAAGCTGGATTTGGGGCCGTACTTAAATCGTAAATGAAAACTTTTGTGCCGAAAATTATTAAGGAGAAATATTGTATTTAAAAACAAATCAAATGTTCTTAAAAAAAAAAACAAAAAACATATGAATGAAATTAGTATTTAATGTTGTTCGAGCGGTTTTTTAAACTCCGTGTTTGTTTGTTAAATGAAAATCCTAAATTTAAGCAATCTGTGTGGTGTCTAAAGATCATAAGTTCTTAACTAATTAGCATCTGTCATCATTTATACATATAATTTCTCTAATATTAAGAAAGAAATGAAAAAAGAAACTCTAAAACTAAAGATATCAACATTTTACAGGTATTTACGCATATTAAGCATTTAATTAAACATAGTTATTACTTGTATTGATATACATATATGTATGTACGTATTTACACGATATTTCTCGACATTTACATCTCGACAACAATACCAACAACATTATCAAAAAACCAAAAACAACAATAACAAAAACTTTTGCCACAAATGTATGTATGTATGTATGAACTTACATACTATTTACATCGATCGTTTGCGGACCCTAGAACAATTTTTTTTTTGAATAACTAACATGAATGCAAGTAGTTGAAACGTTGCTATTTTGATTTGTAGTTGCTTGTTTTTCAAATCTAAAAAAACAAAACTAAAAAAATAACCAAACCAATAACAAATTAAATCCAAAACGCTTGACAAATTTGTAGTACTCGAAAGCGATCGGATATCAGATTTTGATTTGCTTGTGAATGCTTGAGAGGATTAGTCGGATGAGGAGGAGAAGGTAGTCGATAATAGTCCGGAAAGTGGAAGCACTCAACTACAATTTCACAAATGCGACTTTCTTCTATTTACAGACATGTTTTCTAGCGGATTTGCTCGAGACTTCGGTGTTGATCATGCTTCCGATCAAGATCAGTTTGGACGTGGGACTTGCACGTGTGGTAATCAAACGAGTAGTAATCAAATCTTTCTATATATATTTATCAATTTACATGTATGCAAACGTATTGTTTTTGCCGAGAAAAGGATTAATTGTTAGCAGATAAAATCCACACTTCCAGTTACAGTTGGAATCGAGAATCGATAATCGAGTTGTACAAGTTTTTACTTTGCATTTGTACCCATTCGTGTCGTTATCGTTATCGTTATTATAAGTATATATATTGGAGGGCGCAAAATTCATTTAGCCAAATTATTATATTATACTTTATGTGCGATTTATTGTAATTTGTGAAATAAAAACCCAAATCAATGTCGTTATTTGAAACACATTCTCGTTGGTCTCTTTACACTCGGGCATCTGTGTGCAGGGCCAGGACGCCGTCGAACTCATCGGCCTCGATGCTGATGTGGCCGTAGCCGTTGTTGTCCACATACACGGATTTTCCGGTGCATTCGCCGTCCTCGAGGCTGCCGGAGATGACATCGCAGTACTCGCCAGCTGGCAGGCAGGTTTGCAGCTTCTCGGAGAGATTGTAGCGGTTGTTGTTGAAGGCAACGAAGCCCTTGTTGCCGCGACAGAAGGCGATCTGATTGTCGCCGTTGTCCCACCAGTTGGAAACCTCGGTGCCGCGCACGGTGTTCTTGAATCCCACCATGTTGTAGATCTGACGCCAGCGATGCTCACAAATCCAGCCGTTGGTGCAGGCGCCATCGTTATCGAACTCCGGAGAGATGATGTTCTCCTGGGAGTCCTGGGGCGGTGCCTGATCGCGATCGTCGAAGCCGAAGGAGCTCATCACCTGACTGATGCCGTAGGGGAAGGCCAAATGGAAGGCGGTGGCCATTTTGTATTGCTTGGGCGACTTGTAGTTCAGCTCCTGGCCGCCATCGCGCTGGTTGTCGTGGTTGTCCACGAAGGTCAGCGCCTGCTCCGAGGGCAGGAAACCCCAATCGGTGCCCCAGCTTTGCAGCCACTTCAAGGCATTGTTGCCACGGAAGGCTTTGCCAATTTCCTCGGAGAAGCGGAACTCGGTGACAGCGCCGAGATCAGTGTACTCGTCGCGGGAGACCGTCTCGTGGCCATGGTCGATGACCTCCTGGTAGATGAAGGGACGCGCATTCCTGGGGAAGCCGTGATCCGTGTTAAGGTCACGGGTGTTGCTGTAAATATACTAAAGACACATAAATTTAGAGCTGATCTTCCATCTGATAGATCACAGACTTACATCCAGATCATCGGCAGCCATGTGCTTGGCCGCATCCACGCGGAAGCCAGCGACACCCAGAGTAATGAGGTGATCCAGGACTTCAATGAGCTGTCTGCGCACATAGTCGCTGCGCTGGTCCAGATCCTTGAGACCCACCAGCTCGCACTGCTGCACTTGGAAGCGGTCATTCCAGTCGTGAATCTCACAGCTGGGATGGAAGTCCTGCGCTGAGTAGGGCACAGCTGGGAAGGACTTGCGGCGAGGCTCGGCCACAGATCCGCCAGTGCCATGGGCAGTGCCGTCAAAGTCGCCCGACATGTGATTCAGCAGGACATCCACATAGATGCGCACTCCCACATCGTTGCAGCGACGCACCATGGAGGCGAACTCCAGTTCGTTGCCGGAGCGCGTGATTAGCTTGTAGGAGATGGGCTGGTAACGTTCCCACCATGGTCGACCCTCTGAGATAATGTTCTCAGCGACGGGGCTCACCTGGACACCGGCATAGCCGCGGGGGGCCAGAAACTCCTCGCACTCCTGGGCAATGTCATCCCACTTCCATTCGAACAGATGCACGATGGTGTTGCGATTGCCCCACCACTGGGGATTGTGCTGCGCCAGAGCCAGCGATGTGCTGGCCAGCAGACAGAGTAGCGTCAACTTGAACATGTCCGAAAACTGTGAGTAAACGCCATTGACATGCTCCTCTTTTTATAGAGCAACTTAATCTAATCATACGCTGACTTGACATGGGGATTTGCGTTCTTCGCGTGGTGTCCACGATTTACGGCCAACCCGTTGTGATTTTGTGCTGCGAATTTACGATGGCCACGGCCAACAGTCGTGTTGACCTATGCTAACAGCAGCACAACTTATCAACATTTTTAGAGGCCGTTTAAAAATACTCCTATTAAATACCCTTCTTGTAAGAAAATCGAGTTTGATTTCAAAATGCAGCGCCAAATGATGTAAATTTAATCGATATCAGCGCAGCTGCCTAACAAATTTATCACGCGCCGCCGCTTCGATATTTTGTGTATCGCAAACGATGTATCGATATAAGGAAATGTTGCCGAGCTGACTTAAATGCTGCTGAGTTGAACGCAATGTAGCAAAGGTAGAATACATGCTGCTAACTAAGCAAATGTTTCCAAGCGCAGATAGATGTTGCGCGACGTGCTGTAGATAAATGTTGCCGAGCTGACTGAAATGTTGCTGAGTTGACAGCAACGTTGCCAAGGTAGAAAACATGCTGCTAAACTAAGCAAATGTTTCCAAGACAAGATAAATGTAGCTAAGCTGATTTAACTACTGTGTCAATTTAGCTCAAATAAATATAAGTATTTCCAGGGTATTTTAACTGCGAAGCTTATAATTTTTGCTGTGATTTGTTATATATTTATATGCTGTAATTTATGAGAAAATTTCAAACTTCTTATCAATAGCCGGCTGATTAGTTACGACTTGAAATATAGTAAACAGATTTCTGTTGATTGCCAATTTCACGAGTTGACGGTGGCCAAGCAAAGTTTGTTCGTCTGTGCAACATTTGAAGCTTCTGCCGGGCCCGACATTCCTGCACATAATTACGGCGCAGTATCACCGAAAAGTAGTAGATAATCTCGACCAGAGACAACATGCTCATGCCCACAAATAGACTGAAAGCGCTGCCCAGATTCGCTGGCGAGAAGTTGTTAAAAACAGAGTGTAGGATTGAGATATTCATACTTACAGACCAAGGTAACCATGTTGGAGAGCAGATCCACGCGCACTCGCCTATAAACTGGGGAATTGACAAAGATGTGAATTATGGCATCATTTTTCTCGATGCCATCGCTGTTGATATAGAAAGATCTTATATAGGATATGTTTATTGCGATCTCAACTCACTAGAAGGGATCCACAACAGGCATATTGAGCTGCAGCTCAGAGTGTGACATCTGGACGTGGTAATCAAAGTGTTCACAGGTCAAGGGACAGTTGCATTGTGTCTTTCGCTTGCGAGTAATAATATCAGCTGTTGGTAGAGCTCAGTTTAATCACCATTCGCAGTTAACATGGAGCTACCTACGAAAGTTATCCACCAGACAGGGTATATCCCGAAAGGAGCAAATGCGATCCTTGGTGCGATTGAAGTCAAAGAAGTATGTGTGACAGCCACAGAACTTGACCATGTTGCTGACACGGCAATTGAGCTCACAGTTGGGATACACGTAGTCGGCGAAATAGCGCAGTTGAAACTCGGTGCGAAAGACGCAGTTCCTCTGGGCTATGGACAAAGCTTTGACCGCCTCCGAGCAGAAAGTCTCCTCGATGCGCAGCGTGGCAAATGATTCCGTATTGAGACCGAGGAACTTGCAAATGGCATGGGCACTGGGAAATGCATCTGTGTCCTGGATGAGCAGCTTAAAGCCATGGGAATAGGACTTCAAGGCATCATAGTTTTCATCTTTGTAGCGTAGAATCAGTGATAGTCCATTGTCCAGACCGCCAGCCGCTTGTTGAGCTGTGAAATTGACGCTGACAAGGAGAGATTATTCTTAGAGGATGAATCACAACTGGGAGTCACTTCTCTTACCCGCGCTGTCGCAGATTAAAGGAGCAGCAATGACCAAAGAAGGTTTTCGATAGCTGAAAAAGTCGATTGCAGTCCATGATCTCGCCGTGAAATCGACAGCGATAAAGCAATTCATGGCAGTCCCAACGCATTCCATTCACCAGCTGATGCATTGTCAGATTGTTGCGCAGCAGCAAGGATTCCATCAGCTCAATCTCCGACTGGGAGAAGCGCTCATCGTCCAGCATGAAGCCATAGAAGATGTGCAAGTGTTGCAGCACATCATCGTTCTGCGACATGTTGCTGAAAGATCAGAAACATAGGAATATATGCAATCGAATGATTCAAAACAGACATACAGCGTTGCAATGAATGCCTTGGACTTCTCCATGTTGAAGAGCACCTCGGGACAGATGGTGATGGGTGGAAAGAAGAGTTTGCTGACCGGCGTGTGATCGCTTTCCACATTCATGCGCGTCGGACTGCGACGGTAGTCCGCGTAGAAGGTCTGGGCCATGACAATGGCACAGATGAACATCACCAGCGAGATGAGGATCCACACAAAGTGCACCATCCGATTGGTGTCCTTGTCCCGGGTATACTTCAGCCCGTGAATGCTGCTCGTGGCACAGAAATCGCTCCACGTGCGTTCAAAGGCGCCTCGCAATGGCGACTTCTTTGAATCGATATCCTCGGGACTCAGTTCCTCCTCGTGGCCCATTGTCAGGACAAAAGTGAAGTACGAAATGTGTTCAGCTATGGCCAAAGTTTCGCTTTTATAGAGGCTCAAAGGGGCGAGACTGAAAGGCGTTTGACAACCGATTATTAATATTCAATTATTGTCGACTCCCCATGATTAGTGTGGTTGATAAATATGTTATTGCATATTTATAGGAGAATCATTTAATGCCCAGACATTTAATAAAAGATACATGTTGGCTTTTTGCTCGTATTTTATTTGATTTGCAAACTTTTGGTGTCTTTTGTGGTATTTTAAATGGTTTGCAACTACATTTTAAATCATGGTTTATCAAGTTATTTCTAATTCGTTTCAATTATGTATGTATAAAGAAAACTAAACTCTTGGCTATCACAATAAGAAACTACGCATTTTAAATGGTAGACAAATAATTATCTTAGGCACAATTCAATAATAGCTGACAATGTTTAAAACATAGGAAGTGTGACTTTAACATATTTTGTGCTCGGGTTTTACATTGATGTTGATTATTGTCTTTTATTCTTGGTTAGGTGTTGGTGTTGAGGGGCACTAATAACAACTTTTGGCTTTAAAGACTAATAATAATAGACTAAAACAATAACTTAAACTATCTTGTAGTATCGTGTAGTGGTAATGCTAACAGACAGTTTACTGCCTCGACTCGCTGGCGGTTATGGCCAACGGCGCTCCATTGCCATTACTCAGCCTTGCAGGTGTCATTCCATTGTTCTCGTTGCCGCTTAAACTCGGCTTGTGCTCATCGTTCTCGGGATTGTCCCAGAACTGACGCTCGCCGGAGCCAAAGACGTTGTAGAATGTGCCGCAGATGATGTACACAAAGGCGGCAATGAAGAAGACAATCTGCCACTGTCCCATGGTGGGCTATAAGTAAAATAACAGAGAATCAATTAAAAGACTGTTCTAGGATCTAGTCCTTAACTATATAAACTCACCTTGTTGTTAATCAGATTGCCCGCTGCAATGGGAGCCAGCAGACCCGCCAAATTGGCCAAGCAATTCGTGATGGCCATCAAGAAACCGGCAAAGCGTGGCGTCAGATCCAAGTGATTGATCTTGAAGCCGGAGTAGATGCCGCCATTGAGGCCCACGCCAACGGTGAGTATGGCCAGGGTCAGAGCACGATCACAGCCGGTGTAGGAGGCGGCAATTAGCGCCAGACCGGGTCCATATTGGCCAATACTGTTGATGATCTTCCTGGTGGCAGTCAGCGAGAATCGCTTCGAGCTGATCATCCAATCGGCCACCACCGAGATGAACATGGAAAACAGCCACATGGCCAGGTAGGGCAGCGAGCTGAGCAGACCGTTCGACTTGAGGGAGAAGCGCAGTACCTGCTTCATGTATGTGGGCAGCTCCGTCATCAGCGTCTCGTAGCCGTAGTTGTGGCCCATGTGAGCCAACAGAATCGCATAGAAGGGCAGCGATTTCATGATGGCCTTGAACGGAATTGGAGGGCTCTAAAAAGAAATGATTGAATGATTAGTTTAACAATTGAGAGCATCGAGTAGAGTTCAGGTTTCTCACCTTGATCACATCTGTGCCCCAGAGCGAGTCGTTAATGTAACGCTTCTCCCGCTCATCGATGCGCGGATGCACCGAGGGATCCTCGAAGACCAGAAAGAGGAAGGCAATCGACCAGATGGTGCCCACAACGCCAAACACATAGAAGATCGACGGCCAGCCGCCGGAGAAGCCGTACTCAGCCAATAAACCAGACAAGGGCATCGAGATGATGGTGCCAAACTGGGCTCCCGCATAGACTGCAGCCCCCATCCTCGAGCGCTCGTTGGGTGGTATCCACTTGGCCAGCAGGGCATGCGTGCAGGGCACAATGGGACCCTCGCCCAATCCCTGAATGAAACGCACCGCGCACAGACCGTAGACGCCGCCCTCGCGGGCTGCCACGGGCACCACAAAGGCGAACACCGAGTTGATGAGCATGCCCCAGCCCAGGAAGCGCAAGGCACCGTACTTCTTGGCCAATATGCCGAAGGGAATCTGGGTGATCACATAGCCGTAGAAGAATGATGAGAGAATGTAGCCCTGCAAGCTGGAGCTCCAGACAAATTCGCCATCCTCGCCATTGTCCTGGAAAGATAGTGACAGAGAGAAATTGAAATTATTAGTATTTCTAGCTCGATAATTTATTTGAAATTCAATCGAGTTAATTTAATAGTTTTTCATGATAAACTGTTTAAATTTACATCACTAGTTTAAACTCAATTATCAATTTCGATAAATCCTTATTCAGAATTCATACTTACAACTTCAAGTTCACGATCACCGCACTCATCGTCGAGCACCTCCTCGCCCTTCTGGATCGCCGTGTGGTTAACCATGGCCACAATGGCCACCGACATGTTGGTCCGCATCACATAGGCATTGGCCATGCCCAGAAAGAGCATGAATGTGACGAAGTAGCGGGTGGTTGCCCAGCCTGCAAATTGTTGAACAAGAGAACATTTTCATTTAGAGCGCATTTCACAGAGAATTAGAATGAGAGAAAGAAAAAGAAAAAGAGAGAACACGTGTGTGTCGGATTGGATCATCGTTTAATTACATCTAATTAAAGTGCAAAATCTGTCGGCAAATAATTAGCTTGAAGGTTTAGCGAAAGATTTCAGATTTCAAAGCAGATGTCTAAGGAAATGACTAAAAATAACTAGTCGGCGGTGCTACAGTCGAGCATACTCGACTGTCGGAGACCCCGTACTTACTATGCAAAAGAAAACACTGCTTAAAATAAAATATTAAAAGTCGCTACATAATTAAAATATTTTAGTATATATATTTCACCTAAATATATTGATGATACATTTACATTAAAGATATTATAAATGATTTATTAAAGCACATCATCAGATTTAACAGACGCTTAAAATAAATGCACGAAATAAATTGATTTAAGTATTAGAGAAAGCGAGACAGCGATAAGTGCATTTCCCACACCTCTTCATAATAAACCAAAAAAAAAAACCAAATATTAACATTGAATTGATGTAAAAATGGAAAATATTAATGAATCTTAAAACAAAATAAAACGTCTGTCCAAGCCGGGAGTTGAGTCCACGACTAATGCTCTACTAAAAAACAATTTTTAAAAAAAGTTGTTTCGTTGGGAGTTGAACCCGCGACCCCCTGAAAATTGCAAAAACGGAAGCTTATCACACTAGGCCACCGAATACTACCATTATAATATGACAAAATGCACATGTGTTAAGACTACAGCGATTCTTTATTTTGCAGTTAAGATTTCTGCCTGCACCCTTTTAAATTTGAATAACTTAAAAAAAAAACCTTTAAAGACCATCTACTAACAAATTAATTAAATTTAAAATATTAAAAAAAAAAGT
This sequence comes from Drosophila subquinaria, assembly GCA_037043405.1. Taxonomy (NCBI): domain Eukaryota; kingdom Metazoa; phylum Arthropoda; class Insecta; order Diptera; family Drosophilidae; genus Drosophila; species Drosophila subquinaria. Next base: position 315,856 of record JBAMBL010000452.1, on the reverse strand, counting down.
TTTGTCCGCGCCGGGACTTGAACCCGGAACCCGAACTGAGAATTTATTCAAAAAATGTACGCTCAGCACATTGCGCCACTGACGCTCTTGAATAACAACTGTGGAATTATAGATTTCATTGTTACCGGACTGTAAGTCAAATGTAATTGTTATCTAGTTGTGATTGTTGTTGTTGTTATTGTTGCTGATAAGGTATGGCAAATAAAGGAAAATTTAGTTGTTCAATATCTTCGCTGTTTATTATCTGATCGCTATGAAATTTTCAGTAAATGTGGAGAGTAATATTATCTTCGTATATGCTTGTTTAGGAATGTCTATCTTCAAAATTGTTCTTATAATTTAAGATTTTCTAATTTGTGGGGGCGTTTAAGGGGGCGTGGCCAAAATCTGAAACAAACTCGATCTGCTTACAATATATGCGCACCTACATACCAAGTTTGAAGTCTCTAGCTCTTATAGTCTCTGAGATCTAGGCGCTCTTACAGACGGACAGACAGACAGACGGACAGACAGACAGACGGACAGACGGACATGGCTATTTCAACTCGGCTGTTGATGCTGATCAAGAATATATATACTTTATGGGGTCTGCCACGCCTCCTTCTGCCTGTTACGCACATTTTTTTTTGTGACAAAGTTAATAGACCACTGTACTTTTTTAAAGTACGTGGTCTAAAAATTAAAAGATACAAATTGTAGGAGATCAAAGCTGTGACGCGATAAGTAGCAACGATAAGGTGCAGAAAAGTTGGCCAACAGTTGAGTTTACAGACGGTTCTCAGATAAGATTCAAGTAAGTAGAATCGCAGTTATGACTCAATGCCGAGCAGCATCCCAATATCTTAGATAAAACTGGACCGCATTTAATTGCCTCACGTTTGGAGCGATGAAATCATACTACAATCCAATCCAATTGCAGATTCAAAATTCTAGGCATCTCATAATTACAAAATGGGTCTTATTACGAGTACTCGCGAGTACTCTTGCTTTTGTTTTGCTGTTCTGCAATTGTATATTTTGCCGTGCCATTCGACAGCTCGACTTTGCACGAGCAAAAACAACACGTGATATTTTTGTATGTGATTTGCCAGGCGATTCATTGCACGATTCTGGAAGTTTGTAGAAATGGCTTTTATGGGTCGACTAATTGTATAAACATCTGTAGAGTTCAAGTGTGCGAAACTCCTCTTAATGAGCTAACATTTGATATTACATTATACAGCTGTACCCAAAAACTCTATATAGACAATCGCATGGAATGTAAACCTAAAACTGTTCAGTTTTACTTTTACCCCATTTCCCTCCTCTTTTGGCTTTCCAGAGTTTAGCGCAACAGACCGGCAAATTTTGCTTGGATTTCAAAATGTTCTGTTGCTTTTTTCACCAAATATGACACAAAGTACAGCGGAAAATTCACAACAAAAACAGAGCTATAGAATTGACGAGTCGAAATAAATGAAAACAGCAAAAAAAAAAAAAAAAACAAAAGAAAAAAAACATAAAACAGAAAGCGTAAAGCAATTTGTGTACGTTCGCTTTTTATTTGTGCGCACGCAGCGTTAAATCGCGCGATTTGCTAGCAGCAGACACTGAACCCCCTTCCCCTTTCCCTCTTCACTCTCTAACCCCTTCACTTCATCACAAATGTTGCACAATGGCATTGTTGTGGTTGGCAAAGCCAATGGAAGCACGTGTATATCGCGCGTTGACTCGACTATTTCTATTAATATTACGCATACGCAGTGGCTGCTGGTCGCGGTATTTGTAAACTCTTTTGGTTGGGATATTATTATTTATTTATTTAACGTAGACAGTAGAAAATCTCAAATCAATCAAATTATAAATTAAAATTAGAAATAATATATAATAATTTTAATTTGAATTAATATTATCAACACACTATTTAGTTTTTTTTTATTAATCTTCACCTTTTTTCTTGTCTTGCAGTTTGTTTTGCTCCCAAACCAAAACATGGCCGTCGCGATGGCGATGATTAAGCTTGCTGCGTCGAAAGGGCATTTTGAATGCTTCTTCGCTTAAATTGAGCTTATCGAGTTGTACAAATAAATCAAATAAAAACTAAATTAAATTCGAATCGGATTCACAATGCGAATTGTCGGCAGAATAGATCCGATTTACAGCATAAAACACACACAATTCACGACTTGTAGTTGTTGTTGGTGTTTCACTTAGACTTTTTGCGCACTCGTTTAAACCATTTCATTGTCTATCTGTAAAGTTGGCCGGGCCTAAACATGTCGCGGGTCAAGATATTATAGTTTACAGTTGCGCTTATGAAAAACTGATTGAATACGGTGGAAAACTTTACAACTGTCGCACTCGAGAAGGTATAAACGACTGGGCACTGAGCTGTTTTCGAATAGGTCTCTGGGGTGCAGTACTCTCTAATGTGGTTCAGCTGTTGCTCTTGGCTCTTGGCTTTGTGGGTGCCTGTGCCACAACTGAGCGCCAACTGTTGCGCATTCTGGCTATATAAACTGGGCGAAAACAAATGCTGGACGCGCGAGGCGCCTGCGTCGACGCTGACGTCGGGAGAATGTCAGAAAGAGCAAGAGTGTAAGAGAGAATGAGAGGGAAATGTTGAGAGTGTTCAAATGCGATTACATCAACATTGGGGAACGTGCGTCGATGTGGTCAGAGATTTGTTCAAGGCATATGCTTGCCACAAGACTTAATCATCGACTGTGGCAACTGTTGAACTCATGTCGATTGATGTCAATTGCTGGTTTATATATATCTATATACATTAAACTATTTATATCTCTAATATGACCTACCTCATCACACATCTCGCATCGCGTGATGCTCACATGAAAGTTAACTCAAATTCTTAGCTCAAAGTATTCAAACACCACATGATATTTGCCAAATGCGCTGCCAGACAATGGAACTGGCGAAAATTATCGAGAAAAATGTTGAGTACATGCCGAAACCTTAAATGTGAGAAATGTGAGACTGGCGCCAGTTTAGGGAGGAGTATGAACAGGGGAGGGGTTAGTAGGGGATGTGTGTGATTGCAGGGTGGTCGCTAAGTGCTGCTAAGTGGCCCTCTCTATTACCTTACCCCTTCCCTTAGTTTCCCTCTTTAATAATAATCAATTAAGCACCACATTTGGAGGCATTATAAAAGCGCAATTCATTGCATTGTCAGGTGCTCGCTAATTTTGAGAAAAGTGCAAAATATTCACATCGCAAAAAAAAAATCATGGATCAGTCCAGAGAACCGGATGGAGATGAAACATGATGAAGTTGCTAACTAATCTGAATACCCTTTTATTATTAGATAAATTAAGTAAATATTCAAATAATAATTTTGTTTCAACAATAATCAATAAATTAAACCAGTTTTATTTTAAGTTCAGTCTCATCTTCTCCCTCGTCTTCTGCCTTCATGACTGAGCCAAAGTATTGTCAGTTAGGGTATACAAGTCGGCTCATTCACTCTCTCATTCACTCTCTCGAGTCGGCCTTAGGCAACTGTCAAGAACCGTTGCCGGCAAGCGGCATTTGCACGTGTTTCTCGCCTGATTCTCTCGCCTCGACTTCTCTCGTGAATCGAACAAGTTTCGCAAAGAGAGCATTTCAAGTTGACTGACTAATGAGCTTTGTCTCGGGAGAATGAAAACAGTGAGTTCACTAGAAATGCCGACAATTGTTATGGTAATTGTTGTTCTTATTGTCATTGTTTTAATTGTGTGGACAAACTCCATAACGTCGAGAATTTACCCCAACTTGAGCATTGTTGTGCTTTTTAATGCTAGCCCACGGTAAATAGAAAGATATCCATCATAAAATGTCGTCACTTTTGTTTTTTTGGCAAGCCCTCAGATGGAAATGTTTTTTGACAGGTACAGTCTAACAGATGAGCAATAAGTTAAAAATACGAGCACAAAAGCCACAATAAATTTTAAAACGATAGACTTTGATGATCGACTAAGTGATACGCTGTCACATAATTCTTTGATATTTCCACACTCTTTGTCAGATAATTGTATCAGTTAATATAATATGTATTATTTTATTTATTTGAAAAGTACAACTTACATTGCAAATCTACATATTTCAACAACCATTTATTGTGTTTTTTATAGGGTATAATAATAGGAAGCGTCTGCATTTGTTCTATTTCCGTTGATTAACGTGTCACGCAAAATCAGCCAACAACAATTGTAGCCATTGTAGTCGCTGCCACTACTTAATAACTGTCATTAGCATTAGCAGAATGCGGCACGTGACTCACACTGCGAGTACTATTTTAGTTGTAAACAAACTTCGTGAAAGCTTTCTTTGCCATGCAACTTTCAACGGTTCGAGAGTTGACTAAAAAGCGTTGCCTACTTTTGGGCTGCGCTTTAAAAGCCCACAAGCCAAGGGCCTGAGAGCTACGTAGCGCGTGTGCGTTACGTTCCGCAACGTAACGTTCTGTTGCGCTATCTAGGGCTTATCTGCGGAATTGCAATTGCTAAATATATGTATGTTTGCTTTATGGTTGAGACTATGTCTATTGATATTGATATTCTCAGCTAATTAAACAACAATCTGTTCAGATTTCATTTTCAATCGCATGTATGGGAAAATATACGGGACAATTAAAGTGACGGCGTAAATACATACAAACAAATATGTTATTGAGTTATAGTTATATACATTTATGAAATTTTTTGTATTTACTGCTTACGTTAGATCGTGATCGTTAAAGGATTTTCCACTCTTGATATAGAGTTTTTTAGATACAGCTGCACCTTTTGCTTGTGTATCTTCATGTTAATGAAGTGTATTGAGGGGGATTTACACATTAGCTGGTACTTGAATCCCATAAATTCTCAGAAGTCGATATGGGGCATTGACAGGTGCCAAAGAGTTGGGCAAACATGTTTGCCAATAATAAAGATGTTGATTACAAGCCATACAACTCACTAACTGATATGTGTGATGCTCTTTGTGGGCCAAAACAAAAGTGTTCAAGTTGAGGTTGTCTGTTTTTTTGCAATGATGTCATTTGAACGATTAGTGGAATATTTTTACCACGTATCAGACAAGTGCTCACAGACAATACTGTATACTGTATATTGTATATGTGTGTTTGCCCATCATATCAGAGATTCAATTGTTTCCGTTGACAGTGGGCGCAATTAAATTGTTCTACGATCAGGTATAATCTCATACCCTTCAGGTGTGTTGCTCACGCTGCCACTGTCGATTTTTAATTTATTTCTATTTTCTATTTTCAGACACAGACAGACAGAAATGCTGTGTACTATTAAAGGTTGTCAAACTGTACTGAGTAGACGTAAATTTAAAATTCACAATAAATTAAAAATAACATGCGCATTTCGGGCTGAAATGAGTAATTTGGCTTAAATTGCGCGCGATTATCGTCACTGAATGAAATTTAATTGTCAAAGGAACTTTGAATACATTCTGATAGGCAACTATTTCATTAAGTACCTACATATAAGTTTCGCACGTATTTTCGACTTACTCACTCAATTTATTGTATCATAAGCCTTAAGTAGAGCCCCGGCAATTTTCTAATTTAACTGCTATAACTGTCTGGACTGTAAATTGCATTACACATATGACAAAAGCGACACAGATCGTCCAGAATATTTATAGTATCTCTTTACAAATATGACTTGCGTGTGGGCGTTGGGCAATTCTCGCATCTTTGTGGAAACAGAATTCGTGTGAAAATTAACGCGCATTTGCAAATGCAAAACTGTAGCGAATCCATTCATCTTAAAGCCTTATTCAATACCCATGTAATATTCGCTGACATGCCAAAGAAAATTGATCAAAATCAGGCGAAAATGCAATGTCAGTGTCGGGGCCAAAAAGCTCGCGACATTTCTTTGAAATTTGTCAATTTGCCAGACAACGAATGGTACACGAATAAAGTGCATTTAAAATACTCAGTAGGGCAAGCATAAAGTGTATATTTGGGTAAACAAAATTAATTAATGCATCAGCTTATTTTAAGTGCTCTAGTTTAAAATGCAAGTGAAATTAATTGCACAAATAATTTTTAAACTGCACATAGGGTATCTTACAGTCGATCAAAAAGATACAAACTGACAATTGAATGTTCCCAATTGTAAATGGGGTATTTCATAATCAATTACTGCCACTCTAATTAATATTGTTAATCTGTTAACGCCTCTAGCATTTCACTGCGAGTATTTTAAATGAAAGTAAAAGATTTGCTCTTCAGAACGTTGGAATGCCAAGGTTCTTGACACTGTGATTGCAAGTTTCCTCATCGTTCTTGACCTTAAACTCTCACGAAAACTAGTTTTAGTTTAAGTTTTGTTGTTACTGTAATTGTGATGGCTATTGCTGTATTGTTTATTTGCATAGCCGTAAACACGTATTTGATTTTTGTTTTTGTTTTGACTCTGGTTCGTATTGCCGGCGACTGGTTTCAGTTGCAGTCCATGCCAAGCCGTTCCCCAAAAATGGCCAAAAAGTGACAAGGAACTGAACCCCATAAACTGTGTCATACGATCACACAGATCATCATTCTACATATCAAACTATGGCAAAGTGGGAAAACAAACTAAGGCCATAAACAGGCAACAAAATAAACAGTGGAGGCAAATACATAAATATATGCGTATAATATCAGTTAATGTATGTGTTTCGAGTGTCAACAAACTATTCACGGATTCAATTCGGATTCGGATGCGGACTCATCGTAGGTTCCGCCGTTTCATGTTGATTGCGAATTTGGCTCACGCGTTGGCGACAATAAATGAATCTGTCTCTGCTTTTAAGTTGAATTTTTGTTTATTAATAAAATTTCCGAGACATCGCATAACAAATAACTTCCGTTTTTGCGGTCCGTAAAAGCGCCTGGAGAGGTCGCCCGATTCAAATCAACTCAAATCAAATCGAATTAGCTGAAGTAGAAGCTACCTAATTGAATCAGCGCCAAGTGACCCTCTATTAATTGTAATAATGTGCTTAGCATTTTGTAGTTCTTTGAAACTTTTAGACAGTTGCAAAATGTGCACAAATTGCCTCATGAGTTGGAGGTGGAGAGAAAGGGGACAAACTTACGTAATATGAGAGAGTTCAGTTTAGGCCGAAACGTGTTCATAAAATGTATTAAAAAAACTCCATAATTCCATAGAAAACTCTTTATGACTACTATTATCTAAAATGTATTTTGCAAGTGGCATTTTGTATCTAAACAAAAAACTGTTTTAAAAGTGGAATGAGCAATGAGCTAAAATTCTACACTCAGAGAAAGCTTTTCTAGTTTGAATGTCAGCATCAATTTATTAGAATCTTAGATTAATTAATAATAAAGTTTTTAGCTAAATTAGTTAATAATTTCACAAAAATAAACAAAGATTAAACTTACCCAATTCTGGTTTCTCGGGCTCCTTTTCGGAACTAGCACAGATCGCTTCCTTAGATGCAGACATTTTGTTTGGTTTTGTTTGTGCGGGTTTCTTGTCTTATATTATGTAAATAATTTACAGTCTTCAGGTAGTTTATTAGACTTTATCTGAGTGTTGTAATAATTTAAAACAACACGAATTGCATAACAATCAGTCAAAGGCAGCGCGAGGATTTTGCAAGCTTCGTCTGACGAATAAATGCAAAAATCAGAAATGTTTTTTTTAACTGAGGGAAGCAAGCACGTCGCTTGGCGGTTTTAAGACATTTTCGACAATCCACTTGCTTTTATTATTATTATTTTTATTTTTTATGATTATATTATTTTGAAATTTGCGGTTAGTGTTTGTCGTGCTGTGCTGTGTTGTTTTCACTCGCGTTGCTGCACGTTGGGCAGCTTGAAATGTTCTGAACGATTAGCGACAAGACGCGTTGCCTTTAAATAAGCTGCATCAGTGGCTGAAGCTGGAGCTGAAGCTGAAGCTGGGACGCTGCTTCGGCTGTTTACACGATTTATTTTGTTTTGTTTGGTTTATTGGATTGAGTTGCTGTTGTTGTTGTTGACTTGATCTCGGCAGATCTGCGCAAGCGTCTCGCAGCTCGCACGTTCCGACGTTTTGCCGCTCGGCCGATCGAGTTGTCGGGAGCAGACACGTTAATCTGTAAGCAGAATATAGCAAATTAGTATGATAAATTTAGCAAGTCAATCAATACGCTAGATAGGGGAGCATTAATTGTTTTGGTAAACGCTAAAACGAAAAGCCGCATTTGAAACTGGCTCACGAGTTTGTCACTCCCTACGCACGTTCCCATAGTTAACGCTCGACACTCGCAGCTCGGCAAATATTTGTGTCAAATGTTTGCGATGATTTGCCGAATATTTGAATTTGTGGCAAATTTATGTGTGTGGGCGCTTTTGATTTTCTATAAATATAATAATATTGCCATACGAATCGAATTGATATGTGTAGTTATTGGGGTACAGTTTTGCTCGGATTTGTTAGCGGGTTCCGTCAGATGTTAGAACGAGTTAATTACGTCTATCTACAACTGTCTATAATGAATTTACATAATTACGTATAGTCGCTCCATTTTGTCTAGCTCAATGCGATCTGGCTTTTCACATATGTGAACTCAGCTGTTTCTACCATTTTTTTTTTCTTTTACTTATTATTTATTTCGAATTGGAATTTCGGACTTCGTAGATGATGTAATTTGTTTATCGCTTCAAACCAATTACAAAGCACTGTAATTGTTTGTTTAAGTTTGCACAGTTGTCCAAAAATAAACCAAACAGGTTACGAATGAATTCGCACGCATATCCACAGGTAAATCCATTATAATTCACCTTCTGTTTACGCCTAATTCTATCGAAATACATTTAAATAGTTGTTTTTATTTTTATTTTTTTATATTTATTTATTTATTTTTGTGTTGTGAGTGGAATTCCAATTAGTGGTTGAGCGCGTCACAGCACCCGAAATTTATTTTAGAAAGTATCGCAAGACTGAAACGGAATTTTTAGAGCCCCCTTTTGAAAGGGGAACTATTGTTTGTTTGTTGGTGTAGGTGTCGCTTGTTAACCGATTTCTGAGAATATCGATTTAAATATTTATTTAAGAGGAATTTTTCTAACTCCTATGGGGGTCGTAAAGTGGCAAAAAACTCTATAAACAAGTTATATATTGAAATCGTTAAGAGATTATTATTTATTAACAAGATCATTTGATATGTTACCAACTTCTTATCGTGCTTTATACTCCGATTTTAAAATTGTAGCGCATTTTTACAACAAATATATTATAGACACATGCAATTAGCTGTTTTGTATGTGATACTGATCAAATTGTGCAAAAATATATGCCAAAAAAAAATAACAGAATGATTTTGCACATTGCGGCTGCTAATCGAACGCAGCACGTTTCAGTCTGAAGATGTCGATCAGGTGCTTCGGAAGTCCAACTTGTGATAGTCTTCAGAACAGTTGGGAACTATAAAGGAGGACTAGATCCTTTTCCAGAGTAAAAGCTTACTTTACTAGAAATAAATGACAATTATAACTTGGATTATACAGAAACTAATCAAAATCAAATTAACACTTTCTGTCAGCTACTAAATCATGGAGGTCAAGTTGCTTCATCATTAACTGCTCTGATAATTGCCACTGGTTTTTGAGCAACGACCAGTCCAATAATTAACTTGAGCTTAAAATTAATTTCGGTTTACATTTCGCAAATATAACAAAAGTCGTGAGTTGCCAATAGATTAAGCAGTTTTCAGTTTTTGGATTTCCGAATGTGTTCGATGTGAAAACTTGTAGACTAGTGTTGTTTAAACTTCAGTCTGTCGTTATATCGTGTATATCAGTTATACAGATGAACAACTGGAAAAGCACATTTAACTTGACGATAAACAAGCCCTTGAAATGCATTGAAAAGCAAACGGCAGTTAAAATAAAATTTGAAATTGTAATTCAGAGAAAATAAATAAAATAATCCCCAACTTGTAGTTGGGGAACTACAAAAATAGTAATAAATTATTTGCAAATAATATATACTAAATAATAAATGCATTTTGTATCACAGAACGTGTTTCCTTTAATAGCGCAGACTATAAATTTATTATATGATCATCATTAAAACAATAAGCGACTTGGCTATTTGGTCATTTATCATGCATTAAATCTTAATTTTCTAATTTATAGAACCCTACTAACTTGGCTAACTCTGGAGTACATTTGGGAATACTAAAGGAAATTGTTAAAATAAATTTATGATCCATACGTGACTAATTCGAAGGCTAAGCGTGTGTCCAATGGATTTCAAGTGTTTTCAATTTCTGATTAGAGCATCATAAAACCTTTATAACTGTTTGGTGCCAGCGATTTCTACTTTGCTACTGACTGATTATTGAACAGTTCTTGAACATACTCTATTTATGGCTACGGGCAGATTTATAGACACGTCAGAAGACACACGAACGTTATTTGATCAGATCCAAGAATAATTATATTAATTGAAGTTACCAAGAGCGTTTTTGGACCTATCGTATGGCCGTAAATCAAGCGCACTTATCTGGCTGATAGTTTTGGACTGACGTACTTATGTATTTAGTACCCGTGTCAACCATAGATTAAACTCACACACACACATAAACACACATTCTCTCAATCTGGACACTGACAACGGATGTACATATCTATAAACTCTAGTCTTTCTTATGTGACAGATATTCAAATTGGCTTGTTACCATGTAAAATCATGGGAAATATGTATGATTTATGTGTCTGATTAATTTCTACAATTCATGCTAGGAGCCAATGGAAATATTTGTCTCGATTTTTATGAATCTTCAAAAATTTCCCCTGTCACAGCCAACTCATTCAGCAATAATATGACGGCTAATTGTAGGCCATAAACGATATATGGAGGTCGTTTCTTTTGTGTTAACTTAATTATACACATATAGCCATCAAGTTTATCGCAGATTCATAAATGGCAGGCCCTCTAGTTCTGGTTTTCTGGCTAGTCAAAGACGTCATCTGCGTTTGAACATATGTATATACGTCAGACTGTCATTAGCCGTTAACACTTATTGCCCTAAACAATGGCTCAACATTTTCCACATGTGCTTCACAACAAATTTGAAATTTCGCATCGACAATCGCCTCACGTGCAACAATTTTTCTGTTCGTTTGTCGAGTTTTTGCCCGGCAAATCTTTGTTAGCGTCAAGTTTCTATTTTATTTTTATTTAAATTATCGCAATTTATTATAATTTTATTCGCACGATAATTGAAGACTTTATTTGTGCGCTCTTATTTTTTGCTTTACTTTTTTCTATCAACTATTTTCTATTATACGTGTATGCGACAATTTTAATGGCGCCTGTTTTGAAGTTCAAGTGCAGCTGCGGGCACAGCGATAAATGAATTTAGAGAACCATAGAATAGAAAACAACACAACACATTTGACCGAACTCGATTTGGATCGTTACGTTTCGGCCGAGTGGCTCTTGATGCTCCATTGTCGATAGCCAATTGCTGATTGTTGATTGTCGATTGCAAATTGTCGAGTGTTGATTGTACTCTCTGGGAAATTGTTAAAATCTAAAGTGTTGCAGCTTATCGAGGCGGAATCTGCTTATTAAACTGGAATTACATTGCGCATTTTTGCACTTGAAATGGTTTAATGATCAGTCTTGTGGCTAAAACCATTTCAATTACACCCTTCACTTTCTAGCCATGAGCTTAAGTATTAACCCAGCAACTGCTGTCACTTTTCCGAGAAAGGAATCGAATTTACGTATATTCTATCAATCGATTATAATCAGTGTGCAAACAAGAAGTTAATGAGTTTTTTGACACTCGAACGTGTGAGAGGGAAGCAGCTTTTAAGCGTGAATAATAAATACGAAATGTTTTTTAAGGCTGCTCTCTAAAACTCATTTGCATAAAGTACGCAATTAATTTATTGAAGCTAAGGTGAGTTTCAGATGAAACTCACTCACCTTTGGGGAACGAAATATAAATACAAAAATGAATGGAAGCGAGACAACAATTTTGAATTTCGAACAGACCCGCATCAGCTGTTTTTTGCATTTTGTTTTAATTATTTTCGATGTGTTTTGTGTGTGTTTTTATTTTGCACTCGAAGGCGACTCATTAGCGCCGACATCGCCGAAGGTGTGGACAAAAACAGAGAGTGAGACTAAAACGCGTTAAGCAAAAACAAAAACAAAAGCAACGATACAAAACGGATTGCAACGTTGCAGGAATTTGCAACTGCAATTTTTGATTTCAATTCAATCAAGCTACTTTAATATTGATAAGAAGTCTTTGTTTTTACTCTCTCTTAGATTTATAAACAGACACTCACGAGCTACAATAGATTTCCCAATTTGCAGGCACTTCTTTTATTCGCGTTCAATTTTCACCACACTGTACCGCACACTGTAACTTTCTTATTTGCCTGGGAGCTGCTGCTGTTGCTGCTGACGTCGTCGTCGTCGTTGGAGGTGGCAGAGAAGCGGCCTGACCGAGCGAGCGTTGGCGCTGTAATGACTTACTACCTGAGCTAATTGAACGTTTTTATAATTCTGTTTCTGTTTGCGTTTGTGTTTCATTCGCGTTAAACAAAAGCCTCAGGTGGGAGGCGGCAATCAACAGCAAAAAATGAAAAAAAAAATACAATAACAAATAAACGAAGCACGACGGTAACTCAACTTGATTCATCAGTTGAGCCGAATAAAGCCGAATGATCTTCGTCTTCGTAACTCCGTGATAGCTGTTGATAGTGATAATGATAATGACAACGTTTATTGCTCGAGTTATAAACTATTAAATGATGTTTTTATTGCTCTTGTAGCCTGCGGCAATTGCAGCCCACAAAACAAAGCTTTTACTGTCACTATTCAGTATTTACTATTTACTATTCACTCTGACCGTAAGCTCAGCACGTGAGCATCGTTGTGGTTTTTGTTGTTGTGCTATTGTTTTGCACTCATCTCGCTGATTAATTGAGCGCAGCTTAAAAGAGAGAATGGCAATGTCAGAGCAACAACAATTTAGTGAACCGGTTAACCGCTGCTGAAGCTCTCTCAGCAAGTGCAGCATGTGAGTTTTAACTGCCGTTATTCTACGCTGCGTTCGCTCTCGCTCTTTCTCTTTGCCATTCCCGTCGTGCACGTGCTCACAGCCAACTGTTGCGCTCAGAGCCGCTGTGGATTGCGTGAGGAACTCATGTGGACCATAAAAATAAAAACGTTGGCCTGGGCAGCGTTTGAGTGATGAGTTGACACTGAGTAATTGAAACATCTTTTACAATATTGACAGCACACAGTTAACACATTTACAGCCAGCTTATCAAACTCATCAGCCATGCAAATTTCACGCCCGGTGCAACGACTTTGCTTAGGGTGGCCCTACGTCAACTTGAGTGATATACATACATATGTATATGTATCTAGGTAAATACAAAACCTTTGGCATTCAGGGCTATAAAGCGACAAAGAGATAAGATCGAGATCAAGTTAATAATAAATCGACCTTTGCTTGGCATTGGTCAAAAACTGAGAAATTTTGCACCATAAAATAACAGTTAACAGTGGCAATTGAACTCTACACAGAAAAAAAAATCCGGGATATTTAGCCCGGATTCAATCCGAAACGATGTCAAAAGTGGGGTAATCCCGGATTTGCTTAAACCAAGTATGAAATACTTGATTTTTTCAATCCCGAATTCAATCCTAAAATTCTTAAATTCAGGCTAAAAAAAATAATGTTTTTTGTTACATTTAAATTATTTTTTAAATTTTTTTTTTAAGATTTTTTTTTTATTTTTTTGCTTTTATTTTTTTTTTTTTAATTTTTTTTTTACTTTTTTGTTTTTAATTTTTTTTTTATTTTTTTTTTATTTTTTTTTTTTAGTTTTTTTTTTTTAATTTTTTTTTAATATTTTTTATTTTATTTTTTTTATTGTTTTTTTTTAACATTTTTTTTTTTAGTGAAGAAAATGTTTGAATGCAATTGACTGGTGGGAATCGAACCCAGGTCTGTTTCAAACAAGTCGGCGACTCTAACCACTGAGCCACCAGACCAGTTGAAATGAGAGAGGCTGAGAGAGAATCAAGTAATTTGGGCTTATTTTCCCATTTTAATCCCGATTCAGGCTTGATTGTTCAGCTTAATCCTGGAAACATACTTAAAAAATGCAGGCTTGATTCAAGTATTTTAAACTTGATTTTAGATTTTAGAACGGCATTTTTTTTTCTGTGTAGATTTGGCCTTTATGAATGGAGCTGAGTGTAAAATAAAATCATCACATGATTCGGATTTCGACTTGGTTTAATCGTGGACATACTCGTACTCGTGCACACATACACATATACATATACATATACATATCAGAGTCTACGCTAAGCAACAACGTTAAAAAGATGGCGATGCTTATCGCCCTGATTATTTGACAGCTTGAAGTACTCCAAGTACTACTACAAGTTATACAATTCGTTCGGAACAACCAACGCAATTAAATTTGTTTTGTTGTAGTTCTTAGAGCGCCAGGTAAACTAAAGACCCAATAGAAGGCTTTAATTACTTAACTAAATCAATGTTGACATTATCGTTGCGGATAATCATATTTATTACTTATTAAAACTTTAATACTTTAAGACTTATGATAACCCTTCTGCTTGTCTGTTCTGTGAAAGATTCTAATATTTGCAATAAATTTCTAAATTCAATGCCAAATATACGATTAAAAAACTTAATTCAACTCAATTAATCTCTTAAAATAAATTTAATTTTTGTTTTATTAATTTTAAATATTTTTTAATGTTCATTAAAATATAGTTTTAAATTGTTTTTTTTTTTTTGTCTGTTCTGATACAGGAAGTATAAAATACTTTATTAATAATTTACCTACTTATTTTTGTATTATTTATTTTTAATTTGTGTGGAACTTTTATGGAATCGAACGACAAAGTTCCTGATACTGGGCATCTAACAATCGAGCAGCTCAATTGTAACATTGTCACTTGCTTTAATTTTTGTTGTTGTCGTTTTTACAAACTAGACTAAAAAATATTTGTGTCAATTGAAATCACGATAAGCTAATAAGTGGTTAGCTAACGGTTCGGATAAGGGCCGCATTTTCAATGACGCCATTAAAGTTTAATAATGAAGTCACTGCGGTTCCTTCTAATCATTCAAGGGGTCTATCATTTATCATCTACGCAAGATCTCTTACGATGGTCTATACTTCGGAATATTTCTGTTGATTTCTGTTGTTACTCGTAGGAAAAAGCCCAGCACAGATTTGAATTGATGTTTGATTATAGCGCCATTTAATCATCTATTGACGCAATTAATTTTGTGGGTGTTTAACTGATGTCTGTTTAATGTAGATAATGCAGTATTCGAACACTTGGCCAGTGCGCAGTTCACATGGATAAGACGGAAATTCTCCGAAGTGTGGCTAGCGTTATCAGAACAGATTGTAATCCCACATTGATTGCTTCAAGTTATCAAGAATGTATTTATTTCAAGGATAACAACAACGGAAGAAACCTAGATAATTATGGATGCAATGGCGAAATCAAAAGGGGGTGTGTTTTCAATAACAATTCCAGATAAAATCGAATTTTTGTGCCACCACAATTAGTTTATGGGCTGTGGGTTACATTGTGATAATGTTTTTTTCAGTTACCAAGTCTAACTTAAGTTAAAAAAAAACTGTTTTACTAAATACTTGAACTCGTAGTTAGAGTTATTTATGTTTGGTTAGTTATTAGTCATATGTATATACTTTACATACATTATTTTAGATTTACAAGATGGCTGTGCAAATAAATTGATATGCAAATAAATGCAGTACTTTTATTTGTGATAAAGTGAAAACTATGAAAGCCATAAATGCATAGAGTGCAAACTAATTGAAATAAATCAGTGCAGATCTCTGTACCTGTGTCTTGATAACCGATTATGATAATGACAGGCTAATATTGGCTATTGTGGCAAGCAGCCAGGCAAATGGCAAATATGTGTATTAGGGTGTCCCTTATTTGGTCAAAGTCAATATTTTTAAACGCATACGGGCTAGTTCTGTTCATTAGGTCCTAAAGCACTCAGAAATAAATTTTTACCTCAATCGGAGTATGATAACCCGTGCCGACTTGGATCGGAAAACTTTAAGATTATATGGGACAAAAAAATTTTTTTTTTATTTTTTTAATTTTTTATTTTTTTATTTTGTTTATCAGGTCCTAAAGAACTCAAAACCAAGTTTTCACCTTAATCGGAGTACGATAACCCATTCAAATTTGCATCGAAACATGAAAAAACTGTATTTTAACACTGATTATACATTTTTCGATGATTTTTCATGTTTCGATGCAAATTTGAATGGGTTATCGTACTCCGATTAAGGTGAAAACTTGGTTTTGAGTTCTTTAGGACCTGATAAACAAAATAAAAAAATAAAAAATTAAAAAAATAAAAAAAAATTTTTTTTTGTCCCATATAATCTTTAAATTTTCCGATCCAAGTCGGCACGGGTTATCATACTCCGATTGAGGTAAAAATTTATTTCTGAGTGCTTTAGGACCTAATGAACAGAACTAGCCCGTATGCGTTTAAAAATATTGACTTTGACCAAATAAGGGACACCCTAATGTGTATGTCCCATATAACTGACTAAATGACTACTATCGTAAAAGTCCGCGTCTAATTGAATGACATTCGCTTTAGTCTGCGATAGGTTTTGATAAGGAACGTGCTGTGAATCGGCCGAGTGAGGCGATCACGTTCACGTGAAGTGCACGCCGTTCCCGATAGCAGAAGAGCAATAACAATAACAACAACAAGTGCAACAATGCCGACACAACAACAGTAATTAAGGCATGTTGATACAAATTGCTTATCTGAGTAATAAAAAATATCTAGACAGGCAACAACCCTCCCAGATTTCATTTTCTTTGACTCTCAACTGATCACATTTGTGTTATTAGTCATTAAGGATGATGCAAATCAAAACTGTGAATAAGTAGTGTATATTCAAAAAGTTAATTAAATTTAATATTAAAGTGTACAAATCGACAGAGAATAAATCAAGTTGTCGCGTTATCTAGAAATAATAAAGATATATCGAGTTTTCCCATGGCTTCATTCATTAATTCGTTAATTTATTCTAAATTAATTTAAATATTAATTTCGTTCAAATAATTTGTTTTCGGCAGAATACAATTTTGATGCAATGCGAACAGCGAGTTCTTAATTTTTTCGTTGCAAAAAAGAAATGTGAGACAGATTCTTTAAATACGCCTGAGTTAATGTAAATAATAACTCATTTTATACAAATATCACACATCATGTATATTTAGCAGATGATCAGATCTACTTCCATATTACGCATACGCCTGGTTGAGCCTAACTAATTTTGTTGTAACAGCCAAAAGTATGCAACAGTTTATTGCCTAAATCAAATAATAAAAGTTTACTTAAGCAACTAAAAGTATGCAACAGTGATTTAAGCTGTTGGAATTTAATTAATTTAATACACTGTTAACGCTCTGTTAGTAATACTCTCCCCTCCTGAAAGTATGTGACTTTTTCTTTAGTGCCGCGCTAAATTTGAACTGAAAAAACTGAATTTTCTAAAATTAATTTAAAAAAGCTGAGAATTAATTTCAAAAAAACAACAAAATCCAAAATTAGGTAAAATAATAAAGTATATTTAGAAATTGGTTTTGGTGGCAAAATCGAGAAAAAAGCCCAAAAACATTGAGAAATAACAGGAAATTTGAGAAGCAACAAATGTCAATAAATCGAGAAAAATTCTGTATGTCTCTGACACAAATTTCAGAGCTCTAGCTCAAAAAACAAAAAAGTTGACGTTTTCGGCCATGTCAACTTTTTGATATTGGATTGCCGGAGAATTTATTTTGGAGTCGCAGGCGCGCAGAACAGGCGCTAACATAGCAAGTAGATGGACGCAAAAACGTTTTGCGTTTGGCGAGAGCGAGAGGGCGCGCTTTACATTGGCGCGCGCACATTGGAGTGACTGGTGCGGCTATCTTGGTGTATGTCATGTATATTTTCTGTCATTTTCCCTCTTTCCATCTTCTTTCGTGTTTTAAGTGAGGAGGGGCGGTGCTTGCTTGAAAATAGAGAAAACAAAACAAAACAAAACTGCCGTTGTTTGTGCGTGCGTTTTGTTCTGTGGCAATGAGACAATGAGCGAGAGAGCGCGTGCAGCGTGAGAGTAAGTTTGAGAGAGGAGAGAGAGCACGCTTATTATTTCATCCCTTTTGCGCGTGCCGGTCGAGTTTTGTTTGCAACACAAGAAACGAAAAAAACGGAATAAGCTATATATTTATATAAGTAAGTAACACATTTCATATTCATTTTTCATTTTATTTTTATATATTTTAATTATTTGCAGTTAAAATTTTTGCATCCTGACTGAATTTTATTAATTTAGATATGTATTTATTATTTGGATATATTATATAAAACTAGTTTAATAAAGTAATTAGTTTTATTTTTATTTAAAAATCTAAACTTAGTAGAATATGTTTAATCTAGGCATGCCTTGGCTAAGTAGTAAAATATATTTAAATGCAGGGTTATTTCAGAGACAAATTTTCAAAGCACGCACAACACTGAATACATTTCAATAATACTAATACTACTTTCTGATAAGCAAATCTTTTATGTAACTCTATCTTTATTTAAGCGAAACACATAACAGTACACGATGCCTTGCTCAGTCTCCAATTTTGAATCGGGTTCCAATCGTTATCGTTCCAAGGTGCGCATTGGCAACTGGTTTGAGGACCACTGTCTGGAGGAGGTAAGGCTATTTCTTCTGTATGCAACTCTCTGAGTGCAGCCTAACAATATTTCAATTAGGATAAGATGAGCAGCTTCAGGAAGATGCGCGATCGTGGCGAACTGTTGGTTGAAAAGGCACGAACGCTTTTCGACAACTTCCAGAAGGAGGTTCAGCTGGCAGCACCTAAACACGACATTATGATCGGGGCTGTGGTTCAACTGATGCCCATCTATATGAACATTGCGGATATGGATACATCCGAGCTGCATCCAGCCTTATCGGTGGTCATCAATGAGCACGCAATCCGCTCAAGTCAGAAAATAAACGAGGAGTGCGAGCTAACTGTGGCTCCCTCCGATCATCCCTGTGTCCGCAACTCCTTTCGCATTGTCAGCGGAGATGAACAGGATCGCAACGGGGAGAGACTGAAGTATGGCCAGCGCTTTCGTCTGGAGTGTGTCGAGTCACATGACGATCCGATTCTACTGTACAGTGCTCCCAAGCTGAGCAACCTTTCGCAGTCCATCTCAACCTCATTCAACTCGCAGAAATATGGAGAAGTCAATCTACCGCTGGGCCTTGTGCATCGCAGCGTAAGTAACAAAGACTATATTCCTTAAAATATTCTTAAGCTGATATCTTTCAGAAAATTATGTGTCCAGACGGGGACATACCAAAGGCGTTTACCAACTGGTTTTGCATGCATGTCGATCCCAACAAACGCTTCGAAAGCGAGGGTGAAACCTTGCCAGTAAGTAGACTTACAATATGTATATCAAAACATATTTTTTAAGACCATTTCATCTTTTATTCAGAGCAACTCGCCTTTAGTAATTGTCCACGCGGCTACAAATCGTAATTTGGCTGCCGAGAATGTTGTTATTCAAACCCTTTTTGGTCCAGAGTTTTTAGTTTCCGTGCAGAATTATCGCAATGTGTTCAAGCGTGAGATCTGGAAGAATGTCTGGATGATTAGCAATGGTCATCATACACATGCTGCCCCTCAAAAATAAACAATAAACAAATAAAAAATGTTCTGCTCCGCCACACAACATAAATATATTAAGAAGGCCATGTTATGAACTTGATTTTAATGTTGCAAAAAGTAGAATTTCGCAGTAGAAATTCAAAATAAGGTCAAGTCGAGCCCCCGTTGTGTTTTTCCGATAACAAAATTCTCGTCAAGCGGCTCATTAAACACGCGTCGCATTCGTATCTTTCAGATTCTTTTTCGAGTATCCATTCCCTTTCCTCTTTGAAATTCGCACTTGCAAGTAGGTCAAACACCTGCGGTTTTGTCCGATAAGCTGCAATTCAAATGCTCTGTCTATTGCCGGCCTATAAAAAGCCACTCTAATGGCAACTTGAACACACTTCAACTTCAACCCAACTCCAGCAATGTCTTCGGCATACGAAATTGTGTTTTTCCTGTTGCTTGCAACTGTTGCAAGTGGCGTTTATGGTGCGGATGTTTCCCGCATAATTGGCGGGCAATTTGCGTCGATGGGTCAGTTTCCGCATCAGGTTTCGCTGCAGCTGAATGGGCGTCATCATTGTGGTGGTTCTTTGATATCGGACACCATGATTGTGACTGCCGCTCATTGCACCAAGGGACAGAGTCCCAGTCAAATGATGGCGGTTGTGGGCACCAATGATTTGAGCGCTGGCAAGGGTCAAACCGTTGGCATTGCTCAATTCATCATTCATCCGCAGTACAATGCGCAGAGTCAGGACTTTGACATGTCACTGATTCGCTTGAGTAGCCCGGTGACGTTGGGCGGAGCAGTTCAAACGATTCAACTGGCAGAGGCGGATGCCAATTATGCAGCCGACACCATGGCCACTATCAGCGGATTTGGTGCCATCAATCAAAATCTGCAGCTGCCCAACCGTCTGATGTTCGCTCAGGTTCAGCTATGGAGTCGCGACTTCTGCAATGCTCAGAATATTCCCGGACTCACGGATCGCATGGTGTGTGCAGGACATCCGAGTGGACAGGTCAGCTCCTGCCAGGGCGACTCCGGCGGACCACTCACTGTTGATGGCAAACTATTTGGCGTTGTCTCCTGGGGCTTTGGCTGCGGCGCCAAGGGACGTCCTGCCATGTACACCTATGTGGGTGCTCTGCGATCCTGGATCAAACAAAATGCAAATGTCTAAATTAACTATTGACCCTAACTCACTTTGAATTGATGCGACCTTGTAACTTTAGTATAATAAAATTTCATTAAAACCAAAAGAAAAGACCAAGGAGAAGGAAGAACTGAATCAACCAGCTAAAGAGAAGAAAGAAGCTTAGTCGGTTAAGAGTTAGAGTATTTTGTATGTAATTGAGACTGTTGCGTGTATTATTACTCCAGTATATTAAATAAAATCAGTCTATAGGAAGGAAATAACAAAAATATTAAATTAATTTCCGTTATATTCGGATTGGAAGAGATTTACAGAAACGCATTTAATAAAATAAACAAAAATATACTAAAGTCTCTTAAAGCATTCAAAGACCGCAAATTTCGAATGTTGGTTAGCCTCATTACTCACTCGGCTAATAATTCAGTTAAGTTGAAATGCGCGTACACACCAGCAGCAGCAGCAGCAGCAGCAACAAATCCGCACACATGTCGGATTCATCAATGATCACACAATTTGCGAACACTTACAAAAAACATCGATAGCACGATTCCACGACATTCCAAGCATTTAACAAAAACCCTCTTGTTTCCTCTCCTTTTGTCCCGCACTCAAGAATTGTTGGCAGGCAAATTCGGCGAAATAAAATAAAGTTTTCTCGTCCGCCATTTTTCTACTTAAACTAAAAAGTGGGAACGATGCGCGAACGCCCAGGACTCAGGGTCGACAAATGGGGCACGTTCCACGAATTCCGCACCATTTATAACGTTTGCACTAAACTCTAACAACCTATTATCGTGAACTTGATCGACGAACGGACGACGCGTCCGTGCTTCAGAATTAGGTTTTTGTATGTTTTTTTCTTGTCGCTTGTTTGTTCTTCGTCGCCGCTGCTCAAGTTCGTGCTCGTTCTGTCTGCAAGAGTTGAAAGTTGAAATTGAAAATATTATTGGCACTTCTTGCACCGATTTGTTTGGTAAACTACCAATTAATTATTTAAATTTATTTATATTCGTTGGCATTTGTTTACACAAAGTCGGATTTAATTTCTTTCACTCCACGTTTGTTGTTTACGTTCTTCTTTTGCACGTTTTGTTTTTCTCGTCCGCGCTGTTCCGCTCGGTCCGCGCACTTTTTCTACTAAAACACGAAAGAAGAATGAATGAAGAACGATGGAATGACAGAAAACAAACAAGTAACTAACCTTCTTTATAGTAGGTTGTTTTGTAGTTTTTCTCTTCCGCTCGGTCCGCGCACGTCCGCGCTTACTTTTTCTACTAAACCAAAACTACTAAAGAAAGGGGAATCGAGCAAATTGAGCAAATTGTCCAACTTGTTGTTCCTTTAAATTCGTTCTTGTGTTGTTTTTGTTTCTCTTTCAATGCTTGTTCTGATTTTTCTCATTTCTTTCTCCCCTCTCGTTCAAAACAGCACACGATGTTTGTTTCGGGTTTCAGCGTTGCTGCAACCTTCGGCTGCTGCTGCTGCTCATCTGATTTGGTATTTGCAGCTTCAGCCATGTCAAGAGTGCCTTTATTTCTATATATAAATTCACACAGTTTTTGCAATTCCTATGCACTACAATAATTTTCTTTTTCCTGCACTTGCTTTTGCACTTTTGCACTTGGAAGTTGTGGAGTTGTGTCGTTTCGTTCTGAAAAAGTTCAAGTGAACGGGTCATTAGGATGAGCGAATGAACTTATTCAGTCAATCATGAACTAAATCGTTCATTTTGCAGTTGGTCAGTAATTCTTTAAAATAAATTTTGAATTTCTTAGAAATACAATAAATTCAATTCAAATTCATATATTTGTAAGTTTTTAACTTGGAAATCATAATAGTGGGGCCGCTCCATTCCTCCTTAAATTTAAACTTTTAGCTCTGTAAATAATATAAAACTATGATAAATAAATATTTATGAAAATTGACAACGTTGTGTACTTACTTTTGGCGTATGAGTGGTCAGACGATGGAGATGGAGTTATAATAAACTCCTCCACTCCCTCCTCCTTCACCTCCCTCACCTCCTCCACCTCCCCCAACTCCAACTCCTCCTCCAACTCCTCCTCCTTCTCCTCCTCCTCCGCCACAGCAACATGCCCATTCTTCAAGGAACGCAGAATCCTCTTATTTAGGACCCTCTCTTCGCGCAGTTGGTTGGATCGCTCGAGTTTTTTTTCTTTAATCCTTTCTAAAAGGTGGGGATGCCAAATCTGGAAAGTATGTTTTGTATTTTAAATTGTTATAATTAAAAAATTGTAATGGCCGCGGTGGGCCTTCTTACCCTGACATGCCTGTGAAAGTTTCCAGTGCTTCGAATGGTTCCTCGAAACTCACGCGTGCAGATGTTGCATTTGAGGAGCACCCTCTCGTCAGTTTGTGATAATATATGAAAGATTCCACATTCCAGGATGCATGGATTTGGCATGATGGATGAGGATATTTGTGTAGGTGAATTATTAGCGTTTTAATAGCTGCACGGAGATTCTTGCCGTCGAATTTATACCGGCGCGGTACAAAAGTACCAGATCATTTGTTCATGGCCTAAAAACCGGACAAAACCGCTAATGGAAACATCGGAAACATGTGCATAAAATAATTATTTATTTAACGTTGAAATGAAAAATGAATGAAAATAAACAATTAAAATTCTCTTCAAGAGTTAGCATGCTCCATGCATCTATCTTAAACTCTGGAAATAAATGAAATTATGAAAAATTATGGAAATTGGCAAAGTTTGTGTACTTACTGTATTTATTGGCGATTTTTATTCCTCCCATTCTTCCTCCTCCTCTTTTCGTTCTGTTGATTTCTGCTCGTCTTGTTTCTCCTTTATTTTATATAACATTTCGGGATGAAAATTCTGGAAAAAGATTTAAAAATACAATTATTTATGGACGCAGCCTGCAAGCCCCCCCCCTTCCCCTTCTTACCTTCACATGCCTGTGGAAATTGCCTGTGCTCCCTTTGCTCGCCCTAAGCATGCGATTAGGGGAGCACAACAAACATCTCGCAAGCACCCTGTCGCCCTTCAACGGCCACCAATTAAAGATACCACAATCCAGAATTGCAGGAGTCATTTTTAAATTCAATCGGGTGGCGGCGAAATGGAATGGAATTTCTCTCTTCTTCTTCTTACACACGCGCGCAGAAAAACAGAAAACGAGAGAGCGGCGGCGGCCATAACGAAGAACCGAAGAAAACAAGAAAACAAAACTTGGAATAACTGCTTTGGCGCTTTAGGTTTTCGGTTTTTGAATGAGAAACTGCAGAAAATCAGTCATCAAAATTGGTAAATTGGTAAATGCATAAAACTCATAAGCTTCGAGTTTGTTTTGTTTGTTTTTTAAGCGTTTGCGTTTGTTTTGCAAAACCTTTTCGCTCTTGTTTTGTTTCTGCTTGTCTCTTGTTTGTTTCTTTCTCGACCAATCAAAACAAAACAAAACAAAACAGCACACACACACTGTAAGGCGGCGGCCATTAAAATTCACATGTACGTGCTCGAGAATGACAACCGAAGAAAAACAAAACGCTGCAGCAGTTTTGAGCAGGCGCGCTCGCTTGCTCTCAAGGCAAAACGCTTTCTGCTCTCCTCTAACTACTACGCCACTTCAACTTGCTAACTTTTTCTGCTCGCCGGTTATTTTTGGGCTTCAAAAAGTCAGCTCAATTGAATGAGCTAGCGATCTAAAAGTGGGACGTGATTAATTTTCAAGCTAGAATTTTGAAAATTTTACCAGAATTTTTGTTGGAATTTTCTCAATATTTTAAGATTTTTTTCACAACTTTTTTCCCAACTTCGCAACGCGTTGGCCAAATTGCACCAAACCAATTTCAAAAGAAAGCTTATTATTTTACCTAATTTTGGATTTTGTTGCTATTTTGAATTTTGTTTTTAAAATATTTTTAATTGAATTTTGAAAATTCTAGAGAAATGACATGGGACAAAATATTTATCGATGGATAGCGAGCGGACTAACATACATTTAACAGAACATACGGAGGTGATGTTAAATTTTCCAGTTTCGCTGTTAAGCAGCAGAGCTCTGTTAAGCATATTAACAGAGAAATGTTAATTAACATTCGGCGCCTTTTTTGAATTTTGGATCATTTTTCGATTCTTTTTGGCTCAATTCAGATATTTTTAAGTGGCAACCGTGCAAGTAACTAACCTTCTTTATATTAATTCAATTAATAATAGTCGGATTAGTGATGTAAATTTGAGTGGAAACATCGATGTCGATGCTCATCGATGTTTTCAAAATTTAACATCGATGTTAGTCGAAACATCGATGCATCGATGTATTTCTAATGTTTGAAAACCATACCATTTTTAGAAGAAAACTCGAATTTCTTAGATTAATTAAGCTCATTTTTTCTTATAAACGTATGCTTTCATAGGAGATAAATGTCGTCTTCTTCTTGCCTCGCAAAGGCTAGGCCTTTTTTCTTTCGTCTAAAGAAGAAGAAGAACATGCGAGCGTCCTCCAACTCACACACACAATGTTAAGTCCAGTTTTTCTGTTAAGCAGTTTTTCTGTTAAGCAGTTTTTCTGTTAAGCATATTCTAGCCAATAGCAGTGTGCAGGAAAGCGCCCTCTAGCGTTTTTTGGTTCGTAGCAACTTTTGACAGTAAAATGGGTGTGCAATGTCAAATTCTCCGCAATCCAATGTCAAATTTTTGAGAACAATTTTTTTGGCCGAAAAAGTCAACTTTTTTGTTTTTTGAGCTAGAGCTTTGAAATTTGTGTCAGAATATTGTAGAATTTTTCTCGAATTATTGATATTTGTTGTTTCTCAAATTCCCTGTTATTTCTCAATTTTTTTGGGGTTTTTTCTCAATTTTGCCACCAAAACCAATTTCTAAATAAAGTTAATTATTTTACCTAATTTTGGATTTTGTTGTTTTTTTGAAATTAACTCTCAGCTTTTTTAAATGAATTTTTAAAAATTTCACGTTTTTCCATTTCAAATTTAGCGCGCAAAAAGTGGACTTTACGGCTTGCGCGTAAGTATGCAATGCAATTTACACTCGCTTTTGGCTTCGTTCTGTCAGCCTGTATAAAAACAGCCACCTGAAAGTATGCAGCAGATTTCTTTGACTTTCAAAAGTAGCTAATGCAGCAACCTCAAAGCATAACTGTTCAAGCCAAGACCACAACCCAGATACATTACGCTGTACTAAATTCGTGCCAAGGGTACATACAAATTTTGTACCTTTATATATGTATTTGGCACCTATTTTGTACCAGCACGCGGTTCGATTCGCCGATGTTGGTGGCAAAAATCTGTAACTTTTGAAAGAGGTGAGATATCGGGTTGAAACTTGAACTATACATTCTCAATACTTTAAAGCATTTTTCGAAAAATAATTAGAGTGGGCGTGGCACTAAAAAGAGCGTAAATTGACGGTCAAATGCAAACTAATGCCAATTTTTGTAAATTAAAATTAAATTAAATTAAATTTTAAAAATTTTTAAATTTCTTGAAAAAATGTTAAGTGAAACAATATATTTTTTATGCACTCACTTAGGTATCTATGCGTGTTTAAAGTGACAAAAAAAACTAAAAGTTTTTCGTTAAAAATCGGAAGTTCGAATTTGATTTTAGACCCATGGTTTCTTGGGCCAATCTTTTTAGAATTCGTCGTAGATTACGATATTAACAACCGCTTGGTAGCAAAAAAAAATTGACCCACCCTAGTGACCAGACTCTTGCTGTAATGACCAATCAAGTTAAACACAGTAAATCAGTACACGAAGTGTTTGTTTTATTTGTAACTTCATTTTGTGACCTTGTACAACTCGTGAAATTGCTTAGATACTATACAAATACATTCACTACGAGCTTAGGTTATTATTGTATCGTTATCAAAAATTTCTTGACCACTTTTATGGCTTTTGGTTTCGTCGTACGCTAAATGGTAAATGTCGTCTAGGTTGAAGCCCAAAATCGCAAATCAAACATATTTATGTATATATTTAACTTGATGATGATTACGTTCTAGTAAAATATTTACTCTGACTATCCAGAAATATTTAGTCCATGTTTGATTATTTACATGCATTTACGATATCAAATTGTACAGTTATTAAGTATTTACAGTCGCTTTCTGCTTGTGACCTAAACTATAACCCATTTGAGCTATTTAATATGATTAATTTTTTTATATGTAGAGCTAAATGGATTAAACAATTGTGTGTGTCAGTTTAAAGTAGAAGGCACTATTGCATATTTGCTTCTTAGAATTAGTTCTAGCTCTACAGTTTTTAGTGATATCGATAAGTCTGTCCGAAACTGATGATACTACGATATAAATACGAAATTGTATCCTCTACAAGCTGGCGTTGTTTAACAAACGGGATATGTTGTCCTTGTTGATATCATAACAAAAAGGTAAAAGATACTCAAATTAAATTATAATTAAACCACTAAACATAATTTGGCATAGGTGTGTTAAAGTAAAGAAGTATTCAAGATGTACTTCAATACTTTTGTTGTTAATTTTTACTTGTTTTTTCCGAATTTGCGAAAATATATTTTTAAAAACAAAATAAATAAAACGAAGCGAAATAAATGTGCCATATAAGTACATAAATCTATTAACTAATTGGGAATTAATTGGGAATGGTTAAGGGAAGGCGGAAGGTCAAGGAAAATCACCAAATGCTTTCCATTCTACAGCAACAATAGGGTAGAGACTTAAAGCAAGCTTACGAACTAAACATATTTGGAACGCGACTTTTGCAAAGTCATTTGATGTCAGGAGAATTCATAAATATTATAATAAGTACTTATATGTATAAGTATGTCTGTCTGTATGTGTGTACAGTTATTGGCCTGTCAAATACACACACTCAAAGTTCGCCACGTATAAATTGTGCTAAAAAGTTTATAACATGTAAATGCAAAAATTGCGCTACGACTTTGTCAGTTGAACCCAATTGGGTTAACTACAGTTACATATATATTATATTTATGACTACACTATTCAATGCTTCCTCTACATAAGTAACTGTTAACGGTTGCGTTTCCGTTACCGTTTTGGCTTAGAAAACTTAAGATCTACTGTACAACAAACAGTCCATCTCTTTTTTATGTTTCATCTGTGCGCTTAACAACTAATTAAATCATTTAAAATTAAGTATAAAATAAAATTCATATTAATATTAATACATATATAATTGTTAGTATGTATATATGTGTGTGTGTTTCAGTTAAAAGAAATGGCAAATACTTTAGCTACTGCCTATTGCACAACTCTCGCGGGCCGTGTCATTATGTTTTGCTTACAAACTAACATTCAACTTTTAACTGCAAATCCTAATTCTGATCCTGCTCCTATTACTCAGTGTCCTTGCTATGCGCGCCTGTAAACCAGAACAGTGCCCTTCGCATAGAAATAGCCTCACAATTTCGAGCTGTCGTAATTCTCCATGAGCCACTGTTGTCGCACAAATCTCGAATCGCATTCCTCCATGATGAGTTTGTCCTTGTTCTCATTGATGGCCAAACATTTGCCCGACGAGCCGTGATGCAGCTGCTTTGTGCCCTCACGATATGTCCAGAACTGTAAATATTGATTACCATTACCATTATAATTACCATACAATTAAATGCTTTACTCACCTGGTTGCCCTTGGAGCCGTGGCAACCGAAGAGTATCACATCCTTGCCAGCATAGTCCAGGCAGGCCGTATCTCGGCGTATTTCACCAGCCTTGCTCAGCATCCAGTACTGAAGGGTTAAGCATTGATGAAGAGGGGAACAAAGAGAGGGCATATTAATACAAATTGTTGTTGTTGCTGGCAGGTTTCGAGAAATTGTTGCATAACATTTTCGCCAAGTAGCCGCATTACTTATTATTACATATTTAATATAAAATTAAATGCCAAAGCTGCTACCAGTCACTGTCTGTGTGTATATGTTCGCGTGTGTGTGTATGTGTGTGTCTGTGTTTTGTCTGCGGTCTGGCCATGATTATTTATAATTTAAGCCACGTTGCTGACAACGCCAGCTGGCTGACTGGATGGCTGCTCTTTTGTTTGCCAGGGCCAACCAACCAACAACATAACATGGCTGTCCGGCCGCCATTTTGCTTGTGTTACCATTTTGATTTCCGCTTCCGCCTGCTGACCGTTCAACTGACCGTGCACATGATGAGCATTTAAATGTTGTTTCTCTTTCTGTTGCTGTTTCACTTTGTTTATTGTTTTTATAATGTTGCCAAAGCATTATTTCAAAATGCTGTCCCAAAAATGTGGCAAAATTGGTGGAAATGTTGGAAATGTAATGAAGGAAAGCTGCAACTGCTGAGTTTTTAACATATATTTCAGTACTTTTCATTTCATAAGTAACCGCTTTAACAGTATTTACATTTAACAATTTTACTCTTTTACAACTGCTCAGCGCCCTTTTGCTCTTTGCCCTTTGCACTCTGCAGTTTCCCAGCCCTATTTTTCTTCAGCGGCCTTCATTTTCATGGCTTGCAATTTGCATTTCCCTTTAGTTAAAGCCTTTGCAATGCTTTTCCTTCTTTTTTTTTCGCGTGATGCATGATACGTTTTTAATTATGTATGTATCTTTTTCATTTCTTTTGCCAGTTTTTCTTCTCTGTTTTATTTTTTTGGTCTGGTTTTTTGGTTTTTGTATCTCTTTTTTAATATGCATGCGAAACTTTTTCCATTTTATCAGTGTTGAGCATAGTTTTCTTCCTTTTTAGTTTCGCAGTTTTTTTCCGAATTTTTTCTAGACTTGCGCGTTTTTAAATGAAAATTAAAATTTTTTCATTATATAGCTGCTGTTTTTGATGCTAACCAGCTAGTCGTCAGTGCATGGTGCTGGACAACAACTGCGAGGATCCTTTGACGTGCCGTTAGTCAAAGAATTGTGCAAACTTCACTCCTCCCATTCCACACATGGATGCTTCCTTTTATTTTTTCATTTCTGTTTTTTTTTTTTGTAATGTGCGAAATTAAAATTTTTTTGGTGTGCTGAGTGTGCTGGCAAATGTTGATTATTTTATGCAGCGTCGCTTTCACATCACAGTCACCATATTATACCCTGTATTTTAAGTGCTCAAATGGGATAGTTTTGCCCTAAACATTGTTTAGTTGTTAAACTTAAGAATTTTATAAATATATTGAAATCTATTTTTATTTTTATAGTTGTCATTTTAATGAGCATCTTGTAGTCGATAGCATTTTCTTCTGTGTTACTTCTTCCTTTACTTTGCTGTGGGTTTGTTTTACTTACAACGCGACAAAGGCGGTTGGGGGCGTGGCAGAGAAGCTGTCTGGCGATTTTCGTTGAGTTGCGTTTTGCGATGCGAGCGAGGAACGAGGTCAACACTTTCCATTTAATGTTGAATGTATCTATGAGTATGTGTGTGTGTGTGTGAGTGTGTTGTGTATCTGTGTGCTGTAAAGTGTAAAGTGTTTTCCTTTTTCTTTTTTTGTCTGTATAGTTCATTTGTATGCAGTTTTGTTATGCGTTTTTGTTGTCAAAATCGTTGTTATTAAATGTTGATAAAATTGTCACAGTTTTTGTTGTTGTATTGTAATTATTGTTGTTGTTGTTGTTTTGGTAAAAACTTGCACAACACGAAGCCAAACAAGCAAAGCCATAGAAATGATTTATCATTTTGTCATTTTATTTATGATTGCGATTTAATTAATTTTGCAACGTGGCATAAATCTCAATTCTCTAAAATTGTCCATCTGTGTGTATGTCTGTAAGTGTGTGTGTGTAAGTGTACTGTAAAATTTGTGTATGACTTTTGCTTTATCATGGCAAACAAAAAAAAAAACAACTTTGTGATAAATACTTTTACTGAATGTTAAATAATTGCGAAAAAGTATTTTGAAAATACATTTTAAAATCCACAAACTCCGTGAAATTAGTGCTCAAAACCGCAGGACTAGCAAAAATAGCTTAACAACAATATTTCTTTTCGATAAATGGTATATACGAGTACGAGTTGGGAAGGGAAGGAAAAATCTACTTCATCAAAAATCCCATAAAATCTGCGGCCAGAACAACGCTCGAAACAAGGGGAGAAACCAGGTCAAAATTCAAATTGAGATGAAAAATAGAACAATATTATTTAGTTAGTATATTGATGGCTTAAACAGAGCCAAATTGAATTGTGGGTTAGAAAGTGCCAACTAATTTGGGTTGATGGGAAATTGACAGGGCCAGAGAGTGACTAAAGTGGTTGAGAATGTTAATCATGATAGAGAAAAACGAATTAAGCGAAGATAAAGCAAGTTGAAAAGGGATAAAAAACCGATAGAAAATAAAGTAAAATTGTTGAAAGTAGAAAGAATTTAGGTAAAATACTAAATTGTTAAATCAATAAGTATGTTTATACATTTAGGCGTCGCTCTGTAATCAAACGTTGAAAAGTCTTTTTAAAAACATGTTTGAATTGGAAACTTACATTTTAAGGATTAATCAAATTAAAATGCTAAACCTATGGTTAAGGTGTTGCAGTCAGATCTTTTATACTTATATACAGGATATATATTCTGCTTCCGTTCAGTGTCATATTGTCAAATTGGTAAATCAAGCAAGCGATATCAAAATTATTTACAGCTTAACTATGCGCATTAATTTTCTAAGCAAAGCTTTTGAAAGCACTCGATAGACCCGAAATGAAGCCAAAACCAATTTATACAATTTGATGCAGGACCCAAGCTAAAAAAAATTAATTGCAGATCGGACAAAACATTTCCGAGAGGCAAACGATGGAGTTTTGAGTTTTGAGTTGAAGTAGGAGCTGGAATTGGATACCTGATGTCCTCCTTGGCCGTGGCATCCGTAGACACCGACAGGCGACTCGTCCTCGGCCTTGCCATCAACATCGAGACACATGTCGGTGTGAATGTTTTTAATCTGGAAATTAAGTTCGATTCGTCATATCACAAATAACAAAAGGAACACGTCAACATCATCATCAATCAAGATTAGAAACGGATTTTGAAACTGCTATTGTTATCACTGTTACTTTTTACATGTATTTTACAGGAGAAAGAAGTTCGAACCGTGTGCCCAGGTTTGAATTAGTGAAATTAGTAATTAGCTTCATTAGGGGGAGAGAACTGTACAGGCTCGTAATTATAGGGTATACATATATGTATGTATGTAAGTATTTATTGTATGTTTTGGGAATCTCTTAACGGTTTTGTGCTTCAACGGAGTTTGTGGCGGTCGCAGTGCTGCTATTCATGTTGTTGTTGTTGTTGTTGTAACAAACCTGATTGCCACCCTGTTTGTGGCAAGGATACGTGCCAACAGCCTTCTTCAAGTTGCGCTTGCCCGACGGCGAGTCCAAGCAGGTGCGACCGCCATAACCTAAGTTTCTTATCTGTTGGAAAAGAAATATAGGGGAAAATACATATGTATGTGTGTCTGTGTCTTGTTACATATCCATAAATGGCACATTAATGGGTTAGTTTAGAAAAGTAGTTTCAGTAGCAAGGAGCCAGGAGCCTTTAACTGTAACTGTAACTGTAACTGGATCTCGGGGTACAGGAAGGTTGCCAACATCTCAGGGGTAATCAGGATTCGCTTGCCACATGCTGCAAGTGCTGCGTGCTCGAAAAGAAAGCACAGGACAAAACTTACCTCGCCATTGGCCACCGCATCACCGGGTATGAACAGTTCCGGATAGATGTTGTCCAAATACCATTTGAAGCTTTTGCATTCCAGATCCTCGCTGAAAATGAACAATTTTGAGGGCATGAAACTAACTCTATCTAGAGATTAAATATATACAAAAACTAGTTTTACACCTGAACAAAACAGATTTTTATGTAAAACGATGAATTAAACTAAACAAAATTATTATTTTAATATTATACAACTTTAAGACATAATATTAAAAAAAAAACAAACTGACAATCATTAATCAAAGATCAGGATGCATTTTTTATACAAATAATCTTAAAAAAACTATTAAAATTTAGAATTATAATATAAAAACTAAGCCGAGAACAAACAAATTTATTTTCTGCAATGTTTTTTAAATGTATTTTATGTGGATTTATTATAATTCTATTGTACTTAAAAAATTCGACTAGGTTTTCTTTAGTATAAGACTGTATTTTATATTTAAATATATAAATTTATTTATTATTTATTTTTCATATTTCTTATATTATCTTAACTGTACTGTTTTACTTACCGCAGTTTGACGCGATCGCTGATATCGCCGAAGTCGCCTTTGTCGTTGCCAATGCGCTGATAGTAATACTTGGAGTAATCATCCATCCAAACTTCGGCCAGACGAACTGAATTCTTCTTCAGCACATTCACCCCCGTGCGCCACTAAAGAAGTAGAAAAAGAAGACAATGAGGATATGTTTTTAGAGGACTTTTGGCAAAGTTTGTGTACATGGCAACACAATTGGGCAGCAACTGCCACAATAGAACAAGGCGACGCCAAAAGCCAGTGAACATATTTGGCAACCAAACAGAGAGCAGAGCTTTTACAATGAAGTTGCAGAGTAGTGAAGAGAGGAAGAAAGGGGAAGGGAAGGGGAAGAGAGGAGCAGACCAGTCTAATTACCTGAATGAGTTGGTTTACGTCATGTGTATCTACTTTTGGGTGTGTGTTGTCCATTTGCTGCTGTTGCAGCTGCTGCTGTTGATGCTGCTGGTTCTATTGTGGTCGGTCTCTATCTGACTATCTGTCTTTGCCGACCACAATCTCTACCCCCCGCGCCATGTTTGCCTCTCTCCCCCTACTTTGTTTGCTTACTCTGTATTGTTCTTGCTTATGCGTATTCGTATCCGTATTCGTATTGCTATGTTTATGTGTGTGTGTATTTGTTGCAGTTGTCTGCTTTGTGTGGCTTGTGGCAAGCTAATGCGAAGCAGAGACTGGGCCAGGGCCAAGTTTAATGCCGCTACACATTAACTTCATACTTAAGTGTATAATATTGGAAGCGATAAGTTTTCGAATTTCGAGTATATCGGAATCATATCACAAAATGTCCCGTTGATGTTCAATTTTTGAATTAATTACATATTTATTCAGCACTTAACAATCGGTATCGATGCATATCATCGATTATGATATCGAAGATTTAAATGATTTCAATAATTCGTCATATGTATGTAAATGTATGTGTTTGATAAGTCATTAAATCTCACTTGCATCTATATTATATAGAAAAATTTAAACTTGTAGATTTATTTTTAGAGATGTTTCATTTTTTAATTGTTGATAAATTTATCGAATACTGTAATTAATGTGATATCGAACATTCAAGATAGGGATAAGAGTATTTCTGATATTTTCAAAATAATTTTAGCAATTAATTTATTTGTTTTTGATCAATTTAGTTTCGATATACTATCGATTTACTTTTATAATGATAAAAGTTGAGAAAAAAACGGATGTTAAACTGCCGTGCAATCGAAATCATGATTGCTATGAAAAGAATTGACAGAATAATTTTGGAAAAAGATGCTCCTTTAGAAACATAATCGAAGGTCAATTCAAATAATTAAATTTGGGATTCCCATTCAGCGATTATTTCTCTCATTTCCCTTTATCGAAAACTCGTTGCATGAGTGCATTTTGAGGTAGCATGTATCTATACAGTTCGTTGCAGCTTAATGTTTTTGGCCCCCGTGGCATTTGTTTGAATAGAAGCCGTTGAGGCATTGACAGCACAACAGTTGCCAAACTTTTGTCAAGCGTAAACCGTTGATAATTGAGGCAGTACTCGTATCCCAAAGACTGGGGCACAGTCTACCATACATGCCCCTGGCTATGTCCATATACTACTCGCAGTAGTAGCTGCTGCATGTGAGATGTTTCATGTGGCATGTGGGATGTGGGCAAGTGCGACATGTGCAAAGGCAAAGGCAAAGGGAGAACCGCATTGGGCCACTGTTGACCAAACACGAACCTCGGCCTCAACGGGTGCTGGGGCTTGCCACAGTACACACAACACATGCAACACACACACAGAGACAAACAACAAATACACACACATGTGTCTCGGTTGTTTGCAAGTTTTAAATTCTCTAATGGTTTGCAATCGCATTGGTGGCTCATTAATGAACATCATGTATTGAGAATACCAAAGAGGATATCTTCGCTCTCTGGCAAGGACTTACCTTGTAGGGTGACCGTTTGCGGAAAATGTGGCCAACATGAGAGCAGGGCACAATTTCGAGTGTGCCACCGCACATCCACGTCTTGAAGGACAACTCCAGGTTTTCACCGCCCCAGATATCGAAGCCGGAATCATAGGTGCCCAATCGCTCGAAGAACTCACGGTCGATGGAGAAAAGGCCTCCAGCCATTGTGGGCGAGTAAACAGGCTCCGATGTGCTCTGAAAAATGTACAAAAAGAGAAAAAAAAATAAGCAAATTGAATGCCAACTGGAGAATAGACAGAAGAGCAATAGAATGGACAAATATTCCCAAATAGACCCGGCTGACATTTTTGGTTAGAGCGGTGACTTTTGAGACTGGTTTCCAAGTCAAATGAAATGGAATCTCATAAGGACATTTAATTTTCCTAATTGAAACTCAAGCGAATGTATCGCTCGTTTTGGGTCTCTCTTGAGTGGCTCACACCTAAGCTTGAAGTGTTGATAGAATGCGAGAGAGAGAGAGAAAAGAGGGAAAGAGTGAGACAGAGAGCGAGGTGCAACCGAGTTTGCCACATGGCGCCCATTTCAAAAGCAAGTTGCCCCATCTGGCAACAACTTTGTCTGCCTTTTTCGGATACTTTCAACAGCTTCAAAACACTCGAGGCTACATTTTATTTAGTACATATTTTCGTTTTGCCTCCTCGCACTTCCAAAACTAACTCTGTCTCACTCTATTCTATCTCTCTCTTGCAGTAGCCATGTCTGGTTTTCCACAAATTTCGGTTGTAATTGAATATTTTGTGCTGAGTATTTGCTTTGCTCTTAGCTCCTGCTCCTGCTCCTGATGATGTTGCTTTCTAGCCAGCTGGACTCTTCCATATACCGACTCAACTCCTATTCACTCTATCTCGCTCTCTCTATCTCTCTCTTATTCTCTCTCACCCTCGCTTGTCTTTTGCGCCAGCAGATTTTGCATTTAATTGGAGAATTGCATTTCATTTTGCATTGCAATTTAATTACAATTTTTGCTTGCTTTGCCCAAGCTACCGCAGCATCAGTTGCAGTTGCAGCTGCCGGCTCTCCCTATACAGAATAATTAAAAATAAATAACATTTTTTATTTGCATTATTTATTTATTGTGTGCGAACAAACACAACAAGAACAGGAACAGCAGCAATAACATTAAATTTGCCTCATAAATTAATTGTATTGTACAATGTTAACAAACATTATAAATAATAGTACTTTCTTTGTTGTTACAGCGAAATTGTAATGTCATTTTCATTTTATTTTGACAGCAATTCACGGATGCCAACATCAAAAGTATGGAAATCTAAGGCAACATTGCGTATTCGCAACGTGATACAAGAAAGCAGCGTCAATCAACAGATCCTTAAAAGGAAATGCGACTAAAAGCGAAGAAAAAATATATGTATAAAAATGCTACACTCGAGATTGCTTGACTAGCAGACACCTTGTACTTTGAGAGTGTTTGAATAACTTAAGTTGGACTAATAATAAACGAATATAAATAATTTAAAACACATGAAAGTATATCAAATTTAGCTATGTTATCGATTTAATTAATTCGACTGATTGTCAAAAATATTATCATGTTAAGGTATTCATAAATCGCTTTCGGCAAAATGGAGCGATACTTTGAAGAATTTTTACATTTATTATCAAAATCGATTTAAAGTCGAAATGAAAGCAACAAATATAGCCTTCTTAGGGAACATTCAGTAATTGAGTTTATAAAGGGAATCCAAGCATATGGCGGTACGTGGGATAAGCAAACAAAATACGAAAGTTGGGAACATTTGATTTTCAAAAGCGTTACAAACGGAAGCGGAAAATAAATGAAATTGTCACCGGCTGACAGACGGGGGACTGAAGGGAAGGCGATTGGATTGCTTAGCAACTAAAAATGTGTAACTTAAAGTCAAAACAACAAAAGAAAATGTCAAGGCGCAAAGACAAAAGCGAATGAAAAGAAGTAACAACAAGCAAACAAGAAGCAACAAAAATACAAGAAACAACAACAAACATGAAGGCAACGAGTGAAATCTCCAAACGCGACAAGTGCCATTGTGTTTTGGGAGCGAGAGCGTCATGGCCAGGCCGGAATACCAGACGGATGTTAGATAGCACGTGGAATGGGAATGGGAACTGGCTAAAAGGAGGGAAGGAGGAAGGGAAAGGGGCAGGGCAGGGGAAATGGGTAACCTAGAGCTTCAGTAACGGCCGTTGGCAAATTCGCAGTGTGACATTTAATAAACGCTGCTGGCACAAGACAACAATGAGTGTAGGTGGCCATGGCCAGAACGGGGATTGAAAAGGGGAACGGGGTGGAAAACCTGCAACAACAGCAATAACAACAACAACAACAATGATGATGTTGTATGCGTGACGAGGCGGAAGCTGCATGCGGGCGGCCATTTTTGTTTTTTTTTCCTTATTCATTCCTTTTTTTTTGTGCGCCGGAAGTGACAGAACAAATAGCAAAAGTGAAAAGCAGCAGCAACAACCAAAACGCAGGCTTCATTTGAGTGTGTGTATATGTTTGTGTGTGTGTGTGTAATGTATGCATGTGTATGTAAAAGGATTTTATTGTTATAGTTGCGTTTTTATGTTGTTGTTGTTCTCCCAACATCCTTTCGCTATATACATATGTATACGTATTCACGACTTTGTTTTTTATTTTTTGTTTGGTTTTTTTTTTTTGTTTGTTTCCTGCGCAGCGGAAATGGAAGTAAAAACGAAAATAAGTTTCTTGTGAAATGAAATAAAATTCAGCGCTGAATAAATAAATAAACACCGAAAAGATGAGCAAAGTTGCAGTTGCAGTTGCCATTTTTGTGCAAACAACAATGTCGCATAACTCTCTTCGTTTTCGTCCAACTGTAGTCATCGTCATCGTCGTCCTGCTGCTCATACACATATAATGCGGCTTAAATGATTCAACAGCAGATAAATATGTACACTCACTTCACTCCCAGGCCAGAAGCATGTGAAATAAGTTTGTTTGTCAGCCCCGTAAGGAGTTCATGCTTCAGGACTCGCCCCGGACACGGCTCAAAGGATCAAACTGCCTTTCAGCAGCAGTTGTGCGAAATCCCGCTTGATTTATAAACCAATCAATCAATTCAATTCGTTGCAGATATATCTACTAAACAAAGATCTATGCATACGCAATCAAGTAGAGCTTTGAGTTAAGCAGCAACAGCAAGAAAATAGCTGG
Source organism: Drosophila subquinaria (assembly GCA_037043405.1). Lineage (NCBI taxonomy): Eukaryota > Metazoa > Arthropoda > Insecta > Diptera > Drosophilidae > Drosophila > Drosophila subquinaria. Next base: position 277,613 of record JBAMBL010000452.1, on the reverse strand, counting down.
ACGGCCAGCTACCCTGTATACAATTAATTTGAAAAACATAGTTTAATAATTCACATTTTTTATTTGCAAAAATAAAGATGGCTTATTATTTGTTTTCTTATTATAAAAAAACAAAAATATGTGAATTTATTACTTGATTCACGTTTTTATATTTTAGAGAGTAAGGAGGAATTATGAGCACTATCGTCCTAATTTTTAATGTGTGGGGTTTGTCAATTTAAAAGGTTTTTCAAATTTTAGCAGCAACAACTTGACTAGAAGATACCCGATAACTTTGGATAGTATACGCTCTTTTATTGCTAAGACATTGTATTCTCTAGTTCAGTGGTGTCCAAAATGCCAAAAGCCTATCCCGTGGGTTAGGAACTCATAATTTTGCCGGCGTCGCAGCCATCATACGTATAGAGAGAGAGAATACGTGTGTTCTATAAATAGCACGTTCGGCGGCTGGTTCTCTCACGAAGCGTGCGCTCGGCATTTATACTCTCACGAAGCATCTGATCGGCTTATCCTTTTTGATGTCAGTCGCTGAGCTCCGTTCAATGAGGAGAGACCGTACAGCGCTTGACTTTTATCATGCACTCTAGATAGACAATCACAGTTTGGTGATGTTTACAGGGTATCATAATTGCCAGACATTTCTCACATGACTTCAATGGCGAAACGACGGCCTATTTAGATATCAAATAAATTTAAAGGCATTTATTATGTACTCCTCTGTCTATGTGTGTGTGTGTGTGTGTGCGGTTGACACAATTTATGCTAGAAAAATGATGGGTCCTTTGGCCACCAAAGCCATTCGTCAAGTGCTGAGCACAGAGAGAGCTTAACAGAGGATCTCCCAGGATCCGGCACCGCAAATTAAGCAGGCGAAAAGCGAAACGAGAAGTGGCCCCGGTTTTAAAGGCAACTGTGTGTGTCATGGCTATGAAAATAATGTGCTAAACCTGCGGGCTGCCAGACAACAACCACAACAGCAACAACAACAACAACAGCTACAGCAACAACCACATTAATATCAAATAAAACAGTCACCGAAAAAAATAAAAAATAATGTATATGTATATTTATGAAACGGGAATACCGTTAATGTCAGCATCGCATTATGCGAGGCTGTAGGGACACGCCCAAGGGGCGTGGCAGACACGCACGCAGAGGGGCATAAAGTGCCTGTGGCTGCCACCTCCGGCTTTCCTGCCTCTCTTCCTCCCTCTCTTCCTTTCTCCCTCCCTTCCTGCCTTCTCCTGCTCTTGCTCCTAGCAAAAATGCGAAAGAAATTCAAAGGACACGCGTCGAAGAAAGGAAGGAAGAAAGGAAGGAAAAACGCTGCTTGACATAATGTGAAGTTGACTTTTGACAAGTGCGCGATGACACGCCCACACACACACATACACACACAAACACACACATAGACAACTGTATTTGTGTATCTGTAGTTTTAAAGAGGGAGGGAAAGCAACTTGAGAGTTTTCATGCCTCTTTGCATCGAATTTGCATGAACCAAGCGCTAAAAAGTCGCTATGCTCTCAAAGTAAATAGTTGCACAAGTTTTAAGTAATACTTGAGATCTGTGAGGATGCTGAGGATGCCAAAGCATCCAAAGGATGCCAAAGGAAACCCTAAAAACTTGCCATGTTTTAAGCCACGCTTTTTGGGCCAGGTGCGACTGAGCACAAGTCCTGCTTAACCTGCTTTAACGGAACCTCCTCAAGTAAAGGCTGCTCAAAAGCTTATTAAAATGTTAAATGTACCAAAACCTCACCTCTAACACACACTCACAAACACACACACACATATATCTGAAAAGGAAAATGTTACATGAAACGCAACAAATTAGCATAAAAAGTTGTTCGTTGCTTAGCTGATTTTGCTTTGATTACCGGTTCACTGGACCGTTAGCGAGTGCTTAACGTTGGTCAGGATCAACAACAACAACAGGAACAGCAAAAGCAGAAACAGAACAGGAGCATAAACTGAATATACCAGGGCTCAGACAGAGCTCAACCCAAAAGGCAAGCATACTTATCTGGACTTTGAGTATCTGCTATTTGGCTGTTTGGCCCAGGGGCGTAGTCAAGGCAACATTAAAAAGGGGATGACAGCATAAATATGCTAATATTCAACATCGATATTTCAATTTAATCAATTAAGGTCCAACGCTTGCTTCAGCAAAATCAAGCAAATAATTCAATTCATTGTTTGATTTGACTTTATGAATTGCAAATAAGAATTAAATTAAACTCAAATATTATCTATCTAAAAAAAATCACTGGCCAAACATTTAATATCATGCACGTTATACAAATTACGCGAATTCTTTCTTAACTTTGTTTTATTATATCTTGAAATTCTGTTTATTAAGTCCCTTTCCCCCCTTTGTGCACGCCCCTGTTGGCACATAAAACGCAGCAGAGATTTCCGCGCGAGTGGAAAACTGGAAAACTTTGCTCGTTTTCACACACACACACAGCGCAATTGCAATAAAAGTAAAGTGCAACACTGCGTATTAAGCAGTAAAATGCGCGCACGTGCAAAGAAAAACACAAAATGGTAAAAAAATTTTATGAAAATTAAAAGAAAACGACTTCCCTCGACCCTCTCTCTCCCTTAGCGCAATACTAAATAACATCGTCAAAATGGCGACACCAGCACGTTCCTCAAAGCGGAAACAGTTCCGCACCCCTGCGCTACACATCCTCTTGCCCTTCCCCTTTTCATGCCACAGGCAAGGAGGAAGTGGACAAGGTCGTGCCAACTTAGCCGCTTATTTAATTTGGAGAGCACTTATTCAAGTTGCGCTAAGACTTAAATTCCCTTAAGTTGGGGGAGTTATGTCCCGTTGGACATTACATAATTACCACCAGATGTGGGGGAGGGGAAAAAGGGAGCTTATCACCAGAAGCGACGCCCCTGGGCACGTGTTGGGAACATCGTAGATACATATATGCGAAGTCCATCTGTGGTTCTCAAAATTTCATTCAGAACGTGCTCGCGTTCTCGCATTCCCCGTTCCCCGTTCCCCATTCTCCTGAGTCTCAGTCTCAGTTATCTCCTATCCAAATGCCTATTCAAATTGCTGAAAATGAAGTTTTTGGTTATGCGAAACGCGCACTCAATTTGCATGCCAGATGCAGCGCGAAACCAGACGAAGAGTTACGGAAACTGCCCCTAAGTACGTGCTTATATCTAGTTTATGGCGAATATGATGATGGCCAACAGCGTTTGCCAGTCTGCCTGCTTTCAACCTGCGCCCATAAGCAGCCCATCAATTACAACAGTTTGGTCTGCAAAATTTATGGCACAAATTACAAAACTTTGAACGTGTCAAGTTTGTGTCAAGATGCAAGAAAATCATCCAGCTAATCTTGCCACTCGTCGAACTTTATTGTAACTGTAATGATTTTAGATCTAAGTTTTAATATTAAGAGAAATTTAATTTGGTTAGACTTTAACTAAGTTATCTTTGTGTCATCCGCAGATTGGAATACATTTTGAATCCTATACAGAAAATTAAAGTACGAGATTCCCTCAAAATTCGTACTTAATTCTGCTCTAGACATATATGCAAGTTGTATTAAAGCAGAGTTGCCTAACTAACGATCTGCTTGGCATAAAGTGCGTCCCAAAATGAGTTGATGGCGCCTCAAATCCGAATTCTGGCAAAATGATTTGCTGGCCAATTAATAATGACGTCCTGCAGGCAGAAGCGTCCAGGCGAATGCAAGCCAAACACTCGCTCTGCATTTGAGACTGCCTCATGACAATCATGAAGAAAATGATGATGATAGTGATGATGAAAATTATGTTGATAATGATGATGATGTTGGTAATATGGTTTGGCAGGCGCATAGAGGCAATAGAACTTTGACTTTGCAATGGCAAATGCAAAAAATCGACTCGCAGAGCTGAAGCTATAGCTATGTATATATGTATGTACATATATAGTCATCTATCTGCATGTCATGGCTGTGCCCAAGAGGGGGGAGGGGGGCCTGACTGTCAGGGGGGAGGAGCCATAATGTTGTCTGCCATGCACAAAATATCGGTTGCGAAAATTGCTTAAAAATGAACCAACTGCTGGCAGTTGATGGATGGGCTCGCAAAGTGGGGCCAGTTGCCAGTTTTGTCGTGGTCTCCTCCATTCCCTCTCCTCCCTTCTCTCTTCTGCACTCCCTATTGTCCTTAGCCCATCAGGCGAGACTAAGCACCAGCTGCAAGGGAAATGGGGGCGGAGGTTGGTATCAAATTTTGTGTGTTTTTGAAGTGCATGCGATGAGAAAGATGAGACTTTAAAAATTTCATATCTGCTTTTAGTAGTTGCTGATTTTGTTGTTGCTTTTGCTGTTGCTCCAGCTTATTTCCATAGCTATTTCTCATGCATTTTTGCATGAGACTCGCATGAGCGTTGTTGTTGTTGTTTGTTGTAGTACAAGGAATGTGACAGGACGAGGAATGCAGTTGCAGAAGGTAGTCAAGGAGTCTAGCCAAAAGCAATCTTTAAGAGAAAATAATATGCAACAAACAGAGAGATTTCTTCTATTTCTTTTGCTTATTTAATATAATCATTTTTCATATATTTTATTAGAATTTATTAATATTTGATTACATTTTAAGTTTTAAATTTACTGTTAAGTGATATGATACGATAGTGTCCATATCACTTAACAGCAATTTTAAAAATGAATAAATTTAAATTTTTAACGATAGTTTTTATTATATGCGATAGTCACGTCTTCGTCTCTGTCGTGTTTACAGTTTGTTTTGGGGTTTTTTTTCGTGCTACTTTTATTTTCATTTTCTTTTTTTTGAGTGTGTTGTGCATTTTTACGAGTCCTTTTTAATAAATCATGCGCCACGTAAGCTGACTTTCATACACAACCAAGCAGGCGTTGTGTTTGTGTTTGTGTGTGTGGGATGGTGTGTGTGTGTGTGGTGTTGGTGTTGGTTTGCATACCCTTCGCTCGCTTGAGTGAGTGATTTGCATATGTTGCTGTTGATGCTGTTGCAGCTGCAAAAAATGGGCGAGCACACAAATCACTTTGGCCCATGGTTGGCAATGGTGGCCATGTTGCCACGCCCACATTAGCAGCAGCAGCAACAGCCCCCAACACAGTTTGTCCAGCAGCTCGCCCAGTGAAGCGGTCGTTAGTCTCGGTTATCATGCGCTCATATCCCACCAAATATTGTTCACAGCCACGTCCTGTTTCTGTTTCTCTTGCTGTTGTCCTCATTCCCATCCCTCATCATCGTTTGCATTGGGTGCAAATTAATACACTTGCGAGCTGTTTGGGATTGCAGCGTGATCTTGTTATTGTTAGTCCTTTCCTCAGACCCCTTTCCCCTCACATCATCGTTGTGGTTTCACGGCACGAACAACAGCAACAACAACAGCTGCTGGCTGCCAACGAAAGTTTCTAGAGTTTTCCTCTTCCATGGCTTAATATGCAAAATTATGAGCGAGGTTTCTGGCTCCAGTTGCCGCTTAACGTTGCCGTTGCCATAAAAGCTGGCCAACATCATCCAATCCACACACAAGTCGAACTAGCCTTTAAATTTCACCCTGTGGTCAGTTTGCGTAAATTGAGCACGGCAACTAACGCAGTCAAAGCTGTTAGAGTTCAACATTTTGGATAAAAATCAATTTCAATTATACAAAATAAAATCACGTTATTATCTCAGCCTATCAATTTTAATTAAATTTCATAAATCAATACATTTTTTTTAATGATATACCACCACTGTTTTAAAGTGTCGATAACGTGCCTCGTGTCACGCGACCATCTCTAGCAGTAAGCGAGTTAAGCGCATTAAATTGGCGGCCATTTTATAATTTGCGAATAACATAATTTTGCCATTATTCATGGCGCTCGCTCGAGAGCGGGCAACAACTTGTGCTTTTTATGCGAATGTGGAGCATACTTTCAGGCGCGAGTGTAAAATATCGCCACTGATTTTCAGCGATGCCTGCACGTTTAATTAAACACAGCCACAAAATACATACTCTTGTACAAAATACATATATATAGGTATATATAGCTTTAAGGCTGTATCACTTTATGCATTGCCATGGCAGCTGATGAGCATGAGAATGTTCAGAAAATGGTAGAGAATAGAGAACGGGCAACTTTGGCTTTGTTTTCGGTTTTCGGTTTGGGTTTGTGTGTTGGTCGTTTCCTCGTTTGCTTCCCACTTGGCTACAACATTTCAATTAAAAGTTAAACTGCATGTAATTTTCAGAAAATGTGTAAGTAATAACGTTGCTCCTTCTGCTCTCGCTCCACTTGAGTCAAATTAATTTACAAAATTCAACGAAAAAAAAAAAAAAAAATACCCAGCAAGAATCCCCAAAAAGATCAAAAAAAGGGCAGTCGAAAAGGATTTCGTTCTAGACCCAAAACTGGCTTCCCATTAATTAAAAAAATAAAATACGAAAAATACCAGAAAATACGAAAAATAAGAAAAGAAAATTCTAAGGCCAGAGCAATTGAAAAGCGCAATCTGCGTGTTGGGATTAAAGAGGTCGGGTTCTATTGTTGGTTGCGTACTGTTCTGAAAGGAAATTCAATTTATAAGCACACACACACACATACACAAACTAAAAGCTGGCTGCCCTTGGCCAGTTTAAGCCTTATTTTTTTGAGGGTTTATTCGTGCGTATGATTGACTTAATCATAAACTTACAAGCGCCGAGGCGAAAGTGCGGATAAAGTTAGACCCATTGTGGATACTTTTTTTTGCACATTTCACTTATGCAAATGTTGAGCCAACAGCAATTTCAATTATCTTCCACACCCACCACGAGACTCAGGCAAATTGGCTTTAATATAGCAATGAAAGCAACGCCATAAAAGGTGATAATTGCTTTTAAATTTCAACAAAAACGAGAACCAGCAGAAGCGACAAAATAATGAAAGGTAAACCAAACAATAAATGTAACATAAATATTTTGAAATGCAAATGGAAAAACTATAGTACGCATACAAAAAAAAGAAAGAAAAATGAAAACCAAACAACAATCAACAACAAACCAAACACAATGAAATCGTAAGCAACTCACTGACATCGACTTTTTGTCGCAAAGCAATCGACAAACATTTTATGCAAATAACTCGGAAAACTGGCAACTGGCAACTGAAAACTGTTGTTGGATTCCGTAGCTCTTGGTTCATTCCATTTGGTTGCACACGTGGCTGATTGTGCGTGCGACTTGTCAGACACAGACACAAAGACAAAGGTCAAGCTAGGGGCAAGTTCTATCTGTCTATCTATCTATCTATCTCCTACTGTCTTTATCTCCCTTTGTTTCGCTTTCTTTCTCTGTCAATCGATTGGTAAACCCATGAATTTTTAAACAGCCATGAGTATGAGTGTATTTGTGAGTGTGAGTGGGTGTGGATGTGGGTGTAGGTGTGTGTGTATGTCTGACTGTGTGGGCAGTCGAGATCAGAGAGGGCAGCTGTAAGTGAGTAAATGGAATTGGCGCGAGCTGCGTCGTAGGCAGGCAAATGAAATGTGAAACAGAAAGAAGCAAGAAAAACATCAATACGCAGAGAGGGAGAGAGAGAGGGAGGGAGAGAGGAAAGAGAGGGAGGGAGAGAGAGAAAGAGTGAGAGTGAGAAACATATGCGAGTGGAAGTAAGTAAGGTAGATAACATGTTAACCTAAAATCGAACAATGGTTCCAAGCTGTCTGATAACAAACTCACTTCCACTTAGACTTCACATTAAACGCAAAACCAAACAAGAAAGAAAGAGAAAAAGAAATCACAACTTAAACGGATTTTAAAACGTAGGCAAAAAACATATACATATGTAAATTAGAACAGCAAAATAAAAAAATTCAGCTGCAAATTTTTATAACATATAAATAAAATGTTAATAATGAATAGAAAATAATAAACATTAATATAAATATTAATTTATGAATTATACAAGTTAAGTTTTATTCAAACAGAAGCGGTGTACAGTAAATACTGTTGAAATCGAACAAACTGTTTAAAAGCTAAGAAATATTATTATTAATAGGAACACAACTAAAAAAATTAAATAAAATCTGGTAATTTTTTAATTTAATTAAGTTACTGAAAAAAGATTATGTTCGTTCATTAGTCAAATTCAATTTAATCAGTATGAATGATTTGTGATGACCACTGTAACTATTCAAAATGTGTATAATAGAGCTTTTTAATGCCTAGCGATTGTTGCTTTGTCTCGTTTATCAATTCACACTTTACTCGCCGCACAAAAACAAAAAGAACATCAGCTCTCAACCTTCAGCAAAAGCACCAAAGCTTCGATCTGTTTCGAGAGCCTCGACTCAGAGCAACGATCAAGTTTCAGTTTCAGTTTCAAGTCGTCGGCCAAGCGGTAAACACAGCTTGATTCAAGATACGATTCAGTGAGAGTCGAAAAATTATTTAAAGATGACAAAATTGCTGGCATTGCTGGCCCTGTGCCTGGCCAGCGTCTGTGCTGGGAAGGTGGGACAACAGCAGCTGGGACCACAGCGACACATGGTCTGCTTCTATGACTCGGCCAGTTTTGTCAAGGAAGGTGAGTGAATAACCCAAAAGTGCTTACGTAATTCCCCACACACAAGCACAAAGCAACAACTGATAATTAAGATTAGCCTCGAGTTCATAAATAAAATGAAATTGAAAACGAAATCTGGACAAAAAAAACAAACAACTTACACACAAAGTGAGACTTATCAGTCTCAAGTTTCAGAAATTAGATTTATTTGCTTGTTTGTTGTTTCTAGAGTGTGCGATGCCGATAACAAAGCGAGCTAATAATTATTTAATTCCCCGAATACACTGGCAAAATAATTGCTGTTGATTAAGAACATATTAGAAAAAGTAATTTTTTTTTGTACCGATTTCGATTACAGTCGAGTCTGGATAATAATTGAAATTAATTATAACAAGAATTCTTGTTCCTTTTTTGTTTTCTTTTATAATTCCTTTCAACCTTTTTTCGAAATTTTGAAGATATTAGATTGCTTATTAAATTGTATGCTTACTTAATCTAGCTCAGATTATAATATTATATTGATAAAAAATAAGGGTTCAACATTAAAATGTTTGTTTTAGAGCAGTGGTGCCCAAAATGCCAAAAGCCTATCCCATGGATTAGGAACTCATAATTCTGCCGGTGTCGCAGCCGACACACGTACAGAGAGAGGGAGAGAAAACGTGTATTCTATAAATAGCACGCTCGGCGGGATGTGCTCTCACGATGCGTGTGTTCGGCTTTTTATTCTCTCACGAAGCATCAATACGACTAATCCGTTTCGATGTCAGTCGCTGATCTGCGTTTAATGAGAGGAGATCGTACAGCGCTTGATTTTTATTATACACTGAAACTGATGCTTTGCTCTATTTACGTCGGTTACTGTAACGCTGCGACAGTTCGTATATGCTTTCATTTCATTTTTTCAATGTACAGCAGTAAATCGTTTCGGTGATATCGTGTTTCACTGCCACGCACAAAAGCGCAATAATTGATTTTGTGAGTTTGAACACCACTGTTTTAGAACTAAGTGTTTGTTAAAAAATTCATCGAGAAACGAAGAAGAGAGAAAACATATTTGCCTCAATTTACATTTGAATTTTGGGAAAATTGTTAGCAGTGTTTAACAAGTTATTTTTATTTTTGACTCTCTCGGTTTCTTTCTTCGCTCAGGTCTCGGCAAACTGGTGATTGATGAGTTGGAGCCTGCTCTACAATTCTGCGACTATCTGATCTATGGCTATGCGGGTCTCGAACGCAATTCGCACAAGGCTGTAAGTCTCAACGAACAGCTGGACTTGGATCTGGGCAAGGGTCTGTACCGCACGGTGACCCGTTTGAAGCGCAAGTATCCGAATCTCCGAGTGCTGTTGAGCGTGGGCGGTGACAAGGATATTGAGAAGAGCGAGGATGCCAAGGATTTGCCCAACAAATATCTGGAGCTCTTGGAGAACCCCACGGGTCGCACTCGTTTCGTGAACACCGTCTATTCGCTGGTTAAGACTTATGGCTTTGATGGCTTAGACGTGGCCTGGCAGTTCCCCAAAAACAAGCCCAAGAAGTTGCACAGCGGATTGGGCAGCCTCTGGAAGGGCTTCAAGAAGGTCTTCAGCGGTGATTCCATTGTCGATGAGAGCTCCGAGCAGCACAAGGAACAGTTCACCGCTCTGCTCCGTGATGTGAAGAACGCCTTCCGTCCGGACAATCTGATTCTATCAACGACTGTTCTGCCCAATGTGAACTCATCCCGTATGTTGATGCACAGATATATTCAAATAGTAACTAATTAGATGCCCTTTCTCTATAGTTTTCTTTGATGTGCCTGCTGTAATCAATTATTTGGACTTTGTCAACATCGCTGCCTTTGACTTTTACACTCCGCAACGCAATCCGGAGCTGGCCGATTATGCTGCTCCCATCTACGAGCTGAGTGAGCGCAATCCGCAGTTCAATGTCGATGCCCAGGTCAAGTATTGGCTGCGCAACAGTTGCCCGGCCAGCAAGATAAATGTGGGCGTGGCCAGCTACGGTCGTCCCTGGAAGATGACAGATGATTCCGGTGAAACGGGAGTGCCACCTGTGGCCAAGGTCGTAGATGAGGCGCCTGTTGGCGGCAACACGCAGTTGCACGGCATCTACAGCTGGCCCGAAACCTGCGCCCTGCTCCCCAATCAGAACAATGCCTATGCCAAGGGCGCCGATGCACCCCTGACAAAGGTCACAGATCCCGCCAAGAGATTCGGCTCCTATGCTTATCGTGCCGCCGACAAGAAGGGCGACAACGGCATCTGGATCAGCTTCGAGGATCCGGACACCGCCGCCGACAAGGCCGGCTATGTCCGCAACAACAATCTGGGCGGTGTGGCCTTGTTCGACTTGTCCTACGATGATTTCCGTGGTCTTTGCACCAACGACAAATATCCCATTCTGAGGGCCATCAAATATCGTCTGACTAACTAGAATTTCTGGAATGGATCGAATCTTAAAATGTCCCACGTTTCAAAAGTGTTGTAATTCAATTTGCGATAAAATAAATGTTTAATGTGCTTGACCGGGAAAATCCCTACAAAATGTTCACAGTTCTCATAACTTCCCAATTCTTTTTTAAAGTACAAATCAGTGGTGTCCAAAATTTTAAGTTATAATTCTGCCGGACGCACCTTCGGCTTTTTGTTCGCTTCGTGTTTCTATGTTACGCACACAAGTGCAATATTTGATTGTGTGAGTTTGTACAGCACCTATTTAAATAGACCTTCTTTTAAATATGTATCTTCAGCATAAATTAAAAATACTGCTTAAATTCTTTACTTTCCTTCAGTCTGCACTGCAACAACTCCTATCTGCTTATAATTTAGTTAAATATGCTATTTATTTGAATATATAAGGAATATATATAAGATTTCCACCTTGTGCTTCTGCTGTGATGAATGCTCTCAAATCCAATTGACTTTGACATAAAAGCGTAATCGGCTTTAACATTAAAAAAGCGGGTGAGTCAACTCAATAGCTTTCCCTCCCCTTATTCCCTCTCGCCCCATGCAACGGATGCTCTTTGAATTGACTGCTCAACATTTGTCAATGTGGCGCAAAACAGAAAATTTCGCATACGCAGCGTATTACAGAACTCAGAAACCACTCGACGCAACGAGGCAAAAATACTCTAGCTTCATGTCATGCACGATTTCACAACAACAACAAAAACAAATGGTAAAAAAGAAAATAGGAAAGAAGTCTCTCACAAAAAAACGCACGCATAGGCAATCAGAATGGAATAAACGTAAAGCGCAAGAAATGAAATGAAACGTGCAATGTTTGTGTGAGTGTATATATGTATGTACGTGGGTTTGTGCGTGTGATTTCTGTGCGTGTGTGTGTGTGTAGGTGTGTAGGATATTAGAAAGCATTTACCTATCCTCACAGGCCCATTACACATGCACATAACATAAGAATAAGAGACGATGACAGCCAAACAATTTTTATAGGTAAACTTTACCTTTAGGATTTCAACAACACTTTGAGTGAATATGTGTACACAGGAAAAAATTAGGGATTCCGGGATAAAATTAATCCAACGTGGTGTTAGAAGCTCAGCAATCTGGGAATTTCTTTAAACGAGTTCGAAATAGTTAAATTCAGTTAATTTTTCAATTCCTTCTCCACAAGTATTTTGACTATCGGGGTATTTATTTGACAATTTCAATAATTAATTCAATAATTAAATAATCAATTAATATAACAATAATATCATGAATACACATTTAAGAAACACATGCTAAAATAAAGAGTTTTAAATTTGAATTGTTGAATGTTTTTTTTTAGTGTATGTTTATGTGTGTGTGGTATACTCAAATCGTCATGCGTGTGTGTGTGTGTGCTTGTGTGTGTAAGTGGCACTTCGTTCTCTTTGTTTCTGTTATGTGCCTACCATAAAGTCGATGGTCTATGGTCTATGGTCTAGGGTCTTTTGTCTATTTAGGCTCAATGCTCGTATGTATATTTAAATGCCAGGCCAACGCTGCGTATGGAGTACGCACATTGCGTATACGCCACATACGCCACATACACCTAGATTTTGCAAATAATTGGATTAGTATTTTGTATGCCAGCAAGCAGCTAAAACTAAAGCAAACAAACAAAGCAACCACCTTTCCCCCCTCCTGACTCTCTTCTCACCTCTCATTCTCTCTACCTGCTTCCATTCCTGCTCGTTATTTCTGGTATTTTTATGAAATTGTTGTTGTTATTGTAGATATATGGGTAGTTTTGTTTTGTGCGCTTCGGGTTATTTGAGATTTTAGTGTATATCTGTAAGTGTGTGCGAGTGTGTCTGTGTGTGTGTATAAGAGTTTTTTCCCCTCGTTGCGGTTTTGTGCTGGCTTTGAGCAAACAAACAAACGCCAGCGGATTAGTTGCCAGCTCCACAGAATTTTCATTATTTTTAGTTAGTTGCCGGAAGCGTTAGCCGAATTAGTTTTTATATATGTGTGTCCCAACAAATTTTACAGAGCCATTTCTGCTTTACTGAGCTGAAGGTGAATTCGTTGCCTGGATATATTTTTAGAGTGCTTTTGCCTTGCATTATTTAAAAAAATCCAACTACGGCCCATTTTTTGCGCCCAGTTGTATGCTTTAAAATAAGCAAACTGAAAGTAATCAAGTTGAGCAAGAAGATGGAATAAAAGTAAAGAGATTACAAGCAAATAAATATGTAAAAATAAAGTACTTGGCTCGACTTACAAGCAGGATTATAAAGATAAATGTGTTCATAGATTCTTTAAAACTGTTTGTTAACTATCAACTATAGTCATTTTTAAAATGCTTTTCAGGTCACTGTTGAAATGAAATTTTTAGCAGCTATTTCTAGAGCAAAAGAAACTACAAAAAAGAAAAAAAACAACAATCTCTTGAAAAGATATAAAATAGCAGTTAACATCAACCATAAAAAAAAAATACTGTTGCAAAAGCATGTAAAATGGTTGGCAGCTGGCACAAATGTGCCGTCAGGTAAGTTGAAATGCGACAGGTGAAAGAATGGCAATAAAATTGTTATAGAAAAACGGGCAAAAGTTCCTTTAGCTGTTGCCATAAAAAGCGCAACTTGAAACAACACAAGACAAAAAAAAGAGAGAGAGAGTAAAGAAAAGCGGATCCTCTCAATGCTCAAATATTATTTACGATGCGTCATTAAAGTCTTCGTCTCAACGGCTTTCACAATTTGCCCAACGAGTGATTTATTGTTAGTCGTTCTCCTCCTCCCTCTATTAACTAGCGCTCTAAACAGGCAAATTCATTGGCAATGCCAAAAGTTCAGCAACATTGGCAAATTCACTAATATGGTGGGTTGAAGTGGGGAAAGTAGGGAGTTTGGAGGGCAGTGGGGAGTTTGAGGATGAGCAGCCAAGCGAGTGGCAGCTGCCAAGTTAATGCCAAATCCATTAGCCGATGGCGCTGGCATTTCCACTCACGTGTAATCGAGGCTCCCTCTTCTTTCACTCTGAAGTCCCTTAACCAGTCCTTACACTGAACAAAATCCGATATTCCGGAATTAAATCAAATGGTTTTAATAGCTCTTTCTGTAGTTATACCCGTTACTTAAAAAAAAGTTAAAAGGGTGTATTGTATTCGTTGAAATGTATGTAACAGAAAGAAGGAAACACCTCCGGCCCTATAAAGTATTTATGTATATTCTTGATCAGCATCAACAGCAGAGTCGATATAGACATGTCCGTCCGGGACGGATATTCTATGGTCGGAAGCTCGACTATATACTTTCCCACTTGTTTTGGACTATTTTAATGCCATTTTACCCAAACAGAATTTTAATAATTTAATAATAATAAATATTAATAAATTAAAACTTTATTTTCTGTGTACATAACTCTACAGACACACATACACAAATATACACGCGCTTTCCAAATATATCGATTCTAAAGCAACAACAGCAAACCCAAAACACAAACAGACGAAACTTTTCCAAAGAGCGAGAGTAAGAGAGTTAAAGGGAGAGAGAAAAACTGTCTGGAGAGTGGGAAATGTGTGCAAGAGGAATATGTATTTTTGATTCCCCATGCTTATTATTGTTATTGTTTCAATTGTTGTTGTTGTAGTTGTTGCCATCAGAGCTCGTAACAAGTTGAGCAACTTTTTGGACACACGGCAAAAGTTGTTGAGCGCGCTTTAAGACTGTCAACAGCAACAGCTGGAAGTTGGAAGGTAGAAAGAAAGGTAGCAAAGGAGCTAAAAGGATCTCTCTGTGCTGCTTTTGCGGCAGCGAATTGCGAGAGTGCTTAGAGTACATATTTTATGTACGATATTCCAAAATGACTTTTCAATTTTCGCCGTTGCCAGAGAAACTTTCGACTGTCATTTATTGCGATTTGTCGCACATGCGAAAATTCCATTTATGTGTGCGAATTTCCTCAACGTTCTTCCCTTTTTTTTCGTTTCATTTTCCGCCAAAGCCATTATCATTGTCGACAGACAACATTTATGGCTCATTCGCATTCCCATTCCCGCAACCGGCAAATTGCCAATGTGGTAGTCAGGAAATGCTTTACTTGATTTAGCTGCTAAGTGCAGCTTCAGGCGCAAGTGGCAACAACAGCAGCAGCAACAGCAAGAGCAACAAAATCCTGGCATGGATTTTCGACACAAATGTTCGCATAAATTCTCTTGGTGCTTGTAAAAACAATTATGCCAGATATTTACGCCGCAAGAAGCGGCAACAACTGCTGCTGTTGTCACTGTTCTTGCAACTGCAACTGCAATGGCAACAACTGCAACAACAACAACTTTAACAACAGGCGAGAATTTGCTGTAAACATTTTTGGCTTTTAATTGCAGTTACGCTCTCCCCTCTCCCTTTCCTTTTCCTCCCCCCTTGACACCGTTTGTAATTTCAGCATATTATTTCTGTGAAGTTAACGCGGCGTATACGCAATATCACTTACAGACACTGTGACTGCGACAGCGGTTACAATTTATGCTCACTTTCCGCACTCAAAAGTCAAATGTTGCAATTAAGAAGTCAACGCGAATTGTTTAATTAAAACGATAAGATCAAAAATGGAAGACAGCAATATATGGGCAAAAAAATGGCTAAAAACAAATTGAAATGAATTGAATTTAAAGCGTGCCCACAAAATCTACATAAGGTGCGTTTCATAATCATAAGACACCCCATTTTTTGTTAATATTTCATTTAACATACATACATTTTTATCGAAGTTGTTTTTTTATATAATATTCTTAGCAATAAAACCAACAAGTTTTAGTAGAATTTAGAATGGCTAGTTTATGCAAATAATATTAATTAAGGAAAAAGCAATATTTGGGCGTTTCATAAATATAAGACACTTTTCAATAATGATTTAACAAATTGATTCATTGGCAATTCTTTGGGATTATGTGCAGAAATTAAACTTTTTTATAGTCAATGAGATCACTCCAACCTTTAGCAATACAAAAAAATTTGTTTTTCATCGATTCTTTTCACTTTCTAAAAAGATTGGGATCCAGCTTACCCCATTCGGTCATAGTTGCCGTCTTAGGTTCGTCAATAGCGTTAAATTTTCGTTTTTTCATCGTTATCCCGTCTTACTTATGTACTCCAAACATTTTTAATGGGATTCACATCCGGGGAACATGCCAGGCAGTTTACTGTTTGGATTGAGCAATCAGTTAATAAGCGTTTTTTCCTCTGCTAACATGAATGCGAGCGTTGTTTTGATGAAAAACAAGAGGATCTCCACTGTTTGCTTCAATATAAGGAAGGAGACTGCTTTCTAATACACGAATGTACTTCTTGCTCTTCATTCGAGATGATATAAACCGTAAATCCAACATGGCTTTCGATGTAAAAGCACCGTTCATCATAACGGAACCGCCACCCATATTTCGTTTTGAAAAGTAAATTGGATCCTTTTGAAAATCGCTCCAATAGAATAGCGAGTCATCAGGACCATCAAGATTCTTCATCTTTTCATCAGAAAAAATAATTTAGAAAGGAAAAATTGTAAATCAGAGGAATTTAAGGACCAGATTTATGTCTTGATGTGTTCCTGTGGGTAGAAAGATGATCTTCCTCAAATTAACGCCGCGCCTGCTTGTGACGTGGAATAAGATGTAGTTCTTTCAACATTTTCGAGAACTTAGTATCCTTTCTCAGCTGTAGGGTGCAAAAAATCGTGGTTTTTTATGCTTTCTTGCCCACAGGCGCGGCCAAATTGGTGCAAGAAACGGGTGAGTTTGACCTTTACCAATAATCTTTCAGAGACTTAACGTATAAAGCACAATTGTTTTTTACCAGTTATCTTTAAATTAACGAAATTACTTGAATTCTATAAAATAAAATCGGACTACGCATCGAATTCTCTTAATTTTTCGCGAAATTAGAGATAATGATATGTAAAGGTCATTCGAGGTCAAAATTTATCCCTAATCTTCACTCTACAATATTATACCTCGCGGCATATTTGTTAAAATGGATTAGATTATCAATAAAACATCAAACAAAATCGCACTCATTACATTTTAGTTCACTAAACTCAATTTTTCAACAACTGTCTTATCATTATGAAACGGCAAAAATTTAAAGAAAACAGAGCATGTCATGCAAAAGATAACGGTTCTTCTGAATGCATGAGAACTGGCGCCAATCACGGTTCTTTACAGATAGCCAATTAATATTAGATCATATATGTATAAGAAACCATTTATTTAAATGCTTTCTTTAATTTTGGTTGAAGTTTACATTTGCTATTTCAAAGTGTCTTATGAATATGAAACGCACTTTATATTGGGGAATATTTGAGCAGAGTTGAGAGCCATTTCATCGCCCAGCATTTGGGAATGTGTGTTCTGCTTGAAACTAACAACTAAAATTGAATTTCAAGTGTTTGCCCATCCATTCACTGTGCACACAGAGCATCAAATGGAATACACGATAAGAGTACAAATGTGTGTTCTTTTAAAACGTGTACGATGTTTCTGAATAAAAACTGAATCTGACTGACAACAAATGGAGACTGATAATAAAACTGGTAAATAAACAGGTAATAAAGATTTTAGCTACGAGTAATACATAAAATACTAATAAATGTTAACAAGCTTTGCTTTGGCTCTTTTTGAAATGCTCATTTTTGTCTCTGTACTTAGTTACAGTGCAGAAATATTTTTCTCTGGCAAATTAGTATTCTTTCAGATATAAAAAAACGTGATTTCTTCTTATTTTTAAATTATATATACTGGTAGTCTGATATCTCAGCTCTCCTAATACATTTCATCATATTCAGTTTTCAATCTAATATCTAATTTTAAACAAATTCAAACATTATTCTACCATCTTGCCAAATTTAATGAACCACTGTAATTGCCACATGGAAACTCGGATATGAAACTTTTTTATGGGACTATCGCATATTCATAACCAAATACCAGTGTGCATGTGTGTGTGGATTATGGCTGTGTTGTATATGTATGTGTGTGCATAGATGGCCACGTTGAGTATACGGCAAATAGTCGTATTTCGTGGCCACGTTCAAGGGTTTTAAGCGGATTCATCTATGCCGTTGTATGCGCGTATTTTGCCAACGGATTTTTCTGGTATTTTCCGTATGGAAGTTTGGGTTAGTTCGTTTAACCTAACCATGGCTAAACCAATATACAATACAATCACACACACACACACACACACATATATATATAAACACTAGCACGTATATTACGATAATGGCCTGCACTTAAACAAACACGCACGAAACCGCAGAAATCCCTGAACACAGAATTCGTCCTATTTCAAGTGTTTGAAAATTTCAATGTGGTCGTGGGCTTTTGGCCAAGTTTTTGGGGCTAACAACACGTATGTATGTTAACAGCTGGTTGGGGGGCGTACTTAATAAGTTTTGGACTTACGTTATGGCGCTTCTTCTCACGTTCCGGCACCGCGTGCCAGCTAAACTGCAGATTCCAATCAAAGCCGCCCACGTTGACGCCACTGGAGTCGCGATAGTGGAACTCCAGTGTCGTATCGTCGATAACATCGATAACCGGACACACGACGGTCGTTGAATTACGTGCAATGCGATCCAAAAGTGGCTCCAACCAACCTATGAACAGAGAAAGAAATGACTATGTAAGCTTGTTTTGATTATGTTTAAGTTGTTTGAATTGGGTACGAAAATTTTAAAAAATGTATCTGAAAATTCAAATTTAAATATAACTCAAGGGTATTCTTTATTAACATACAACTAAATTTTCATTAAAGCTCGATAAACTCGATAGTATATCGACAGCGCGATTTATCTTTTTTTTCGATTTTTACATTTCAATTTTAAGTCGATTCACTGTTTGGATTAAAATTAGTAATCTAGGATAATTTACCCAATACATGCATGGATTTAATACCTTGGTTTTCCAAGTGTATGATGTATTGCAGTTTCAGTTTTTTGTTTGATTTAATTGCTTTTTCTCTTTGCTAGTGTCATCCATCATCGGTATTGACGATGATGACAACAACGACACAGTAAAGTAAAAACTAAAATTGTTTTCTTTCAGCAACAACTTTCACACACACACACTGACACACACACAACATCTTAATCCACG
The DNA here is from genome assembly GCA_037043405.1 of Drosophila subquinaria. Classification (NCBI taxonomy): domain Eukaryota; kingdom Metazoa; phylum Arthropoda; class Insecta; order Diptera; family Drosophilidae; genus Drosophila; species Drosophila subquinaria. The sequence continues at coordinate 258,495 of JBAMBL010000452.1, read as the reverse complement.
TTCTTTGACTCAAAAGTTTTTCCGGATGATATTTTTTTCTTTCTGTTGTCTGCAAGTTTTTGTTCGGTTAGTTTTTCTCTTGTTGGTTGCATCGATATCGTGAGCAATAAACAAAATTGATTGTGTTTTTCTTGCATCATTTTCCTCGAATGGCCGTCACACAAAATGAAAAGCTGGAAAAGCTAGACGAAAGATACAAGTACAAAGCAATCAGCGCTATCAACGCTCGAGTGGCAAGCAACAAAACTGAAGATTAAGTGATTTACTAGTTGGCTTTGTTTTATTGCCAAAATTGTTGTCGTTGTTGTTGCTTTCTCTCTTGTTGTTGTTGTTCTTCATGTTATCGTTGACCAGCGGATTTCATCTTTGGGCCATCAAATGTAACAGGAAAATTGATGGGCACGTTTAAAGCACACTGGGGATTTGTGAAAAACGCCTAAAGCGACCCTCTAAAATAGGTTACATTCTATGAATTGTTTGTTGGCTTTTCTGTTTATCTTGTTTTTGCTATTCTATTATTTTCTATTTGTATTTTTCCCACTTTTATCAGCTTCAATTAGCATACGCAAAATGTGTTCGCTATTTAAATGCGAATATTAAATTGGCAGTGCAATTAAATATTTAACAGTAATAGTAACAATTGCAGTCAACAATTTGGCAGTCAATAAATAAATATAATCAATTTACTGCTACAATAATTGCAAATGAATATATTGCATTTTAAAGAAGCTTAAAATATTAATCAATTGCAAAAATTGGTTGCATTCTTCGGGGCAGATTAAATATTAATGCAAAATTCATTGCATACTTTGGGGCAGCATCAATAATTACCTTCGGCACACTCGCAATGGGAATCGAGGTAGGTTATAACCGGCGACTTGGCATATTTGGCGCCCAGGAGACGTGCTCGGATCAATCCCTCTCGCTGTGGTCCTCTCACGATCTCCACCTTGGGATAGGCAAGGAAATAATCCTCCAGCTGCTTCTTTAGATGCGCTGCAAAAAGAAATCTGTGTTAATTTACAATTTAAACAACATTTATTTCGATGTCAACTTACGCATATCACTGTAATCATCCACGAGTATGATCTTGCCAATCAGTTCTGGCGGAGATCTGTCCAGCACCGAGTGCACTGTGCGCAACAGCACCGACCACGCCTCATTGTGGAAGCAAATGATGACATCGGTTTTGGGCAAATTGCTCAGATACCGCGCCGAGTCCTTGCACCAGGCATCCCGTGGATCGGGCAGCGAACGATGCACGGATATCAGATCCGATACATATTGATTGAATGCATTCTTGGTCCAGCCATCATCCACGGCCTTCTTCATCTCCGGCGCCATCGTCTTAGGCAATACCACCGGTCTGCCCAGCTCACCAGGACTATCCTCCAACAGATTCGCCGCTGGCGCATCCAACACATTTTTATCTAAAAAGGATGACAGCAATGAGGACGGAGCATGATAAGTGACGGGTTAAAGTTGTTGCTTGATTTGCCTGAAAATTGCCAGGACATGTGAAGAATGAAGTGGAAAAGGAAGTGAAAGTGGTGGCGATGTGGTTATAGGAGCTCTCTCATTCGAAAGGATTCGGTTGCTGCTTGCTTTGTTGTGCATGAAATTTACGACTGGCACAACATGTGACACGCTGCGAAGATAAATCGCATTGCATTTGACATGAAAAACTGTCATCATCAGCGTCATGCATGAAAAATGCTTTGCCTTGCAAATTCACTTGGCAGCGCACATTGGTACGAAAGTGATACATACTTTAGTCTGCTTAAATTTATCATTCTTTAAAATGAATTACTTGAAATGAATTTGACTGAGTTAATGTTTATGCTAATTTAATAAAATAATAAAAAACAACATTTAAAATATATACAAATAAGCGAAAGGAAAACGAATTTATAAAAAGTAAGTTTATGTTTTTTTTTATCTTTTTTCAGTTAAGTCTTAAAATTAATTATAAGAATCGAAATGTATTTTTTATATATTTTTATTATTATTTTAATTTTTAAACTGATAAAATAAAATTATTAAAATATATATAAGAAAAAAAACAAATTGAAGAAAATTAAGTTAATGAAATGTTTTTCATTTCAGTTGCCAATTTAACTAGCTCATGTGTCAGGGTGCAACGGTGCGTATGCGTGTTGTCAGTGGCATCTTCCACACGTTCAATGGGTTAAAGCTCTTCTTCAGAGTGTGCGTGTGTGTGTGAGTGTATGTTTGTGTGTGCTTTCTGTGCATTATATTATCTTGTTATTTGCATTTGCATGGAAATATGATTCTGTTCCGGCTGCCAGTTTCTGCTTTTTATGAGATTTGTCAGCCAGAAGTGACACTTATTGGCGCTGCTCGTATATGCTGCTTTTTACTTGACTTCCATTAGTTTCTTTCTATTTTATTTTTGTCACATTATTTCATTTTCTTACGCTTTGTTTGTGAAACTTGTACTTTTTAAAAACGTTTCAATTACCACAATCATTCCAATAAGCATAAAAAGCTAGCTTAAAAAATAATACTAGACGAGATCCAGTTCAGACCATTCAAGCCACATTAAACTGTGGAATGTTGGTAACAACCAAAGAGGCCAATCAGCAAGCAATAAATTTTTGGTCGCACAACAAAAGCCATTAAAAGAAAATGGGCAAAGGAGTCTAGGCTTAAAAGGAAGCAGAAAGAGGAAAAAACAGGGACTGCGCATAAATTTTATGATTTGTCGTAGTTACAACTTCATTGCGGAATATTCACGCGTGTGCCAAGTGGCACAGGGGTGGGGGAGAAGAGGGGTCAGTGGGGGAACACAAGGAGCAGAGCAAGGACTAAGAAGGCATTCGGCGGGATTCGTAATGAACTTTTTTGCATGCTGTGCGCGCACACGCATCATAATAAAGAACAATAAAAGTGGCACACAGAAAGGAGTGGCAGGAGAAGGGAAAGGGGAAGGAGAAGGGAAACGAGAGGGAGGCAGGTAGGGGTAGTTGTAAAAAGGGGAGACCAGCTCTTTGGGGTTTTATGTGTTTTATTGATTCACTTATTTATGGCACAGCATTGAATATTATTATGGCAGCGACTGTGGGCGTGTTTCTATGCGGAATCAAAACCACCTGAGCTCAATCCAATCCAATTATAGAATATCGGAATATAGAAACTCACTGAAATTATGAGGGCAATAACAAAGCCATTTCAAATTGTACAGTGAAGCCTCGCATTGACTTATTTGCAAAAAGACTGGAACTACTGAATACTAGCAAGAAATCTCGGAATATAGTAATTATTTTAAGAGCTTTAATATTTAGAGATGATTTGATATTAAAGCTTGATAAAAATTTTAAAATATAAATGTTAGTGTACAAATTGATTACATAGTATATTCTAGATTTATTTAACGTTAGGTTATTATTTTTAGATTTTTACCAACTGAATAATAAATTAACGAAATAAATAAAAAATAAGAATAAATTTATATGGTATAAAGAATATTATTAATTTTTTCTCCAAAACATATAGGATATACATTAAGAACTTCTTTCCTTGATTTTCTCTTTTTAAAAGATGTTAAGATATCTATCTATCTAAATATGAACATACTAACTATATTTCTCTATGCAAACAAAATATTGTTGGTTTTTGCATAATAAATTTCGCATTTGGTCGCTCTTCGCCAGTGTTTACTGTATAGGCAAATGAGATGCGGCGTATGCGTTATCCGTCTATATAATTTTCATATCTATCGGCAGTTTATGGACAAGCATGAGGAGAATACGCGTACACGTAGTGCTCGAGGGATACGCCTGAGCGTGACAGGAAGCTATAAAGCGTACATTAGAGAGTGAGAGAGACAGAGACAGAGAGAGAGAGAGAAACAAAAAGGGGGCGCCATGGCTATAAAATAGGAGACACATACATACACATCCCATTCTGCCACAATTGGCAGTACAATCTGCCCCGGCGTGTTTCGACATAACGCATAAAAGGAACATAATATGCCAAAGTAGCGTTATTTGCAAAATGAATGGTAGCCAAGGGGGTCAGGGGGCGTGTGCCTAGGGACAGAAACAGGGACAATAGACAGGCCCAGCACACAAACACACACATACGCACTCGAAATCAGCGTTATGTTATTAACATGGCAAGGGATTAGCATTGATTAAAACTGAAGTTTGTAGAGTGGACAGAGGGGGCAGGGGAGAGAGGACACAGGGAATAAATAAAACAGGGGATAGAGGAGACAGGAGAGTGGGTAGAGGAAACTGGGAATGTGGCAATCAATCTGTGAGGGGCAACGGCAGCTGCTGTTCCCAGAGGCGTTTGTTGCTTTTCTTTCTTCTTTTTTTTTCGGGGCGTGGCATTTGCTTTGTATGTACAAAATCATTATCGCTGCTAAATTGTAAAAAAAAATAGAGAAGCATATGAGTTGAGAACGAGTACGAGCACAAAAGGGGGACACAGTCGAGTCAAGTCCAATGCAGACCAGGCCAAGATCAAGATAGTGAGCGTATTAAAGACATGGCCAGCAGGCAGATTGACTGACTGAGTGACTGACTGAGTGTCAGAGTGTCTGAGTGTCTCTTAGCCTGGTTGGTTGGTTGGTTGGTTGGCCTATCCTTGTCTGTTGCCCGTTGGCCGCTTGATGCGTGCGCGCGATAAACGTCGTGTTTGTTGGTCACGTCTTTTGGTGGTAAGCGCCCCAAGGCCACAGGCAATAAGTACAACAACACTAATTACCAGCTATGAACAACAGACAGGCAAAGACAATGAGCAATGAGCAATGAGTATGGGATCTACAGGAATCTGCAACCTGAGATCTCGAAACAGACACTGGAAACAGGCAACTTACTCAACTCATGTGCGTGGTCGAGTGTTGGTAAACGTTGTTGGCTTGCACACAATTTTGACGCCACGGGGCGGCTGCTGCACGACAGGATCAGCAAATAGGCAAACAGTCAGTCAACAACAACAACAACACTGACAACAACATGGACAACAACAACAACAACAACTTGTAGCTTTGCCACCTCAATGTTGATGAGGCAAAGCGGCAAAGAGATGCAAACATGATATGCGAAATTGCAAATACGTGCATTGTACGTGTATGGAACTGCCATGGCAGCCAGAATAATCAGTGTCTGAAATCAAGTGGTACACAGAAAAGAATAAATACGGGCTTACGGAATAAAATCAATTTCAAATGGTGTCAAAAGTTTGAATTTTCTTTAGACTATCACGAAATATTTGAAGTAATTACAATTACTATCGAGAATCTATTAGAATTTTTTTGAGTGAAATCAACTATTTAGGCCTTCTTATACCCGCTACTTAAAAAAAAAAAAAAGGGGTATATTGTATTGGTTGCAATGTATGTAACAGGGAGAAGGAAGCATCTCCGACCCTATAAAGTATATATATTCTTGATCAGCATCAACATCAACTACCAAACGCACAGTTCATACAATACTAAGTATTTTTTGGTATTTGACGTTGTATATTATTATAAGCTATTGTCCTACTTTATCGCATCAAGATCGGCCAAACAGAACGATAGTAATGCCTGATTTAAGCTTCAAGCTATGTACGTGCCTAAAAACATGCAATATAATTTATATTAAATGTATTTAAACAAGCAACGGGTATCCTAAAGTCGGGAGCTCGACTATAGCCTTTTCCACTTGTTTTTTACAGTGTAGACTCAGCCAGGCATAAGTCCAGAACCCTTGAGGCAACTCTTGCCCCCTCGTTGCTCTCTGAGATGCAATCTTAAATGCTTGTTCCACATGCAACGGCGTCTTCCACGATAGATAGATGGTTGCACTTGTCCAAGTTGTGTAGTTACGACTGACTGCTTCATTGATTTATCCAGCCAGTCAGCCAGCCAGCCAGCCAGCCAGGTGAGTCTCAGTCAGTCCGTCAGTCATTCATTCAGTCATTCAGTCAGTTCTTCAGTTTCTCTCATTCAGCCCATTGAGTAAAACCTCAAGTCTTGTGTCTGATGATTAGTCAAAGATTCTTCCCTTTTCTTTTTAATATGCTTAATGCGAATGCCTCGCCTGACAGCGGCATGAGTCAAGTTCTGGTCTCTCTCTATTTATCGCCCAGCCTTTACTCTTCACACGTGCCCCCTTACCCCTGTCCCTACCCCTCTCCTACCCCTTTCCTACCCCCTTATCTACATAGTTAGTTGCGTGCCATTGAAAATGCTGTTTGGCAACAATTGCAAGTTGTGTTAAGTGCTTCAACTTAGACTCTCGTTGTTGTTGTTGTGTTTGTCGCCGCTGGCATCTTAAACATTGTTGTAAAACTTGTTAGAAATTTTCTTAAAGAGTGAAGAAAGGGAGGGAGGAAGGGAGTAGCAAAGTCTCCTCTCCAGAGTCTACATTTAGCAAACAGGAAAGGAAAGCGATATGTGTTATTATCCGTACGTTTAGTTCGATTTTCTGGCTGCTGACCCAAAATGCCAAGACTGAACAAGTGAAAGAGAGGGAAAAAATAAAGAGCAAGAGAGAGCGAGAGATGTGCTGGGAATTAGTTGGACAAGATTGCGTGGAAATGAAGTGCGAATCGCCTGAATGGGAACACAGTGCGCTGCGATTCGTAAAAACTGATTACAGGAATACGACGAGTGAGAAGAGAAAAAGAAGAATCATAAAAATATAAAACAAGTTGAATGGGTTGCGAGTCAGAGAACTGACTGTGATGGATGGACCGAGAAATGTGGCTAATCTGGAACTGATTTCAATATAAATATTAATGCACCTTTATTATGTGAATGTCAAAAGCTAAGAAAAGCAGAAACTCCTAACTAACTTGAATTCTTAACTGAGCTAAAGTCTTTAAGATTACAATCTATTAGAAGAAAAAGCTGCTGAGTTGTAAGATAATACTCATGTTTAAACAAATCAAAATTTAAAAGAATCCAAGACTTTTCATTAGTTACTCATAATATAATAATTCTTTATTTTTATTTTGTATAAATTTTCAAAATTTAAAAATATTAAAAAGATAACAACTATTTTATAAATTTCCACAGTTGTATTAAACTTTAATTCATTTAAATGAAAATGGATTTGTTAATTAGAATGCTCGATAGCAAAGCCAAGAGAATAATTCAAATGGCAATGGCAAAATACGCAAATTAAATGGACAGCTAAAAATATGTTGTAAATCTAAAATCGATGCATTAAACGAGAGAGTTCTAATGACGCTGTTTAAATATCCCCTGCCATTATTTACTTTAATAATTAACGCAGTAATCGGGTATTAAATGATTATCATTGCAATCATTTTCTTAATTCGTAATATGAAATGTGGCAGGGACATTAAATATTAATTAAAATCGCATCGTTCACTTACCATCTTCCTTGGCTTCCTGCTTGTTGTCGACCTTCTCCTCCGGATGCACCACAACATTGTGACGCACCGACTCCTCGGCCTTGAGGCGTGGCAACACCTTCACCCTGGACTTGTGCTTGGCCGTGGGCGGCACATCCGCCTCCTGGGGCGCATCTCGATCAATGGCATTGCCATTAACATCAGCCAACTGCTGTTGCTCCTCGCCCGACTCTGGGCCATTTTTCAGGGCCAATGCAATGGGATCTCCGCCACTGTCGCCTCCGACAATGTTGCCAGCACCAAATCCACTGGTTTCCTGTGCCGCTCTCCGCCGCGTATCGTCCGTGTAGATGAGAAAGGCAATGCAGAACCAAATGGCCAGCATCAATGCCACCAACTTGACAATTGTTGTGGAGCGTCGACGCCAAATGAAAGCCATGATGATGTTGAGTTTGTGGTCGGTTCCTTTGTGCTCTTAATGTTCTTGTTCTCTACTTCTTCTCTTCTTCCTGTTGTTAATGGCTTGTGCAAGTCGTTGAGTGCCCTGGGCAGTTAAATTGCTGCGCCGCTTGATTGGCGCACGCTGCGTATGCGTAACATTAATCAATGTGCGCTCTTTTCTTCTATTTATTCTCCAGGATATGTGTGCTTAGGGCTTTAACTCTGATTTGCTCTTAAATTTAGCAGCTGATATGTTAATGCAGTTGTTGTTCGAGTTGTTGTTCGAGTCGTTGTTGCAGTTGTTGTTTCTACTACATTCCACACGCCTTCACATGGACATGAATTTCAATTTCTATTTCAATTTGTTGGCTTTGCACATGAGTTGCTCTGGCTTTTGCTCTATTTTATATTCTCTCCAGCTTTTCCAAGTTTTCTCTGTAGTTTCTTGTTGTTCTGTGCAATTTGGCCTGCAGTCAGTGAGTGAGTGAATCAGTCTGAAGTTACGATATGAAGGAAGCGAGTGTCGTCCTTTTGTGTTTGTGTTAAGTCAATTTAACAGTCTCCTTGTGCACTCAGCCTGCAAATGTAACAAATCATAAAAGAGAGAAAGAGAAAGAGGAAAGAAAATGTGTTGCATTAGAATCGAGTTCAATTTAATTTCGTTCCTCCCTTCACTTAATCTAATCTGCACACGCTTTAGTCTCATTTCAAGTCTCAGCCTTGTCCTTTAACTCTAAATTGAGTTGGCATTAAGCCATTAAATTGAAACGTAAATCAAATGATTGCCACATTAAGAGGCAATATTGATTTTTGATTTGCGCCTTGCACTGTAATTAAATTCATCAGCTTAAAAGATTTACAGAGCGGCTCAGCTTGATCATAAAACGACAGACAACATGCAACTAATGTCAATATTATATAATTGCTGCAAAAACCGCACAACTTGCAGAATCAGCAACTGCCTCTGCCCTGCCTCTTTCCCTGTTTCTGTCTCTGTCTCTGTCTCTGTCCACTTTGCCACTTCTTGTCCGCCCCATTCTCATTCAATCTTGTGGCTGCCAAGGTAAATGACACGCTATTTGAGCCCAGTTCCAAGACTCAATCTCCATCTCCGTCTTAGTCTCCGTCTTAGTCTTAGTTTCCAGTCAGTTGCCAGTCCCCAGTCAAGTGGTTGCCCCACAGCGAGATGTTGCGTGCCAGGTTGGCGCATCAGACCAAACGATAGTAACAAACAGCCATAAGAAATTAACTCGGCCTCTGACGAACTTGAAATGCACTCAAAGAAACAACTACACACAGCAAAACAAAATAACATTCTTGAATTCTAGATTGAAAGTGTGTATTCAGAATAATAAGCCCAAGAGATATACTTGCTAATTCATCGGGAGAAAGCATCCTTAAACAAATTAAAACAAATATATCAAAACCATTTGATTTCACTGCACAAATTCTTATAGAGCCTCGATAATCAAAATAGAAATTAAAAAATTATACTTGAATCAAATATTTTCTACTTTGTTTGTTAATTCTTAGATTACTCAACTTTTCCACCGTTTGGATCTTGATTTATCTTAAATTTTTCTCTGTGTACCCACATAAAAAAAAGCTATATAGAATGTGATTTTTTTTTTATTACATAACGCGCATCATTTGCAACAATTTTACATAATTATTAAACTCCATAAATGAGTTGAGCAAACTTCATTAACTAGTCACCATATTCTCTAGCATTCCCATTGGCAAATAAAAGCTAATAAACATTAGCTATTAGCTGCGTCTCTTGTCATGATCAGCCAGCTAATGGCCAAGTCTAAGGTCTAGCGATGATTGGGCCAGAACATACTCGTAACATGGCCAGAGAGTTCAGAGCCAAGTAATTGAATGCACATGCAGGCCAGGGACCGACTGACCGACCACAACCGGCGATCCCTGCCTGCAGCTTATCAATTAGAAAAGCCAACCAAGCCAGCTTCCCTCCATTTCCCTCCTCAGCATGCCACTGTCAGCTATGCCAACAATGTGTGCATACAATAAATACAAGTTAATTACTTCGTGTGCCTTTTGTTATGGCTCGTTGGGTTCAAGTGCCATCGCCGACCTGGCATTTCAGCCCCAGCTCACTCTGTTGGCAATTTCCGTTGTATGTGTGTGTGTGCTTATAAATTGAAAATAAGTGGGGTAAAGAGAGGAAAGGAAAGAGGACAGACTACTACTACCCCCACATGTCATGTCCTCACTCAGCTGTAAAATGCTGCACTGACAAAATAAAGCGATTTAATTCGCCAACCAACTGGGAATAGTCGCAACTCTCCAAAGCTAAAGCTCAACTACACGTCAATTTATAAATTACTTGCTAGACAACAATAACAAATTTAAAAATTAAAAAAAAGAAACAGAAACATAATAATATAAACGCACTGACAAATTAAATGCTGATAAAGTTGTTAAGGAAGTGAAACGCTTTTTATTCGAACCGTTGATCTAATTAGGTCAACAGTTGTCAGTTTGTTTAAACGGTGGCAAGGGCCAAATTGTTTTTACCAACTACTACTCCAACACAGCAATCACACGAATTTGTTTTTGACCCACGCATTCAAATCTATAATTGATGGGTTGCAACGCATTTCCCCGAATTCGTTTCGCAGTTTTGGCCATTTTCAGCGGCCAACTGCCAAAATGGCACGCATATCCGCTCTTTTTGGCCAATTGTTTGCATCTGTTGGCCATTATGCTCTGGTTTTGTTATTTTTGTTCTTTTGTTCTTAACTTTTATTGAAATGCTTTGTTAATTAAAATTCGCGTCACGTTGATAGCCACATGGCGTATACGCAATGCTGGTTAAATCAAATGATATGATTGATTTCATGTCATAGACATATCATATTTTGGGAGCTTTAATTAAACGCTTGATTTGACATGAGATAATATAGAAGTAGCAGCTCTCTTCCGACAAGGTTCAAAATAATTGTTTATTGAAGGGAAATAAAAAGCAAATTTTTTTAATTTTTAATTCATTCACAGATAAGCGTCACAGTAGATAATTTCAAGAATTGTTTAATTTTTAATTATGTCAGGGCTAACCGTACCAGATAAGACGGTAGATATTAAAACGATTTTAATTGTCAAAAAATGATATAATGAAATGGAAAAAAAAACAGTTTTAAATAGTTTCAGTCTAGTTTTCACAAAAGCGGGCATTTAAATTTAATTTTTATTTAATTTGCTCTATCAATGCTTTTAAATTATGCATATCTTATATTTTTAGTTTAAATACCGACAACATTTCAAATGAATGCAAAAAGCGCAAACAAAAAATATTTATTTAGGAATTTAGCACAAAATTTTGAAGCTTTGTTTGCGGTACTAAATGAGCAGCGGTTTTCAGGATAATAAATGAAATGTGTTGTGTTGTGTGTATTTTGCTCACCTGCCTAGCACCTGTCTACGACGTCAAAGATTTCGGGTAAAACTAACTAACAAAACAAAATGAGTTGATTGCGAGTTTGGTCTTAGATGAATGCCACAACAGAATCAGAATCAGTGAGCGACCCAGTTACGTGGTTTGCTTAACTGGGCTTATCGCACAGCAACAAGAGAATGAAGAATGGGAAGGGAGTCGAAGACAGACAAACTAAGAATTCGAGTAGGAAGACACTTGAAATTGAAAGATATGCGATGACAGCGCGGCTCGTAACTCGCTCGATAAGGCAACAACATTGTGTTACCTTTATTTCTACAGAAAACCCACAAACTTCTCTCTCTTTCTATCCCTCTTTTCCCTTTCCATTGTCTTTGCCACTGTTTCCACTCATTTGCGCCATGTTCGCGTCGCTTGTTTGCCTTATCTCACGGCTAATTGACTGATAAGCGAAGCAGCAATTTGTGCGCCTTTCTCGACTTGGAGTCTTTTTGCTTTGGTTTTCTTTTGCGTAGATAAGCTAAAAATTAATTGAATTGAAGGTAAAAAGAAACTTTGAAATGCCATTGGCATGCAAATGTTCTGGATGATCTCCCATTTCCATTTCCTGTCTAATGATTGCTTCTTCTTTTGTGGGTCAGCCATTTATCAAAGTCCCAATATAATTGTTGGCATAATTAGACGCACATTTAACTTGCGAATTAAACCCCAGACCGAGACCCCAACAAAAACTATTTCCCAAGAAAAAGAAAAGTAAAAGAAGATGGAAAAATCCAAGCATCGCTTGCCATTTAAGCCAAATGAAATATTACAAAAGATGCGAAGGAAAAAACGTTAAAGTCCTCTAAGAAAAACTTCATTGTCGCGCTTTTCCGCCACCTTTTCCCCTCGTCAGATACTTGTGCATACTTTTCCGGCACGACTTGAAGCTGATACTCGAACCACCCAACAAACCTCCGTTGATCATTTGTCATTTTCTTATGCAAAAAGTTTTTGCTCAACTGGATGAGGGGAGTCGAAATGGAGAAGGAGAGATGAGAATGAAAGGAGAGAGGGGGGGAAATACTTGGTAGTTAGAGGCGTATTCTGCTACGGACTGATGCGCATTTTCATGGCTGTGGCTGAGAGAGTTTATTATGATTATTATTTATGCAGACTTAATCCGCAGTTATTAAAACGCAGCAGCCTCAAGTCTGCGTTTAATATTCATTTGCATTTCGGCATAAAAGTTTTCAACAAATGCCGCGAAATGTTCACTCCTAATGAGTTGCGTGCGCCTTTCAAAATTAACTTTTCCTTCCAGGCAATTATAACTTCTGGTAATTTTCGACTCAAGGCAGCCTGCAAAACGAGCCTCGATTTTAACCACAAAAGACGCCACACTAATGCAAAAGATTTAGATTACTTAACTAAAAGTCAAGATTGCTTGGAAACATGGATTGACTTTTAGATTAAAGTAAGGAATGTATTCATTTATTTCAAAAATCAAAAATAACTTTTTACTTAAGAATTTGTAATGCTTCACAAAGTTTCAATCTGCAGCAAAATTCGCAATAGAAAAGTATCTTTTAACTTAAGAGCAACAAAAAAAACAGGCTAAAAACATTTTAAAAATATTTGCAATTCTGAAACTATGCATAAATACAAAAGATTCTGAAAGTACACTAAAACAAAAGCTTTAGATTATTCAACTTAAAGTCAAATTGTTTGGAAACATAGAATTCATTTTGGGTTAAAATATAGAATGTTTTAACCAGAAGACAAAACATGACTTTTTAATTTAGAGCCTTAAATACTTTACAAAGTTTTAAATCTGAAATTTTGCAGCTAAATCTTTACAAACTTAATAGAAAAGATTTATGCGGCGTGTAAGTGATAAAATTGGAAACAATGCTGGCTCTGATTTCAAATTATGCGGCGTGTCAGCAAAGGTCACAGCAACCGGGCAAAGACGTGCATCAAAGTGAAGCCACTGCTGATAATAATGATGATTATGATGATGATAATGTTGTTGGTGATGATGATAATGTTGTTGGTGATGATGATGATGTTGGTGCTGTGAAAACGTGTTTGATGCAGAATCAGGAAATGTATTGGTTGCTGCACAAAAACCGGCAGCTGAACACGCACATACAGAACTCGGAGAACAGGAGCCAAGTATAAGATGTGTGTGTGTGTGTGTGTGTGTGTGTGTGTGTGTGTGTGTGGGATGCCACTTTGGTGCAAAGAAAGTTGCCATGGAGAAAATTTAATCAAAATATTTGCACATCCGCCAAGAAGCTGAAGAAGAAGCAGAAGCGAGAAGCTGGCAAGGCGACTAGAATTACCAGTGCCACGACCAGAGACCACGACCACGACCAGAGATATCCATGAACAGGTCTTCCCAGTCTCATGGTCTCCATTTCACAGAGCTCCTTTTGGTTATTTGGTGCATGAAACCAGTCAAACATCATTCGAGCCATGGCTTAAATCTTCTCCAAGTGGCTTTTTGGAGCAGCTTTCAACAGGCAGCAGTTGCAGTTGCAACTTCAACTTCAACTTCTTCAACATCAACATCAACATCAACAAACAGCTCCAAAAGTCAAAGACATTGTGGTCGTTGTTGTCTTTGACAATTATTTACCGTTTGGCGCTGTTAACTGTTAATTTGCCATGGCCAACAAACAAACAGTTCGATTAGACGAGTTTCAGCTGCATCCTCAGCAACTGCAATTGCAACATGCCACACATTTTTCATTGCTCTTAATTTGACAACATGGCAAAAATGTTTGCTACACATCCTTTCACCACTCAATCTCCATCAGCTGTCTATCTCTCCTTCGCTCTTTTTATTTACAATGTTAACTTAACATCTTTAGCTATACATTTATATATTTAATCCTGAAGAGTCGAACTCTGAGTCAGAGTCAGAGTCATGTATCTCTGGCAAACACCTCGCAAATGTAATTAAATGTTTTTCTGCACGTTCGTTCGACTCCAGTCTGCACATTTTTTTCCCCACATTTTATTTTCATCTTTGCACATTTTCTTTATTTTTTTTTTTTCTTTATTTTTGTACGCGCTTCTCATTATTAGAAAATAAATTACAGGATGAGCGCGCTATTAAACTGCAATTAAATGATTGCAAAAAATGACTGGCAGAAACATGTTGTGCTTTTTCTTTTTTCTTTTCAGATTTTGAGATGATTAATCGCCGCCTGCTTTTTGATTTTTTCTTTTCTTATTTCTTTTCGTTATAGTTTGGGAAACATCTTTCGCTTGCAGCTGCAGCTGGCATTTTTCCATGTACAATTTGATTAGCTATGCGAATGATGAAAACTTTGGCGAAAACTCGTTAAAAGTTGGCGACTTTATTAAGTTAACACTTGAAGTGCTTAATTGAAAATGCAGAACTTATTAACAAGCAAGGCTATTCTAGTTCAGTAGGGGAAAACTAATAGATGCCTTTTAAACTGACCTAGAAACTAGAAAACATTTATGTGTAAGCTCAAAATATTAATTGTTTTCAAAGATTTATCTATAATATTTGAGCTGGTTAACATTACTTTTAAATTTACTTTAATGAATATTTGAAAATTAAGTTTCTAATTTTAATTTTAAATTGTATTGTAGTAGACTCTTCTTATTCAGCGTAAAAGTAAAAGTAATAAATAAATAACTAAAATAATTTAAATTAAATAAATTAAGTTTTGCCAATAACGCTTAAAACAATCATACCCACTCTATTACAGTTACAGGCCATAAGAACTTAGCCAGCTAGTTAATCAAACTAATATCAACTTCAATCTTTTAGTTGCCTGGGTTAACCTTGCACTTGCCTTAATACAAGGTCAGCCGAAATGTGCTTAACTAATTTGAGGGTTAAAGTGTACAGAAGCGGAGAGCGTGAAGAGAGGGGCAAGTGGGTGGCAACGAAACATGGCCTATAAGGCCGAGTTGGCCACAACAAGAAATCAATTGTTCATTTGCATATGCATGACTTTTCCACAACAGCAACAGCAGCAGCAACAGAAGCAGAAAAAGAAGCACCGACAGCAGCAACAACAACAAGCGGGCCACAAATGGTCATCAGATTTGCTTGAACAGCTCCCAGTTGTTGGCCAGGTCAGTTGGTTTTCCAGCTTTATAGCACGACCTCAATATTTATTTATTTGCATGCCTGTTTGCATTCGTTCGAGTATTCGAGCATTCGAGCATTTATTCAGGCATTCATTCGAGTACCCGTATTCGTATCCCGGCAACTGTAACCAGTTGACCATTTTTGGCCCACATCTTTTACTCAACAGTTTTTCGCGCATTTTCCTGCATTTTTCATGATTTTTTCCACATTGAGTTGAAGCTTGTTTCGCTTGATTCTGGACCTTGGCCAACTGGCTGCCAACTTTGTTTTAAATTGAATAAGAATCTAATTCGCCCAACTATTTGGCGAAAAAGTGGAAGATGAAAAAGAGGAAGGAATCCCAAAAGTTATCAGCGTTAATTTTGTTTATTCAGCTTTCTTCTTCTGGTTGCGCCTCAAAAATTAATAAATTCTTGCAAGCTTGGGATCATAAACAGATTTAGATTTAATCAAATGATAGCCCGCCGGCTGGATAATAACGTCAATATATTTCAATGTGGCAACTCGATTAAATGTGCCACAGATAGACAGAGGCAGAGAGAGAGAAAAGAGGGACGGAAGCCAAGGCTGGCAATGGATAAATGTTGCTGCCACATGAGAAATGGCAACAGATTTTTGCCGCATTCATGTGAAAATGTGCAGGGCTTTGGAAAAATGCTTTTAGCTCTCTCTGCTATATAAACTATCATCATCAGATTTTTGGGGCACAACACACATTCTGTGGGCACAACTGACACAACACATACATAAATAAAATACACACACACACACACTACCCTCATAACTATGCCATGTATATGTTGACACCACAAATTACACAGAGCGGGGGAAAAGGAAAAGAGAGAAATCGAAAATGTAACGCTCGAAAATTGCCTGTCAAATGACAAAAATGGTTTCATTTCTGTGTCCTAATGGCAGTTCGTCATTTTTTTATGACCGGTCCCAAAAACTTTTCTGTTGGGCTTACCAGAAGATTAGACAGAGACCCGATTCTGTATTCATTCTATAAAACATTTCAACACACATTTGGAGGTTGGTCTTCACATGTTGCGGTCATCACACAGCTGGAGCACAAATGGCTTTGTTTTGTTCAACAATTTGTAAGGTTTAAGGGCCAAAAGAGTCATGAATTTAACTTGAACTTGTTATTCATTAAATAAAAGATTGTAGACGTTACAAAAATTGATTGATCTGCAGTTGCAGCGGGTCAACTGCTTGGGGAGAGACATGAAAAGCATTAAGAAACTAAAATAAATAAAAAATAATAATTGAAAGCATTCCACTTTAAAGCAATCCACCGTTCTTTATTTAATAATCGCAGTTCGCTGCAATTGCAAACTATCAACTCTTGGCAATAAATCGCTTCCAGCCAATTGCATTGATTGGGTCGGCATTGCGGAATAACGAGGTCCTTTTTGTGCTAGTGAAATATAAACATTGCCTGGCTATTTAATGAGGCATAAAGATTTCAGAGGCAGTTGGTCTACTACACAGCTCGTTATCCTCAATCGGCACCTTGTAGCAGCCAATGGACAGCCAAGACATAAAACTGTCAAAAAGTCGCCTATATAAATCGCTGAACTAAATGCCTTTCATAGTTTAATGTCACCTCGGGGGATTTGAGTCACAAACACAAGCACACACACACACGCAGAGAGATAGAGAGAAGATCTATAGTTGAGCTGGCAAAAAGGAGCAGACAACGTGTCTCTATCGTGTGGCAGCAACAACAACTAGAATAAGAACAACAGCATCAACTGGGCAACTGGGCAACTTGGGCACTGGCAACTACACAGAAAAAAACAAGTGGGAGTTTCCGACTGTAGGTTACCCGTTACTTACTTAAATAAATAAAAAAAAAATCATTGCATGCTTTTAGGCAATTACAAAGCTTGAAACTTAAATCAGCTATTACTACCTTTCTATCTGTCTGATCTTGTTTCGGTTCAATAGAATGATTGCTTATAATGATAGACGACGTTTAATTAGAAATAAATACGTAATGATAAAAAAAAAGTGTCAAAATATCAATAAACATTTGAAACTACTGAAAAAAGTTCAAAGAGCTATGAAAAATTGTACTTGAATCAATAATTTCGTACCTTACTCGGAATATTTTTGTTTAATGAATACAATTAGGGTATTCAGAAACTATGATATTTTTGTTATGTGGCAAAGTGATAACACTGCAGCTAGTGAGTGACCTTTTTAAGTTTCTGTTGTCGTATTTATGATATCATTGAGTTAAACTTCAATGAACAGCTGTTTTGTATAAAGCAAGCATTCTCTTTATTTCGTTTTAGCTCATGCGTTTGGTTTCACCCTCTCTTACTCTTGTGTTTTTTAATGCTTTTGCAACTGTAAAAATCAATTTAATAATTTAAAAAAATTTGCATGTCTTTATTTAAATTTAAAATCTGTCCTAAGGGACAATCACTAAAATTATCATTTTTGTGATTCGAACCCTAGTTATTTAACTGAAAATTCGAATTCTGACAGGTCAGCGACTCTAACCGTAGAGCCACCGGACCAAGAAAAGTTACTATCTTTTACAGCCAATACCAATACCAACCTCAGTGTGACCTTATTTCGTTAGATACTTTAAACAGTCTGGCAACCTTTCTCCTTTTGAAATTTTGTCTCAATACGACGAATTTTGTATACATAGTTACCCCAGGGCATGTTTCGTGTGATATACTTTTTTCTGTGTGTTTGTTGTCATTACAACATATAACTGTTTGCCACATAACACAAATATTAGAGTTTCTGAATACCCTAAATATGTGTACAAAATGATCAAGCAGTCAAAATTTGAAACCACTGAAAAAATGCTCGTAGAGCCATTTAAGAAAATTCGGTATCACTGAGCTGCTGACAACGCACAGAGCTGTTTTTATACCGAAAGCCCGAATATTTTTTTTCAGTGTAGCTTTCGTTTTGGCTTTTGTGTTGTATTGTACTATGTCCTGTCCTCCACTTGGTTGTCATTAAAGTCGCATGAATTATGCAGTAGCCCAAGTGAACTAGTTGCAGTGTCGTCTGCTTCTGCTTCTGACTCGACTTCGGCTTCGGGTTTGTTTGTTGTTTTAATTAACTAATTAAGATTTTTCTATGTCGCTTGTCGCTTGTTGCAGCTTGCAAACAACAGTGACTACTGAGGTACGTGTGGAATGCTTGCATTATTTGTTGCAGCCAAGTTGCTAAGGACCCAATTAACCTTTTATGGCTATTTGGCACAATAACAAGAAGGAGAAAACACAACCAGAACCAGAACGAGACAGAAACTGAAACAGAAACAGAAACCGCAACGAAGACAATGCCAAGATAAAATGCTAAGCCTGTATTGGCATCTGTGAGCAGCATCTTAGGAGGCAACTGGCTAAAAGGCAACTACCAAAGTTGCAACAGCCACTGACACTGCCACTGCCAGTTGGCCAAGTTAACAGCGTACAGAGCTAAATTGCAGCACCATACTTGGCGCTTATTAGTTTTGGCCAGAGTCAGCAAACAATGATCTTGTTTGTGGCCCACAATGGATATCATAAATTCCCACAACAAATTGACATTGGAAATATTGTGCACCCTAAAAGGTATCTGTATCTTTTTTTTACTACATTTTTTTTTATATTTTGAGTACTCACCTCCATGCGACTTGCTTATCTTTTTATTTATTTATTTATATAAATGTATTTTGAACGGTTGTTGCCAGCAATTCTTATCGTCGTCTGCAACGAGAAAACAGAATGAAATATGTATAAATCAACAACTGTGCAGGTAAAATGACAGTTAAAAGCAGATAAGCTTTCATTATCGACTGATACTGATAGTGGCTGCCTGATAATAGTTTTTCTATTTAATTAACTGTGTCGCAGCATTTGCTGCCAGTCACAATTTATGGCTTTGACGTATATTATGGCATATGGATCTGGCCAAAGAAATGCATTATGACTTCCCGTTTCCAGCCACATAATTAAACTAAATTAATTGTTTTTTACATGGACTCAACAAATGCATTTAACAACATTTACATAACTTTGTTTACACTTTGCCTTTTGAAAAAGCTACCCACAAACTTTTTTTGTAACTCAATTTCAATTTATTATAATTTAAATACAATTGTTTTCGGTTGCCAGATTAATTTGCATACAATTTAGAATATGCAATTATTTACAATGTGTTTGAAATAGCTAAACAAGGCAAATATTTTGTACATCTCAAAAGCAATATAAGTTTAAATTAATGAAAATATAACAAACAGAATGAACTGTTTATTAAATCTAAAATGAGTTATGTAAGGTAAACAAAAGAGAGATAGTCTATATAAATGTTACTCTTTATTGTTCAAATGTTTCTTATATATACATATTTCGTAATCACAAAGTTTATGTATAATCCAGAAATTTATGCCAACAATATCTCACAATTAGTTCCTTGTCCTTTGCCCGTTGCAACCCACACACTTTTCATTATTACACTTTGTGGCCAACAAAACCAGTTACGTGTTGTTTCTAATGTGCAATGGCTTTAAAGTCACAACACGAACAACAAGAAAAAAGAACAAGAACATAAAGTACTTGTCTCAAGCGAACGATAGATAAAAATCGTATGACGTTATCAATATTAGTTGTGGCCAATGGGTGTTGTGTGGGTGTTGTTGCTGTGTGTTATTGCTGTGTGTGTGTGGAGTGTGTATGTCATGTGCGTGATGACCAACTCACCCAAATACCACAAAAAATAGAACACATATACTCACACCAACACACACTCTTCAAACACAAGTAGCTACAATTTTTTTCATTAATTTTTCCAATAACTAATTAGAATCGCCTTGAGAGCTGAAGTGGAAACAATGGGCGGCCTGCAAATGAACAATGACTGACCGAAAATGCGAATAATATAATTAATAAATGTGCCCCATGCATATAGTTTTGCTAATCAAACTAATTAATTAATTCGATTTAAGCGCCATGTGATACAACAAAGGAAATCTAATTAATGAAGCAAGCCTGCACATTTCTCTGTTGCAAGGACAAAGCCATAAATTATTTCATTTGCAAATGTATTATGTGTGTTATTGTGCTCATGTATGTGTGACAGTACAGTGTATATATGTGTTGGCGTTCATTGGGCCGAGACACACACAGAAGCTGCTTCTGTGTCAAGTGCTCAGATCTATTTAAGAGGCTTATAAACTTGACAACAAATTTCGCACGCTTTGGGTCGCCCACCAACAGCGACAACAACAATAACAACAACAACAAGAGCAAAAATAACAATATTGAATGATTTGCGATTTGGCAGTTCATTAAATAAATGTTGGACCAATAAGCTAAAGCAAAATCGGCTTATATAAACGATTCTACCAAAAGGGTTCTTTTCGGTTTTTGATTGAACGCTGTGTTTGTTTTCTTTGAGCACACCCTATGCATGTGGGGTATTTTGACTTTGACTGAGTGCTTCAAATTTAGCAAGCTAAGTAAATTTTTATTTTCTATTTGATTGTGTAATAATTCTAATAATAGGCCGTCAATTATTATTTTTACAATTTAAATAAAAGATTTATTAAATTTTAGTAACATCAGGTGCAATTCATTGGAATGATTCATTAACTTTTTTTATTTGACTGTGCCATGATTCTAATAATAATCTGTCAAAAATAATAGCTGCAATTATTTTAAAAAATTAATTACATCCG
The DNA here is from genome assembly GCA_037043405.1 of Drosophila subquinaria. Classification (NCBI taxonomy): domain Eukaryota; kingdom Metazoa; phylum Arthropoda; class Insecta; order Diptera; family Drosophilidae; genus Drosophila; species Drosophila subquinaria. Next base: position 237,486 of record JBAMBL010000452.1, on the reverse strand, counting down.
ATGCTCTGTATTGGAGTAATCAAAACTTTAAAGAAAGAACACTATAATTTTTTTTAAATTAATTCATTGCATAACTTAAGATATTATATTGTTGGTTTTTCTAAAAGCAACCTGAATCGCAACTGTTTCAAATTACTCAATATTAGATTATTTTCCAGCTATTTTGTAGTGTATTGAAAAATTCAAAATTTGAGTTTTTTATCGCGTTCGATTGCCCGTAAACAGCATAAATTATTTGCTAATGATTGCAAAATGTTGCTAGCCATAAACACTCTTAAGTATATAAACAAAATGCCTCTAGGTTTGTGTGGTTAATAAACTTTTTTTTACATTATTCGTTTTCATTTTTTGTGTGCCTCGAGGCAGGGTTTCATTCTGTTTTATGTTCTCGCACGCTGCCCATTTAAATAGCTTCGATTCCTCGGCCAGACGGCATCATAAAGTGACTTTCCGTTTTGATTTCTCTTTCTTTGCCCCGTCGTTTGCCACATCGTTTCTGGTTGAACGTCTTGATTAAGCGCAATTAATTGCTGCAATTGCTGATTGTAAATCCAATTTGTGCCCTTTGCAACTGATTGGCGAACGCATTCGACACGGTCGAAACAATCTTTCCTCTCCCAGTGTTGTTGTTGCTTTTTGTTCGGTTGTCCATCATCCGCGACGAAGGTCATATGCATATTTTTTATACTCGTTGTTGTTGTTGTTATTATTGAAGTTGTTGTTGTTGTTTTTATTGTACACGAAAACGCTTCTTTTTGAATATTAATAAAAATTTACATAGCCGGCTAACCAGTTTTGTTATTGTGACCATCTCTATCTCTCTCCCTTCTCTCCCTTCTCTATGTCTGTTTCTCTCTTACAGTCGCTTGCCTGCGTCATCGATTTAGAGTTTAACTTGGCCCATACAAGCGTGTAATTTGTTTGGGCTTTATGTTTATTGATTCTGGCTAGCGCCATGAACGGTGCCAAATGGCCTTTGGAATAGGATTTTACGACTGTCTCTAGATAAGACACGCTGCCACTCAAGTCCCAGAGTCCCATTACATTGAATTAACCGTGGTCGAAATTCCAATTTAAAGAAAATTTTCAGAAAGTCGTAAAAGTCTGCAGTGAGCAATTAAATTATGTTGCTAGTTATTTGTTCTACAGCAGTGGTGTCCAAAATGCCAAAAGTCTATCCCATGAAATAGGAACTCATAACTCTGCAGGAGAGAGAATACGCTTGCTCTACAAATAGCACATTCTGCGGTTTGTGCTCTCACGACGCGTGTATTCGGCTTTTTATTCTCTCACGAAGCATCTAATCGGCTTATCCATTTTGATGTCAGTCGCTGATTTGCGTGAGGAGAGGTCGTACAGCGCAAGACTTTATCATACACTGCAACTAATGCTTTTCTCTCAAGCGCAATGTTTGATTGTGTAAGTTTGGACACTACTGATCTTAAGTCAACTTTAAAACAAACCCGTATTTGCATTATAAAACTATTCCTTTTTTAAGCAAACAGTTTGTGTCTTTGAATATTTTAGCCACTGTATTGTTCGACTGTTGTGCATTTTATGGCCAAAAAAGTAACTGCGGCAATTTGTCTTGGCATTAAGACAACACTCGAAGCAAATGGAGATTCAGAGACTTTGTGTTTATCGATTTTCTGGAATGTCGCTTTGTTGTTGCCAAAAAAAATTTAATTACAAAACAATGAAAACAGAAAAGCAGAAGATGCAGAATTGTACGGCAGGACAATGGGCGGATAATGGCAACAATAAAAAGCAAATAAAAATGCCAGGCAATAATTTTATTTAAGTTGCTGTTGCAAGTTGCAACTTGCAACAAAAATGCGAATTATGTGCAACGTGAGGTCTTGAGTCTGCCAAGTCCAAGTCAGGAATGAGTCTGAGGAAGGTCTGGACGTGAAGCAAAAGGTCCCAAAGTCGTCGGTTGCAGTCGTGTCAGCATCCGGGGAATGCAACAGAAATTGCAAATCATGCAATTTGTGCGCACTTCGAATGCAATCAGCCAACTGTTTGATTTATGATCATTTGCAGTTTTCAGTTTGTACTAATTTTTCAAATCATACAAAAGCCTGACTCAACATAAAATTAATCATACTTTGAAGAGAGGGACTACTTCCCTTCTCTCCTCCAGAAGACGTTACAATCAATAACTCAAATCAATTGCAGGACTGTGCAGTTGTTAACTCTCCAGAGGCCAGACCAACAGACAACAGAGTCTCAAGACTTAGAGTCTCGACCTCTGGGCTGCATAAAACCAGTAATTATACAGACCCCAATGGGCTGGTTCCACATCCTGCCTGCCTTCTCTTCCTTCTTCTTCTTCTTGGCCAACTGCATTGTGATAAACGAGCGCTGAATTGTGAGACGTCCTTTTGTATGGGCGAAGAAACGAGAAGTCGTGTGGAAGGAAACGACTTCATTATGAATTATGCGAGTTGTGGCTTTATCACTACGAGAGTATTGCAACATGTTGCAGCTAATTGCATTAAGCGATACGAGCAGCACACTTTGTAAGTAATTTTATTTGAAATAAGCATGCATTTACTAATTAACTGCCATTGTATTGTAAGTAGTAAAATTCCCAACAAGACGCGACCTCAACAGCCTCTCCCGCGTTGAGTTGTTCAGACTTCCCCAGACATCCCAGACTCCCCAGTGTTGCAGCTGTCATTTGAAGGCACTCAGAAAGTCAGAGAGTCAGAAAGTCAGAAGTAAATAAGTATGCACTACCCACTCAAAAGTCTCAAAGTCAGTTACAAACTTGTATCTCAAGAATGCATGCATGTATCTGTTTGTGTATCTGTTAGATACATGCATGCATATATATTTTCGAATTTCATATTCGAGTTTTGCGGCTGGCTGCATGTGGAGCTCTCAGTTCCAATGCAGACAAGTTTATTCAAATGAATTCCAAATGACCACAGAAAATCAATAAAATCAAAATGAAAATGAAAATTATTAAAACAATGTAATCTCTTTGAAGTTTATAGTTAACTCAAGCACTTTAAATATCTACAATGCATTCAAAACAATTTACAAAGTTGCACATTAAGTCAAGAGCTTAAATTTTAAGTCATTTGAATGCTAGTAAGTCTTATAGAAAAACTAAAGAACAATAATAATACAATACAAAAGAAATATATTATCTTAAAGACCTTTCAAACTATCAACTATTTCTATTTCTAATTTGAAATGCTGCAATCAGCACTTGACAAAGATTATGCTATCAAAGTTTATTTCCGAAATATTATTTATTCCCAGAATTGTTTAGGTGCTTTTTTTTTTAGATTTATCAGATATAAAATATGAATTATTAAGTGTAGATTAATGGGTGACTAACTAACTTTTTGCCACATAACAGCTAAATAACCACAAGCCAGCTATCATCATCATTAATTCATACAAATATTAATGTAAATATGTATTTGCAGACCACATACACATGAATAATCAACAAAACGCTGTTCAATATTGAATGCAGAAACCATAAAAATACGAACGAGTTTATTTATTAAATACATTTCATTTCGTTGGTCGCTTGTACAGCTTGTTGACATTTTTGCATTATTATTTATATTATTTTGTTAACAAATATTTGCCATGGAAGTAATATAAATATGACTCCTTTAGCTGATGTGACATGACAATTATTACGTTTTCGTTTTGTTTATACCCTGTACTCTGTTATAATAAAGTAATTTTACTTTACTTTACTTGCCAGCTTCGTATAGAGAGAGAGAATACGTGTGTTCTATAAATAGCACGTTCAGCGGCTTGTTCTCTCAAGACGCGCATCTTCGGCTTTTATTTCTCTCCCAAAACATCTGATCGGCTGATGATTTTTGATGTCAGTCGCTGATCTGCGTTCATACACTGCAACTAATGATTTTCTTTCTTTACGTTGACAACAACCGCATGGTTTGTTTGTGTGAGTTTGGACACCACTGTTATAATGTAAAGTAAGAATATAAAAATCCATATGTAGAACTTTTATTCTAAATATTTGACAAGTCAAATGCAAATATATTCCAAAAATCTACTCAATTGTAGAGTATCTTTCAGTTAGGCACAGAATTCGTTGGCTATTTTACGGCAATTCGTGACATTTAGTGCGCTAACAAAATCAAACAAATGAACTAAAAAAGAGACGAATATAATTTGTACATATGTATACACATGTACTACATATGTAGATATATGTACATATGTACGAACACATATCTACACACACTCGTACGTGTATCTACCAGTATTTGTGAGTTTCCGCTGCAGATAACAAAATAATAGTGTATATATGTATATATATAAAAAATTAAAGAAAAACAATGAAAAAAAAATTATATATAAATGTGGAGCGTTGTAATCGCCATATGTGATTTGTAACAAACACAAATAAGTATGTAAACAGTTATTGTTTTTTAGTCACTGATGATATCAACTATCATTCATATACTCCATACGAACCCGAACCCGTTACACTTTGTCTGAGGTTTCTTTGAATAATATAATATTATGCAACAACAAGAAGAAAGAAAACAGAAACTTGTAATCATAATCAAACTACTATAAGAGTTCCCCAAGCGCCCAGAGGCTGTAGATAGTGAAAGCTACAGCTAATAATCAAGAAATTGATGATCACGATGATGATGATGTTGTCAATGGCAAAATCACACGAAGCATTCATTCGTTGAAGAAGACACTGGCATTGCATAAGCCGTAAAATTGCCAAAAACTCAATAGAGATTTGATTTTGGCAAAAGTTTCGCAAATATTTCTTTCCTTCCTCTTCAAGAGATGTTATGTAGTTGAACTTTTATGCAAGTAAAACTGGGTGTAAATTCGGTATCTTTAGTAAGCAAACAACTTTTGGAAAATTCTCCAATAAGCAAAGGCATTTTTCCAGCTTTTGAAACACAAAATGAAGTGAACAATTGGCCCTTGGTTTATCTCTATCTCATAGATACCAACTTAAGCTTGTGCTACAAATAACTGCAATTATCTTAACAAATCAAGTAGCTCTACTCGTAGCTTGAATAATTTGAATGCTGTCCACTTCCGGTTCACTGAAGTAGTCTCTATCAAGCTTCTTTTTCTTTATCTGCCTTCTCTTTTGTCCTTTTCTTTTCATTCACAAATTTAGCCATTTGCATTTCCTTCTATACAAGCAGCAAATTTGGTAAAGTTCTGTTTCTGTATTTCGCTTTTGTATTTGTTTATAAACAAATGGTCAAATATAATTAGAGTACTCGTCAGTGGCAGCAAACGGAACGCAAAGCAGGTGTCAGCAACAAACGAATAACAAACAAATGAAAAAGAGATTGGAGAGAGAGAGAGAGAGAGAGGGAGAGTGAGAGAGTGAGAGCGAAGCAGGCAAAAATGGACTATGGGCTTGAGTAAATAAATAGCTGTAAAAATCTTTAAAAGGCCATCAGACGGTTGTTCACCTGCGACTCTGTCGACGCCACGCTTCAAGTCGTTTCTTGGTCAACCTTTTGGGCCGGGCCCATTCGCAGTTGTTGTTGTTGTTGTTGCTGCTGTCATTTCAGTTGCTTCTGTTAAGCTCGTTGATTTTTATTTTTTTTTATTTTTTTGGTTAATTTGTAACGTGCCAAGAATTTCATCCGCCCATTTCCATGTCAATTGGCTGCGCACGTTGCGTTCGTTCTGATTTGAAAGCTCGTTTTCATTTTTTTCTTTTTTTTTTTGTTACACTTTCGGGGTGTTAACTTTCAAGACGACCCACATAGGCAAGTTGGCCAAGTTGTCGCCCTCTAATCAACTTGGCAGCTCACATGCTAAAAATGTTAAAGAGCTACAACGAAGTTGCAACTCATTACGACGCCTAATTACGGCTCAATCAACTGACTAGACTTCAACATAAAGCATCTACAGATACAGATACAGATACAGCTGCAGATGCTCTCGCAGCTGTAGGGCTGTAGGTCTGCTGTAAGTTGCCTACAGTTGCCTCAGCTGCCTGGTTACCTAACTGCAACTTAATGACTTACTGAAAGTAAAGACGCAAACGGAACCGGCGACAAGCGCGCACAAAGTTTGCAGGCATGCCTTAAATATTTGGCGGCACCTGAATGCATTTTACAAATTTTTATGCTGCTGTTTCTTTTGCTGTGGCTGCTGCTGCTGTTGCAGCAACATGTGATAAATTGCAGACATCAACAGCAAACAGCCAACAGCAACCACAACAACAACAATCACAACTACAACAACAACTGCCTACACTTGGCAGACGAAGTTACTTTAACTTTAAATGCTGACATTTTTGGTTAGCTGACTCATTTGCCCTGTGGGCACGGCTTTTACTCCAACTTGTTGTATATGTAGGAACGAATCTGAGGTATTTAACCATTAACATTTGTAAATGAACAAGAGAAAAATGCCAAGCCAAAGGCGACTTGCTGTGCTGTGTTGAGTTTTGTTGTGGCAACTGTTGAGATGAGATGACTCTGCAATGAATTCGCTTTCAACTGCAGGCCATCAGATGCGTTTCTATTCAATACCCTCAGCCAATAATAACAACAGTGTGTAAATGTATCTCTATCTCAATGTGTGTTAATGATGATGCAACATTTGCCACAATTGTATAAAAAAGTTGCCCGTGGTGCTCAGGCAAAAGTTTAATGGCCCGAAGGCCAAAGCGCGTTTCATTTGTTCATATGCTTTACGAGTATATCACGTATTTGTTGTTTGAGTTCGATGATATTTTCTCATTTCTTATGGAGATGCCTCGGTTCGAGGGTATAATGAATATGTCATGATGTTTTCCACACAACTAATACTTGTCATTTACATTCGATTTAGCGAGTTTACGTGAACTATAATGTAGATCAAAACAAATAAGTAGTTACTAACAATAATATCTGACGTAACTTGCATTTTTTAATCTGAGAATAATGTTTAAAATGTTGCCTTATATTTATTATGAGATAAGGTTTGGATTAAATATTAAAAAATGAGATTTTTTAGCAGATTTTTCCCATTTTGATGAACCAAATTTATTTAATAAAATTTTATTTTACAAAAATATGAACCGCCTCAGAATCAAGATAAACTTTATAAGTTTTGATCAATATCGGTAATTAAAGGTACTGAGGAATAAAGTAAATAAAATGATTAATGGCGCTAATAAAATTTGAATGCAGAATGAATTATGACATTTCGCTTGGATATCGAATCAAGTTTTTTTAAGATAAGGAAGTTGGAAATTGGTCAAAACTTTATTTTATACTAAAAATGTTAGACAAGTGAAAGTAAAAAATTGCAGGGTATCTCAAAGGCACTCTCGCCTGTCGTTTGTTCTTGGCTAAAAGTGTATGTCATCCTCCGATTTGCCCATTTATGGAAAACTCCAACTTTAAATGTTTAAATGTCACTGCTCAGCAGTCAACTGTGAACATTTGCATTGGCATTTCCCGTGGCACAGTTGGATATATTGGCGCTGTTGTTGTTGTGGTTACGGTTTAATAACTATTCATTGCTAATGCCAACAACAAAAAACAGACACTAGAGACTAGAGACAAGACTCTAGCATAGAACAGATGTAGCCATAGTTATGGCCACAGTTATAGCCACATTACAAATAATAAATAAAAACTAGTCAAGTGAGCAGCATAGAGTCAAAAACATTGCAACAGGTTTGCCTTATTAAATCTTCTGCTTTGCTATTGTTGTGTTTGTTGTTGTCGTTGTTAACTGTCTGGTTGTTGTATTTATTGTGTGCCTCTTTTTTCTGACAACGATGATTTGCGACTGAAGGTTAGTTCGCGTCATTAGAGACGTCTGAGTTGAGTTTTTCATAATATTATGGCGGATACAACAACAATTAGCTGTGGCCAGTGGGGAGACCAATTGAAAATAATGAGAAAAACATGTTAAACTTAAAATAAATTGTTGCAAAATGTTGCAGCTAACAAATGTGTATATTTTTATAAGTTACACACACACTTCTCATTACATAAAAGTGCAGCTATCGCAAAATTCTGCCAACTCAACGAACAACGAACAAGGAACAATGAACAACCAACAACAATCCCGAGGTCACAGCCACCTATTGTCGAAAACTTGGTTTTGCTTTAGAATTTAGCTTTCTTCTCTTCCTTTTTCTTTCTCTTGCTGCTGATAACACAACAAATTCGAATACAATGCTTAAAACTTTTTGGACTGCCTTTGATAAAGTCGTATTCGTACTTTTGCACTCATACATACGCCTTGGTGAATATCTCGAGTATTTTGGCAAATTCTTAAGTTCTTTTTGGTCTCATACACTTCAGCAAGTAATTCATTACTTGTTAAGATTCTTCTCATTTCATTCTGCCTATTGTGTACTAAAGGGAAAACCAAAAAAAACAGAAAACACAGAAAACTCAACAACAACGAGGAAGTTATGTGTGTATCCGTCAGATATTGTAGCTCCAACTATTTGTATTTGTATTTGCCGAGTTGCTCATATTTTATTTTATGGCCCCTTCTCGTGCAAACAATACAAGAGTACTCTACAACAAAATATTCAGCACGATAAGCGTTTTTTATTCTCCATCGTCTGCCTCTTTTTTTTTTTTTTTTTTTATTGTTATTTTTATAAATATGCGGCCCATGCTGCCACTCAAAACTGACCCAAGACACATCATGAAAAGGCGCAGCACACACACACATAAACACACACACAGACACGCACACACTTCCCTCGATGACTATCGCAACAAGTTGAAAGGCAAAATAAAAAAATATCCACGCAATGCCTTTTCAGCAAAATTAAGGCAAGTGCGTTAATGTGACAATGGAGGACACGTAGGGCATGTTCTTAAATGAATGCATAAAATAAAAATTAGATAGCTCAGAAAAAGTTATTAAAAAAGTCCCCTCACATTGTAGAACAAAATTAATGTGACAATGGAGGACATTTAGTGAAATTTAATAGTATTTTAAAGTGGATTTGGACAAACACTGAAGCCAAATAAAAGCAAATGGATAGACAGAGTCTTACTTGAGCTGAGATAAATGAATATGACGATAAATGAATAATATAAGATACGGTTTAAATACTTGAAGATAAAGGCATGTTGGATATTTGAAATCAAATAAAAAATAATGTACTGAAACTAAAGTTTATGCGAATCAATGTGACAATGGAGGATATGAAGTGAATATACTATAGATAAAAAAGGTTTTTTGGCTAAGTTTTAAGTATCTTTAGAATTTTAAATTGAATTATGAAAAAATAAACGAACTAAATAAAGATAATTGAATAATTTGAAGAGTTTTTAATATTAATTTATCTATTTATAGTTTTATTTATTTAATGAAACATATCTCAAAGGAAACTGATGACATTTAAAATTCCTAGTCCCATTTTAATCAAATTGTATCAAATGCTTTGGGTACTTTTCGTTCATCTTGTGATCCTTTTGTGCCAAGCGATCTCTCGTTTTACCTTTTTGGCCAACATTCTTGTGGACAGCGTGACATGTGGCAGGCGCTACAATTTATGGCCATCGATACGAGCACTATAAATTGTGGCTAGCTATTGATTTGCCATTGTTGTTGTTGTTATAGCTGTTGTTGTTCTTGTTGTTGTTGTTGCGTGTGTTGACAGTTGACAGTTGAGTTACAAGGTCATTATGTGGTTTGCTGCTATTATCGTTGACCAGAGCATTGGGCGTGCACACAACGAGTTTGTGCGTCATGAGATACAAAATGTATCTGTATCTATATCTATATGTGTTTCTGTATCGGCATCTGTATCCGTATATTGGCGTGCGTAATTACAGTTAACGTCAAGCGGTCAAAAGCTCAACTTCATTTCCGTTTGCCAGCCAAAGAGTCGCGTCAACTCTTAAATCATAGAAACTGAACATTTTTGATTGATGTCTTAGGCAGCCCAAACATCTTGCCAAGTATCCATCTTCTGTTTGACAGGTAGCGCGATAACAAAACAAAAAAAAAACTGGGAAAAAGGAAAGACAAGAAAAAAGAAAAAGAAGAAGTAAAGCGTGAGCAACGATGATCCCTAGCTTCAATTGAGCTGTCTTTGTCCATTTCGGGCCAGATACAGATTCAGATACGTATCTTTTGTTTAATATATTATTTTTTGCCATTGTCTGCTGTCTCGTCTCGTCTGCTGTGTGTGTGTAAGTCTCTGATTGTGTGAGTGTAGATTTACATATTTGCTTTGTGCCCACAGTGATTAGAAGGAGCTCAGCACAAGTCTGTGGCTAAAAGGGGCCCAATTAGTATTTTGGAAATGTCCAAATATTTGAGCTACTTTACTCTTGGACAGTTCTGTGGGGATTTGTGCATGTATGCGTCTGTGTTAGTGACACACGAGACCATCTGATAAGGCACCAGCTGGTTCTCAATTTGAAAACTGGATGTGGAAGTGGGTCGACGTTGGCTTCGAATTTGTCGTGAAAGATGCGAAGAGCCAAGTTTATGGGCAAAAAGCAATAATAATCTCAATGCGTTGCGCTTTCACCAAACTGCACTTAAGAGAGCTGCAGTTTCAAAGCTAAAATGATGCAGACAGATACAGATACACACACACCCACAGATACATATAGACTGCATGTGACAAATGCAGATACAAGATACAAATGCTGACAGCTACTTAATCGAAGTAGCCGCAACGAATCCAAAGAGTTGTCCAAAGTGAAACCTAAAAGCAGATGATAGTATGCACTTGCAATGCCTTGGCCAACTTTTTGTGAGTACCATCAACAACAACAACAACAACCAAAAGGCAAAGATGAGTTTCAATTTCAGTTGCTGTAAGTTGGGTTTCTGAGTTTCGACTTTTGTGAAGATGATGTTGATGTTGACTGCCGCATTCCACAAGATGCAGGCCCAAAAAATATCAAAAAACACGGATACCCAAAGACTATATGGTTGTGGTCTGGTATAAATCGCTGTTAATGCGGTTGTTCTTCTTGTTGTGGTTGTTTTGGTTGTTGTTGTTTCTGTTGTTGTGCTGTTGGGGCTGCAGGAACCAGTTTGGTTTGAATTTTATGTGTATTTGGTTGAAAATTTACGAGTTTGGCGAATAAACCAGCAAAGAATTCAATGAACTCGTCTTCTCTGCACAGACTTCTAAGCCAGCAGGCTCTACCAAATACGAGATGAGTGAATACACAGAAAGAAAAATATCAGGGATTTCGGATTAAAATCAGTTCCAAAAAGTGTCAGAAGTTTGGTAATTTTGGATTTTCTTAAGCCAAGTACAAAATACTTGATTCAAATACGTGTTTTCAATTGCTTCTACGCAAATATATTTGACTATTGCAACTCTATAAGAATTTTTTGCAGTGTAATTTAAAGTTTTGTCTTTTTTTACGTATTTAATGCTAATTGGCTGCCATTTTATTCGCATATTATGTTAATTTATCAATAATTTATGGAATATATAAAATATATACAAAAATCAAAAATTCATATAATTTTAGCATGGTTTTTGTTCAGTGTATGTATCTTAAACGTTTACACTGCCAATGTGTATGTAGAACATGCATCTTCCACACACACACACACACACACATACATTTTATGGAGCAGCCTATGCATATGTGTATGTGTGTGTGTGTATTTGCCAGAGGCTCCTAGTTATGCAAATGTTCGGTCTCTGCCCACCCGCTGCACAGGCTCTAAGCAGAAATTGCTTTCGAATTGGTTTAGACTACGAATTTTAAAGGCTGCCACCAACAACAACAACAGCAACAATAACAGCAGCAGCAACAACAGCAACAGTTGAAGAACAGCAACATCGTTTTGCACTGCATGTTGCCAATTGTTTTTGCTGCAGTCGTGTGTTGTTGTTGTTGTTGCTGCTGCTGTAGTTGTTGCTGTTGTTCTTTTCCTGTATCTGCAGGTTGTTGCAACATTTGTCTTGTCATTGCAGTTGTAGATCCTTCTGCTGCTGTCTACCTCTATCTCTCTCTCTCTCTCTCTCTCTCTATCTCTCTCTCTTCTCTTTCTCTCTACACTCTTCCCGCCAACTGCTTACGTCTTGACAATTAGCCACAGCCGTTGGCCAACATCCACTTGGCCGATTGGCTAAATTGCCTAGAATTGCAACTCAGCAGCTCATCGTCATCGCTTCTATCTCAATTTTTGGTCGTTTCTCTAACACATTTTTAATTGTGTGCCACGCAGAGAATTTGTTCAGCTCACTTTAGTTTGGCAGAGTTATAATTAAAATGCAGCCTCTGAAACAATTTATGGCTAAGAGCCCGGCATTTAAGTATTAATTGCCATCATTTGGGGCCCATTTTAAATGCCGAGTTGGACAGAGATTAGACTGAGATTGTTCCCTCTGAGAGAATTGTCGGAGAAACTTAAACATTTGGTTTGGCAGGTACATTTAAAGCAATAATTATTATTTGTTGAACCATCGAAATTATTATTTGAAGAAATAGCGAATAATAAAGATTGGTTAAATAATGATAATAATTATTATTGAATAATCATTAAATTAAAAAAAGCAGTAATTATTATTTGTTGAACTATCGAACTTATTATATGAAGAAAAAGCGAATAATACAAATAAGTTAATTAATTAGAACTATTATTATTTGTTAATGTTTAAACTAAAAAAAAGTGTATTATTATTTTTTGAACTTTTCAAAATTATTACAGACGAAATTCCAAAGTTTAAATCACCATTATCCATAGAAAAAGTTCGAATTAAGGATACTTCGACTTATTGCTAACGACTTAAGTTTATTAAGCTTATTGCCACTCGATTTAGTTTGAGTTAGATAAAATTCGAATGATCGACGATCGAGTTATGGAAGTTCGACTGTATATGCTGAAATAGCGAATAATACAGAATTGTTTAATAATTATAAATATTATTATAATTATATTAATTATTTAAATTAAAAATTTACCTCTATTGATTTAACTTGGTTAAATATTCACAAAATAAACATTCAGCACACATGCTGAGCCCCTGGTTCAAAAACTTATGTCTATAACTGTGAAATAAGAGACCGTGTCTTGAGTTACTCAAAGTTCTTTCACAACTAGACACAGGTTGAGGTTAATTCTTGCATAAAGAGCTCGGACAGCATCGCAATCGGACACTACGTGCCCCCTCCTCGTTTGATTCCCTTATCCAAGTGCCAGTTGGCCATTTGGCCATTTGCATTTTCCGTTTTAAGCTGTCATTCCGAGTGCTTCAGTTGTCCAGTTGTTGTGCTAACTACAGTTATAGACAAACGTGCTCACCGTTTTGGGACGACATTAGATTGCAGTCGACAGACCATGGAAGAGATCAAAACAAAATAGTTGAGCTCGTATTCTGATATCTTCCCTTGAGATACGATATATGTAAATTCTTTGATTATGCTCTTATTACAACGTGGAATGACCTACGACAAAGCAAATGTATTGAGTTTAGATTGGTCCAAATGTGATGAGAATTGTCGAAAGAAGAACGTGAATACGTGCGAAATAAATGAAAGATGATGGTGATACCCAACTCACACCTGGTAAGGTCAACGTGTGCAGAACATAAATCAACAGAAGTGGACAGACAGACAGGCATCATGATGTAAGCACAGTCATAATATGTTTGTGATTAATTTATTGAAATTAACATAAATGGCAACAGCTTTAACTTTTACTCGCTTCCTTCCCCTTCAACTCTCTTTTTGTCACTCTTTTTGACCCCCCGCAGCTGCCTTTTGGCCTGGCCGACATTAATAATTAAATTTAATTGCCATTGCTGCTTCTTAATGATGCAGACCGAAAAAACGACAGTAAAATAAAAAAAGTAGCAGTCAGGTCGAACCGAGAGCCGGGTCCCGAGACCCCGAAGTTGGCCGAGAAAGAAACCCGTTTCACGTTTTCAAATGGACATGGAAATTAAATGAATGTTGAGTTTTATTAAATAAATAAAAATGAATGGGAGAGCTTTTTTTTATTTGATGTATATGCCGAAGAAAAAGACATAATCAACATTGACGGCACTTTTACTTGTTGGCTCAGTGCGAATATAAATTGGCCGGAACAGGGACAGGGACAGGTTTTAGCAGGTGTCAGGTCCCAATAGCTTGTCAAACGAGTAAGTATACGAAAAATTTGCGATAAGTAAAGGGTAGAGAACCCAACCAATTCAAAGGGGAATTCCTGCAAAAGGTGCGAGGAAACAGTATAAAATTACATTTACATAATTTTCTAGTCCAGTCAATTATAATAATAAATAATAAATGGGGTTCTTTAAAATGGAAACACGTTATTATTTAAAATATTTCATAGTAAAGTAGTTTGAGAAATTTAATAAGATTATAGAGCATTATCTAATTACAAAATATCTTATGGTTTTTTAATCAACTTCAATAAAATATTAATAATTAATCCGATTTCTGCTAAGCCAATTTAATAACCTATCAAGGTTTTAAGACGTTGACAATTTAAGAAAGAGAATGTATATTTTATAGCTGAACAGAAAACCGTTCAACGAACTCTTTATAAGTGAACACCTACTTGGTCAGTATTCCAGTTTCTAATTTAATTATGCAGATTAATAAAATGCAGCCTAATTAACGGATTATAAACAAAAGCTTACAAAAAAAAACGTATCTTACGTATCAATCTAACCAAATTTCTGTACGCTCCCTTGCGAAAGTGTGTCAGCTAACGGTTCTCTCTCATAAATTGCCCCGTGTTAATTAATAAATTGTGCCAGATTCTAGCCCAGAACTGTGTAGAGTTAAGAGAGAGGTAAAAAGCCGAACCAAACAAACCGGTAGCTAAAACACAGATACACACACATACACACACAGCCACAGGATTTCATGGGGTTGCTGGCTGCCATGGCAAAGTAAAGTCAAAAACAAAAACAAAAGGCTTAAAAAACAAATGGCAAGGATGCGGCTAACTGAGAGGTAGGAGGTGGGTGTGGGGTTCTAGCGGAAAAACAAACACACAGCTGCGAGACAAGGCATGAAAATCAAATAAAAATTTATTGATTTTTCTTTCGATGCCGGCGCAAAACAAAGCTAAGGAAGTGGCCAATAAAACTAATTTGCAGCCAAACACAAGAGAATCAAATAAAAAGCAAAAACAAATAGAAGCGTAGAAAGAAGGCCAACAACAAACATGCAAAAACAAATGTGCGCTGACAAAGTCAATGCACGCCGAAACCAGGAAGAACAAGAATCAGCCAAAGTATCAAAAAAAAAAAAGCAAAAGAGAGAACAACAACAATAACAAAGAGAAGACAAACATGAAGAAGAAGAACATGAGCACGCAAAGGCGCAAAGTGAGTTTGAGGGCGTTCAAAAGGGAGGGGGAGGGGAAGGTCGTTGGCAGAGACGGTGACAGCGACAACGCGTCGTTTGCAGTGTTGTAAATGTCAGCTTGAGTTAACGGAGCCACGCGTAACAAACAAACACACGCAACGCAACAAAAAGAAATGTTTTGTTGTGGAGAGCGCCAGGCAACAACAGCAACAACAACAGCAACAACAATAGCAACATCAACAAAGGGCGTAGCAAAATTTGCGCAAAGGGGGGCAGCTTAATTATTTAAGGTTTTTATTATTATTCGAGCTTACACTAATTTTGAATTTTATATTTAAAATACAACTAACTGTTTAGATTTTTTGATAGTAAACGAGAATATTATTCAAAATTCTATTCGCAGATTATTCGATAAAGTAGATTCTTTTAAGTCTAAAAAAAATGTACTACAAATATTATTCTTTAAAATTTATGTTATTAATCATTTAAAGGGGATTATGTCCCGTGTGTCTTTATTTTTATAAGAATGTGTCGGAAATAGAATTAATAGAATTGTATTTAAATCAAGCCACAAGCATCTTTTTTTCTTTCCACGAATATAACTAAAATTTAAGTTTATTTTCAATATATTGCACCCTATTAAAGGTAAAGGGTTCGCTAATTTTAGCCATCACATCATTAAATCTTTGTTTTCCTAATTTCGGAAGGTAAAAAAGTTTAGCCTTGAATATAAGGGGTCCCTCTTTGAAGCCCCCCTCCCCCACTGCCTACGCCCTTGACAGCAAGTACAACAACCACAACAACAACATACAGACAGCAGCAGCAGGTGCCGCTGACTTGGCCAGGTTCTATGCCAACCGTTTCGTTGTGCACTGTCTGTCTGCCTGTCTATCAGACATGTTTGTTATTGTTGTTGCCTTGCTCCTGGTCGCGTGGCAGAGACACTTGATGTTCAGCTGGTTCGACTTACCCGCTTCTCTTGCTCTCTCTGTCTACCCGCTGCGTTGCTGCTGTTACTCCTGCGACCGCTGCAGCACTTCGGTTTCCCAGCTTTGATTTTGCTGTCACAACGTAGACTGAGGATTATGCTAGTGGACTTGAACGGACACGTCAGAAACACGCGGCACAAAACTTCAAACTCCAAACAGAGAGACACTCGCTGTAAATACACTCGCGATTGTTGTGGTTGTTGTTGTTGTGGGGAGCAGGCAATGAATTTATTTGCACTTTGCTTTTATTTGTGTTTGGCTCAACTGAAATATTCACGCTAATAATTTGTAATTTATGCTTATTATTTATAATTTGCATTTATTTTTCACACATTATTTGCCGACGACAAAGAAGAAGAAGATAAAGCAAAACGCACAGCTGACTGTGACTCTGATTTTGCTGCTGCTTCAACTTTTAATTTGATTTTGGCTGTGTTGTTGTTGTTGTTGTCGTTGTATTTTCACGCGCCCTCACACACACACAAACACACACGAACGCGAGCACACAAATACAATACACGCATCAACAAAAACAAACCGTGCACCTGTGTGTGAGAGTTGTCGCTGTCGTGTGCAAGTGGAGAAAGAGAAATGCAACGTTCCGTTCAGCACGCGCTCCACTTCCAACTGTTTCAACGGCTAAAAATCAACTAACATAAGAAACGGCTGAGTTGCTGCTTCTCTGAACTTGTGTGAGCCGAAACGGTTCGGGCTCGCCGCATCGTTAACCGGCAAACGGTTGGTTGGCAACGCGGCGACAAACGCACAGCAACAGCGAACAGCAACATGTTCGATGTGTCACCCTGATTCGTCTGATAAACTCGCTAACGATAAGTTTCCACTACTCTGCGGGTCCAACTGCTTTGCGGCATTTTGCAAAAGCAAATGTCTGAATGACGAATGCACCCGCATTTTTCAAATGGATTTCTGTCTGAAATTGTATAAACAAAAGTCAAACTTATCGCTGCAACTGCATTTGGAACTATTCCTTATCGTAATACCTATTCCAACAATATGCGAGGTTTGTGCACTTAGCAATATTTTTAGGAAATGCCAAAAGAAATTTATTATAGAGTAATTCCGATAAGTTCAAAATTCGAAACATTCTTATCACTATTCACAAAAAAAAAAACATTAAGGTTACGTATGATAATACAGGTTACCCAACCTATTGATAAGCCAACTACTTAATAAAGTTTCAAATGAAATACATATATAAGAAAATTAAAATATAAGGAATCCATTAGTATGAAAACTTCGATTAGGTTTGTAGCCCACTTGATGGCCAGCATATAGCGTCTACTCATCTCCAATGCAACATGCTCCACAACATGTTGCTAGCCGGCATCTGCGACGCTTCGAACATGTTGTGACTGAAGCACTTGTCTCTGGCTATGCACGTGGCTCATTTGCATTTGTGGCTGTGTTGTGGTTCGAGTTGGGAGTTTGAAGAACAGTAAAAGAAGTTGATGAAAATTTGCGCGCAAATTCATTGATATATTTTTAAGGGCTAAATATTAGCATAATATTGTAGTGATAAATAAGAAACAGCTGTGTTTGTTTCATATATTTTTTGGGTCACAAAACCACGATAGATAAATAAACATTTAAATAGCTAATCTAACGGCTGTATCCATCTGATATTGAATTGAAAACATTTGCACAACTGTTTTCCATTTGTTTTATCAGAATGACCAGTCGTTGAACTAGTTTTGAATTACAATTCAAATGCTAAAATTGGCAATGCTTAAAACAGTTGCCAAAGCAAATGAGATACTTAATCGTATTGTACTTCAAAGTATAAAACAAGCGGGAAAGGCCTTAGTCCAGTTCCCGACTATAGTATACCCGTTACTGATTTAAATAAATTTTAAATTCTTTTTAGAGGATACTTTTCGGCACTTACATTGCTTCAGACTTAAATCAGCCATTACTATTGTTCTGTTTGGCCCATTTAGTTGCGATTGTGTAGAATGATAGCTTATAATAATAGATTACGTTAATTACCAAAAAAAATTGAAACAAATCTGATCTGCGTGGGGTTTTTAGGCGTCTGTGCGCAAAATTTAGGGCCTCTAACTCTTATAGTCTCAGAGATCAAGGCTTTCATTCGAAGAGACGGACGTACATGTCTATATCGACTTGGCTGTTATTGCTGATCAAGACTATATATACTTTATAGGGTCGGAGATGCTTCCTTCTTTCTGTTACATTCATTTTAACGAATACAATATACCCTTTTACTTATTATTTATTAGCTTCAATCTAATTTAATCTTCAAACTCAACTACTGCTTTTGTCCCCTTTTCATCCACATTCTTCAAGTGCTACCTGTGTTTGTCTTCCTTTTAAGCCAAAGCTCTGAGAACTTTTTCCATAATTCTTAAATCGATTTTAGCACTTTGCCTCTGACCGACCACAAATTGACAATTTTGAGCGTCATCAAAATTGCATTTCGATTGCTCCAATTTCCGACACTTTCCTCCATCCTGCTCCTCCCTCTCCTCCTTCTCCTTCTGCCTCTTCTCCTACTCATCCAGCTCCTTCTTCATTTACGGCAGTTGCACTTTTCATTTGTTTGCATTTTCATTGAAAGACAACCAGGCCAGGAGTCGCCAAAGTGCAACTCCGGAACGAGTCCAACACAACTGCAATCAACGTTTTTTTTTTTTTTTTTTTTAACACAGCAAAATGCAGTACAAAGTTTTCTAGCAACAAAATGCAAACTTGGCTCGCAACGAGTTCAAAGTTTTTCTCTGTTTGCACTGTTTGTTACCATCTATTGATCAACTTGTACCCCTTTCAACACACCCAAAAGTACGTAGTATCATACGAGTTCCCATTGTTTGGTAGTGTTCAAAGTCGCGACTTTTGGCTCCTTAGACAACGAAGAATATGAAGATGAATGTACAAAAAAATAATGAAGTTGTTCCCAGTTGGCTGGAGAAATCTCTCACTTGACAAAAGTTTCACCAAGCTTCATTAGTTTCTGTCACTGCAACAATTAATTTAGTAACTCTTTGTACAACTTTATTTATTCTAGGTCAACTCGGTAAAACTTGCTTAAATGATGAATGAATTAAGATGACAAACAAAGCTGGAAAGCATATTGTTCATCAAAATTATGGGACTTTTGGAAAATAATTATAATTATATATAGTTGAAATCGGTTGAGAATGGACAAAGTTATGAGACTTGGTAGTTTCTAAAAATATCTTAAGGTGTAGTTATGGAAAAAATGTAAAATGTTGGAAAAATTACCAATTTTGTAAGCTTACAAATTTTAAATACAAAATCAATTAAAGCCTCCAGGATTGATCAAAAAGACATTGCTCATCAAAATCGGTTGAGATTTTACAAGGTTTTAAAACTGCGTAGTTTTAGGTATGGAAAAATTGCAAATCTTGTAAAATTTGGAAATTTGTTAAACAAAAATTATGATGCATAAACAATTTAGAGTTCAAATAATGATCAAAATGAATCACATATCAAAATTGGATGAGCTTGACAAAGTTAGTAGGTATGTAAAATGAGATAATATTTGAAAATTTTGAAATTTCCGAAACTAATTATATTTTGGACGCAGAGTAAAAATGTCATTTCCTATCAAAATCAGATAAGATTTGCAAAGCTATGAGATTGCGAAATTTTCAAAAATATGTTGTTAATAAAATAATTGTTTTATATATTTTATTGAATACTTACACTTTGATAGTAATAATCGATCGTTAACTTTCGATATTTTAGTAAAAACTCAAATGAACTCGTATATTGCATTTACATATACATATATTAAAAAAGTTATCGGTAGTGATATTGAGTGTTTTTGTTTTTTTTCTTTTGGCCCACCTGTGGCCCTGTAGCCCTGTAGTGTTTCCTGCTTTTGGTGCTGCCAACAATTTGCTGGCCAATTGAAAATTCAATGCACGCCCCGGACAAAAACTCATTTGCAACACTTCACGCAATGCAGGCGATTTCGATTTAGCCGAAGATCAAGGGCGATAATAAAGCCCAAAGTCTGCGGCTGTTTGTTGTTGTTGTTGTTGCCCCTCAAGTTGCAACAGTTGCAAGTTACAGTGCTGAATCGTGTTGTGTTGCGTGCCGCATTGCAGCCAACTATAAATAGCAGCAGCAACAACAACAAGGTCTTATCCCAGCTGCCTGATCTTTACGCAGCAACAGCGAACAACAATAGCAACAACAACAACAACGAACAACAACAACAAAATTCCTTTCGACATTTAATTAACGATCGCGATTGCAATCAATGCAACGCGTCTTGGCAACCAACTTTGAGTACGCCCCCTCTCCCTCTCTCAGTCAGCAGAGAGAGACAGAGCGTATAAGAGGGAGAAAGAGAGAGACAGAGCAGCGTTGTGAATGAATGCCAGCTAGATTTGTTGGTGGGCTGTTTTAGCCACAAAAGCTGACAAATACTGTAATTAATTTTAATTGCAGCGATTGGCGCCCGCTTTTCGTCTCATTAAAGTTGCCTCTTGGCCAGTTCTGCATCTTCCTCTGCTTCCTCTTTCTCTCTCTCTCTCTCCCTCTCATTTGCTAGTTGTGATAAGCAAACGAGAAACACGCGGCACACGGCGCATAAACGGATGAGCTGTCAGTTTAAAGTCAGTCAAGAAACAGACTTTGTCCATCATATGCTATGGAGAAGAAGGTTAAGGACTGAAGAGAAGGGAGAGGAAGGGAAGGAAAGCTGGAAACAACGTTTTTGGTACGTGTTTTTGCACCTAATTGCAGTCGCCTCACAAATGTTGCACGCAGTTGAAGCAATGGGAATTTTTAACGGCGAGTGGGGAAAAAGCATTTTCAATGCTTAATGCAACATTTTATGTTGCATACATAGCTCACACAATTGCGTCAATTGAAGTGTAACAAATGCAATAAAATAACAACACTAACAACTAAGTAGCAGCAATAACAACAGCAACAACAACAACAACATTAACAATGTAACAAGAATTGAGCGACATTTGCAGCCATTTCTCTAAGTGCAATAATAATATGAAATACTTTTAGTGTTCAGTTCATTGAACGTGCACAAATCCAATTAGATTTGTTGCACTCTCTCTTACACACACCCAGTTATAGGCAAATGCAGTGAAATTTACATGCACAACACACACACAAATACACATCCACTTATACACAAATCGTAGCATACTTTTGAACGCAAGTCAAATTATGCTAGTCAATTTGCCAGCTACAAAACTTTTGAACGCTTGTGGCTTTGCTGTAAGTTTGTAAATGTATCTGTGTGGGTGTGTGTGTCTGTATGTGTGTGTCTGTATGTGAATTTGACTTGGATTGGCAATTACAGTGGCTTGTTAAAGTGTACTTATTACTGCTAGGCCGCATATTGATTTTGACCAGGGATTAAAACCCTAACCGAAACCGTAACCTTTAACCTGAAAACCGATTGAAATTTGAAACCGTAACCGAAACCGTAACCGAAAAAAAAAATTTTCATCTGACCGAAACCTTTAAACCGAAACTCTGTAAACCGAAATAACCGTTTAGTAACCGTATCATTTATAAGGGTTAATTTCGGTTTTTCATATATCTTAAAATAAATATTTTTTTTAAATTTTTTTAATAAAAATTGAAAGGAAGTTTTATTTTTAATTGATATTTTAAAAATTGCAAATAAGATTTAGTATAACTTTAAAATAAAATTTTAAAAGCATGTTTTATTATTAATTTTTGTTATAAAAATTTAAAAAACAAACTAAAAATAATTTAAAACAAAAAATTTTGAACTGTTTTTTTGTTTTTTTTTCCGACTCATAGGTCTTGTTTGCAATCTCTGATAATTTGTTATTAGTTTTGTATCCTATTTTTGATTTTATTTTTTATTTTTAATTTTGATTTATACATATGTAAATAAATATGTAAATGAAACATTAAGAAAGTTATGCCTTTTTAATTATTATTATTTTGTTAATATAATTATATTTTTACAAAGAAATTTTTTTTTTGTGAACCGAAACCGTACCGGTATTTCAAAACCGAAACATACCAAAACCGGTTCACCGTTACGAAACCTTTATTCAAAGATTTTGCGTAACCTATAACCGAAAACCTAAATCCGAACATAACCGAAACCGTAACTGAAACCGATATTCGTTTCGGTTTTAATCCCTGATTTTGACAATTAAATTTGTAAATTATTGACTTATTACACTTTGCCAAAGACAGAGGGAACTTTAGCCAAATCTCGCCGTTGGTAACATAAACAAAAAAAAATATGCACAGACAGATAATTAATATGACAGATAATGGAACTTATAGATTCTGCATTTAAAATGTAAAAAAAGTATGTTAAGTTTGACTTTAAGTTTGTCTTGTTTTTTCTTGACTTTTTTAATGTAAGTGGAGGGTCTATCTCAGTCGGGTTCGTTCTTCCTACAAATGTTTTATGTACTTCCTTCGAATCTTAAGAGAATCTTCATGGCTGGTGACTGGCAAACAACTGCAATACACAAAACAATTGAAGAGCTATTTGAAAAGCATAAAGATTGCAAATTAAACAATTAGCTAAAGTCGTTAACACAAGTAATTATTTGGCTCTGGCTCGAATTAGTAAATCAATTGTTATTGTTAGGGAATGGTATTAAATTTGGTTAATTGGATTCAGATTATTTCAGTTCAGTGTGTGATTGTTGCTGCTGTCATGTGGATGTTTGTTAACCTGTTGATTATACTTGCGATTAATGTCAACTGGACACTAGGGTTGCGTATTGTGCCCTGCATTGGCACCGTCTATAGGGACTGTTCTCATTACTGCAATAATAACTGCCCCGAGAGGGGCCTCGACTGCGTCTATCACTGTGACAATGGCTGTGGCTGTGCCAAATCACTCGTTGTACGTAACAATGGAGGCTGCCACCAGCTGATGAATTGCATGTTCGACGACGAGACGGATGAGGAACCAGATCCCATACCTACACCCTGCACCAATATATTTAAAGAGATAGAAAACGTAAATGGCGACAAAAGAATGTTCTCGGGTATTTTTACAGGTGCAGAGCATGTAATATGGAGTGTTTTCAACGGAAAAAAAGGGTGAAACTAAAAAAAAAATGATTCCTGTATGTGCTGTCCTTAAAAAAACCAAATAAAATTATATCCAAAAAAAATGAAAGAAGTCTTATTTTTAATACTTAAAATCATAGCGGTATTTTAAAACCGAAACACTTAAAAATCCGAACTTAACCGCAACCGTAACTGAAGCCGATATTCGTTTCGGTACGTTTTTTTGTTTTTAACGATAGTTGGAAGCAGAGAAATAGCGTTATTTAGCCCTCCCTTTTAAGGCAAGTTAACTTGCCTCCCAAACCCATTTCGCGTTTTTAAAAGCAATAAATTCATCTGTAATTATCGAAAATTTGAATTTTGAGTGCCTCTAGCGCATTTGCAGTTCTTAATGCATCTTGATTCTCGATTGTGCAACGATTTATCAATGAATTCGACTGACTGCATGTCCAATTAACCGGTTTAATTATGCGGCACAAAGCTTTAAAAAGCGCGTTGTAAAATTGCATGCACTTTAATTAGTTCCAAAAAGCGAAATTAAAAAAAATAATGTTAAATGAAATTAATCCCACACATGTGTATATGACAATATTATCAATATGCTGTCGTTATAAATAATTAACCAAAAATGTAAAAACCGAACAGAAAACGAAAAAAAGGAAATATAAGAATGCATTAAGCCAAAAAGCCACAGTCACCGCAAAATCGTGGTTGGTTTTTAACAAAAGTTGGCGATGGGCATAAAAAAAAGTTTCCACATTTTTTTGTTAGGGTAGCAAAATAAAAAATGGAATAAACTTGTGCAGACAATTAAGAAGCCATAAACACATGCTGCCAAGAATACGCGGAAGCGGGAAACGTTAGTTAAGGGAATAAAAAACACACACACACACACACATAGACAGACACACACACACAAACAGATACTCGTAAAATGGCAGCCAAAAGTTAGAAAGCGCAATTTGAAAAACAGTAAATAAGTCGCGACGGATGCGAAGGATGCAAAAAAGGACACGTAGCTGGCGCAGAGTCACGAAAGGATTTGCATATAAACTGAGCACCGTTACAGCACGTTGTGGTTGTTGTTGCAATCCTGCAGCAAGTATACAAGGATATATATGAGCAGGCAATGACATGACTTGGCAGCAATTTCTATTTGTGCAAGCACGAAATGGATTGTGACAAATGAGTCTGGACTGAGGTAGAGAAAAAGCAGGAGAGAGCGAGTCAAAAAGAGAGAGTGTGAGTGAGAGAGAGAGAGAGAGAGAGAGAAGGTGCCATACCAGGACAGGTGTTTTGTGGTATACTATGCTGGAAAGGTGTTAAAAGTATTGCCAGACCACGACCTAACTGCAGCTGACTCTGACGCAAATTTATGGCTTCGATTTGAGTTCTTTATTGAATATTGCAACGAGTTTACGATTTGCGAAAAGGATTCTAGCCAACAGACATTACAGGATCCAATGACAGACAGACAAGCTCATACTATTTATGTAAATTTTTAGTTCAACTTTAAAAAGAATACATAAATATGTGTTGATTTAAAAAAAAAAAATTTAATTTAATTAGAAACTTGCATAATTTAAAAATATAAATAAATGTATATAAAAACAAACGTTACTTATTTTAATATATTTAAAAAAAAATGTATTGCATACTTTCGCCTGAAAGTATTGCTTAAAAACATAAACAAGCCATTACCACCTTCTATTTGTCCGATCTTGTTGCGATTTAGTAGGGAGATAGAAAATAATACTATAGTTAGTGCAAAAAAGTTCTAGTTAAGTAGTAGTCAAGTAGTTAAGTTGGCAAAATTCTAAAATCTTAAAAACTGTTTGTTACAAAGTTTGTTTTTTATTTTTTAATTAAAGTAAAAAAAGTAATTAAAGTAAATGTAATTAACTAAATTAAATTATTATTTTAAAAATTTGTTAGATTTGTTAATCAAGTTAAGAGCTTCTTGGACACACACATTTGTGTGTGTCACAGGCACACACATATAGCCAGTGCTGTTACAGGTGCCTTGATGTCCTTGCGTTGATATCACAATCATAATTAGTATCCTGACCAGACATGTGTATGATGCATGTGTTGCTCTTCTTGTTGTGTACACAATCCAACACACACACACACCACACACACAGCCACACTCACAAGAACACTGAGATAGGTTTGTCTTTGTTGTTAGAGAGTGATATATTGGCTTTTAAGCCAACTGCGGCCTGTTGCAATCTCAATCCCAGCCAGTTCAGGCGCTTTAAGGACATCACATGAATAATGCGAAGCAATTTCGTAGGCGATTGCCACCGTCCAGTGTCCAGTGTTGGCTCCCAGGTCCAACAGAGGACTCCATTAAACTGTAAAAATAGAATTAGAGCAGCTGGGAAGCTTAATTACAGCTTAGACCTCAATTAAAGCGCACTCGGGGAAAAGTGATTGAGCCAGAGAGCGGGCCAAACATTTTCACTTGGCCAAAAACACGACGACAGCAATAACTACAAAAACGGCAACAACGATAGCAACAACTGTTATAATGATGATGATGGCCATAAAACACCTTGGCTAATTTGCGCAAATTGTTTTCAGTTGCAACTGACGAGACTGGCAGGTGACCAAAGCGGACAAGAAAGAGAAAGAGCCAAAAGAGAGCCAGAACAAATTGGTAAGAAATTAAGAGGGATGGAGCAGCTGAAGTGGAATGTATTAAAGAAAATATTATAACTATAAATTAAGCATATAACGTGAAATAAAATGAGAAAAATAATAGAAGACATTAAATATAATACATAAAAGAGTAAGCTGAAATAGAATATTAAAACTGCCTTTCAAGTTCAATCATTCTTCTACAGTAGAGAAAAGATATACAAATTGATAAATCAACAAGTAAAATATAAAAATTGATAAATCAACAAGTAGAATTTCGCGAAGGAGATTTTCAACTACTTAAGCTCGATTATTTTTATAATCAATTGAGTTATTTAAATCGATTTTTTATGAAATATCGATAACAAACCGGAGTAATTCATTTGCAGAATTAAGTTCAGTGTGACATGACAAGTTGCTTAAATTTTAAAAATCGATATTTTGTGACAAAAAAAATGTTAAAATAAAATTTAAATGCAGAATAAATTTCGAAGCCAAACCAAGATTAAAATAACATTCTCTTTAGAAATCGCATGAGTTTTGGCAAAGTTATGAAATTTTTAAGTTGGTCTACTGTTTCGACGCAGTATTTTATATATACAATTTTTGAGGAAAGCTTTACATTTTTAAATTTTTTACACTTTTTAAAATTAACTCATTTAGAGCCAAGAGTGCTTAAAGCCAAAAATTTTCAATTTTTTTTGTTTTATTTAAGTAAAAGGAACATAAGGAACTCAAAAAAGTGCTTTAACCAAATGTTTTAAGAAAAATTTAAAAATCAAAGTAACAACAACCGTTATTCGCTCTCACTCTTTACGTATATGTAGATGTTCAACACATTGAATGTGATTAAATGTTTTTCTAGCTAAAATAACGGCTATATTAAAGTGTTTTTTTTTAGTACTCGCTTTGGTAAAGTTCCTCTAAATGGGTTAAACTCGATTCTCAGTTTAAATTCGCTTGAATACTTCTACAAGATATTGGGCAAAATACTTTCCAGTTCTGTTGAGGATTAACTCTTTAATAACAGAAAGTTAAGCCCAAACGCACGTATAATCGAAAAGCGGGCAACGTGCAGCTGGCAGCTGCTAATGGGGATAAGGGATGTAGTCTGGCAGGACTTGCAGTCAGGCAGGACTTGCAGTCTGGCAGGACCGGCAGTCTGGCAGTCATTCCGGCCAACACATGACGCTAATGGAACCAACAAGCTGCCGGCATGGGTTACAGCTTCAGTTTCAGCTTCAGCTTCAGCTACGGCTTTCCAGCTATCCAAATCCCCACGACCTACGAAGGCTGTCGCAATAAATTTGCTGTGCCAAAGTGATAATGAAAGTGTTTCCTTCCGTTTTGGGCCAAACTCGGTGCCAAGGCACAAAAGTAAAACACAACGAGAGATAGAGCAAGAGGAGGTGTAACTGAAGAGAACACGGGCGGAAGTGGGAGAGGAAAGTAGAGAGAGAAGAGTACCAAACGATTTATTAACATTGCTGGATTGCTCTTACTTTACTGTTGTTTTTAGTTTCAGGGCATAAAAATATCTAATTGAATATCGGAAATGGAAGACTAAAATTGGGGAGATGCTTAAGCAAATGAGATTAGTGAATTGTCAGCTGGCGGATACTCTGTTATATAAAATTATGAATAGAATATACTTTAAAGCTATTTTTAAAACTTGTAGTTCAAAGTTTTAAGCCAATTTTTTTCATTCCTTCACAGTTAGTGAATATATTTATTAAATATCCGAATTCACTTAAATTTAAATTTAACAACAGGATTAACAAAATTACTTTTTTAATTAAAAATATACAAATATATATATAAAATCTGTCAAAAATTTAAAAAATGTTGATTGCAAACTTCATTTTCTAAAAAATTCGGCGTTTTATTATATTTATTATTTAGTCTACATTAAGAAAATTATTGTTTGTTTAATAAATTCTGTAATAAATCGGGAAAAATGTTGATCTTTACCTTTAAATTCAAAATGCAAAACTTTCTCGTACTTCATAGCAAATTCACAATGCCCAATTACTGAGAGACGGTAAAAACGAAACTGGCGGCAACGTGGCGTATGCGCAACGCGGCATACTCAATGCTCCTCTGTACTCCGTATTCCGTGCTCGCACAGCATACGCCAGCTGCCCTCGGAACCAACGAAAAACAGCCAACAGCTAAGAGCCATCAGCCTTCTGGTCGCCCCCGCACATCGCAATTTCACATCGTCGCCTTTTGCTTTTGGTCCACGCTTCGGTTGTTTATTGTTTTCCGCTCAGCGAGAAATTCAATTTCGGAAGCAAATAAACACACGGCAAACAAATGAATGAAACGCACCAAATGCGCCAATTGCATTCCGTGTAAATCTTTCAAAGCGTTTCGTTCCGGCGATTTATGCCACGGGAAAACTGCTACGCCCCCCGACCCCTTGCCTCCCCCCCTCACTTAATTGTGCGCTTAAACTAAACGCTGGGTAGTTCAAAACAGTTGCAAACAATTAAAGTTACCAACCTCCTTCATTCTCTTTGCTCTCATTCCCATCCTCCCTTGACAGAGGTCAGTGCAAAAAAGTCGCTTAAAAAAATGCAGCAAAACGAAATTCTCCAAGCTTTTGAGCTACACTTAGAAAAACAAGTAATAATATTGTATTTAAACAGGGCCATATTCATGCAAACGATCTCAAAGTTGCCCAAGTTCGGAACTTCCGAAAGTGAGTATCAAAATCTCAGTTTAAGTTTGCTTTTCTCTGAATATGAGTATGATTTTCTTGGGATACTTTAAGTATGATTTGGGAATAATTCAAGTTTGGAAAGATCAAAACGTAATAGTTTAAGAACACAAATATTTGGGAACTTTGTATACCAAAATGTACGTGTTTTTAGTACAAAGCATTCTCATATTTATGACTCAGCAGCAATTTTAAATTTTAAGAACAAATGCTAGGCATAAGAAACACGATTGTTTCTGGAGGTATTTAAAAAAAAACTCAATCGGATAAAATATTATGTTATAAAGCTGTCACTTAAAGTCTTTAATTTAAGATCGTTTCAGAACAAAACGAGTAATGCGACCGTTTCTTAATTCTTCTTTGCTTAGCCCATCTCGTTCTTAATTTTGTTTATTTATATTCGTTAACAGCGAATGTTATGTTATTTACAGAGTATGTTCTGTTATTTAAAGTGTTACACTGTACTGTTACTGTAACTGTTGTTTATTAACAGAATATGTTATGTTATTTAAGGAGTATGTTAACCAAAAATCTTAAAAACTACAAATTCAAATTAAAATAGACACATACTTATGTATTTTGGGATGGCATATTTTCCTGAGTGTAGTTGCAAGTGTAAAGTGGCGCTGGACCAGCCCATGAGGACTGACAGCTAAATGGTGTGGAGAGAACGAGAGAGGGAGAGAAGGGGGTCGAAGGGCATTGAGGGAATTACATGGGCTGTAGCTTCTTCCTGAGCAAAAAATGGTTGCCTGTTAGTTTGAAGTTTTGGCTATTCTCTCGTTCTCTTTCTCTTTCTATATTTCTGTGTCTTTTTTGCGCTATTCGCAACTTACTTTGCTGCTTTGTTTGCGTGACATTTTTCGCCAACTCCATAAAGTGGCAAGGGCGCATTGGGGCAATGGGGCAAGTAACGTGGCCAGAAGCAGCAGCGTGGCACGGCGAAACAACTATGACAAAAGATTGCAGTGCCAAAAGTTTGGCGCAACGTTAATTAATTTTGCATGAGCTGAAAGCTTCAACTCTAGAGTCTATAGAGTACGAGTGCCAGCTCAAGTGGTTTTCCCAAAACATAAAATAAAAATAAAATTCTCCCGAAATACTGCATTTGTTCAGCGTTGTAGCTTGTAAAATGGGAGTGCAGCAAGTGGAAATGGAAAGTCACGAAGGGGAGCTGAAAATTAAGTGATAATAACGAACGTGGGTACCAAACATCAAATCGAATGATATGACAAATTATTGTGGAGTGAACAAAAGTTTGGATACAAATTTAAAAGTTGCTATAAAAAACGAATATTGTTAGATTTAAAAAAGAATTGAAATGAAAAGTTTAGATACATATTTAAATGTTGCTATAAAAAATGTAATGATATTAGATTTACATAGGAAATGAATAAAGCTTTTTGATAAAACTTAAAATATTGCTATAAAAGATTTAGTAACAGTAAATATAAAAAAAAATTATTTTACAATAAAACCATATGTTCAAATATATCAATATTCAGCTAGTTAAGTATTTGGTCACATATTTTATTTCGCAATATAAAACAAAAATTCTTGGTTATTCATTTTCTGTGATTCTTTCATTAAGTCAAAAACAAAATAAATTATTTTAGCTATTTTTAAGTTTTGGGTATTTTTCACAATATATTTGACAGTTATAGATTTATAAATATTTATTAAAAATTAAGTTACTCGAGGATATATTATTACATTAATCATTTGATTTTGAGTTTTCTAATTCATACCTAAATTTTTTTTTTCAACTATATGACATTCTGTAATCAGCAACGGTATCAAAATCCGACAAAGCAGAAAAATAAAAATAGCAAATTGTTTCAGAAGGTGGCTAAAATTGACACGCTTTAGAGCGTTAAGCGTGTCCAGCAATTTCATCCTCTAAGAGCTAAACTCTTCTCCCCGGAGTCCCAACTCCTGCCAGTTGACTTCTAACCTTCTGACCTCCTGACTGTCTAACGGTTAACGTTTGAGCTGAGGGACGATAATGGCGGTCATTAGGAATGTGTTGGCAATTAAGAGCAACATCTGTGTTTAGCAATCCCCTTCCTCCCTTCCCGAGAGCATTCTTTCCCTTCTCTTCACCCTCGCTTTGAGCCCTTATGCTAATGAGTCAAGTGAGTTGCTTGGTTTTTGAGGTTGTTTGTCTGTTTGCGGGAGCGATAAAAATGCTTTTGACTTGGCGGCTTTACGACATGTTTATGCCAGGGACTTTATGTGTTCTATGCACACTGTGAACTCAACAGGACACTGTCCGTGTTCCAATATCGAGAATGTCGTTTCTCTCACGCGGCTTCCATTGATTGATGCAATGGACAGACGGACAGACGATCATACTGACAGAGAGATTGAGAAAAAAAACACAGATGCCTGCAAACAACTTTATTTAAAGCGGCATTCATGAAATATTCATGCTGCATGTTGAGAAGCAGAACAGCAACAGCAACAACAAAACTCGCCTGACAGGACAATGGCCAAGGAAAATGCTGGCACACAGTTTGTTGCCCATAAATTGTTCCAGCTTTTGCTGTTATGCAGAGTTAATGAAAATGCAGTAGATCCTAGGCATACACTAGCGTCTAGTCCATAAAATTTTTTATTACTAGTCTTTATTTACAAGGTTTTTATGAAGAATGCCAAAAAGTTAAATGTTGCGAAAAAGTTAATAGAACTAAATTCAGAAATAAAATACGCTCTCAAGAGAACAAGCCAAAAATGTTCAGTCAACTTGATTGATCACAATGAAAGGGAAACTGAAAAAAAATAGTAATGGTTATTCTCTGATAAGTAAAAAAATGTATCAACTTATTTATATGAAGAAAACTAGCTAACTAAAAATTATAATCTTTCTATTTTTTGAAACCGACAAACAGATAAGCATTTTTTGAAGCTTTACTGTGAGCTAAAATCCACTGAAAGTAGATATCCAAAAGATTATGAAAAGTTCATTATAAATAAATTAAAATGATATCACCTAAGTATAAAATATAACAAGCGGGCATGGTAATAGTCGAGTTCCCGACTATAGGATACCCGTTACTCATTTAAATAAATATAAAAATGTATTACATACTTTTAGGCATATTCATTTCATTAAAACTTTAATCAGCCATTACGACTATTCTGTTTATTCAATCTTGTTTTGATTTGGTAGGATGATAACTTATAAAAGTAGTTACAAAAATATACGTTTCATTATAAATTCAAGTGAAAATATTTAAAAACATTGGTACAAAACAACTCAATAAATTTAAGTCAGCCTATTAAGTTGTACAAAATGTTAAACCATCAATCTTAAAGGGTTCATTATTATTAACTGGTCAAGTTGTGGCCTTGGTTATTATGTTACCATTCATTCCCTTATCAACTGAATCGAGCTGCCTTTTCAACATATTTTCTGCTACACTTGTATGAGTTTATTCATCTCTGTTATACTCTTTGATATATACATCTGCATCTGGAATGTTAACCCTTTTCAAGTGTCTCGCTCTGCTGGTTGATCCACTCGACTTGAATCCATTCGACTGGCCATTTATTTGGTCAGCTTAGGACTTGACCCACATTTGACACACAGCTTAGGTTTCCAATTTTACAATTTTCCAATTCTACAATTTTCTATGCGTTGTTTGCCCAACTCACAGTCCACAGTCCCTTCTGACTGGTAGTCACTTGAATGCCAAGCCACGTTTCGACCTTGTGGTCATCAGACTTTAAGACTGACTCTCCTCCTGTTTTCCTTGCCTCGTCTTCTCTTTCCTCCTGTTTCCCTGTTGGGCAACATTATCGTTGCTGTCTTGTGGCAAACACAAACTATAAATTGGCCTAAAGCCTTCTTCAGCTTAAAAGAAAACTTGACTAGCATCGTGTTACTACCAAAATTCGTGTGTGCATTAAAAAGTTGCCTCCATTGGCTACCAGAAGTTTAGCATGCATCGAGTAGGGGGACAAATACAGAAAGGGGTAAGTGGAAAGGGAGGAATGGGGAAAAGAGAGACGAACAGCGCTTGACACTTTTGAACTTTGATGCACTTAAGACTGCAATTTGTTGTAGTTGTTGTTGTTGTTGTTGTTGTAGTTGCCGCCATACCCTATACCAATAAAATGGATGAGATTGGTTATAAAGTTGTGCAAATTTATGCCAAAAGCGAACCGAAACTTTAAACTGCATAAAAAAACACAAGTTCCTGATGTTGATATGGTGGTCTGATTGTCTATCTAAAATATATATGTTTTACTAGCTATTGGTATAAGCCGGCTTTGCTCGCGCTCTTAGAAATCTGAAAAACTTCTTATAACCTAGGAAAATATTTATCGATTTGCTTTTTGCTTAAATGAAAGAAAAGCTACAAGATAGAGTTCCCCATCCAATCTTACATAAATCCAAAAAAATCAATGTAATCTGATCTGTGTACCAATAAATAATTGATAATTTTTAAGCAATTGTCTAATTTTGCAATACGATTATATTTTAGTATACGACTTAAATTATAAATTAGTTTTCATATCAATTACTGGGCATCTATTAGTCAAACACACCGACTTCATAGCTGATACTTGTTGGGTTTTCTTGCTGGTCGTCTGAAAGTTTGTGGGCAATCATGTTTTGCATTTGATTTGCAACAAACTTCTCCTTTTCTTTTCTTTTTTTGTTAGCTTATTTTAGTTGGCATTCAGTTGTCAAGTCCAAATCCAAGTTTCCAAGTGACGGCGCACCTACGATCTGAGCTCATGACTTTTACCCAAAACTGGCAATGACAACCAAACAACCTGTTTCTCAGCATAAATTACTATTGGCAATTACTAGTGCAAACAGACAGAAATATTGACAAAAAGAAAGAAAATGTAATCGAAGCGAATTAATAAAAAAAAATGAAAACTTTTACACGAAAGTTACAAATTGATAACTCACAATGATTCGATGAATTCAATCTTAAAGCATGTTTATTAATTTGATTCAAAGTTTATTCATCTGCATTTGCACTTAAAGTTGAAAATATTTAGTTTGCATTAAAGTTGCGCATTGAGAAACTCACACCCTAAGTTCGGATTAACTTTCATCTTCATTTGAGTTGAAAGTTTTTACTTGAGAAGAGAAGGAGCCAACTTATTCATTTTATAGCCCAATTTAATAGTAATCTAGGTAGAAGGTAAGATATTTTCATGATTACAGAATCACTCAAATCAGCATCATCATTATTTGTATACTATTATTATTAATGTTTTAGATAGAGAAACTTTTTAATTGCATTCCATCAGCTTAATCGAATCAGAACCGTTTATTTGTGATAAGAACTTTTCAAAGTGGAACTCATTGTGCAATTAAACCACAACTGATAAATTTTTTTAGCCGATGGTACATTTAACTTTTTAAAAATTGTTATTCAGGATACCCAGGAGGAGGAGGGCCCATGTAATCATCCCATTGGCTCGATTGAGTTACTTCGGGTTCAGGTGCCGCGTCGGGATCCTGGCCTCCTGGCCCACCTGCATCATAGCAATACAGAAGTAAAAGCAGCAAGTTTACAGAGATGAAAGTCTTCCACATGATGGCAGCAACAAATTGGTAATGAACAGCTGAACCCATTTAACCCATTATAATTGCATTCGTTTCCCTTACACAATCCTTTTATATTAGAACCTTGACAAATTGAACGCATATAATTGCATTACAAAGTGAAAGACTTTTCCAACTTAAATATATACACAATTATTAAAAATGTTGAGTAGAATATATTGATGGCTAACAAGATGATTTCTAAAATGAGTTCAGAGTTTCTTATCCCATAGTGATGACATTTTAAGAGCACTTAAAGAAATTAGATATTAATTATCTAAAGTAATTAAAATTAACAGTGTGTTTTATGAATGAAACTTAGCCAATATTATTTATATTCGAAATCTAGAGCATCAAGGTGAAATACGAAAGAGGTTTTAATCCCATCTGAGTTCAGTAAGTTCCCTAATCAATGATATTTCCTGGGGAACGCATAATTTAACTGTCAACGCCAATTTATCATAGTTTTTATAAGAAATTCAGGAAAAACAATATTAGCTATGTTATTTAGTATTGGTCTGGAGCAGTGGTGCTCAAAATGCCAAAAGCCTATCCCATGGGAAAGGAACTGATAAATCTGTCAGCGTCGCAGCCGAAACACGTAAAGAGAGAGAGAATATGTGTGTTCTATAAATAGCACGTACAGCGGCTTGTTCTCTCACGAATCATCAGATCAGCTGATCCTTTTCGAAGTCAGTTGCTGGGCTGCGTTTAATAAGGGGATACCGTACAGCGCTGGACTTTTATAATACACTGCAACTAATGCTTTGCTCTTTTTACATTGCCAACTGTAACGATGCGACAGTTCACAATAGTTGATTGTGTGAGCTGGGACACCACTCGTCTAGAACTATTGAAAATGGTTCCTTTTAGACCCAGAACGTAGTTCTTTTTAATGTAATATAACAATATATTTTCTGAACTGAGCCCATTCACCAATTGCATTAATTTCGAACTGAATCCAGCCCTTGAACCAAACCAACATTAATTCCATTTCATTCGTTTCGATTGCATAAACTATATATATTCTTTAATACGGACCAAAGCCATTGTATAATTGCAATCTGGATGCTTTCCAACTGACACTACAAGTGCAACTGATCTGTGAGCTGGAAATGCAATTTCCTTGTCAGTCACCAGGCATTTGGTAATCTCAACATGAAGATTCTGACGCACTGCAGCGGTTTCAGCACTGCCTGCTGTGGGAATGCACTCCCATAGATTTCTCCAACTGTGGCTGGAACTCTTTATCGATGCTTAATCCCTGGGCGGTGGTCCACGTGGACGGAGCACACTCTCGAGCAGATTAGGTCCGGGTTGATTCTTGGGCCTGGGCGTTGGTGTTAGCGAACGCGTGTGGGGCGCCGCATCCTCCTTCTTGTGCACAGCCGAGGTGGCGGCACGTCTCGCCCGAATCTTCTCCTCCATTTTGCTGGGCACCATGAAACAGTTGGACTCCTTGTAGACCGGCTTGCGGCGATCGTTCCAAGGGAATGTCCACTGTATGGGCGTAAAGTCACGTTTCCATGGCTTCCTGGGCTTGAACCAGCAATCACAGGTCCAATCCTCCTCACCGGGTGCATCATCATCACTGAAATGACAGGGAATTGAATTTGAATTAGAATTTTTATTTGCGATCTCTGCTTTTTGCTGTTAACTTACCCACGGACATAGACACGCACATAACGCGAGGATCTGCGAAATAGCTGCAATGCCTCATTGAAGGTCATCTCCAAGGCGGGCACTTCATTGATCTGGGTAATCTCATCCCCCACACGCATGCCACCCCTTTTGGCCAGACCCGTGGGCGAGACATTAACAATGGTCAACGGTTCAAACTGATCGATGCCGCCAGTTACTTCCATGCCCCACATGGCATCGTAGAAGCTCATGATGCGTCGATCCGTCTCCAGGGTGTAGGTCATCTGCAGCTCATACTCGACATTGTCGAATGCCTCCGAGTCATACTTGGGCACCCTAATCTTCGAGTCGAACATGATGATTGCCTTATAAAATAAATAAAAAACCAGACACCGTGTGGCAAAACTGACGCGACAACTTCACGTCCTCTTCACACGTTTATCTCTGACTTTTTGGCCACATTCAACATTTGCTTTTATAGTCGCCGCCGAAGACGACGACGACGATGTCGAAGATGTCCCTCTCACTGACAATGTCAATGCCGATCTGTGTTTTGTATCGTTTGCCAAGTTAATTGAACCTTTTGGCCCGCCTTCGATTTGCATTTAATTGTTGCTATTTTTAGTTGAGAGGCGGAAACTGCACAACACTTTTATCTTGGGTGTTGGATTCCGTTCCGTCATATCCAAAGCCATAACCATAGCGAGCATAGAGACACAGTCACTGCCAAAATGCATTGCTTGCCTGCCGCATTTGGACATTGAAAGTCTTGTGCCGTCTTGTGCCGAGGGAGGCACCCAACCAAGTCCAACTCAAGTATCAAGTGAACAATAACAACAACAACAAGATATAACAATAACAACCAGATTTACAACAACTAAACAGTTGCCTGCCTGCCAGTTCTTAAAAGTGCTAACAAGTTGCGAACGTCCAAGAGATTTGATTTCACTGACCTCAATCAGAGCCAGTGACAATGTGGCAACAGCAACAACAACAAGCTGGAAACGTTTGTTATTCTAGGATTACCGAAGAAATTAATACTCTTAACGCCATTTTTCAGAGACTCTCTGATTCTTACGAATTTAATAAAAAAAAATGTTTAACCTGTGGAAAATTAATAATAATAATAATTTAAATTTGAAAAATTATTGAAAAACAATTAAATTTAAATTCTCTTAAAAAAATTAGAAAAAAAAAACTCCTATTTTACATTTTAGATAAGATATTTACATATATTTATTAACATTAAAGATATAAATATAAACAAATGAATTTTTTACTTTCTTTATCAATAATTACGTTGAAAATTAAATAAAGGTCCCAGAAAAAATGTTTAACCTAATAAAAGTTATTAATTATTTTTGTTTAAATATGTATATATTTTAATTCTCATCATCTTTTCAGATCAGGCTATAAAAAAAGATTTATTTCAAACAACAACAAGTTTTCCATGCGTTGTAATAAATAAATTTGTATTTATTAAATTTGCTTTGTTTGATAAATATTGTTTGAAGATAAAGAAGTTCTATAAGGAAATAACAATCAATTTAAATTTGTTCAAATAAAAACTGTTAATTGATTCACTCACTTCCACATTCCAATCATTAAATTCCAAAAAAATAATAATCTTATCATAACAATGTTTTACAAATTTCATCAACAAGTCAAGCAACCCACTGATAAAGGGCATAACAATTGCAAGCTGCAAAGCGCGACCAAAACTGAAAGCCAACTGAGACATCGACTAAGAGTTAAAAGCGGATTTTACTGGCGACTTCTGACTGTCGACTTTTGAATTATTCATTTGTGCCATGCCAAACAAAAGGCCATAAAAAAGGTGCAAGCGATGATGATGGTCAGCACCCAAGCTAACAGGCAATCAGGTAGTAACTGGAAATGCCAAATACCAAATACCAAATTCCAAATGGCAATGACAAGTTGCCTAATTACAACTCAGCTCAGT
The DNA here is from genome assembly GCA_037043405.1 of Drosophila subquinaria. Taxonomy (NCBI): domain Eukaryota; kingdom Metazoa; phylum Arthropoda; class Insecta; order Diptera; family Drosophilidae; genus Drosophila; species Drosophila subquinaria. The sequence goes on along the minus strand of JBAMBL010000452.1, from coordinate 199,640 downwards.
TGAATGGCAAAAAGCAAATGCTGCAAGCTGCTTAGCAGGGATTCCTCTTTGAAATCCACTGGCTGCATCTCATTCCTATGGCATGCGGCAAGTACAAGCATTCAATCTGGGATTTGCATCTGATTTGCTTTCAATTTACATAACGCATACGCAGCGTGGGACCAAGTTTCCAAAGTGACTTTATTAGTGTTTTCCTAAGGGAGACATTCTATGTCAAGAATTATTTGACTAAAGTTTTGGGAAGTTCTTCAACAACACTATATAGAGCTTAAATAAAAAAAGTATATAAATTTGTTGAAGGAATCTTCCATCATCGTAGATGCAATTAAATCCCTTATCATAACCCCCTTAACACATTAAAACATCATTAGATTACAGTTTTTATTTAAAGCCGTTTAAATTTATAATTCTTTAATAGTGATACGCTCTGGCATATATCATTTTTGTTTGGATTATACATACAGATAGCATAGAATTTATTTTGCTTGCCGCTTTCCTTTTGGGTGTGTACGTCTCTCCACAATAATAAAACGAATCCCTGGAATTGCTTTGCCCCATTTTTATGCTGTTTACGTACCCGAGTTTTAATTTATATATATATATATATATATATAAAGTTTTATATATAGTTTTATATTGAATTTCAAATGTATTGTACGAGCATTTAACTATACTCGAATATGCAGTATAAGTGGAGTGTTTGTTGCTCATTTCAGCTAAAAGATTTAGCTTTTTATCTGCTGCAATTGCAATTTACTGTATGTGCATATCATTTTAAGTATTACATAAATCAGCGCATAAGTGTAGGTATTGTAATTACAATTCTCTAATATTTTACATTTCAAAATAATTAATTAATAATAGTTTAACAAATGTTTACATTTCGCTACAAACTTAAACTCGACCAATTCTCAATGCCCGCTTAACTTTAAACTGTTTCCAATCGTTGGGAAACAAACGAAAGAGAGCTCATCTTAACAATTTGGGAACACACTTATCACTTGGTAGAAGTGATCCCAATGTTCTGGCCCCACAGCAATATATATATATAAATGTATTTATATATATATTTTGCCCGCCCTTCTTCCCGGCTTAAGCTCGTGCCTTGTTCGAAGCAAATGCAAATAAAATGTTTTACGTTAATTTCAATGAAGATACTTTTTTAAATAGATATTTTAAGAGTTCTGGGTTCTGAAATATAAGTGTATTGCATCCTAAGCGCATTGCATTTTTGAAAGTTTCTTAGAAATGTACAGGTGGCCTTGCTTTTTTCGATTATTTCAATTAGAATTATTATGAAAACTACGTTTAATATATTTTCTTCGCTTTAAGCATTTTGCAGGTGGTTCTTTTGAATACGATATCGAAATTGAAATCGTAATCGAGAAAAGCATAACGACAGTTACATACATCGATAGAGAAAGAGAGGGTTGGGGGTAGGAAAAACCAATTGATAAGCTTTTAAGCAGCCAAAACTTTTGATTGACTTTTGACTATATGCAGCGTTTAAAGCGTTCTTCGTTCATTTCATATTTTTTTTTGTTTTAAATTTTCATTTTTGTTTCTTTGTATATTGCAGTGCCATTTACCTTGTTTATAACTTTTTTGTGTGGCTTTGTTGTTTGTTTTTGCATACATATATAGAATATTTAAGTATTTCTAGAGTTTCTTTAACAAATTAATCGTAATCGGGTTTTTTTTGTTCGCAATTTCTGCTGAGCTTACGCTTACTTTAAACCTCATGTTCTATCTCAACTCATCTCATCTCTTCCCACTACATCCTATATACTGTACGGTCTTTCGTTAACACACATATATTTATATCTATATGTCTTTGCATATGTATATGTAATTGCATTTTCATATGTCTTTGCTTGACTGCTTTGTTTATGTTTTTGTTTTTATTTTGTTACTAATTAAATTGTTGAAAATTTGTGTATAAACAGCAAATATATATTGGTTTTATACAATATTGTTTAAATATATGTTTGTGTATATATATATTAATATATTTATATAGAAATATATATGTTTGTTTAAGTTGCTCCTTTAAAATGCATATATATGTATATACTTATGTGTATGTGAGTGTTTGTGTGTTTGTTGTTGTTGCCATTTACGGTGTGTTGTTTAACATAAGTATTAAGAATGTAACTAGTATTCAACAAAATATCACGTGAAAAATAAATTATTTGCTTGTCCAAAAATAATTAATTAATTAAACTAATGACAATATTTATACAATTCGGAAACGTAAGCTATTTACAAAACATATGCTCTGTCAGTTATATATGGTAATAAATCGTAATACCAATCGGTATAAACCAGACAGTTTATCGTAAGCAACTAAAAGTATGCTACAAATTTTGTGACATATTTTTCGTTGCCTACTTTCAGGCTGTCTGGTAAATTGAAGACTACAAAAATAAATTACAATCAAATTACAATACGAAATACTCAATTAATATGTTGCACTACTTAATTATTACGTACGCTTTGCATTTTTTTGGGATTTGTTTTGTTTTTCATTTGTTTGGGTTGTATTTTGTTCTTATTTTTTGTTCGTTCTCTAACCAAACATCGTTATGCGATGGAATCCTGCCTGCTATTCATCATTTAACTGCCGGCGCATCAGTCGCCTGGCCAGTCCCAGTCGCTGCAGCCAGCCATAGCCTGTGTTTCAGTAAACCAAAACGGATTCCATCGTAATTGTATCTCATTTATTCGCGTTGTTTGGATTCACCGCGCTGCTGGCCTGGATCTGCGAAGCTGTCTGCGAGGCCGGCTCCAAAGTGCGACGCGCCAGGCGTGATCTGTTTTAAGGTAATCAAATTAGTACCATAAATAACTTATGAATCATTTTACTTACTTGATTTGACCGGCCAGCAGTGGATTAATGGCATAAAGCCAATCGTGCACCTCTTTGTCGCCAAGAGTTTGCAGCAGGTAGCCTCGATGTTTGGTCACCACACTGTGCAAGATACAAATGTTAAACACGATTCTATACTTATTTCAAATATTATCGACAACTCACCTGAAAGTGTTGGGTATCTTAACCATGGCCGCCTGATCTTCGCTGCACTCGACATGAGCTGTGGCCAGATTCAAAACAGCGCGTTCAACGGGATCCTTTTCCGAGCGATAGATAAAGACATAAGGACGACGCACAATCTATGGCAATAGAAAATTATAAAATGAATGTCGACTGAGATAAATATAAGATAGTGATGTTAAAGTATATCGAAAAATCGACAAACGAGTTTCAAGTACTTCAATTTTTATGCGATATTCTAGTATTTTAACTCGATTAGTTCTTGACGATACATATATCGACAGCTCGATTTTTGCTTTAACGATTTTAAACTCGATATACAATTCGAATTTACATCATAAAACTATATCCATGGATACTTACCACCCAGCGTTTCTTCCAGCCGGAACCACCGTGTTCCAGGACATTCAACAGACCCTTGCGGGCCACGACGGGACTAACGCGAATCTCCTCCAGCTCCGGGACATACAAGCGCAAAGGCAGCGCCGGCTGAGTGGCTGGTGCAGGTGCCTCCCAGCCATTGGGCGCATCAGCGCGATCTGGTGAGCATAATCTGTGAATTACAATAACAAATAGTTAGTGAAAGTTTTAACCATTAAAGGTGGACTTTTCATTGTTGTATAGAAAGGAAAATTACCTGTGTCGAATTACAAATTTGTTGTTTCTAATTGTGTTTTAAAAAAACAAACACAAAGGAAAAGAATAATTTTGGAAATTGGTTTTTGAGTCTCGCAGTTTTGAGCAGAAAGTTTATGATTGAGTATTAGTTTGCTGACGAATGAGTTAATTGATGAGTGAGTGCTCTCAATAACAAAGCAACAATAACAGCAACACCTGTTCACCTGTTCAATAAGTGCAACACAAATTGAGCTCGATTCAGTTGCAATTGGAACGCGAAATGTTTCGTTTGTTGCAACAATTGCAGTTGCCACTGCCGCTGTTGTTGTTATTGCTGTTGTGGCTATTTTACAGCCTATTTGCCGTGGACGGCATGGAGGTGTTGCATCATTATATCAACCCCGATGCGGAACGCCAGAAGTTCATTTGGAATCCATTTCCCGGCTTCTGTGGCCCCAATGCCACATCTGTGCCCTGCGGCGGAGTTTGCCCCGAGACCTGCGCCTACAAATCCCTCAACTGTTTGCCCCACTGTGGTGTACCCTGTATCTGTCGTTCCGGCTACGTCTTCAGTGAGACCCTGTTGCAGTGCATCCTGCGCATTGATTGCCCCCTCGGTGTTCAACAGCAGCTGGTTGAAACACATCGCGTTTTCCAGTGAGAAAAATAACCAAATACGTACATTTATCCAAAACTATCAACTATAATACCTATATATAAGTATATGTATGTCGTAGTTCAGCAAAATAACCACATGTACATAAATACATTTATCCAAAACTCGCAACTATAATACCTATATGGAAATATATGTATATCATAGTTGGGACAGAGGGCTATCAACACTAGGAGCTCAGCTGTAATTGGAGCTCTGATAAAACAGACCTCTCTTTTTTGCAGTCATACGAGACAGTAATTTTAGGGTCTAAAATTATAGGGTTCTAGAGTAGTTCTCAGGTAATTTATTTATTATTTGGTAACTTGAATAAATGTATAAACGAAAGATAAAGATGTGTCTTATTTCCAAACAGAAATGTTCAAAGAGTTCGCTTGCGAAGCATTAAATAGAGGCAATCAATGCAAAAACCCAAGAGGGAGCAAGAAGGCTTCAATTTTTACAGTAACCAAATTCAGAGTTAAAAAAACTTAAACATATACTGAAGCAGTTTCAAATAATATATATACCTAGTAAAATTGCAGACAGTATTACATATTTTCAGATTTCTTTTTACAACGCTCTCAACTTCGTTAATATTCAGTTCGAAGCTGCACTAAAATTATTGATTTTATAGCTACTTTAAAGTCTCTCAGCGTCTACAATGTAGTAAAGTCTTTTCCTAAGAAATCTGTAAAGTGAATGCGATAGAAACTATTTGAAAAACACTTGTCGATTGTCATACACAAACTTAACAAGAATCTCTGGCATTTCCTATTTCAGCTTCTACAATATATGTGTGTGTGGGTGTGGGTGAGGTTGTGTCTGGGTGGTGTGCCAATTAGTTGTGTTTAAAAAAAACCAAGAAAGCCAAGATGGAAATGGATATGGCATGCGTTATAGGAGAGTAAACAAAGTACTTACTCCATGGAGTTGCTAGAGATGCAGCTAACGGTCATGTCGGCGCAGCCCTCATCGCTGGGAGATACATCTGACTGGGTCTGTGTATCGTTTGATTCGACTTTGCTATAGCGACCTGTAACATAATTTAAGTAAATAAAGTGTTTGTTTTAGCGACCTTTCTACTTGGTAGTAAGCCAGTTTTGGCTGACAACAACACACAGAGGGCTAGATCGGCTTTACAGCTATTTTGTAAATTTTGCGACTTAGAATTCTCAACTGGTTTTGGCGACTCAAAGATGACATTACCTTGCACCAGTTTCAAGCACTTGAGCATGAGTTCCTGCTCCCGTTGATTATACTCGCGGTCGGGCAACATCTGTTGTGGATCCTTGACAGGAGTTTGGGGCGACTGCGGTATGACCATGTGGACTGGCGAGGTAGCTGCTCTTGCCGCCAGATTGCACACATCCTTCTCAGTTTTGGTGGTCGGATTGGGATTGGTGTCCATGCCGAGACGTTCGCGCAACAGCAGCAGATGACGCATTCGTCCCACTTCCTCGAGCCTTGTCAGCTTCTCCAGCTCCCACTGATGATCGAAGATCAGTGAGTCGCCTCGTGGCCTCCAGCCATGTAGATTCTCCTCACCGCGCACATAAGTTGAGCTGGTGTCCAAAACGCGACGCTGGCGACGCTGCACTCCTATTGATGATCAGAGAATCATAGAGTCGAGATCAGTAGAGGATTCATGACTTGAATGGTGTGCAAAGTACGTGTACAACTACAATGAGAATTGCTACCTGGACTACCTGCTTCGGATGCTCTGCGCAGCGACAACTCGTAGACGCCGGAGAGGCGATTGGCCTCCGGATTGCGATACTGTCCCGAGAACAGATGCTTCAGCGAACGTGGGCCAGTGCGTGCATCACGTCCATAGATGACCATGCTCAGATCTTTGGTAATTATTGCAGGACGTGCGCAATTCTCCAGCTAAAAAATGTTGTTGATTAATGGTAAAATTGTTACTCAAAATGCTAGTCGTACCTCCAAATAGGCGCTCAGTGTAATGTAGATGGTCTCGCCGCCCTGCGAGACACGATTGAGTAGCAATGAGTTGTGCAGACTGGAGTCCCAGGCGGCCTCAAAGCGATAGAACGAGCGATCATCGCCAGGCACCTCCAGGATCTCGCCGGGGAATAGGCCAAGCGACAGGACACAGGCATCCTCATCCTGCTCATCCGAGGACTCGGGTGTATTGCGTATGCGTCCAACGACCAACTCATTAATATCCTTCCACTTTACCTCCGGCGTGGGCTCGTGTACGATGGTTATGCGAATGCGTCGCTGAATGCCCTGATGCAATAGAAACAGTCCACGACAGGGAAGATCATCGCTGTGTTCGACCACCTGGAATGGCATTAGTTGTGGTTTAGTTAAAATTTAATATTTAAAAGCAAAACTAAAAATGTGATGCTTAAAATTTAAATTGTAAATTTGATATTTAAAATTTTTAATTAAAATATAAATATTTCAAATTAAATTTAAAATATTAAACTTGATAGGAAAAATTTAAATTTATGATTTATTCAAGTTTTTCTATTTAACATCATTTTTTTTCTATTCGATATATTTGTTTGAGGACTAAATCAGCTTTACAGCTATTTTTTCATTTTTGCGACTTAGAATTCACAACTGGTTCTACGAGTAGTGTCTCAAAGATTATGATTGGTTTATTATGCTTGGTGCGCTGGTCAAGTCTTTGCTTTCTGCAAGTGTTTTGTGTTTTAATAAATAAAGGGATTTACTTACCGATGGCACATACTCGCCATTGGGTGCCAGCTCACAGATCTCGAACCACACCAGCACATCATGCTTCGCCAAGACCGTGGATGATGGCGGACAGGGCAGCGGTCCAAACTTGGGACTGCGCACTGGCTGACTAATGGGTATGCTTGGTGGCAGCATGCGTCTTGGTGGTGGACGAGACACGAACTCCTGCTTGGCATCCTTGTGCAGTGGATGAGTCTGATAATGGCCAAAGATCTTAAACATGATCGGCTGTGTCTTCAAATACTCAATAAATGACTTTGTCACGGGCACAGTAATCTAAAAAGGTATAATCAATTTTAAAATATATATAAATTAAATTTTCAATTAATACAAACATTCTGCACATGGTAGAAGCCAAGTGGAGCACCCGATGCTGAATTCTTCACCGGCTCTGTGGAGAAAGCTTCCTCGTGACGATGCAAAAAGCTAAAGAGTGATTGTTAGATTAGCTTAAGTTATATGTATATTATAGATTTATATCAGTGGTGTTCAAAATGCAACAAGCCTATCCCATGGGATAGGAACTTATAGTTCTGCCGGAGTCGCAGTGGAGTTTGGACACCACTGATTTATATATACGTGAAACCCACTTGAACTGACAGAAGATGTCCGCGTACTCGGCGCCAATTCCCGTGGCCTGCAGCACGGTAACTCGGAAAGTGAACTCCTTGCCCACCTGCAAGTGCTCGCCCGGCTCCTCGGAGTTCTCATGGCACTCGGAGGCCGAGTTCGAATCAATACCGCGACCAGAGTCGGCATCTTCAAGTTCTACAGGTACGATAAGGATTAAAGATTTTTAAATATTAATGATAAATCAACTTTAACTTACCCTCTAGTTTGGTGTCCAGCCCGCCGTTGTCAATATAACGCTGCACATCGTCCTTCTCGTTGAGGGCACGATACTTGGGCTTGGCATCGTCCTCGTTGAAGACCAGGCGAGCCGACTGCTTGACGCCATTGTTGAAATCAATGGACTCCTCATCCAACACGGGCTGCACGGCAATGCGAAGATAACCGCGCACATCGCCGCGTTCATTGACAATGGCCACCTTGTGGACCAGGGGTACGGGATAGAGCAGGTTGCTCAGGTAAATAAACGAGCGGCCGACCATGCGGAACCACGGGAAGCGATCGTAGAAGGGATCTCCTCCAGTTAGGCTCTCCACGTTGTAATCGGGCGAGGTTGGACTTAGCTCGGCCTCATTGTGATACATTTCTCGCATGAGCTCCAGGCGTTGTCTGCAATGTTCAACAGGGCATTTATAAGGTGAGATAAGTAAGGTAAAAAACAAGGATTAAGGATATTCCAAGAATAAGCACAATTAAGCAACAGTGAGCAGTGCGCAAAAGGAAGCAAGCATAGCTAAGAGCCGAGAGTGAAAGCAATTGCAAATAAAAACTAACTAATTATATTACGAGCTACGAGTACTTCATCTTTAAAAAGCCTCTAGAGGAATGTACTAATCGATATATGTAAATAATAGGGTAGACTAACAAGTCATTGATAGTTAGGAATACGCAACTTTATTAATTAAATTAGAATATTGTTATCAAGTGATAACTGATGAAAAATAGATTTCTATTTCATGAAAAGTTTTATATCAAAGAAAACATAGTTGTAAATACAAAAAAAACGCGTAAATTTTTTGCAAAGTTGCAGGTCGAAAGTCAGACCAGCTTCAAACTTTTATAACTAAGTAGAATGTTATTTTGATTATGCTTTGGCTTCTTAATTTATTCTGCATTCAATTATTAGTCTTATAATTCAACACAACAAGCTAGATCAGCTTTATAGCTACTTTGTCACTTTTGCGACTTATAATTCTCAACTGGTTTTAGCGTTTCAAAAATTACATTAGGCTTGGATTGCAGGTCAAGTGAGCCCAAAGATACTGATGATAGAGACAGGCATCTCTCGATTTGTGTGTTGTTGCTTGTTGATATAGTGTCATATCGACATTATCAGACCTCGAGCCTGGTTAAACTCACTTACTAATTTTAAAATTGTGGAAAACCAAATCAAGTTAAAGGGACAAATTATAGAGAATAATATGATTGAAACTATATTCCATTTAAAAACTGTTGCGTTTTCTAAGTAAGCCAATGACTTATCAAGCCACCCTCGTAATAAAGTAAAATGTACATGCAGAAGAATATGACGAAAAGCCACTACAAATACATACAAATGAAACCTCGAATGGAAAGCAAACCTAGAAGGTATCAGATTGGCCAATGTCAAACGCGATGGGGATGCCTGACGATCCCGACGCGACATCTGCTCTGGTTGCAGCTCCAACTTGGCCTGAGTGGGATTGTGAGTCAGAATGTGAGTCAGAGTTTGAGGCTGAGGCTGCATAGACAGTGGAAGTGTTGGCATCTCGAGCAGGGTCATTCCATAAGTGCCGCCATTAGTTTCAATGCTGGACGTATCGAAAAGCATCGATGATGGCGGGCTCTCAACATTGTACACTTGCCGCATCAATTCAAGGCGATAGCTTATGTTTGGGAATTATTGGAAATTGTTGCAAATTGTGGAGATGGGCAAGAGAACCAAAAAAGTACAAAATCAGCATCTGTTAAAGCCTAAACAGCTAGTGCTTTTTCGTATGGCAATGAGTCGATGATAAAGACAAAGATAAGTAAATGGTGGCGGTGAATTTCGCAAGTGGCCGCCAGCGTTTTTTGGAGCGGCTTCAAAAATGTCAAGTTAAGCAGTTCTATAGCTTTTTTTATATATAATTGTATGATAAACTAGAATTCAAGGACTACAACCACCATGCACGTACCACGAAAAAATAAACCAATAATACCAAAATCGAAATTGAAATCGAATCAACTTTAAACAAAGGTGCAGAGAATAATGAATGTGAACAAGTTGAAAATCGGCAAAAGAAGTGAATACCGTAGCTTTTCCAATGACCAATAATGTGTAGCTCCGTTCTTGGTATCGGTGACCTCAACAGCGACCAGAGTCTTGGAAACTGGTGGTGCTCCGTACTCATCTTCCGGCTGCAAAGGCAGAACGCTTGAGGCCAATTCCGGCGGAAGCGGAGAGTACAGAGTGTCCGTCAATAGCGTAAACTGGAATTGCACCTGAAAAAGGAAAATAATCGACGGTTAATTAGAGATAACTCTCTCTTCTTTCACACTCTAAGTCTCACCTTCTTCTTTAATTCAACCGAAATGGCATTAGCCTCCTTGAGAAATATGGCATTGCCCCAGAGATCATCGCGAAGTGATGTAAACTGATGATAACGCCACTTGCGGAAGGCCCAAGCAGCCAACCCAGCCTCGCGTGCTGTCCAACAGGACTCGTACAACGGATTGGCTATGATGACAGAAAGAAAAAGAAAGAGAGGAATTCATAAAGTTAATTTATCGAATTTTGGCTCAATTTTATTTAAAAAAAAATCATGCGTTCTAAATTGTATGCTGATTTTCTTAATAGTTATAAGCCATAATATTATTATCTATTTAAGGAGACTATTTTTTTAAGAATCTAACTTAAGATTTTGTTACTATCTTATAATTTTTTAAAAAAGAATAATCTTTATGTAATTATATTTTTTTCTAAAAAGGTACTATTTTTTAAAAACGATTATGATTATTTAATGATCACTTTAGTCGATGTCTCAAACAAATGCGATATTCAAAAGCATGATATTTATAAAATTATATACTTTCCAAAAAATAACTAATTTTCCAAAAATATTCGGGTTTTTTATTTAACTATTTCTTTAGTCGATGTCTCAAAAAGAACTGCGATTTAAGAAACCATGAAGAATATGTTATTATTTATTTTCCGAAAAAGAAATAACTTTTTTGAAAGAATTATGATTTATTATCTAATTTTTATAATCGATATCGCGATAGAAAAAAGCTTGAGAATTACTTAAATTTGTTTTCTTAGGATGAATTTCGATTAATATTGTCTCAAAAATTACTATTACTTACTGTAGACATCCTCCTCCTGATGGAAATCCTCGGGCGAGTAGCTGCTGTACATGGACATGGTCATGGACTGTTCCTCGACCTGTTTCTGGAGTGCATCGATGCGAGCCTCGTAGTTTTTGCGCTGCTCCTCGAACTGTAGATCGGCCTGTTGCTTTTCGCGCTTATATTGCTCCTCCAGATTGTCGAGACGTTTCTTCATCTCCGCCTTCAGATCGATGCCCTGTTTCTCCAGCAGTTCGCACTGGGCGAAATTCCAATCCACTTGCTGTGTATCGGCTTTCTCCACCTCATTCTCTGCCTCGTTTTCAGTGATCTTCTCACGCAATTCGCGTGCCTGTTCCGGGTTAGTGAAGCGAAACACATGATTCTTGCCCAGAATGACACGGGAGCCAGTCTTGAGCACCTCGGGCTCGACCAGTTTGCGTCCGTTGATAAATATGATGGCATCCTTGTGAGGCAACAGGGTGACGGTGCTATTGCGATTCTCAAAGGTGCAATGCTCCTTCAGTATGTGCGATCCCGACAGCTGAATGTCCTGTGGCACATTGGCCTCGTGTGTGCCCAGGCGTGTCAAGCCATCCTTGATGTAATAGAGCAGACACTCGGACAAATTCGGATCCTCGTTAAGATTGACCAGATGTGGCGTCTTTTTCGGTGAAAATACGCCCACTGTGATGCCGTCCTCCTTAACGGCCACGCCCATTTCGGCAAAGACCGCCTCGCGTTGCACACGAATCTCCTCGGTGCGCTTGAGTTTCTCCTCCCAGGTCTCATTGAGTTCTAAATGGAGTGTGAAGCATAAGTTTGAGAGTAAATTGAGTTGATTGAGTTTTTTATTACATAGTGAAATAAGTATATTTATATCATATATGTTCATATATATATAAGTATATTTATACATATTTATTTGTGAATTTTACAAATATTTATTGACTTGGAATTACCTGCAATGAGCTTCTCGCTGGCCTGCAGCTGATCCACGGCCATTTCCGTGGTGGAACCATTGCGATTGCGATTGCCCTTGGTCGGTGACTTGAGCCCCGAAGATTTGTTTAGCTCGTCTTCTGCAAGAGTATGACATAAGTTAGCATTGCGGGCACCTTTGATGGAGCACAAGCGCAGTGATAAGCGTGCTGAGATTAAGTTTTGAGAAGATTATGATAATATATAATAATGTGGAACAAGAAAGCGTCGCCAATTCGGTGAATCTTGGAAACAAGTCCGAGTACAGAAAATCGCATAACTCTGGCGTGTCCACGTCTAGACTGCAGAGAGTTTCAAATGCCATTCTTTTGACTTTTGGCAACACAAATATAACTAGACATTCAGTGGGAGACGAGAGATGACGAGAGGAATCTCCCAGTCCAGTCTCCCACTTTAAATACATTAAAAACGCAACATAAATAGGACTCGAATATTGATTATCATATGTACGAATATAATGTATATATAATGTAGTATGATATTTGTTATTGTAATTGTCCTGAAGCGAATTTATGTTTATAGAAGCGTTACAACACACAGACCGTAGATACACTATGTATAATATGTAGAGTATACGAATACATTTAATTGCGTTGCATGTGAAGCCGTTTTTTTGTTTTTTTTTTTTGTGAGTTTATTTGGCTTTACTTACTATTCGCATCGCGCTTCTCACACACCACTTTGCCATCGGGTCCTAAATGGAAATAGTTTTGGGGGGATTTGTTTTTACTCTCTACAATGTTTTTATTTAACTAGAACTACGACTAACTTATTATTGTTTCATTGTGTTTAAGTGTGACAGGTAATTTCTGAGCTTAGTCAATGATCGGAACTAAGCGACTATCTCTACTTAACGCCTAGAGAACCTCAACTTACCCTCTTGCACCTCAATGCCCTCGGCCTTGAGAAGATCCCGCAGTTTCTGAATTTCCTCCTTGAGCTCTCGAATAAGTTTGGCATTCGCATCCTCGTTGACAACGGCCTTGCAGACAATTTGCTTGGCACGATCAGCATATCTAATAAGTATCTCCTAGATTTAATCAACTACTAAATAGGGATAATCTTAATAATTACCTTAAGGTGCTTAAAGTTTCATCGTAGTTGATGTCAGCTGGCGATATGGCAGCTATCATGGCTGTCTTGGAGTTACCGCCAAGATTCTCACGTAGTAACCAGGTCAAAGCCGAGTCACGATACGGTATAAAGTCTGCCTTTTTAGCATTCTTCTTCTTTGAAGCCTGAAAAGGAGTAAGAGAAGAATTAGACACAGTAAAACAACAGATTTTTTACAGAAATACTTACAGACTGGGCAGATAGTGAAGCGTTAGGTAAGTAAAAAATATTGTTAGTAACAACTAAGAGTGCTAAGAGATACCCTGTATACTTACAACTTCCGCTAGAGCGGATATAACCTTGCCCAGGGTAGTTAGAGACTTGTTGATGTTGGCGCCCTCCTTCAAGCGAGTGCCCTTGGCTCCAGTGGAGTCCGCACGTTCCGAGCCAGCCAAATCGACCAGACTGATCTTGGAGACCTTTTCGGTTATCAAATCTGTCATAAGATCGTGGCGACGTTGTGTAAAGAAGATGGTGAATACCGCATGGGAGCGGGAGCTGGTTTCGTTCATGTTTGTGGCTGCCACAGTGCTGAAGTAACAAATAAAATATAAATATAAATATGTATATATTTTAATAAATAAGTATAAATTAAATCAGTGGTGCCAAAAATGCCAAAAGCCTATCCCATGGGATAGGAACTCATAATACTGCCGGCGTCGCAGCCGACACACGTATAGACAGAGAGAATACGTGTGTTCTATAAATAGCAAGCTCGGCGACTTGTGCTCTCACGATGCGTGTGTTCGGGTTTTTATTCTCTCACGAAGCATCTGATCGGCTGATCCTTTTTGATGCCAGTCGCTAATCTAGGTTCAATGAGAAGAGACTGTACAGCGCCACACTTTTAACATACACTGCAACTAATGATTTGCTCTCTTTACTGCAACGAACATTCTTTAATTTCATTATTTCAGTGTAAAGCGCTAAAACGTTTCGTTAACATCGTGTTTCGCTGCTACGCACAGAAGCGCAATGTTTGATTGATTGATTTGGGAACCACTGACTTAAATATATATTTAAAATAAATAAATATTAAATATATAAAAATCATTTAACAGAAGGATAATCAACTACACTTACCGCGCCTTGTTGCCCTCGTCAATGAGATCGTGAATGTCCTGGTAATCGGTGACCGCCAACTTGGATAGATCCTCCACATATGGACCCAAAAGAGGATGCTCACGCACCCTCAAATTACCCTTGTTCTTGGGATTCAACAGATCCCTGACACGCTCACAATAGATTTCCATGTAGGATACCTCCACCGAGTATTTGAGATCCTCGGTTTCGGTTTCATGAATGCGATCAAATAGATCCTGGCATATCATGGGTATAATGCCTTCCTGTTGCTCCTCCTGTCTGCCCATCATGGTGTATGATTTGCCAGCGCCAGTCTGGCCATAGGCAAAGATGCAAACGTTGTAGCCATCGAAGGAATGCTGCAGCATCTCCTCGCCAATGTCCTTGTAAACCATGGATTGTGTGGAAAAGTCGGAATCGCGTGGCTGTAAATGGCACAAGAATTTGTTGGTGGAGGGTAATCCTTCTGGGACTTGAGACTTACATCATGTGACCAGTAGGAGTAATCAAAGTTGAAACGTTTCACGGATTCGCTTGTGTTGGGTGGCACCTTCGGATTAGTAATGGCTACAAAAAAAGGGAATAATCAAAGGTGGCCTGGTTTAGTGGACTTGTTTTTGTTCTTACCCGTTGTGGCGCCGCTCATCTCGATTATGCATTTGGACTCCCGTGCGATTTCCCGAGAGTTGAACGGGCGCACACGCACCGCTACCTTAACCGACGACATCGTGGCCCCGGCTCCGGCTACGGCTTCGGCTCCGGCTTAAGTTGTCTTAGGTTGCGGTTAACTGGAGTGCAAGAGATAGAAGAAAAGACAAGAAAATGTGTTTATATTTGTATGTCAGACTTTTGTGGCATGAGTTTCATATAAATATATGCCATAGAAAGAGACACAGACACAACAACCCCAGCGTCAATTTATAAGTGGCCAAGCTGTATGAGTGTGAGTGTGTGTGAGTCTATCTGTGTCTGCTTCAACTGTGACTCATGCAAATCATATGATTGCAAATTTATATGATTGCAGTGGGCAAAGGAAGTTCAAATAAAACTAGCAAAGGGAGTTGCATGGGCGGAAAGTCAAAAAGATGTGCTCGTAGTTTCCAGTAGTTTCGACTCAAATATTTCTGGTTAAAAAAGTAGTTTTTATTGATCTAGAAAATGTGCTGCATACTTTGCGGAGTTATAAACTGTTTTCCTATATACAAAAATATGTATGCAATGTAAAAGTATTTGATTGAGCCAATCACTTGTTTTAATAATAATGTACTTGACTTTTTTAGAATAACTTATAAGTGTATTATAATGTAGTAATTATTATAATTCTTTTGCTAACCAAATGTGAATTTATATAAAATTGAATACATTAACTTGTCATTTCATTTTACAGAATTTTTTTTTATTCCAAAACGACTTCTTATCAGAAAATTTCAACTTGAAAAAATCTCCAAAGTCTCTTTTCTCTTTCACTTTTTTTTTGTCGTTTTTTTTTTAATCGTAAATAAAAGTCTTTTTCGATTTATAGTTTTTTGCTCACAAATAAAAGTCTTTAAAGACTTTCAATAAAAAAGTCTTTAATAACTCTTATAAAAAACTGAAAAAAATATAAATTAATATTAATTATTATCAAAGACTACTTTTATAAAAATCAAAATTAATAATTATTTTTTATGGTTATAATAAAAATCAATATTAAAAATTATTTACAATTTTTATTTTTCTAATCAAAAATAATTTCTAAGTTCGATTTTATTCTTTAAGTAATTATTAAAAGTGATTTTTTAGATATTCCTCATAACAGTTTCGATTCCTGATTACAATTCACTTATATTCCTAATATTTAACTGATATGTAATCTAAAGCTTTTAAATAGGTTTATTTATAAGAAAGTTAAAAAAAAAAAATGTGTTTAGACTGTGAAACATATCTCTTTACTGGTAAAAATTACCAAAAATGTATAAAGGCCATGTTTTTTTTATTAACAAAATATTAAATTATTTCTTTTATTTAGAAATTGTACTTTTCTAACACACTAAACTTTATATAAATGGTTTTGTATAACCTGCTACCCTGCTGACTTATGTATAGTTATGCTAAGGGGACTTACCCCTCATACACATACACACACACACACACATACGAGTACATACTAGAAAAAATTCCACAATCCACACTTCCTTCCAATAAAAGCGCAGCCGAGTGTCAGGCACTCGAATGAGTCATCACCAAATACAAAGCAAATGACGAAAAAAGAAAAAAAAAGTGTAAATCTCCTCACACCCAATTGAAACAAAGGAAACCGCAATCGAAATATAAAAGAATAAATGTAAATGCATTTCAAATTAATGAATTTTTACCTTTTGATAAGAAGCCAATTAAATGCTGGCTTGTAACTAGTAGATCACTTAAGAAAGGTCCTTTGATTGGTTCATGTTATGAGCAATTTCTTTAATTTTCGATTTAGTTTCGATGGCAATTTAAATTTTATAAATTTTATGTTATATAAAATTTGTTTTTTTTGTTTTATTTAGCACACATTTTCAGCACTTAATGCCGCACAGTTTTTTCACACGACGACCAACGGAAATTCTTTTACTCGCGCACAGTGGAGTCCTAGAATATTGGGCACACAGGATATGGAAAAATGTTAAAAGACTTCCAATGAGTTAGCCTAGAAGCACGATTAATGTATTCTGCGCAGCTGTGATAAATACTGCACTCTCTCTTACTTTCACAATGTTTCTCTCTCTCTCTCCCATGATTTTTCTCTTTTTTTTGGTGCTACTCTCTGTTTACCTGGCGACAAAAGACTTTTGTTTATATTTTTTATAAACGCTGTCAAAGCAAATATGCAACAGCCTGCGAAAAGTTTTGGGCAAAAGTCTACAAAAAACATTGCGCACTCGCAACAAAGAGCAAGATATTGAGACAAGAGAGTGAGTGAAAGTCAGTGAGAGTGGCACAATATTTGTGTTTGTATTTGATATGCGTATATGTTTGCTGACGCGAATTGAATGTGCTTGATACAAAAAATAAAATAATAAAATGCAAAAAAAAATCAGAAAATTCTAAAAATCTATCTATATCTAGGCAACAATTTTTTGATAGTTAGAATTTATTAACTGGACTCGAAAACTATAATTCACCAACTTAACTTTTTGAAATCCTATAAAAAAGAAGCCTTATTTTATGCTGACCGCACATCCACATCAATTAAGTCACCTCATGGTCAGTTCTTGAACTTTTGCCCAATCCTGGGTCGTTTGTTACCCTCAGAGTCCTTCAGACACGTTCAACAACAAAAATAATCCTTCACATTTCACGTTTTATTGCGGTGCGTCATGTTGTGGCGCTTTTATGGTTTCAAGTGCCTCAAGCACCACGACCATTAAATTCCAAGTCCATGCCACAACACACACACACACACAAGGACTGACTACACTTGAAAATATCCTTCGGTCTTCGGTCGTCTTGACCTTTATTAATAAATTTCCATGTTGCCTTCGCCATTGACAAGAAACTCTACACCTCGCAAAATTCTACACTGCTGCTGCAAGGCTCAATATTTTCGAGGCTACTGTAATACTGTATGAATAAAAAAAAAATAAATGACTTCAAGAAATTATATAAAAAAAGGAGAGCATGTGAAATGGTTTCTATTTGGCATTCGAAAATTTTGAAATGTTTCCTTTAGCGAATTGATGAAATTTTGCAATATATTGTTTTGACATATATTTTTGAAGCATTTACCAATTGATGGGTGGGTGGTAAAATACAACAAAACAACGTCAATAATCAATCAAAATAATTTTGGCTTAAAGAGCATTTGATGCTGTTGTAATAGTTGCTCTTGTTGTTGCTCTGCTTGTTGTTGCTGCTCATCCTGTAGTAATTCGTCGTCTTGTTGCTGCTCCTTAGCGCTCTGTGTGTAATTGAAAACTAGTATAAAATTATCCATCATGGATCTCTTCGAGGAGGTCGCAAATATGATCGAAAGCACTAAAATTGTTGTCAGCAATAAAGCGAAAAACAATAAATAACCAAAAGCACACATTCGCGTTGCCTTCTAAGAAGCTTTTCGTACTGTTCGTAAATAAATTATATATAGTGTATATGTACATATACTATATGTATATCTATAGTTGTATGTATAACGCTTTCTCTATGTATAACAGCGAAAATTTTCACACAGCATATTCAAAGTTTCAAGTTTCTGTTTTCATTTTGGCCAGGAACTCTGCATGTAATATTGTTTAGTTGTTAGGATATTTTTATAACAGTGTTTGTATTTTGATTATTGTTCATTTTTGCACACAATTTCCTTTGCCACGGACAACCTTTTGATATATTTTTCTGCACAAAATCGATGGCCAACCGAGACACGGGCCAGGTCAAAACGCGCGCGTTTCAGAACAGAATCAACTGCACTCGTTGGGGTTAGACGACGCAGTGAGTCGAGCTGTCCAGCTACCGAGCTAACGAACTGCCAAACTACCGCAGCTGGAGACGACGAGCAGCCCACAGGCTCAACGCATGCGCCAAAACTTTTGTGGGCCGTTTTTAGGGGTTGGGCTTGGAACTGGGATTGCTATTTTCAGGAGGGTTTGGGGTCGCATTGGCATGACAGCAATGCTAAAAATTTCATAAAAGAGCCAGCGCAATAATAACAAAACGCATTGCCTGTCACAACGTTGAGCATAATGAAATTCATTATGCTGCCAGCCCAACAGACTGGCACGCTTATTACGCCCGCCACTGTAGAGGGCACCCCACAACAGTCGCTGTTAATATATGTACGGACTGTTTGAAATCTTATTATACCGCTGCCGGTTTCGCAGTCGGATGACGTAAAATGAAATTTCTATTGATTTCTCAGAGCATCGTCGGGAGCCTCGAGCCATTCTGACGCAGAATGGATGTTTCAACTGATGGTTGGCTGGTGGGATGCAAGAGCCTTTTAATGTTTCAGCCTGGTAGTTTTATTGTAATTGCTTTGACATTGAAATTGGTGACAAAGGAAGAGTGGTTAATGGAGGTAACAAAAGCTACTGCATATTGACAATGACTGTTAACCAGCAGGTAAGTGGATAAAGTGCGCAAGCAAAGCATACTTGATACATCTGTCATTTAAATCAATACGCTTCACAGGACTAAGGTTCTTATATTGTAGCCATATCTAAAAACTTTTGAAAGATACTATATTGAATCCATATTCAAATAAATTTTGAAGATTAAATTCATTATATATATTAAAACAAAATATTTTGTTTTACGTGGTGAAATCTCTAACATAAGAAGTGAAAAATAATAAATGAAATTCAGAATAGTTTTTTTAAAAAATCAAGCAAAGGGAAGAATTGTATGGCCCGTTTTTTCAATGTATAAATAAGGTGTTTGATAACTATTAAAAATATATTTTGACGTAAAATGTATAAATTACTGTTTTACTGTAAAATTTTTAATTATATCTTAGATACAGTTTGTATGTACAATGAAAAAACGGCCCTAGGTATGAATGAAGTCACAAATGTCTTTGGCAGTATGTAAAGCGTATTCCATACAGTTACAGGGTTTCAAGAGAGCTATTTAATTTAATGAAATCATAAAAAATTTATAATATATCAAGAAAATTAAAATATTGACAAAATCTAATTGTAATAAGAATAAGGTAAAGAAAGTTTTCAATACATTCCCCGATGAAGTATAAATAAATAAAAGAAACAAATTTAATTGGAGTATTTAGAATAAGCTGTGAAAAATGTTTATATATGAAAAATAATTATATTAATAAGAATTAAGTTGTTATTAAAAATAGTGAAAATAGTTTTCATCTCATTTACAGACTGTTAAGTAAATGTAGTATAAACATATTTTAATTAGAAAATGTAGTAAAGAAGATGCAAATTTATACAATTATGAATAGAAATTCGATTGGCTTCATCTTTGACCAACATAGCATAGCAGTTTAATCCCATGATACGCAAACAAAGTCAAGTAAAGTATTAAAATAACAAACAACTGTAGTAAAATCAGCTTTAAGGCTTTTGTGTGTTTGGCGACGAGTCACAGGATCAACGACGACGGGTCCTCTGAACGATATGTCGCCCACATGCAGTGTAACTTCTCTCTCTCTCTCTCTCAGTCTCACTCATTCTCTATATTTTATGCCCTCTCTCTGTCTCAAAAAACTCATTTCAAGGATTGTGCGTGGGTTGCTTTTGGCTATGGATATGGATGTGTATATGGCATGTGTGTAAATTACGGCGGGGCGATGTTGGAAATTCTATTTGCTGCGCAGTAAAGGACGAAACCAACCCAAATAATATCGAACGGATTTTTAAATACAAGGAGAAAGGAGGAAGAGGAGGGAACAGAGGTAGGAGCACGTGGGCGGGTCGTTGACGTACTTTTTTTATTCGTGATACTGCCATTGACTTGAAGCACATGCCCAAGTGCGTCCATCCACACACTGCGTCAATGTCAATGACAGAGACAGTTCATGTGCTTGTTGTTGTTGAAGATACAAACATGTTGTGGCAACGTCATGTTGCAAGTTCGCTGACTTTCAAGTCAAGTCATTAAAAATGCACACTTGACTAACTCAAAATGGTTGGAAAATCTAAATCTAAAGCACAGCTTGAGGCGTATTTACCATTATTATTTTGTCAATTGAAATTCTGTTTTAAATTAATGCTATTCAATTGTTTTTGAAGAGTGTGTGTTGTCAGGCTTTTAATTAAGCTCAAATTAACATTTATGTAAGGAGTTTCCTTTGCACAGCAAGCGGGCAAATGGCGACGTCTGTATTGTCCATTAAGTCTAGTACATAAACCAAATGCGATTTGTTATTTAAATTATCGCACAGTGCCAGCAAAAAGCAAACAGCAAACAGCGCCATGTCCCACGCAAAAATAACACACAAACATAAATATATATACACTCACATATACACACAGCAACACACACTCAGTTCACAGTTCACACAGCAAACCGGATGACTCATTCAAAGAGTCCTCACACAAAGGCGCATGTTCGTGCCAAGTTGTTGGTTGCTGTTGCTGTTGTTGTTACTGTTGTTGTCACAGTTGCTGCTTGAACTGGCACCTACAAAGTCAGCAGGAGCAGCAGCAGTCAAGCTGGTGAATCATCTTTCGAGGCGCGCGCGTTTCCTGCCCCCAACTCCAGAAACTTCTAGCAGAAGCAACTCACACTTTTGGCTGCCACTTTGTTTGGAGGAGGCAAGCAACCAACTGGCGTCTGGCAAAAATACACAAAGAAACAATTTTATACGTATACAAAATTGCAACAACTAAATTGGATAAAATCTTAAGTTCACCCGAATTAATTTAAATTCGAAATTAGAATTGGAGTTCAGAAAAGGCTAAAGAAATGGCCTTTACTTTTCTAAGTAAATTGGTCATTCCACACTCTAGCTTATTTTTATAAAAAAAAATTGTATATACAATTCTTAATTAGCCAACTAAAGTTCCATTTTGACCTTAAATCAGTGGTGTCCAAGCTCTCACAATCAAACAATGCTCTTATGTGTAAAGCAGCGAAACACGAAGTCAACGAATCGTTTAACTTGCTAAAAAAAAAAAAAAAAGGAAAGCATATTTGAACTGTCGCAACGGTACAGTTGGCAACTTAAAGAGAGCAAAGCATTAGTTGCAGTGTATGTTAAAAGTCTGGAGCTGTACGGTCTCTCCTCATTGAACGCAGATTAGCGACTGACATCAAAAAGGATCAGCCGATCAGATGCTTCGTGAGAGAACAAAAAGCCGAAGATGCGCGTCGTGAGAGAACAAGCCACCGAACGTGCTATTTATAGAACACACGTATTCTCTCTCTCTCTCTCTATACGTGTGTCGGCTGCGACGCCGACAGAATTATGAGTTCCTATCCCATGGGATTGGCAGTTTGGACACCACTGCTTTAAATGCATACACATTAATATCGAATTCCAAGACAATTCTCAGTTAAAATTTTAAAGAACAACAAAAAATGTGTGTCTGAAAGACCTAATATAATTTCGGCCAGTGTAGCTGGCAGAATCTTAAATAGTTGCCACTTCAACTTTGTTGCTTGGCTTTTGCTTCCCATTTTTTCATAAGCAGCTCATCATTTCAAGGTCTGTTTACGGATTCTTTTCTTTTTTTCTGTTTTGTTTCATTTCTATATCACGAATACCACCAATGGCAATATTGCCAGGAATGTTGTAACTTTCGGTGCCGACTTGTCGCCTGTATCGTTGTGTGTGTAAGTGTGTGTGTGTGTGACACACGCAAATATATGAGCATACTTTTTAGGCCCGCGTGTCGAACGTAGCGAAAGTTGTTCATGTCTGGCTTAAAAAATATGTGACTAAGAGACGCCCAACTGGCCACGCCCTATTCTCATAAAATGCATGTGGCTGCAACATTTACTATGCTGCACTGCAAGTGGCAACTGCAATTTGAGCTCAGCCCCAACTGAAATGAGGGCTGTTCGACCAAAATTAGCTGTTCCTGTGGCAAATACTATAAGGAACACTTAAAAGTGCTGGACCCATAAATCATGCGACGTGGTATCCAAAATTATGCAGGTGCTTCCACACCGAGTGTGTTAATACAATTTTTCGTAATATTTAAAAACAAAGTGCCTGCCAAAAGTGTGCTTCATGAAGCCATTTTATGTCCTTGTGGGCATAAAGTGCTCGGCCAGGTGAATGCGATGCCAGCCAAATACTTGCGGTTTTTCCACAACTTCTTTTTTCCTTTTTTCACCATTTTCCCCATTTTTTTAATATTTTTTCGCACAGCGGTATTTTATGTTTATTGCTTCGCTGTTTGTTTTACCCTAACACAAGTAAAGTGTTGTGGGTCACTCACATTTCTCATTGGGTTTTCCATGGAAATTTTCATTAAAAATATATGAAAAATATTGACCAAGATTCTGTTTATTTATCAATGATAAAAAGTGGAAATTTCTGAATTAAAGATTGACATAAATTTTAAATTTATACTCTCACTTTAAGAGTAAATCAAGTTTTTTATTCATTACACATAACAAGAAAATAAAAATAAAATAAACAAGTAAAATAAGGAATAAAATCGGAAGAACTGAAATATTATAATAATAGACATTTTATGCTTGTACCCAGAACAAATAAAAACAAAAGGGAGATATAAGGAGCTGTGGAAATGTAAAAGGGGGACAACCAGAGGCATCCTCAACCTGAAAACTATTTCAAATCGATTTTCGAAACTATAAAAGTGAGATACCTCATATTTGTTATGCTCATTAATGATACTCCATAGATTCCTTTATGTTTCCTTTGAAAAAAAAAGGATATCATTACTTTACAACTACTTCTAAATTGCACTGTGGTCGTGTTATAAACACAGGATAAAATCCAAAGTTGAGTTGTCATTTTCTTAACTTCATCACACTTGAATTGCCCCCAGTTTGCACCCAATCGAGTCCTGTTCTTCTGACGCACACAGGCAAAGTTTGCATTGTCAACTGATGCGCAAATAGGAAACAGACAAAGCCCACGCACATCCAGGCAGATGGACAGGAAAAGTTGTCACCCACATGGACATGGACACGGACATGTTCGCGGACAATGGACATGGACATTGATATTGTGCGACGCAGTACAAATTGCTTTTTGCGTCGCATAAAAGGTATAAGGTTAAATACGAGTGATGTAAACTGTGCAATAATAAAGTCAATTGCCAATTATTAGAATAATATTCCATGCATTACATACATATATAAAAACTATTTGTACTTATTATAAAATTCTGTTAGTGATAGTCGTTAGATAAGATAATTAAGCAAATAACTATTATAATCGTCGTCATTTATCTTATTTACGTGTTCATATTTATTCAGGAAAATATGTATTTGGATAAATTTATTTACTTTATTCCTACCTTTAGATAAAGTTCTTAATTAAATTAAATTGACTTAAAAAAAATATGCAAAACTTGTCTTTGTAATTTTGTATGAACAAAATAGAAATAGATTGTTTTGTTTATAGTACTCTCATAAGTACAATAATATAAAAATAGAGTTGGAAAAATTGAGCTGTTTATATATATTCTTTAAATAAATTGTCTACGGACTTATACTAATTTCCCTGAGGTAGGGATGTAAATTCAAACACTGAATTTAAGAAGAAAAGATTCCCTTTACTGCTGCCATGAAATTTCAAAATTTATATTCCCAAGTTTAACGTTTAATCAACTACCCATGGCATAATTAACAGAAATTAATTCTGCAAATGAACTACTAAACTAATAAACAAAGTTCAGTGAGCTGTCAGGTTTTTATAATAATCGATTTAATCAACTCGAATAAAAGTCAAGAAAATGATCGAGTTGAAGTACGATTTTTGATGTATTCTTGAATCACTATCCTGAGATACAATCACCTTATTATCTCTCTTGCATACTGATTAATTAGACCTTATATGTTGACATTAAGAATTGTTTACAAACCTAAATAGAATTGTGAACACCAATAACAATCTTAACTGCATTTACCAATTTTTAAAGTTTCATTAGATTTTATATTTTTCCATTTTACTTACATGTGTATATTTAAATTTCAATAAAATATAATTCTTAAACTTATTTCCGTAAATCAATACAAATCCTTAAAATGTGCGTAGTCTTTTTTTCTGATAAATTGTTTCTAAAAAGGCTGTTATTATTTATTACATTTTCAGAAATTTGTTTGAATGTACAATTAAGAACACAATTAAGAGCATCATGGAGAACGTCAATTTGTACAAACTTAAAATGCTTGAAAGCTCCTCGCAGCACTTTGATCGCTTGACGTCACTTGTCAGTTGGTGCACGCGGTCAATTTGCAAAATGATAACGATAACAACAACAACAACAGCAACAAGAAAATTAAGCGTGGGCAGCGCCTGGCGGCAGGCAACACAAATTGTGAAAGCGTCTGATAGCAGAGACGATTGTTGGTTGATGCTGATGACAGGTTGCACCATATGCTCGCTGTGGCAATTTCCAAAAACAAGTGTGAAAGGCGTTTATTTTTAGTTCGTCGCCAGGGGGAGTGTGCGAAACGGGTAAGCAAAAGGAATAGAATGGAAGAATGGAGGGCAACAACAGCTGGCAACAACAGCAACAGGATAAGAGAGCAGTTAATTTTATGCGTTTGCGCATTTAAGGACGCTGTTAACTGTCCTGCCCTGGAATATTGATTTTTCACAAAAATCGACGAATACATTTTTACGCTTTGCATTAGTCACCGTTGACAAATGTAAAAACTGTATAAATACAATGATTATTATTGTTTAAATTATCGCGCTACTCACAATCAATGCAATTTTATTGGTCGCTGCTTCTGCCTCTGCTGCTTCGCTGTCGACGTCGTTTCTTCGCGCACAGTTTGTTCTTCCACTCTCACAAATTTATGTTTTGCACTAGTTTTTTTTGTATTTCTTTAGGTAAATTACCTTGCACTGTTCTTAATTTATTCCTTGTACATATATTTATTTGTTGTTAACACGCTGGCATTTTAAAAATTTTGTTGTTGGCCTTTGTTTCATTTGCAGCGCATTATTTGCATTGCAATTTTCCGCACAGCCGAACCGAACGCGAACGCACGTTAAGAGTTTCTGGCTTGTGTGCATGTTCCAAATGTTACGCGTGCTGGAAATTGTTTGCACTTGCGCACCCGACCGTGGGAAAGCTGAGGAAAAGCCGCGCTAAGTGAGTTTTCCGCCCACTCAGGCGTCGGCCAGCCTGAGTTTGTTTTTGTTGTGGTCATCAAACAGCTGACGCAATTATTGCCAGTGTTGGCAAACAGCTGCGCACAACAGCTGGCACAGGGTGCTCAATAATATTTTAAGCAAAATAAAAAAATACCGCGCAATATAAAATTAATAATAATCCATATCTATAGAATTATTGATTACTCAAGTTAAATTGGAAATTAGATTAGGGGTTAATCATTTTATGCATTCGCCTTCTGTTGAGAATAGCAACTAGTTATTTTTAATATGTGGCGGTCCGTCAAACCGTCACATACAAATACACCATCTGTTTTAGTTTTACCAATTTATTAGCCGCAATTTCAGACTATAGTGCGAGCCTAAGGCCCTCTGATTAAATTAAACATACAGATTATTGATTAAGAGTCTTATGAAAGCTTCTTAGCCTCCTGGAAGCGGCAAGAGATGTCCTCCCAATTGGCAATATCCCAGATGGCCTCAACGTACGATGGACGCACATTCTTGTACTGCAAG
Source organism: Drosophila subquinaria (assembly GCA_037043405.1). NCBI lineage: Eukaryota > Metazoa > Arthropoda > Insecta > Diptera > Drosophilidae > Drosophila > Drosophila subquinaria. Next base: position 173,189 of record JBAMBL010000452.1, on the reverse strand, counting down.
TAGTAAGCGTGCTCCCAAACATCAATGCCAAATAGGGGAATAAGGCCGGTGGAGGCCTCCAACGGATCCTGATTGGGCAAGGCGGCCAGCTGCAACTTTGCCGTCTTCTTATTGTAACCCAACCAGCCCCATCCGGAACCCTGAACGGCAACGGTGAGAGCGCTCAGTTCCTTTTTAAAGTCATCAAAGCTCTTCCACTGCGATTCGATGGCCTTCTTCAGGTCATCGCTGGGTGCTGACTTATTGGGCGAGAGATTCTGCCAGAAAATTGTGTGATTGATGTGGCCACCGCCATTGAAACGCAAAGCTGGAGCCAACTGAATAATTTTAGTGGTGTCGCTCTTGCTCTTGGCCTCCTCCAACTGCTCCTCGGCGGCATTCAGATTGTTGACGTAGGTCTGGTGATGCTTCTGATGATGCAGCTCCATAATCTCACGGCAAATAATTGGCTCGAGGGCTGCGTAATCATAAGGCAGCTTGGGTAGCGAATGCTTGGATCGCACCGCGGTCCTGAAACAGACAAATTAAAAACAACGGCACAAAAATAGATAATTAAGTTCATGGTCATTGCTGTTCGCGTCATTTATGTAACCAAAAGAATTACAGCCGGCATTTGTAAAATCAATTGCTTAGACTTACCATGCTGATTTGCCAATGTTGCGTGCCAAAAACATTCTTTCAATTGTTACAATCTAGCTAAAATTAAAAAGTACACTATATATTCGCAACAAAGGAAACAAATGTATTTATTATATTTTCCTTACCTGATTTCAATTATGACAGTGTGTGTATCGGTGCTGCCAGATCAGCTTCTTTCAGGCTAGCATATTTGAAAATGGAATACCTTTTCAAATTTTCTATAAATCTAGTAGTGATGTAAAAAAACATCGATGCATCGAGCATCGATGTTTTTATAGCGATATTTCTCGATTTTTTCCGATGTTTTAGTAGATGTCGATTTATCGACATTACATGGCGATGCATCGATGTTTTGCAAAACATCGGCTGCCGCACTTTCAACACGCCATTTTCGCCGCTCTTACAATGAGTTTATAGTAATTTGAGTAGTGTTTAAAATGACTTAGTGAATTAATTTATTAAAATTGGTCAGAGACACTATAGCTACAAGAAGGCTTACATATGTCTTTTCAAAGTTCCCATCAAAAAGTCTTCTTGTAGTTTGTGTTTATACATTCAAGGTAAAAACTGTTTGAAACTTTAAAACACAATTGAAAGCATACGTTCTTAAGAGAAAATGAGCTTTATTAAACTAAGAAATTCTATTTTTCTTCTACAAAAGGTATGGTTTTTAAACATTAGACTTACATCGATGCATCGATGTTTCGACCCGATGTATCAACCAACATCGATGTTTCATTTTGAAAACATCGATGAGCATCGAAATCGATGTTTCCACTCAAATTTACATCACTAAAATCTAGCGTAGTGAACTTGTGAACTCGTTTTGTGAGATGAATATTGAAAAAATAAATTGATCAAAAATTTAAAATCTTTAAATGGTTATTTAATAATGATTAATTAATTATTTTTTAAATTGTTTTTTTATGAAAATTATGAAATCGATAATATGTTATCTAATTTAATTTAAATAAAAACCTAACGATTTTGTATGTTTTGTTGACTTTTGAAATATCTTGTTTTTCAGCAAATTAAAATTTAATTTTAGTTTATTTTAGCTTATTTATAATCAGAACCTGGCAAAACTCACTACACCGACAGTTTTAAAACGTGTGGCAGCCTTGGCCCCCAGAAAAAGATATACCCACAGCTTTAAAAAGTGTGGCAGCCTTGCTGAGTTTTCTCTTAGGGCATTTTGCGTAGTTTCCCTAGTTGCTCATTTTGCGCAGTGACTCATCTTTGCGTTTTAAAACTCATTCGTTAAACAACGCGCGCCTTTCGTTGCCGTTTTGATTTGAAGTAAAACAAATATGTTCAGGGGACACGGAAAAATATGTCTCGATTTTATGTGCCTTCTAAAATTAAAATCGATATATCCGACCAAAGGGCACAACAAATTCTGTTAAAATCTCTAAAGCATCGTAAGTTTTCGGCACTGGTTTTTAGGTCAGCATTACATTTAAATCATTAATTGCACCTGCAGCTGTTGCCAAGATGAGTGCGCAAGATCTCACAACCGCTGTGGTCATCGACAATGGATCTGGAATTTGTAAGGCGGGCTTCTCATCCGAGTCTTCGCCCCGCATTGTCTTTCCGTCAATTGTGGGAAGGCCACGCCATCTGAATGTCATTTTGGACTCGGCCATCGATGATTGTGTCATTGGGGAGAACGCAGTGAGGAAGCGTGGCATTCTGTCCCTAAAGTATCCCATTGAGCATGGCGTGGTCACCAACTGGTCGGATATGGAGAAGATCTGGAAGCACACATACGCTTTGCTGCGCTGCGAGTCTGATACTCATCCCGTTCTGCTCACCGAACCGCCACTGAATCCCAAGAAGAACCGCGAAAAGATGACACAGATTATGTTTGAGAATTTCCGTGTGCCCGCACTATATGTGGCCATCCAGGCCGTGCTCTCGCTCTATGCCACCGGACGTACCATTGGCATTGTGGTTGACTCTGGCGACGGAGTCACCCACACCGTGCCCATCTACGAGGGCTACGCATTGCCCCATGCCTGCATGCGTATGGATCTCGCTGGCCGTGATTTGACCCACTATCTGGGCAAACTGCTCATGGAACGTGGACTCACGCTGAGCACCAGTGCCGAGCGCGAGATTGTCAGAGAAATCAAAGAGAAGCTCTGCTACGTGGCCACCAATTATGATGAGGAACTACAAATGTTTGCAGCGCACAAGGGAGAACTGGACAAAATCTATGAATTGCCCGATGGCCAAAAGATCAACGTGGGCAACGAATGCTTCCGTTGCCCCGAGGCGTTGTTTAAGCCCAGCATGCTGGGCCAGGAGGCGCCCGGACTCCACGAGGCCATCTACAATTCGATCATTAAGTGTGACATGGATCTGCGCCGGGACATGTACTCCAACATTGTGCTCTCGGGCGGCACAACCATGTTCCGCAACATCGAGGTGCGTCTGCAGCAGGACATTGCGACAATGGCGCCATCAACGATGCGCATTAAAATTACCGCCAATCCGGAGCGATGCTTTGCCGTCTGGTCGGGTGGCTCCGTCTTGGCATCGCTCTCCAGTTTCCAAAACATGTGGATCGATGCCTCGGAATACGATGAAGTCGGTCCCAGCATAATACACCGCAAGTGCTTCTAGTCTAATTCTAGGAAAAATTCTTTAGGAAACTACACAAAATGGAAAAAGAAAATTTATTTTGATTGCATTTACACTATTTCTATATTTTATATGTTTAAATTCAATTTATAAAAAACACAAGAAATTTATAATTTGTGCACACACAGATTATATATTTAATAATAAGATGAACGATGTAAGGGGATTCCCAAATTTGATTTTTTTTAACAATGCATTTTTAAATTCAATTTATTTGATATTAATATGAAACATGTTTGATTTTAATGTGAAAAATATTTGATTTTAATTTAAAACGTAGTTGATTTTAATATGAAGCATGTTTGATTTTAATATGATACATATGTATTTTATTATTCATATTTAATTTCAATATTATTTATATTTTATTTAAATATGAAACATATTTTTAAAATGAAACATATTTAATTTTAGTATGAAACATTTGATTTTCATATGAAACATATTTGATTTAAATATAAAACATATTTGATTTAAATATGAAACTTATTATAAAATATTGTAACTAAAATAAAATCAAATTTTTTCCTATTCATTTTTTTTAAATTTATTTTTATTCGAGAAAACTCAAGTCCCAGCCAACAGCATCAGTTTAGTTATGGATGCAACACATTTGGCTTGATTCCTTGACTCCATTGTTCTTTTTCAAAATTATGCGACTTAAATGTACATCATTAGCATTATAATAACGGTGACAATATTGATTATAATTAATTGGGAATTTATTAAGCCCGTAACGCATACAAATGAGGCGCTTGCCAATTGCCAAGTTGCCAAATTGCAACAGCACGCAAGCAGATACAACCAACACAACAGCGTTAACAACAACAATAACAACAATGTTAGAAGTGATGTTTGTAACCTTAACTTCCTTCCAATATCCAAAACACTGCTCCATCTTTGGGACACGTGCAGCGCGGGCTGAGAAGCAGAACAAAGGCGAATGCGAATGCGAATCTTATGACAACGCATTACCTTCAACGGCAACATAATGATCACCTGTATAATCATCATCATCATCATTGCTGCTGTTGCTGTTGCCATCATCGTCAGCTGCACTTGAGGCGCTGTTTGTTTGTACACTTCAAAGATACAAAATTTTGAACGCGGATCTGCAGCGAGTTCTGACAACACTCGAGGGTCGCGCGTGTCGCACTTTAAGCCAACTGCTTCTTCTTCTTCTTAGCGTTACAGCTGCATTTACGTTAGCATTAGCATCAGCATTAGCATTAACATTAACATTAACATTATTCGCATTGGCCCTTCTTAACGCAGTTATGTTCTCTCTATTCATTTTCGATTTTCAAATTTGAAGTTTAAAGTTGAATAAACTTTCTGCTCCATTTTGGCCAACTTATTTGCGCACATTTCAGTTAACCAGTCAACTGTTGGGTGTTGTGCCTAAATTCAACTGACAGCTGCGAAAGGCCCTTCAAACGATGCCAAGTTTTGTTGTACCCTGTTAAAGTTATGAACGTGCTAAAAGGGTATGCTGGTATTAAAGCAAAGTATGTAACACTCGAATATATTATTAATTTCAACTAGTTGGCAATATTCAAATACCAGAATTCGTATTTTTCTATATTCTGTAATAGTTATGAGGATGCTAAAAGGGTATGCTGGTTTTATGGCAAAGTATGTAACAGTCAAATTAATAATATAATTTAAATTATAAAGCAATATTAAAAGACCAGAAATAGTATTATCTTACAGTGTTGATAACTTAGCAATATTAAATTTACTGACTTTATTTTTAATTAAATATCGAATAATTAGCATAAACTTTAAAAAAATCATTAATTTTATGTATGTATTTTAAAGATCCACATCATAATTTTTAAATTCTTAAAAATGTATTGAAAACATGCAATTTTTGTTAAATTAAATTTTAGCTCTGAAAAATTGTTTTTCCTTTTTTCGCTTTTTTTAAAATTTAAAATCAGTCCCAAGAGGGACAATCATTAAATTGTGTGAACAATTTGACGATATTTGACTTGCTTAGCGAACTCAAATTAAGTTTAGGGTATTTTCAAGTCTAGCAAGTTGGCTGATTGTTGTCAGTGCGGTGACTGTTTGTTATATTTGTTGTGTGTGTGTGTGTGTGTGTGTGTGTCACTCGCCTGCTCCAAGGTTACTTAAAATTTATCACTTCACTTTGCCAGCTATTTGGATTCTATTCTTGGCCATCTCAAAGAGAGCGTACCTTTTGTTCTAGCCTTCTTCTGTAGGCTACTGCAATTTTCGATATATAATTTTTGGATTGTGAAATTTGACAAAAGTCTTAAGCTAAGAGTTGAACATGTGTTTTAGTTGGCATCTCTTTTAAGTACAGACTCGTACATAAATTCAAATTCGTGATGCTATAAATTAAAAAGGGACATGCACACAAACACACTAAACTCCACTCAAATGGGAGGAAGCGGAGGTGTTGGAGGGGGTGTAAACAGTCAGACAAGCGGTGGATCATTGTGTCGTGAATACAAGCAACAACAAGATGATCATGTCTATTGCATTTTGTCTCCATCTAGTTGTCTGTCCAGGCTCGGATCTGTCCAGTTTGCCAGTCATGTGGATTCATATGTCGCCCAGCTGCTAATTTTTTATGCATACATTGGAGCGTAACTGAAAGTGGATGTTGGAACTATTCGCTAAGTAGAAGAAGGGTGATGGAGAAGGGAATGGAGGGAACGGTATGAAGAACGTCTAAAATTGTCGCATGACTTGAAATTCAGTGGGATAAACCAACATTGTTTGTTGTTTGTCATTCTGCAATTTAATTCTTGAGCTCAAATCTTTTGTGTTTATTTAAATATAATACAAAATACTTTACTTGATAAATGCTTAAATTACAATATATTTAATATAAAAAATAAATAAAAGTAGCAACAGATATAATTTTCTTTCTCTAATTTTTTTAATACTTGTACTACAATTATTTATTACTACTAATACTATTTGATCTGATTGGGTTTTTCCTTTAAACAAATGTTTAATAATCTAAAAAATTTTTGAATTCTCCCAGATTCTAAATTTTTAAATATAATTACTAAATTTTACTTCAATTTTTATATTACGTACTTAAATTTTAACTTAGTTTACATTAAATTTTGCATTCCATTACGTATACGCAATGTGAGCTTCTTTCTAGTCCAACTTTATTTATGTTGCTTAACATCAAATTATGCTAATTTTTATTAGTTATAACAACAACCACAATTTTAACCCCTGTTGTCAACACCCATTAAATGAGAAAGGATAACACAAATTGATGCGGCTATAAATAGAATTTAATTTCCTTCCTTCCTGCGTGTTCTGATTGCTTCGCACTGCGCAGCTTCCAACAGGGCTGTCAGATAACACCAAAAACAAAGGGAGTTTTATGACCACATGCAACCTGGCAGCCCTGGACACCAACAGGTTGTCACAGCTGTTCGCAGTCATTGAAGAAGAACTGAGCTCATTATTCCTCTTAGCCTAGAGATGTTGAGTTGCACGCAGCAAAAGTCCAAAATTGACAGTGCCACGCCCAGCAGCTGCCGCCTGCGCTGGCTGTGCATCTGTGGACTAGCCATCTCCATATATTCTCTATATGTGAAAATCCAACTGGACTACGATGAAAACTACACGGCATTGTGCGATTTGGCGGAGCAAGTCAGCTGCACAGCTGTCTTTAAGTCCGAGTGAGTTTTAAGGAATACAATTATAACAATCGTTTGATAATCGTGCCTTGTAATCTTCAACAGCTATGGACGTGGCTTTGGCCTAACACAGCTGATATTTGGCTCAAGTTCAGACTATCTGAATCCTCCAAATGGTTCCATTGGCATTGTTTTCTATGTGCTGCTCTTGCTTTCCTGTGAGTATGTTTATACTCTGTATTCCTTTGATGAATTCCAGCTGCTTCTTTAGCTTTCTACGAACGTCGTTGGATTTGTCAGCTGCAACTGTTGGCTGCTATTGTTACCTTGCTGTTGTGCTTCTATCTTGGAGGTCTGTTGCTCCTGGTGCTCTATGATTGCTGCATTGTCTGCGTCCTCATCTATGCCGTCCACACGCTGCTCTTCCTTGAGGTCTATGAACGCTACAGACGCATCTATGGCACTAAATCAGCCACCGAATGAATGAATTATAATTATAAATAAAAGTGTTTAATTGTAAGAGAGTACAAGATAAATATGTTGCTACCAGCTGAATTATGTGGGTCAACTTGGGGTTAAGCTGCCGACATGAACGTGACTCAAGGGTTTCTATCTGTATCTGTAAATGTATCTGCATCTGCATCTGTGTTGGTCTCTGTCTGCAAATCTCTCACTTTTGACCCTACTTACTTGAGTTTCCAGCCCGTCACCCGGCACGTTCCCACATTTGTGACTAGACGCGGAGGTGGAGCCAACAATCACGTACATGAGCAATTAATTTGCCAGCTCTGTGTGCGTGTGTGTGTGGGAGTCACTGTTGCTTCTCGAAATCCGGCTAAGTTTGAAGTAGTCGTAGTCGGTGGGAGGTGAAAATTGAACGCAATTAATTTGACATAAATCGCAAAAGCTGAATCTGAATTGGATCACAAGTATGGATCAATTAGCGCATCGTTGTTAATGCACTGTGGAAACAATTGCAAATATCTTAGATAAAATTTAAATGCACAAAATGTAACATTTTAAATGATATAAAATTGTGTATATTGCAAAATTTAAAAACTTAATTTCACAAATTTAATAATTGAAATTTTTTATCTTGAAAAAAGTGTTTTTAGTTTTTAAAATTTTCATCCATTAAGTTTAAAGAATTATATTAAAATTTGTGAATTATTATCATTGTCAAACTACACCTTGACCAACTTTGTGTAAAGCGTTTAATAATCCTTATGGGCAACAATTTCATTATTCGCATCAATTTCAGTTTCTAGCATTTCTGAGTCCCATTTCAATACCATACTTTAAGCCTTATATTCTATATGATATTTTTGCTAATACGAATTTTCGTTAATTTTGAATACTTTGCATACTCATGGATTATCCATTGATAATTCATACTTTTGTTCTCTAAAGATCTATTGATTAATGTATTTATCTAACCTTTTCATACCGATCAAAACTTCACATTGATCTTTAAAACCTTAGCAATAATTTTTCAGTAATCAATCAGTTTACCCTTCAACAATCAATTTAAATACATAGAGTTTCTCAAGTAATGTCTACTGTAATCTTGCAAAGTCTCGACAGCAAAATAAATCGCTTCACATATCGACTGTCATATGGTATTCGTATCGTCATGATCTTAGGTTTTTCTTAAAGGCGTTACAAATTGTTACCTAGACTAAAAACCCATCAAACGCATTTGAATTGCGCCCTCATGAGCAAACGAACGATCCATCTATCTATCTATTCATGCATCCATCCATCCATCTATCTATCTATCGATGTGATTGTGATCGGTATACATATGTGAAGATCCAGCGAGCAGACTGAGAGCCCATACTCCCAATTGGGGTCGCATGTGGCACGATCTTCTTAAATTTTTTGACAAGGCAAACAAAACGCAAACCGATGCGATGCGCATCTTGTCACAAAGAGTCGCAAATACGAATCCAAATTCAAGACAAGAAGAGCTGCAACATTGTGTGGCAAACGTTTGAAACACATTCACATTCACCTAGCGACCGAGTAGACTACTTTGCGCTTAACGTATGTAACTCTGCAGCCCAAAAGGGGTGAGCACACAATCACACAATCACTCGTTGAAAACCGAAAAAGATGTGCCCCAACACAACAACAACAACAAAAAGAAGGCAAATCAGCTGCGTGGCAACAAGATTGTGGCAGCGACAGAGACAGCGTCAGCGACAGACTCTGAGTTTAGCTCGACAAACAATTGCAACGATTCAAGCTTGAAGCCAGAGCGCAGCGCGTTGATTGAGATTGAGATTTTGTGGCAGGCGGCGATAGAACAACAACAACAACAGCAACAACAAGCAAGAAAGCTTTAGTCGACTATGAGTTACTCAGAGTATATGCCCTTAAAGTTCCTAATATCACTCACTCCAACACTGCAGTTTTCTTCTTCCTTGCATGATTGTTTCTTGAGTATGCTCCAATTTCATTATCCAATCGTGACATCATTTTAAGCGTAGCTCTGACCAATCTAGCAGCCAGTTGCATACCTTGCTCAAACTTAATATGCTCTCATTGCAGGGTATAACACTAACAATGCCTCAACTCCAACTGCAGCTGAGTTGGCGCTTCAAAGATGATCGTATGTGGCAGCTGCTGGCTGCGGTTGCCACACGTTGCCAACGCCACCACCGCCAGCAGCAACAACAACAACAAGAACTCATAACTGACTGTGCCACCGACTGTCTGTGTCTCTGTCTATGTGTGTGTGTGTGTGTGCATCCTAGACTTTCAGTTTCATTTTCGATTGGAGAGCAGCTCACGTCGTCGCATCGCGTCGCGTCGCGTCGTTGCAACGTTTCATATAAATACGCGCTGTGGCTGCACATCGAGATCAGTCAGAATCTGGCGCTGCTCCGTGGCGCAAAACGTAGAGAGAGAGAGATCCCCCAAATTGAAGTCCAATTCAAGGCAGTGTCACATTTATTCAACAATCCAGCTTGCAACTCACGTGGAATATGTTCAAGTTACTCGGCCTAACGCTGCTGTTGACGGCGACGGTGCTGGCACGTCCAGAGCCGCCAGTGAACTCCTATTTGCCGCCCTCGCCCTCCGACAGCTATGGCGCACCGGGTCAGGGTCAGGGCCAGGGGCAAGGACAGGGACAGGGTGGCTTTGGTGGTGGCAAACCCTCGGATCAATATGGTGCTCCTGGTGGCGGTCGTCCCTCGGGTAGCTACGGTGCTCCGGGTCAGGGTGGACCAGGTGGCAAGCCTTCGGATCAATATGGTGCTCCTGGTAATGGAAATGGCAATGGCAACGGTCGTCCCTCAAGCAGTTACGGTGCTCCCGGACAGGGTCAGGGTGGATTCGGTGGCAAACCCTCCGATCAGTATGGTGCTCCTGGTAATGGCAACAGCAATGGACGTCCATCAAGCAGCTATGGAGCTCCTGGACAGGGACAAGGCGGCAAACCCTCGGATCAATACGGTGCTCCTGGTAATGGTAACGGCAATGGCAACGGACGTCCCTCGACTAGCTACGGTGCTCCTGGTCAGGGCCAGAATGGCTTCGGTGGCAAACCCTCGGATCAATATGGCGCACCTGGCCGCGGCAATGGAAATGGTCGCCCTTCGAGTAGCTATGGAGCTCCTGGACAGGGACAGGGACAGGGTGGATTCGGTGGCAAACCCTCCGATCAATATGGCGCTCCTGGCAAGCCTTCGGATCAATATGGTGCTCCTGGTAATGGCAAAGGTAATGGTGGCCCTTCAGCTAGCTACGGTGCTCCCGGTCAGGGACAGGGACAGGGCGGATTTGGCGGCAAGCCCTCAGATCAGTACGGTGCTCCCGGCCAGGGACAGGGACAGGGCGGCTTTGGTGGCAAGCCCTCCGATCAGTATGGCGCTCCTGGTAATGGCAACGGCAATGGTCGCCCCTCGAGTAGCTATGGTGCTCCCGGTCAGGGCCAAGGACAGGGTGGATTCGGTGGCAAGCCCTCGGACTCGTATGGTCCTCCGGCCTCTGGAGCTGGTGCTGGCGGCGCTGGCGGCGGCGCAGGTGGTGCCGGTGGTGGTGCTGACTATGACAACGATGTAAGTAGCTCGCAGCTTGGTCTGGGTAGCCTGGGTCCTACTTGGTTTCTTCCAAACACACACACCAGAACAAGACGAGATTAGCTCCACGCTGAATGCTTCACTATTATCTTAAATGCCAAATGCTGCACAGATCTCTTCTTCATGCACCGCTCCAGTTTTTGCTTGCGCCTTCCTTTCTTTCTTAGACTCTCTCGCTGTCTCTCTTTCTATTCCTATCAATACTCTAGAACTGTCTCTATCTGTCTCTCTCTCTCTTTCTTTCTCTCTCCAACACGCTATGTCGCTAACCTGTAGGAACCCGCTAAGTACGAATTTAATTACCAAGTTGAAGACGCTCCAAGTGGGCTCTCATTTGGGCATTCAGAGATGCGCGACGGTGACTTCACCACCGGCCAGTACAATGTTCTGTTGCCCGATGGAAGGAAGCAAGTAAGCGAGATGGTCTAGCTAAACAGGACAGGATATACATCTATACTTAATGCCACTTCAACCGTATCTAATCATTTCCCACTCTCCCAATTTCACATTCCAGATCGTTGAGTACGAGGCGGACCAACAGGGATACCGTCCACAGATTCGTTATGAGGGTGAAGCCAACGGCAATGGCAACGGCGGAGCTGGTGGTCCAGGTGGTCAGGACTTGGGTCAGAATGGTTACTCGAGCGGTCGCCCAGGTGGACAAGATTTGGGCCAAGGCGGTTACTCTGGCGGTCGTCCAGGTGGTCAGGATTTGGGACAGAATGGTTACTCTGGCGGTCGTCCCGGTGGTCAGGAGTTGGGTCAAGGTGGCTACTCTGGCGGTCGTCCCGGTGGTCAAGATTTGGGTCAAGGCGGTTACTCCGGCGGTCGTCCAGGTGGACAAGATTTGGGCCAGGGCGGCTACTCCAATGGACGTCCCGGTGGTCAGGATCTAGGCCAAAACGGTTACTCGAATGGTCGTCCCGGTGGTCAGGATTTGGGACAGAATGGTTTCTCCGGCGGTCGTCCTGGCGGCAACGGTGGCTCCGACGGTGGCCGCGTGATCATCGGTGGACGTGTCACTGGCCAGGACAATGGTGATGGTCAGGGTTACTCAAACGGTCGTCCTGATGGCCAGGATGGCGGCTTCGGGCAGGACAATGCGGACGGTCGCGGCTACTCCAGCGGCAAGCCCGGTCAGGGACGCAATGGCTTCGGACCCGGTGGACAGAATGGCGACAACGATGGCAGCGGCTACAGATATTAAATATTGCAAACTGACTCCGAGACACAAACTAGCTAGCATTTGAGACGTAATATTGGAAGACGTAGATCAATACCTAGAACTTAAGACTCTTTAGAACTATGAACTAGTTACCATTACCATTACCAATTCCATTACCATTACCAATACTTTGGTCTTTCATCCTGACTATGTATACTCTATACACATCTCACGCTATCTCATCCCATCTGCCGTTCACAGATATTTCATTGCTTCAACTCCGATCCCATTTAGCATAAGCTCAACTTGTTGTAGATGCAAATCAGAAAAAAATATTCTGCTCTCAAGCGGCAAAGAACCCAAAAAAAAAAATAATTATTTACAAATCAAGATTTGTTAAACTTAAGAATTGCTTGCCCATAAGTATGTGAAGTAATAAAGACATATTTTTATAAAAAATTGACTTTTAATTTTCTGAAAATTTAAGGTAATAAACTAAAAATTATACGGATTCACGGCTTTCAAATAAAATTTCGTTAAATATCGAATTTCTCACGTTTCCATCCAATGATTCAGGTTCAAAGGAATAAAGAAATATTCTTTGAAAAAGTAATTCTTCATTTCGCAGCTCTCATAACTTTCTGAAAGCATTTAGAGATAAACATAAGAACTTCTTTTCTTTTCAAATTCAAAATAATTAATTATTTCAATCTTGATTTCATAATAACTTTATTATACAAATACTTAAATACCTTAAAACGTTTTCATAAGAATTACCAGTTCCCTGAACTATCTAAGAAGTACTCGATTAATGTCACGAAATTCAGTTCAATCTCAATTTTAACTCGGTAACAACTAAAAACTAAGCTTTAAATTATCATATACATTTTTTATTAAATTTACGGAATTGCTTATGATATTATTCTGCGTATCAGTGTAATCACCGAAATTAGTCCATGTATAGTTCCAGAGGCGAGGATTCGCATGAGGATCATCAGGTTTGTTTGAAGGCGGTACAGCGGTGGCATTAACCAATTGCAACTCCTTCAGCATGAGGTCCAACACTCTGGGATACCTGGTAGAAGAATCGAATACCAAATAGAATAATAAATATGTCAGTCTCTATCATCTGTTCTTGACCAGCGATCCCAGCTTGATGTCAACTTTGAGAAGCTAGAACCTGTTGAGAATTCTAAGTCGCAAAATTGACAAAATAGCTGTAAAGCTGATATAGCCTTCTGTGTTGTTTATTTTTAAATAATAAATATTGTTATTACTCACTGCTTAGCCACATTACTTAGCTCACAAGGATCCTTAATTATCTGGAACAGACAGGGTGCGTTTAGTGGATTGCAGTTAGCTCCTCTCTTCGTAGGACAATTGATTGTGGCTGTTCTACGCAATCGAATCTGATCGGCCCTTGAGGGCAGCATCTTCAGCTTCTGCATGGCTTGTCCTGTAACGCTCTTGGTCACCTGATCCCAGTTGTAGTCACTGGGATTACGCAGCTCCGGCATCCCATACCAGCCATCCCAGGCGCCATTGTAGTTGGTGCCCTTCACCAGCTTCCACTCGTCCACGGTGATTGCCGCGCTGCCCCAGATGTCATCGATATTGTGCAGTATGGTCTTGCGTGGAGAGATGCCATCTGTGACCAGGGCTGGCCAAATGCTCATTCCATCCAGATTAGCTGCACTGAGATTCGCCAGCGCCTGTTCACCGCCAGCTGCTTCCACCAATGTGGGCAACCAGTCGGAGATGTGCATCGTTTGTTCCGCCAATCGAGGCAGTTTTGTCAGTCGCGGTGACCATACCAGGGCTGCACCACGCACTCCACCCTCCCAGAGGGTATTTTTCGTGCCACGCAGCGGATAATTGGAGGCAAAGTTCGAGTTGAAACCCTCAACTGGACCGCCATTGTCCGTGGAGAAGATGATTATAGAATTATTCAGCATGCGATCTTTCTGCAGTTGTGCAACTATCTTGCCCACAGAGTCGTCCATTTCAGCAACCAGGGCTAATCAAATTATAATCAAAAATGCAATTAAACTACATATATATTTTTTTATATTTTTAATTATTTTTATTTTAAATTTCTGATATCTTATAAAAAAAAAACATCTTTAAGGTAAATCTAGGGACGAAAACAATTCCATACCCCAAAATTTCTGATATTCAATTTTGTGACGAATAATTTTAAATTAAATATATTAATTATTTAAAAAAAAGTTTGGCATTCTTGACTTTTTTAAATCAAGCCTGTTGGGATTGAATTTCTAAATCCTGAAATCAAGAGTACTGGGGATTGAAATTTTTAAGCCCGAAAACAAAAATAATAGGAACTGAAATAGCTTAAATTTGTGAATGTGGACTTATTATCAATCATAAATCTAGAAATCCTTTGTTGTACGACTTTTTACAAAAATCGCTAGTTTAGCAGGAAATAGCTGTATACTGTGTCCACTCACCCGCATACTTGCGCCTCTTGTACTTTGATATATGACTCAGCTTGGCGACAACATCATCGTTGGCTGGCAGCGGATTGTAGGGATTTCCGGAGTGAACTGCCGCATGTGCCACATAGAGGAAGAGCGGACCCTTTGCCGCATTGTGGGAGGCAATGACATCGAGGGACTGTTTTGTTATTACCTCCGTTGTGGGCTGACCATGCAGATCATAGGCCACCTCAGTTCCATTGCGCATGTCCAGACCCCAGTAGCCGTGCTCCACAGCTGTGTGATCGTTGTAATCCTGGTGACCCGACCAGAAACCCACGTGGCTGCTAAAGCCCCGATACAAAGGCGTATAGGCCCTCTTCCAGTGACCCAAATGCCATTTGCCAGCTATGTGCGAGGTGTAGCTGCAATTTGGAAAAGTTTGGTATAGATTTACCTAATAGCATGGGCTGAGCTTGTGATGTAAAGTTTATGAAACGGTTTAAATGGAAAAAGTGAAAAAATATATGTTTCAAATGAATACAATTTTGATGCAAAATCAAATAAAAGGTACAAAATTATCGAATTCTGCAAGAAAATCGGTTGTTTTGGCAAAGTTATGGGAGTTGAAAGTTTTTGAAAAACTCTCAATGGGAAAATAGTGGAAAATTTTGAAATAAAAATAAACAAATGTTTCAAATGAATAAAATGTTCATGCAAAATCAAATAAAAGTGCTAAAAAAACGTAAAAATTCATATTCCGCAAAGAAATTGGAAAGGCTTTGAAAAATCTATGACATTTTGGAAATTTTAAAAGAGCTGTCCAATAGAAGTATGATGAAAATCCAAGCCGTAAATCGAGTTTAATGAAAATCATTCATGAGAATCGAAAAAATTAACTTAATATCGTCAAAAAAAATTCTTATTTAAGCACTTAAAAATCCAGTTAGACCCACCCCAAATCATTGAGATACTCTGGCAGAATTTTCAGATCCAAAGGCAAGCCACGCGGTTCAGCGGCATAGAGAACCGTATGTTGCATGCCTGTGTAAAAGGATTAAATTAAAGAAACAACCAGAGGCAAGGTCATCTTAGTTACTTACCCGTGTGTATGGGGTATTTGCCCGTCATGAGAGCAGAGCGGGAAGGTGTGCAAATGGGATTGACATAGTAACGATTGAGTATGAGACCCGAATATGCCAAGGCATCGATATTGGGCGTGGGAATCTGCGCCGAACCACGAAAGCCAACATCATTGAAGCCCTAAACAATATGAACAGCAGGCAAGAGAAGGGAAGGGAAATTGAAAGGGAAAGGGAAACTCAACAAAATAAAAAGTTAAACCCAAATTGCTTGTTATGCTCACTTACCAGATCATCCGCCAGAATGAAGATGATGTTCGGCGGCCTTTCAGCATCCGCTGATTGACATATACCGACGTTGACGATGGAAATGACGATGACGATGACGAACACGATGTGCAACAGCAACAGATTCACTCGAATCGTGGGTGGTTGCAAGAGTCTCATTTGCATTGTTATTGTTTTTTTTTTGTCTGCTTTTGGCTGTGAACTGCAACATGGAACGAGGAGGGAATGGGGGGAACGGAGGGATGCTACGATTAGAGCTCATTAGCTATCTAATTGCTGCACAATGTCGAGATTCAAGTATTACGTATACGTATTTATGTAACGTCAACGGCACATCATTGAGTTCGATCAATTGCCCATTTGGTCTTTTATCTATCCGACGATTGACATTGATTTCCATTACAGCAAGCAATAATGTCGAAAAATGCCGACTCACTTTTATATTGGTAAATGGGCTGAAAGTGGAACTGAATCAGCAGAATCAGCAAATGGCATCGATGTCAAGTTTGTTTTTATGATCTCAATCTGTAAATGATTCCACTTAAGCAACTCGAAACCCATTTCAATTATTGCGCCATCATAAATTTGTATGGATCATCTTAAAACCGTATGGAACTAAGCCCATTGAATATGTCAACATAAACATAAACAGAATTTTGGCGAATGTCTTTATCAAACGCGTATTATTCATTCATGCAACGCAACAAAACAAAACTGTCTGTGCCACCAGTTAACCACCAACTAATTAGCATGCGAATTGAGCGACAAGTTGACAAGTTTGTCGACCCTATAGCCCATTAATGGGTCAAACAACCGTAAGAGCTCCATGGATTTCCCGACTCTCTGAGTTATGGACAACAAAAAAACAATTCGCAGACAAAGCCCAAAATTTAAATATTTGTTTGCATTATTTGTTTAACTTTTTCTTTCATTGTTGACCAAAAATACACTTTTGGAATTGTTTTCGTTTCAGTTATCAGCAATTGGGATTTGTTGTTTATTATTAGCAAGCACAATCACATAATTTGCATGCGAATATATAAATAATTTCGTATGCAATATTTCATATTTTTTTAGGCATGATTTAATTAACACACTCTGCATGCACTCAACAATTTATTTACTTTTATATATTTCTATCTTTTTGCTTAATATTTAGCATAATTTAAAGCAATTCACATTATTCGTGCTGTTTGTGACCGTTTCAATACACGCGCCAACTGAGACTACGAAGTGACCAACAAGCAAAACGTTCGACAAGCCCAATTTAAAGCTCTCTGCCTTGTTCGTTGTTGCTGATCATGATGAAATAAGTATAAGGTGGTCTCGTCGGCAAAGAGTAGTTCCTTGACTAAGCTAATAGCACGCACTGAACGTTAAGGGACCAAAAAACGAACTATTCGGCAGCCGACGAGACCACCTTATACTTACTGCATCATGTTGTTGATGTTGTTGTAAGCAGACTGCGCCGGCGTTGCCTCTCTGCAAGCGATAACAGTGAAAGCCGCGTGCGCTGTTAAGCACAACTCCACGTGGAGTCGATTACCCGCTGTTAACAGAGAGGGCGCGTCTCGCCGTTAAGCTCGATATGTAAACAGAGAGCCAAGTGACGAGAGAGAGAGAGAGCTGCCGCAGCCAATGTACCAATGAATACAAAATGTACCAGTTTTCTTGCAATTGTACAATAAGTATCAACTGTACCCTTACAGTTGCAATTTTTCGAATTCTTCGAACTTTCCTTAGTTAAGAAATAACAATCTTAATTAATTGCGTTAATTTTTATTGTTCACAATAATACGTAGCAGATATTTTAGGCAGTTCTTTTAATAGAGTCGAACTTCTCAGACTCGTATAAGCATAAAATAAATGTTATTATAGCTCAAAGCTGGTTTCCTATGTCGATTCCAGTTGGAGAAGTTCGACTATATTCAGAAAAAAATTTTCAATGCCCAATTATAAACGAGTTTTTTCCCTTATATTGTAAAGTCAAGACTTAATAAAAACAAAAATAAAAATTATAAAACGGGATCATCTCGAACTAAAAAGCTGTACGATTCAACTACTAAATTTTTAAGCTTAATTAAGTATTATCCTTATTTGTTTTTATCCATTGCCCACCCAAAGAACAGCCGTAACTAATTTCCCAAAAACTAAACCGACTATCGGAATAAATAGAATCTACACGGGTAAATTTTGATTGTGATTACATCCAGCAACGAAGAAAGGCTTTAGAGTATTTCAAGATCGACATGACGAATCTCTGGGAAATGAGTCTGCAAAAATAAAGTGATTGATTATTATTTTAATGAAAAACAAATTGAGCTCCTTCGCACTTACGCGTAGATTCATTTCAATGCGATCAATTTCGCCCCCCATGAGGTCAACAATGTTCTCTCCCTGATCCAACAAGAAGCTCTCCAGATCGTCCACATTACGAAAGCCTCGGACAGTCTGAAAAATATATAATATTAAGCCCTATACTTTGTATTAATGTTATTAATAAAAATTACCGTCAGGAGCTTGTTGAGATCCTGTTTGTCTAAATACACACGCGTCAACTCCCGTCCATCAAAGTCCAACTCAGCCTATAAAGGAGTGAAAGATTAGCTTGAGTGGGATTCATTGTAAGCTTAACTAACCTTATAGCGCACACGACCATTGCCAATGTCAATGCCCTTGACATCGTAAATGGCCCGGATCATGACATCAGCCTCTAGCGCAGAGTTCATCTTCTCCAAGCGATCCATAGAAATGGAGATACCAACCAACGCATTGGCATTCGTGTAAATGATAAATGAAGCAACTCCAGCCAATAGCGCTCCAATGACCAACGAACCAGCCGCATCGAACATTGGTGATCCGGTGTAGGTGCTCAGACCCATACAGGAAGCGGCTATCATGACACCAGCAACAGCTGCCGCATCCTCGCAGAGCACCACATTAACGCAGGGATCTTTGCCGCTTAGTACTGCAGAATAAATACGTTAAAGCCGTTCTCTTGATCTTGGAATAATATAGAAGTTACCGTAATCTTTAAAACTCATGTGGTTCACCTTAGCTGATCTCTTCAATTCATTGATGGCAACCACAAGTGTAGCGCCCTCGGAAACTAGCGAGCCAGCCAATATACAGTAGACCCAGAAGAGATCTGCAATGGGCTGCGGATGAATGATGCCCTCGATGCCATGGTAAATGGATAGACCACTGCCAACGCAGAAGATGCCCACTCCGGAGATTAGAGAAGAGACGTAGCGCATGTTCATATAGCCATACGGATGATCCGTGTCCGGCTCCTGTGACGACTTGTAGATGCCAAAGGCCAGGATCAGCTGATTGATTAGATCCGCCAGCGAGTGTATGACCTCCGCAAACATGCTATGAGAGCCGCTGTATAGCCAACCTCCAGCCTTGAAGAGCAGATTGGCTGCATTTCTGGAAATGACATGAATGTCTTCATTAACATCCCGATTTATTGACTGAGCAATCTTACATGGCGATGGCGGTAGCCACCACTTGACCAGACTTCTCCGCATCCTGCCTATTCTCCTGCATTAGTTTCGTGCGCGAGCCCATCTCCCTTCTGTAGTCGCGCAAGCGACGCTTCACCGTAAACACATCTGTGAAGGAGTCATACAAGTTAGCATTTGATTGTCTGCTCTTTGAATAACTTACTCTGCTGATACTGTTTGCGTTCCAGATCACGTTTCAGCCGTTCTCGCACCAGGCCATCGCGTGAGCCCCAGACCTCCAAGGCCTTTGCCTCGACATCACGTCTCCAGTAGACAGTCATGGGCGGCTCCTGTTCGTATGGCGAACGACGTTTAATTTTGGGCAGCTTCTCTAGATCTGTGGCCGATAGCATGAAATCAGATATTGCCCGGGCGGGCGTCACAAAATTGCGCTCCAGCGATATTCGGTAATCGAAGCGGGGTCGCTTGGGCGCAGGTGCCGCAGTTGGAGGCGTCGTGGCGGGTGTTTCAACGGCTTCCTTTCGAGCTGGCGGAGGAACAGACGGCGCGGATAAAGGTTGAGCACTCGATGTGGGTGCAATGGTTTCCGAAGCAACAATATTCAAGGCTGGCTCATTTAGCTTGGCTACCGGCGACAGTTCCGTCTTTTCGAAGACAATTTCATTGATCTTCGAGTCCTCGATGGTGGTTGTGATTGACAGAATGCCCTTGGATGTTTTCACTTCAAATTTCGTCTGTGTGCCACCTGGTAGCTCTTCCTTTTTTACTTGACTAACTTTCTCGGTTGCAGCCACGGATGCTGTCGGTTCCTTAACATCCTTGCCATCACTACTGCTCCAGCGCCGCGTCGTAATCCACAATTTATTGTTGCTCCCATGTCCTCCTCCTCCGCCCAGACGACTGCGTGCCTGCAGACGGAGCAGTGCACACTGGTTGCCTTGCAGAGCACAGCGTCCAAAGCCATTGAGGGTCTGCAGCAGCCTCCATTGGTAAAGGACTCGACCGAACTGTTGATTTCTGCAGTGCAACAACTGCCCGCCACGCAACAACATCCTTAAATCCGCAGCGAGGGCGCTCTAAAAACAAACAATGGGAATGGGAACGAGCATGCGCATGCATATAAATATCTTTTGTAGAAGAAGTTCATGGTTATGCCACTTACACAGCGCGCTGCTCAAACAGATCTGTATCGGTTGACGTCGTTCCTTATTGTTTGTTGCTGTTGCGGTTTCACTTTTAACCGAACGAACTACGTCATGCGATGACTGATTGTTGTTGTTTTGATTGCTGGCTGGCACACAATCGGAATGTTTTGGGTGCCAAAATAGCTGCAGTAATTGGTTATAGGGTTAAAATGTGCACTTTGAATTTAATTACTGCATCTGATTGACGAATTTTAAATGGTTAAATGAATCTAAAAGTTGCAGCTCTATCTAAAAATGTAAGTCGAACATTTTACAAACAACAACTTATCGTTATCGTTATTACACCATTGCAATCGATTGGCAAATGTTAACCAACACTGTTAAAACAGCTGTTATTATACCCTTGCACAGTTACGACATGTTGAATTGTTTACACACAATGAACAATAGATTCAACTTAATATGTTAATATATATGTATAATTTTATTATGAAAAAAACTTAATTGATTGACAATTTTAAATTAATATATCACATCGAGTTAGATTATACATATTCAAATGATATGTGATTTAACGAGTAAGGGTATTTAAACGTCGACAATAAAATGTTTCATGCTTGTCTTCTTCTTATCTTCTTTAGCTTTTGGTTACCGCAACCGGTGTTGTAATCATATTATTTTTTGCAACTCTTTTAAGTTAATGTTTGTTGTTGATTTTTTGGAAGCTTACAATGTCTCTGTTACTGCACCGTGCTGCAAAACTGTTAACGCGCAATGCGCTGCCGCTGACAACAACAGGCAGATGTCGTTATTCTGTTGACGAACTGTTGGGCGACGGCAATGAAGTTCTTGTGGATCGCCTGGAAGGCGCACAAAAAGGCATAACAGTTTTGGGCCTCAACAGGCCGGCGGCAAAGAACGCATTCAGTCGTGGCCTGGTGAACACCTTTAAGGATATTCTGGAGGAGATTAAGCGTGACAACGGGTCTCGAGTGGTTGTGCTGCGCAGTCTCACACCAGGCATATTTTGTGCTGGCGCCGATTTGAAGGAACGCAAAGGTAGGGGATGTAGCTCAGGGGTAGAGCGTTCGCTTTGCATGTGAAAGGCCCCGGGTTCAATCCCTGGCATCTCCAGCAGATTACTTTTTTTTAATTTATTAATTAATATTTATGTCAAATGTATTTATTTAGGCATGACCACAGAGGAGACCAGCGAATTTGTGACCCAGCTGCGTGGTCTGCTCATCAGCATTGAGCAGCTGCCCATGCCAGTGATAGCGGCCCTCGATGGCGCTGCCTTGGGCGGTGGTCTGGAAATGGCACTAGCCTGTGACATTCGTACAGCCGCCAACAATGCCAAGATGGGTCTGGTGGAGACACGACTAGCCATCATACCAGGTGCTGGTGGCACTCAGCGTTTGCCCCGCATACTCTCCCCCGCACTGGCAAAGGAGTTGATATTCACTGCCCGCGTGTTTGATGGCACAGAAGCCAAGGAATTGGGGCTGGTCAATCATGTGGTGCAACAGAACGAATCGAAAGATGCTGCCTATCAGCGAGCACTGAAGTTGGCCGAGGAAATACTGCCAAATGGACCTGTGGGCGTACGCATGGCGAAGCTGGCCGTGGACAAGGGCATACAAGTGGATCTGAACACTGGGTATTCCATTGAGGAGGTGTGTTATGCTCAGGTCATACCCACCAAGGATCGGCTGGAGGGACTTGCGGCTTTCGCT
Organism: Drosophila subquinaria; assembly: GCA_037043405.1. Lineage (NCBI taxonomy): Eukaryota > Metazoa > Arthropoda > Insecta > Diptera > Drosophilidae > Drosophila > Drosophila subquinaria. The sequence goes on along the minus strand of JBAMBL010000452.1, from coordinate 150,857 downwards.
GAGAAACGTAAGCCCGTTTACAAGGGCGAATAGGCGTGGCAGTCTGATAATCTAAGTTAAAGAAGTGCATTTATTAGTTGTTGACTTTCGTTAATTTCTTTTAATTAAATAATCTTTTATATTCGCGAATCAGATTGAGTTTTTATGGCATTTTGCCTTACTTTATCTAATTTATGATTTAAACGGCTTAATAAATTTAGTCTCATTGCAAAATTAAAATTTGCTAAAAATTTAAATTGCCGCGCCCTAAAAGTTTTTAGCTGCAGATGGTCGATAGATTTAATGCAGCCCTGGTCTTGCATAGTCTTATGCTTATCGGTTAAGGCTCTGTTAACTTTGATGGGCCGTCTGTTAAAAATTTAAGTCTGCATTTAACCGATTAGAATTTTCAATAATCAAAATAAATTTTAATCTGCAATCTCTGATACAAAAATATACAGACAAATTAAATAATATATAGTCAACTGATTGAATTGAAGCTTTTAATTGGTGGAATTCTGGTAAACATTGAAAACGACTTGAAACTAAAGTAAGAACGGAACTTGATTAATTCGACAAAAAAAAAACCCTAACGTTTTTGGGTTCTGAGTACGTCACATGAATCTTAATGTGGGCAAATCAAATCAAATTTTGAGAGAAACGCACTTAAAGCTGCTCAACGCATCTCTCAGTTTCTCTTCTGCCGCTGTTCACAATGGACGCGATTTGCAAGATTTTGTCCGTTTTGATATTTTCGGCAACAGTAATGGTGCGGGGGGAGTTCTGTGACAATGGGACTGGCGAGTGCAAAGAATTGACTTCAACGGACTGTCCGGCAGTATTTTCCAATCTTCATCTGATCGGTCTCAACAATGTGAAATACTGCGATGAGTTTAACGATATTGTTTGCTGTCCACTTCCTTTAAACAAACAGCAACAGAATCGACAGACTGTGGACACAAGAGGATTGTTTGAAAAGGGTAAACAATTTTTGGATTATAACCAGGGACTGTCACTGTAATATTTCTTAGTAAAAGTAGCGAAATAATGTTAATATTTTTATATTAAAATTAAAGTTATATAGAAAAAGTTATTTTAAATTTTAAAAACAATTTATAAGTGTTCTAATTTAAGAAATTCGGAATAAGAGTTATTCCGTGGCTGTTGCTTTTTTTAGTTTATTTTATTTCATTTATTTATTTTATTTTTCTTTAGTTTTTGTTTTTATTTAATTATTTATTTTGTAATTTGTTTTAATCAAAAATCAAGAATTAGAAATTCTTTTGCTATACAAGTTATTTTGATAATAAAAAGAAAAATATAAACTTAACTTTAATTTTCAATCCCTGGTTATAACATATCATTTAAGAATAATTTATAAACCGGTTTTCATATCCACAGAATGCCTTCGCTATAACAATGTCAGATCCTCGTGTCGCTCGTCGCCCCTTATTGTGGGGGGCACCAAGGCGGAGGGGCGGGAGTTTCCCTTCATGGCTCTGCTGGGTACCCGACAGCCAAAAAGCTCCATCGTTAGCTGGAACTGTGGCGGCACTCTGATCCATCCCAAGTTTGTGTTGACTGCAGCGCATTGTCTGGAAACAACAGAGACAAAAGCTGAACGCTTGGATCCCAAATTCGATTCACCCAAGTATGTTGTGCGCCTGGGTGAATTGGACTACAATAGCACTACGGATGATGCAGCTCCACAGGATTTCCAGTTGGTCAACTACGTAGTTCATCCATCGTACATGGAGAGTGATGATGGGAGTCTCTACAATGACATTGCCGTGCTCGAGCTGGACAGGAATGCTGCTCTTAATGAGTACGTGGCACCCGCTTGCCTCCCGCCCAGCAGTGGCAACGAGCACTTTGACCTGATTGCAGCTGGTTGGGGAAACACCAACAATACAGGTCATCAGTCGACGCACTTGCTCAAGGTCGCCCTCCAGCGCTACAGCGATGAGATCTGCATGGAACGACTTGAAAGCCGCATTGTACCGCGTACTCAGTTCTGTGCCGGCTCCGGATCCAGCTCCAGCATGGCAGACACTTGCAACGGGGACTCCGGTGGACCCATCTTCGTACAGCATCCGGCCTACAATTGCCTAAAGCAGATAATTGGCGTCACTTCGTATGGTCTCATCTGTGGCAATCCCAAGTTTCCCAGTGTGTATACAAAGGTTCATCTCTACACGGATTGGCTGGAGAAGATTGTGTGGGGAGAGTCATGACTTACTACTACGGATAAAGGTTAATAATCATTGGAAATTAATCCGGAATAATAGTTTAATTATGTAAAGTTAGAATTTTCATCTCTTCAAGAATTAAATTAAGAATATTGAGTGCGGCGAATGATGATCTGCTCTATTATCTTCTGTTTGTATGTATATCATTCCAATTACAGTTTTTCAAGTAATTATTTTGACAAACATAAAAATTCACTTAACTTAACACGAAACTTCAAACTTTCCTAACTTTGCCAAATTGAACAGATTTTCAATCGGAATATCCTTTCGTTCATGGTTCATGGCCTCTATATTTAACTTTCTTAAATAGATATTTAATAAACATAATAATATTAATTTCGCTCAAAGTAATATTTCACCTCAATATATAGATTTTTTCAATGTTTAAAAGTTTTTTGTAGAGAAAACCAGTTGAGAATTCTAAGTCACAAAAGTGACAAAGTAGCTGTAAAACTGATATAGTCCTTTGTGTGTTGTTGTTCTTGTGTTATTGTGTTGAAACGTCGACATTTCAAATTTTAAATCGTAAGCTGCAAAATTGTATTCTAGGAGATATTTTATATTGTCAAAACAATTACTAAATTTCCTGAAAATTGCAAAATGGAATTGTATTAAAAAATATAAATAAATAAATACAGCTTACTCGTTTTGAATAAATTTTGGTTAGCTTTAATAAACATTATAGTAACAATTTTTTGTTTAAAAATCAGTTAACAAATATGTCATGTATTTGTAAATTAATTTAGGGATACTTAGCATAATTTGGGGTAGGATGTTTTTGTGCTTATGTGAGGGTGTTTTTGGGCGTGTGATTATAATAAGTACTACATATATTTATATAGATAGATTGTCGATTGTTTTTGTTGCTCGTGTGCGTTGTGCTGGGTAACTTAAGGCTAAAACCACAATAATTGTAATAAAAATAGCTAAGTGCTAGAGAGGACCCTGTAGAAGACCAGTGACCAGAGCCATGGCCATTGCTCAATGGTTGTTGGTTAGATGTAGATGCATAGATTTATAGAATGTAGACAGTAGACAGTACTACAGGCGATTGTACAGTTGATTGTGGTTGTAGCCCACACGATTGATCTGATCAACACGATCACTGCGTCTTCTTGCGGCGATTTCCTGCTTCCTGATCTCCTGCTGCTTGTAGACGAACAGGGGACGGAAGACAATGGCACGACGCTGGCGGTCACGACGACGACTCTTGGGTTGATCTGCCGACACCAGTTGAGTCTTCAGCTCCGGCTCCGATCCGGATTCCGTCTGTACATCACGCCTTGGCCGGTTGCGAAACAAATCCGTCTTGGCCGAATCGTGGGCATAGAGTGTGCTCAGGAAATCAAAATACGGCTTCGAGCGAAGACTGTCCGGCTGTGCCAGCGGCGAGTTATAGCTGAACTGGTTGGGTGTCTCAATGTCTAGCAGCGTGTGTGGAACCTCCTGAATCTGCTGAACTTGGGGCATTGCTGTCACCATGCAAACGACGATGCCCAGGGCCACAGCCAGGGTGTAAAACTGCGGAAATACAAATAAGATAAGACAAGAAATTAAATAAAAACAAAGCAAAGTGGAAGACGGATTGAAGAAGGTGTGAATAACAATTGGAGGCCAGAGAGTCAACACTTTAGCGTTGTTCTGCAAACTATTAGAACCAGTCTACACACACGATGCTTTAAATTAGCATACAATAATTAATTTAAATTAAATAACAGCAAAAAAGAAATAACAGAAATCAATAATATAATCGCAAACGAAAATTTAATTTATAATCCCACGTTAAAATATTCATGATCACGGCTGTTGTGTTATTATCACTATCATTATCCCCATATGCAATGTGCTGTGCTGTTTTCTGACTCGCCCACTGGATGCTAATTACAAGCATCTTATCCAATCCCAACCTAGTCCAACCTCATCGAATATGCTGCGCCCTTGACTTTACCAAAGCCGGATGCACGATCCGATCCGATCGAATCGAAAAGAATTCCAATTTATATGTAGGAACCACAAGCACAAGCACCTGTGCACAATATCTAATTTATGTATCACATTTTCTGTTTTGTGTTAATAAAATTAGTATTATTCTTTGAGGACAAATTAAAGACTATACAGCAAATAAAAATTAAGAAAAAAAAAACAAACTAAAATAAAATAAAAAAGAGATAAAAACCGGATGACGTTGATTTTAAGTCAAAAACCAGCTTTTTGCTGTGACGTTCAACGCTCAATGGCAGTTCTTATTTTATTTCCAACTTCCAATTAAACCAAAATCTTCTCAACATTTGAATATTCCATCACAATTTCAATTACCCCCGTTATAATCCGTTATTAATATGCATAACACTAACAAAAAATACAAAAATACAATAATAAATAGCAAATCATGATTCACAGTTCAGTTACCAGTTAAACCAAAAAATCAACACATAATTATTATTATGCATAAATTACTTCATTGATAACCGCAGACATGGACAAATGTCTTGCGGCTAATTATGTAAATTTACAACCTGAATTGAATTGAACCACTCTATTTAATTAATTTCCATGACATATGATACCAGGCGAAAAGTAAAAAAAATAATCTTGATTAATAAAAGCAATCTGTATCTTGGTATCTGTAACCGGTTTCGTCTTAGTGGCTCAGGGCTAAAACCCATAAGATGTATAACACTTGTTGTCTTCATACTCTGTATTCAGTGCATGGATTAAACGGGTGAACGGGTCTGAAACGTTTACATAGCCTGAAATGTCCTTCTACTCATATATGTATCTTTGACTCCTATAATGAGCATATATCATTAACTCTAATCTCTTCGTTATTCTAGAACTGGGTATATCATATTGTTTGCTCGTTAGAAATATCGTAAGATGAAAGTTTATAGGCCCTAGGGTAACCTTAGCCCTTTGATATTTAAGTATTTTTACACCTGCAAATCAAACAAATAACATTAATTTTATTTTTTTAAATTCAGCAAATATTATTTCCAAATTTCATTTCATACAAATTACTCATATTTTTTTCAATTTTCAGATATTTAAGTATTTTTACCCATGCAGATTTTTTTGAAAATTAACAAATTCCATTTCAAACTTTTCAATTTTTTTTTCACGTCTAGCTAAAATTTAAGTCTAAGTCAACCCATTCATAATTAAGTTTTCTTCTACATTTTAATATTTTGCGGTTATAGGCAGAAGTTTGAACTAAAAGTAACTAAATAAATATGTTGGGTCATTGGTAATAAAAAGTGTATTTCATTTATGTATTTACCTAACGTCAACTTAAACATTTATGAGCTATGCTTTGACTTCCTCAGCACAACTAAGTACAAAGCTTAAACAGCTAGCTGTGAAAATTACTTGCAATAACTTAAATTGAAAAATTATTTTAGCCTCTTTGAAAGATAAAACAAATACAACGAAACAAACAGAAATAAAACCGCTACAATCCGTTAGACAAAGATTTAAAACATATAATTTGTATTTAATTTATTTTTATTTGTGCGCTTTTCAAAAAAATGTTAATCAAGTAAACACGTTTTCTGATTTGTCTCGGATTGTTTTATCTTTAATTTTGTTTGTTCAAGTAAAAGAGTTAAAATTATTATGGATCGTAAATTCTATGTGCTGTTATACTCACTTGTTTCGTTAACTGGTACATGTTATGTATATATATTTTATTGTTTATTTATTATTATTGTTTAAATTAATGTATATCCTTGGGACAAGATTGAGTTTGATTTGTTGAGTGTTCAATTGATTTGCACACGATTTTTGATTTGATTTATTTTTATTATTTGGTTTTCTATGCACAATTTGTTGTTAATAATTTTATATACTGCTTATCACAAATAAAAGACACGACGATTTATGAATATTCACAATTCACAATTGTTATTATTGTTGATGTTGTCGCTGCAGAGCGTGCGCACTAACTGTTCAGAATATTTGTCACAAATTCACTTTTATATGCCAAAAGCACTTTACCCCCAGCCACCCCCCGTCTCCCCCGCCCTCTGTTAAGCCCATCATCGTTATTACGAACGCTGCCGAACGGGTTTTTCTTTGGCGACTTCGACTTCGTTGTTCTTGTGTTTGGTTGTTGTTCGTAAGTGTCGCCGATGTCACGAATTAAACGCGGCATTGCAGCTGAAAAGAGACAGGCATAGAGGGAAAGAGATGGGGCTTAAACTGTGGTCAATTGCCAAAAATTGGATGCGTCTCAGCTGTTCAAAGATATCGGATAAACGGATAAAACGGATAGATATCACTTTCATAACATTGGGACTGTTGTGATACTTGAGTGTATTTTGATTGGACACTTTTTGTTTTCTTTTTGGGTGTGTGTGTGTGTTGATCAAGAGGAAACGCAATTGACAAATCCGACTGACTGACGTCGTCACATTGTTTATTGGTATTGATTGATGTTTATTTGGGCCGAATTGTTTGCATTTCGCGTTACTCTTAATTAATCTTAATCTTTCCATGACGCAGACACTAATCAAATCAAATCAATGGAAAGGAAATCAAATCCGACGAATCTTTTGACGTATTACAAAGCGCTGGACAGGATTAGAATTATATTTAGATCTCGTTCTCTTGAAAAATAATAATAACAATACGGAAGCCGGCAGTTGGAAGTTGTCGGATCATCGTGCTGATAATCGCCTTTTAAATCGGAACCAATTTAAATAAATATGTTAGCTGTATTCTTATGTAGACGAGCTCATTATGCTAATATGCCAAATGCTCGTTGATTCGATGATGACGCATTTTGAGCATCTCGGAAAACTGTCAACACAAATAAACTTGGCCTAAACTATAAATACACGGGTGCGCTCTTGAAAATGATCTCTCAAGCCTAACGACGAAGACTCAAAAGAAGGTCAAGTGTCTTGAGGCAATACGAGTTTAAGTACATACATATTTGGGACATTTTCAATGACAATTAATATTTTGGGCCAAGTTACAAATTTCACTTCAGTCTTTAAATTAACATAAATTATTGATTACAGCATTTTCAGTTTGATTGCATAAATTAAACTTCACGTGATGTCCGACGCACAAATTCTTGATTCTAATAAATGAATAAATAGTTAATAAAAATCGAAAATTCGAATATGAAAAATCAAAACAAACGAGCGCAAAAAATAAGTTGATAGAAAAAGTTGATTGACAGCTAAATTGTCTGAGATTGAATTGATTTATTTGTTGTCCACCTGTCATCAGCAAATTTTCAAAGCTCATATTTTTAGAGCCCATGATATTTGTTTAATATAATTTATATAAAACTGCAATTGACTGAAAGCCGGTTTCAGATTGTCATACGACTAATAATAATATAAAAAAAAATAGCGATAAGCAGTGGCTACAAAACAAATGTCAAAGAGTTAAATCAATATTAAACATATAATTTGAAAGATGCTAAACCAATAAATACCCTGGAAGTAATAAATTGCAGATTTCAGTCTATCTCTCTCACATATATACATAGATATCGGATAAAAGGATAAAACGGATAAATATCGCTTTCTATCATTGCGACTGTGATACTTGCATCTCACTGTTATATAGACTGTTTAGTCTAACTCTCTCTCATTCTCTATTATCATTTACATATGCATACCCCTTTTGCTTATGCATGCACACAGAGTATCTTATCAATTACTGTATTTAGTTCTTAAGAATTCAATTAACACCCTATTAAGATGACCCATTGCATTCGGATGACGGATGACAAATTACTGTTGGCACATTTGAATCAGCGGCATTTCCACCTTCTAATTGATAGAGATATGGACGAGTGATTGGAAATTGGGATTGGTCCACTGCTTCCGTAAAAAGTGACCGAGGTGCTAAACAGAGTTCGATGTGAATGTGAAAATTAATGTGGCTGTGACTCCGATTGTGGCTGGCACCACATTTTCACTGTTGTGATGATGATAATGATTCACACTTATCATAAATGATTCATGATATAACACTCATGAGATAAAGCAGTTTAAATTGAGACATCGTTTGAACCAAGCATCTATTGTTTGTTGTAGTTACTCTACAATCGGAATCCTTTACAAATCACGTACTTATTTATTTACTATTTCACTTTTCACCCTGCGGATTTCGCATTTTGGGATTGTACATACGTCACTCACTGTCAGCAGGCAATTATCACTTTATGGCAAGTCACTGTAAATTATTGATGGAAACTTAAGGCATGTGTTGTGTGCTGATTTCGCCTTAATTAAAATCATGCCCATTTTTCAGTGTCTGCTAACAAATATTTTGGAAAGAATTTATAATAAAATATTTTTGTTTTGACTTTTTGTTGTATATTTTATGAATTCTAAAATGTATTATTATAAATAGTTTATTTATTTATGTGCTTATTTTTAGTCTATTGCGAAGTTAATTTTCTTATCACTCAAATGCAGCAAACGCTCAATTCAAATTTATGCGCCCAACTTTAAGTCAAGGGGCAACGCTTAATGTACAAGTGGTTGGCAACGCATGAATAGCGTGAAGCTGGCTGCGAACGATTTCGAACGGCCGTGAAGTTGGCTGCGGAGAATTTCGAACTGATATGAAGTTGACAGCGCGCAGCATTCAAACAGTAGGGAAATTTTTAATTTATTCTACATAGTTTATTTCATTAATTTATGCAATGCGACAAATTCATTTTCATTAACTAGAGGTAAACAAGACAAATACTTTATTCTTTCTTATGTTTGAAGACTTTATTTGGCAATTAAATTTATAAAGTAGAGTTTTTTCGTTTACCGACGTCATTATTTGAAATCAAAAGGGGAACTTGACGACAACTGACGTTACATTATGAATCGTTTGATGCTCCACTTTGTTTATGCTGCCGTAAACGGAGGAGGCAGCACTTGCAGCACGAACATATGTAGCTTTCACTCGCCTCTGTTAATGTTAAACTTAGGCAGTTAAGAGAGTGATAACAGTGGGACATACCAAGAAGATCTCTTTACCCTAGGTGAATATCGTAAATGCGATTTGAGTGCTATTCCGAGTGCTGTTATTGATTCTGCACAGCTCAGTTTGTTACAAAAATTGTTAGTGTCAAAATCTTTATTTTTATTTAAAAAATACAGTGTTTAATACAGCAGGTGCAGGTGTCGGTATGTTTCACTAGTCGATTAATCGTGATCGCCGGTCTTTATTAGGTTTTCTACTCCGGTTTAAGTGATAGAAATATTTTTTATAAGGAAAAAACATTTTGATCGCGTCTGGTTTTGTCTGTGTTTGTGTCTGTGAGTGAGCGTTCGTATGTACAGAAATATGTACACACGTCGTACATACATAAATATGTATGTATGTATGTAGCCATGGATGTTCCGTGCTTTTTGTTGGTGTTTATTCGGTCTTGACAAATACAAAACACATTTTAATATTTAACTAATATTAATAATTCGCGCACACACGTAATCGCATTACCAACATTTAAAGGGTATATCAGTTTTTGTATTTTATGTATGTATGACGCTGCGCAGGAGCACTAGTATATGTACATGTGTGTGTGTGTGTGTATGTGTGTATGTGTGACTGTGTATGAAACTGTAATCATTTTGGCTTCTCCTTTGCCACTCAATTCTCCTGCGCTCTGCAATGCGTTTGTATGTACGTATGTATGCATGTACGTATTTATGTATATAAGACAAAAGGGTATGTGAGCGTCGTTCGCAATTGACGGACATTGTGATGACAAAAAAGCACCGAAATTTAGCTGTTATTTTTGTTGTTGGGCTTTTTTTTTAATTTCTGCTCATTCGTGTCGTTTAGCAAGAGAGCATTGTTGTTGTTATTAATATTATGTGTTGTTACTGTTGCTTTTGTTTTGGACTGCGATTAGAATTAATTGACAAATGGCAAAAAAATGTTGCTTTTCGCTTTGTGCTGTGCTAAAGCAACAACAACAAATAACAAATAGCAAAGACAAAGAAGACAAAGTAACAGACATTGCAAGAGCAAGAGAGCACAACAGAATATATCAATAAATTATAATAAAAATTCATACAGAACTCAACTAATAGCAAACGTTGAAATAGAAAAAAAAGGCCTCAAACGAGTTCATCGACCGCAAACAACAACAACATCAATCATTAGAGCAACAACAACAACACGGAATAATGTCAAGCTTATTACTAGCTACAGTTAGTCGAGTAACTGTTTTGACTAATTCAATTTAAATACATAATAAAATTTATTTAATTAAAATTATAAACCTTTTTTAAAAATAAAAAAATATATTTATTTTTTGTCAAAATAGTTATTTGACATACTATAAATAGACATATAGGCAATATTGGACAGAGAAAATAGACATGAGCAAAATTATAATATGGTAACTCTAGTTGACACCTGTTGCACACTCAAGTTTGGTTATGTTATCAACATGTTAACCCTACAATGCCCAACAGGGTTGTACTGTTCAATGCTTAAAAAACTGACCTTGACAATTCAAAGCATATCATAATTCTGTTCCATCATTGCAGCCCCAGAACGCCGCTATTTATTTATGTGGGTGCTGTTAAAAATATAAAAATTGCATTGTAAACAAAAATCAAAAGCAAATATAATGGCAACTCTGACCACCAAAAACAAGAGACAGAAAATGTCTGAATCACAAAGTCCAGATGAATCTGTATCATTCAACTACAAGGAACTGGATGTTATTGGCAAAGGTATGTACAGGAATAGGATTATATTAAGTGTTGTAAGAATGAAAAAACTTTATATTCAAGACCTCAAGTAGGGTATTAACCAAGTGTTGTCGCCGAATCTGTTGTTATTTCTTAAACTTTAATGACCGCATCAAAATTGCACTGTTTAGTGTACTAATGAGGGGAAATAATACTGGGTTTTCAATTTTGTTTATCTGCCGCACCCCTTCCCCTTCCATTCATGTAAATAGGGTTCTACAAATCTTGTTGCATACTTTCGGTCAATTTTTTCAAAACCACGTGTATTTTCTTGCATTTGTGTTTATTTGGAAAAAAAATAATACTAAAGAGAAATAGGAAATATTGTCAAGTGCAAGTTAACGATAAGCGGGGAAATAAACAATTCAATTCGGCAATTTCGGGCTATTTTCTTTTTCAAACAAAACTTCATTAATCAATAGTTACGTCACTTAGTGGAGAGCTGAGAGGTTCACATAGTGAATGTTAATTATGGGTTTTGTTACTGGTTTAATTTTGGTCATGTTTGTTATTGTAGTAGCTTTAGCATGGGCGTAGTTTGTAAGAGGGATGCTGCAACATTACGGCAACAGTGGGTTAAGCTTGGGGTAGTTTCATGGGAACTAAAACTATCACGTTACATTTTCAAAGCAAGGTAAAATCGTGAGTAAGTAAATGGGGCTCCCTCTCAAGGTCCATGGAACGAACAAATTTAAAACAAGTTCAACTTTTTTGTAAGAGACATTGAAAAAATGTATCTGCTTTAACTTTTGCGTGTCTTTCTTGCTTCTTTTTTGCTGTTTCGTTTTCGCATTCATTCAATTATTGCCTCGTGCTTTTCTGTTTGTTGTTGTTGTTGTTACTGTTGCTTTGATTTGTGCAAAATTTTTGACAATTGAAAGAGCAGCCACAAAAACGAGTCGACAAAATAGTCGAATGCGAGAGTGAGAGAGAGTGTAGAGTAGAGTACGAGTGCGAATTCTGTTCTTTGTTGCTTTGTTTCTGTTTTTGTTGTTGTTATTTACTTTGTTGTGTATTATATTAGGAGGTTGTAGCAAACCTGGCCTTGTACTTGACTTTTGCAGCTTTTAGTAAAGAGCAAGCAAAACTGATGACTGCGTTCAGTTCGGGGCAAAGAGATGTTGATGGAAATTGTTGAAATGTTTAGAAATGTCACCCAAAATAGAACTCAACTCCCACGCAACGTTTCATCTGTCTGAATGCCGTGTTCAACTTGTCAGACTGTTTCTCTTTTTTTTGACTGTCTGTCTGGTGATAAATTTCCGGTGACAGAATTTTGTCTTTCTAATTTGAATCGATCTTGTCACAAGCACTCTATCTCTTTCTCTGCACCTACATTTACAGTTAGGCAAGTAATTGTTTTGACAGATTTAAAATTTTTAATAATTGTTTTTTTAAATATATACATATTTAAAGCATTTTGTTAAAAGCATAATCTAAATAAAATGTCAAATAATTTCAATTTGTCAAAGCAGTTACTTGACATACTGTATTCAACAGATATCGCCAAAAATCAGCCGGTTGCTCGCTCCGTTTACCGTTTGCTTATCAACTCAACACAGCTGACGACAATGAATTCTCGAGGTTTTCGGGTTTGGTTTGGGTTTGCATTGGTTTTGCTTAGCAATTTCGTTTGTTTGGGTTTTGTTTCGGGTTTCTGGTCTTTTCAGGCTAGCTACCATTAGCATTGTACATATGTTTGTACATATTTGTATGCCAAATTTCTACTTCTATCGAGCACACTCTCAACTCGACTCAACATTGCCAAAATACGACTACATACATTTGTATAATTCACTTGTTCTTATCTGCTTTTTTGTTTTGTATGTTGATTAACATTTCATTTGGGTGTGTGCAATTTGCTTTTCGCTTTACTTTCGTTAGTTCAAGGTTATTAGAAATACATATAAGCAATTATTGTGCCGCAGGTATATCCTGTCGGTGTGTGTGTGTGCGTGTGTGACCTAATTTTGTACATCACATTTGAATTTAACACTTTTGCTCTCTCTCTCTCTCGACCTTTACAGGGGCCTACGGTACCGTTTATCGAGCACGCGACAATCTAAGGGGAGGGTACGTGGCCATTAAAAAGGTACGCATTGCACTCACCGACAATGGAGTGAGTGCGACGACGCTGCGAGAGATTTCGCTCCTTAAACAGCTCAATGCATACGATCATGCAAACATTGTCAAGTGAGTACACACCAGAGAACTGCATTGTGGGTGTCTAACTAAGTGTGTATGCGTGTGTGTGTATCGGCTTATCTAGGTGGCGCTCCACTATTTGTTAAAAAAAAAACTAAAAATAAAAAATAAAAACGTTACGTTATGAACGAGCACAGATTACACACAATAACAAATGTCTATATGCGTGTGTGTGTGTGTTTTTTTTTTTTTTTTTATTCACAAAAACTTATATATACTTAACTACATATAATTTAAACCAGCAATGCGGGACCGCCGGGGAGCATGGCTTCACAAGGCTGGCTGGCCTATCGTGGCCTCACTGTTTCTCTCCTTCGCTGTCTTTCTATGCGTCTCAGCTCAGAAGTTATACCCTCCGCCAAGGTGCAGACTGCTGTCCAGTTCTCCTGGCTGACTAGCATCAGTGGGATCAGGTTTGCTGCGGAAATATTCGTTCCCAGGGTGCTCTCCGTTTCCTCTCTTTGTAAATCAAATCGCGGGCATCTGAGCAGCACATGTTCCGCATTTTCTGGCGTGCCGCAGACAGGGCACATTGGGTCATCCTCATGGCCAAAGCGGTTCAGGTATTGCCTGAAACAGCCATGACCACTCAGCAGCTGTGTCAAGTGGAAATTGAGCTCCCCATGTTTGCGGTTTACCCATGGCTCAATTTTTGGGATAAGCTTATGGGTCCAGCGACCATTTGCAGATCTGTCCCACTTTGCTTGCCACAAAGATAAGCATCTGTTTCTCGCCGCTTCCTTGACTACCCGTATCTCCGATGGCAGCGTCACAGACTTCTTTTCCCGGAAAATTTCGCTCGCCTCCTTTGCTGCGAACTCGACTGGTGCGATTCCGCTGATCACCATGATGGCGTCAGTGGAGACCGTCCGAAAGCCTGAGGCAACTCGTAGGGCACCAAGCCTAAAGTTCGATTCCAGTCCTTTGATGTAGCTGCATTTGCTGGTCGCAGCTTCCCACACTGGTGCGGCGTAGAGCATGGACGATTTCGCTACATTGAACAGAAGCCTTCTGCTGACCGACTTGGGTCCTCTGTGGTTAAGCATCATCCTCGTGACTGCCTGCACCGTACCCTTGGCCTTCTTGTGTGCTGCGTCTAGGTGCTCTCTGTAGCACAGCCGCGTGTCCAGCATCACCCCCAGATAATTAATGGCCCTCTTAGAGGTTATGGCCGTGCCTCCGACGGTGATTTGCGCAACTTCTACCTTCTTCCGGCTGCTGATAAGCACTGCCTCCGTTTTCTGCTCCGCCAATTCCAGTCCCGCCAGCATGAGCCAGTTCGCGATAATGCTGATGGCCTCGTTGGTTGCCCGCTGGATGTCAGGTAGAGTTTTTTGGACAGTTACGACTGCCACATCATCAGCGAAGCCGACGATCTCCACTCCTTGTTGGAAGTCAAGGCGAAGGATCCCGTCGTACATGGTATTCCACAGCAGTGGCCCCAGTACCGATCCTTGTGGCACCCCTCCTGTGACATTATAAGCCTGCGCTCCATGCTCTGTGTCGAAGAGTAGCCATCTTTCATGCAGGTAGCTGCTTATCATTTTGAAAAGATACTCGGGTATGTTCAGCCTTGCCAGTGCATCCAGGATTCTGTCCCACGATGCCGAGTTAAACGCATTCCTGATATCGAGTGTAGTTACCAGGCAATACTGTTTACTCCCGCCGTGCCACCTCGTTCCTTCTATTGCTTTACTTGCAGTGCTAGTAACCTTGGTGAGCGCATCAAGCGTGGACCGGGCTTTTCGGAATCCATATTGGCTATCAGAGAGTCCCCCTGCAGCTTCAATTTTTTCAGCAAGTCTATCACAGATTATCCTCTCCAGTGTTTTCCCAGCTGAGTCTAAAAGGCAGATTGGCCTGTATGATGCAGGATCCTCTAGGTCTTTTCCTGGCTTTGGAATAAGTACTAGGTTTTGTTGTTTCCATCTTGATGGGAATCTTCCCTCAGTGAGGCATTTGGTGTACACATTCGCAAAAAGCTCTGGGCGCTCACTCATTGCAAGTTTCAGGGCTCTATTCGGTATTCCATCTGGTCCGGTCGCTTTCTTAACGGGCATTGCATTTGCCAACTTCAGAATCTCCTGAGCATTGACTGGGATTATGTCTGCAGTATGTTGATTCATCCGGTTGTTGGCGCTGCGGGTCTGGCTGCATTGTTGAGGTGGAAATAAAAATTCAACAATGCGCGTTAGCTTTCCGTGATCGGTCGGACCCGAGTTTTTAAAGCCGTTCATTTTTTTCATGACCACTTTGTAGGCCTTGCCCCAAAGGTCATGCTCTGCCTCGTCGCACAGCTCAAGAAAGCATCTTCTTTTACTCTCCTTGATTTTCTTTTTTAGAAGTCTTCTCTTCTCTGTGTATATAGCTCTCAGCTCCTCAAAGACTGCTGATCCTCGGGCTCTATAGTATACTCTTCTTGAACGAACGCATTGTTGCCTCGCCTTGGCAATGTCCTCGTTCCACCAGTATACTGGTTTATGTCCTGTGAAAGCTCCACATCGTGACATACTGGAGTCACAGGCTGTCTTGACGCCGTCCATGAGCTGACAAGCCATCTCCTCCCCTTCGCCTTCAACATTAATCAGCTGAATAGCCTCCCTAAAGGCTTGCAGATCCATTGTCCTCTCCTTGTAATGCTGTTTAGTTACAACTCCTGAACGACGAGTCTCCAGCTGAATATTGCACAGAATTGCGAGGTGGTCACTTGCTGTGTATATGTCGCTCACTTTCCAGGTCACGGACCCCGCTAACTGGCTGCTAACAAAGGTGAGATCAATAATTGATCCGATCCCGCCTCTGCTAAAGGTGTGAGAGCTTCCCTGATTCTGCAGAACCACGTCCAACGATGCAAATGATTCGACAAGAACCCGTCCGCGAGCGTTTGTGGTTGGCGACTGCCACTCTGTTGCCCAGGCGTTGAAGTCACCGCCAATAATTGCCGGCGAGTGGGCCCTTATATCAGCTGATAAGGCATCTATGCACTCGCTATACTCATCAAGAGTCCAGCTTGGTGGCAGATAGCAGCTATATATCCAGATGCCTCTCACCTTCGATCTCACATATCCCAGTGCCTGTTTTTTGCCTTCAAGAAAAAGTGCAGGTTGGCCACACGCCCAAATCACGGCTTTTGAGGCTAGATCTGTGGTCCACGAGCCACAGCTAGCGTTTCGGTAGGGCTCACTCAGTATTGCCAGGTCAATAGAGCGTTCTCGGATTGTCTGGGCCAGAAGATCCTGGGCGGCCTTGCAGTGATTTAGGTTCAACTGCAAAACCTTCAGCATCTTAGTTTTTTGGCGGCTTCCTGGTATGCTGGACATCTAAAGCTACCCGTGGCGTGGTCCGTGGGCTGTAGCTTATTTCTAATGCAGAGGCAGCATGATGGCTTCTTATCACAATTTCTTGCTTCGTGGCCTGGTTGACAGCACCTAAAGCATGAGCCTCTCAGATCGGCTTTGCTGCTGCAATTCAGCGATATGTGGCCATATTCAAGGCACTTAAAGCACCTTTTAGGCTGTGCTACGCTCCTGATTCTGCATACTGTCCAACCTATGCGAATTTTTCCTTTCCGTACCAGTTCATTTGCTTGTGAAGTTGGTACCGAAAGCACGGCTAACTGGAGGCCATCTTTCGTGGCTCTGAGTGATTTTATAAAGTCTATATCGAATGAGGTCACTTCCATACTGTTATTTAATGCCGCAATTATTTCTTCTTTAGTGGTCAGCTCATCCAGATCGCGTATTTCCACTCTGGTTTGATCAGTGAGTGCCTTGACTACCGCCTTTTCACCTAGAGCCTTTCGGACTGTCTCCTGGAGTTCATCTGTGCTGTGAGCTGGCTGCTTTGTGAGACGTAGCAGCAGATCTCCATTTGCTGCCTTGCGTATACCCTGTACATCGCCACTAATGTGTTTCAATGTCGAGTCGCCCTTGACTGATCTCAGCAGATCGGCAAAGGTGCAGCCACCAACTCCTGAAACTCGAATGGCATCTGACCTTGGCTTCCTAGTCGATTTTTGTTGCTCGGGTTTTTTTTGCTGATCCTTAGCTGTGTCTTCAGGCCTTGCCAATTTAGATGTGCTCTGCTGTGCTCGTTGCGAGCCCTGTTTCTGCATCTCTTTGTCGGTTTGACGCGATTTGCTCTTCTTTGGGGGCGTTAATCTCTGCTCCGCTGTTATGTCCCTTGGTCTCTTCGTGTGTGTGTGTGTGTGTGTGCGTGTGTGGTTTATTTTCGCACAGTTTGTTTATCTTCACCTGTTAACTGTCCCCCTTTGCCTTTCCCTCCCTCCTCGTGCTGACCTCGAGCAGTCATTCAAAAATACGAAACTGTAACGATCACGACATTTTACAGTCACAGCAACAAGTTGCATTCCGCCCCCCGCCCACACACACACACGCACACATGCGCACACAGACACACACAAACACGCGTGCAGTCAGTGGCATATGCATACAAATTATTAAACCAAACGTCAAACAAAGCGGCGCCGGCTTGGCCTGCTCTGATAACGCCAACGCCGCCTCGACAGCGCAAATTATATTTGCAACAACAGAATGTTATTATTTAATTTCAATGGATGCTTAAACAATTCATGTATTCGAAGTAAATGCAATGCAGACTGAATTAACAACTTTGTTTAGAAGTAAATTTAACTTATACCAACATGTTGGTATGCCCCCGAATATGAAAATACTCTGCAACGCACCTTAAAGTCATACAGCACACTGGCGGTAACAGCGTGGGTATACATAGCGTACTAAAAACGTGAGGCACTCAAACTCTCAGTACTTAATGCCGCTCAGCACTCATTTGGCCACCAGTTGCGCCGCCTGGCTCTCAGTTACGATATTACGATCAAGAGAGCATGGAAAACGTATGTTTCTCAGCATTTTAAAGAGCGCACACAACAGAATGTTAATTCGCCGCTGCTGTTCAAATTGCCAGAGTTAACGTATTTTTCATGTAGAATCATTTGCAATAAAAGGTGGTAAAAAATAAAGCTTATGCATTTTTTATCAATTAAATTAAGGAGGAAAGAAAGCTTTTTGCCTCTTAGTTAGTTTAGAGTTAAAAGTGTGCTTCTGTTAAATTGTAATATTTTCGTAGTAAATCTAGTTGCAACCACGCAAAATGTTAACAGTGTCTTTATCTGTTAGCTAACAGAATGTAAGACTCTCCATTATCGACTTGGGGCAATTTACGCTATTCACTCTTGCTTGCTCTCCCCAGCGAACGCACTCTTGATCGAAAATATTGTGGAAGAACCTTTGTTTAACGTGAGTGGAGTAATTTCCTTAGTTCGCGTCGTGTCCGCAGTATGGAGTAGTGGCGCCACAAATGTCAGCTAAGGGGTAATGTGGAGACTTTACACTCTCAGCTACACAGCTACACACAAACGATCATCTCCCCTCTTGTATACGCACACATATTCACTTTGCTTTCCCCAATCCACAGACTGTTCGAAGTATGCCAGTTTTTGGAACGTGATGGCAAATTGCTCATTTTACTGGTATTTGAGTACATGGAGCAAGATTTATCTGACCTAATTGAAGCCTTGCCCAAAACGGGCATGTCGCCCACAACCATACAGGTAAGACTATAAACATGTATATATTATGAATATTTTCAATAATTTTCGATATTTTATTTCAGCGCTTTTCTCGGGAACTTTTAACGGGCATTGATTTTCTGCACGCCAATCGCATTATTCATCGCGATCTGAAGCCACAGAATTTGTTAGTTTCCTCGCAGGGACATTTGAAAATTGCCGATTTCGGTTTGGCCAAAACATACGATGCGGAAATGCGACTGACCTCGGTGGTGGTCACCCTGTGGTATCGGGCACCCGAAGTTCTCCTCAGCCAGGGCTACAACAGCAGCGTGGACATTTGGAGTGCGGCCTGCATCATTTTTGAGCTGTTCAATTGCAAACCGTTGTTTCCGGGCACATCTGAAAAGAACCAGTTGGATCGCATCTTTGAGTGGGTTGAAAGAGGAACTTTTAATATTAAATTTATATTAATTTAATTAATTTCAATGTATTTTCTAGGCTCACTGGTCGACCAACGGATGAACAATGGCAGCCCAGCATTTCCTTTTCCAGGGATGACTTCCCCCCGCGTCTGCCCAAACGACCGCGTGACTTTAATCCCGACTTGTGTGAATTCGCCGATGACTTACTAAATGTAAACTCAATGTAAGTCACTATGAAAAGCATGTTATTTAATAGTCTGTTTCTTTACATTCAGCAAATGCTTGCGTACGAACTTCACCTGCGTCCCTCTGCCCTCGCCTGTTTGGAGCACAATTATTTTCTTCAGCAGGAACCAATATAATATATTATATGGGTTTCATCTTCCCATGGGAATTCTAATTTCCCAGCAAGAGCATTCTTGTTACAATGTTCCTTTACTATATTATTCTATATGTATGTATATTTTTTTTGTTTATTTTTGTATTCAATCCTTATTATTGTTAGTCTTAATCTTAAATGTAATCAGTCAGTTTATTGTTAATCAACTGCCGTTAAACGAAACTCGCGGATTTCCACGATCCGGTTTAAAATGTGATACACCAAGTTCAGGACTAGATACATGCTCAGGCATATATACATATATATATAACTAAATATATATTGTAATGTGGTATATGAATACCATACACAAAACACTAATTATATTCAAAATTGAGCTGTTCGTAATATCTATACAACAACACCAACTACTATATTTATAGAAATAACTGCATTTTTATGTACACTTATATATATTTACAATACTTTTTTGTAAGCAAATTTATAAAATTCATGTATAAAATAAAAAAAAAGGTAGCTTTTAATCATATTTAAATATTTAATTTTTTGGCGCCTTTTCGATTAAATTTAACAGCTGTCTGTTATGGAGAGCGTATGCTATGTTATTTTAACATAACATATAAGAGAGCACATGCTAAGAACAGTGCTGTAAAGCAACAGAGCAGCTGCTCTGTAACTTACGATATGTTACTTAACAGTGATCGTGCCTCAGCTCTGGCTGACGTGCTCTGTTAAAGTATGTGCTGTAAAACGACAGCTGGAAAGCAAGTGTTGCTGTAAATAACAGTAACCGTTTTGCGTTGAGAGCGAGAGAGCGCGCTGCTGTGTGTGACTGATGCAGCTATTTGGTGTGTGAGTTTTAATGGCCGCCCAGATGTGTGTGCTGTTTGTTTTGTTTTGCATTGACAGCGTGACAATGAGTAAGAGAGAGAGATTTACAATGCGCGTGGCAACCGTTGCTGTTAGGGAGTGAACGGACGCGCTATCTATCGCACTGCCAGCGGAGTATTAAACGTTTCCAATCAGATTTTTTTAAGTGGCGCTAAAATTTGAAATAAAAATTTACAGCGAACAAGATTAATTATAATAACATATTAACTTTAACTAAAACGTTCATAAAATGTTTACAATACGCGCAGCGCTGTCATGACAAATACAGCCCGTGATGCAGGCCTGCAGTCTAGCTGTGGATTTGCTGCCTGGTCGAAAGCAGCTTTTCAGCCAAAAATACAACTACTAAATGATATTTAAATATTAATATTTGTATTTTTTGATAAATAATGGAATCTCTTTGGCTTAAAAGGAATGCTAATAAATTTACAAAAATATAAAAAACGTATCACTTTAGGCAAGGCCAACAAGTATGTAAAAGACCAGCGGCAACACCAGATTATCCACTTGATCGGTGAATGCTTCGACCAATGCTGAATTCAATGCTGCAAAAACTGTGGCAAACCATTTTGCCTGCGTCATGGTTAAGACTCCGACGAATTCCAGAGCCCAAACCGACAGTAGAATGGACACAACAAAGGCAAAAGTGCCCTCCAGGGAACGCGTGGAGTCTGCAATTTATAGATATTATATTCATTGTATAGTTGAATTGTTTATAATACGAACTTTTCCACTTGTTGCGTCCAAACTTGGAGCCCACGACACTGGCTGCTGTGTCTCCCACGCCCACTGAGAGTATGCCCGACAGCAGCATCAGCAGACTCGGATTTCTGGCTGTGGGACAGGGACAGAATGTCAGCCAAAGGGGAAGGGAGCAGCCGATGAGTAAACAGAAGGGCGTGAGCGCCAATTGGCCAGCATCCTTGACATCCTTGAACGACTCGAAGGCCTGGGCGAGCGTGGCCCCAAACGGCGGCATCTGCAGCAAACGGATCAACTCCAGCACCACAAAGATGGCCAAGGCAATGCCCGAGGCGATGTACAGCAGGGCGCACTGATAAACCATTCCAGGCACATAGACCAGCACGATGAGCAGGTGGAATATCTTGCGGACACGGGTGTTGGCCTGCGTCGAGCTGCCCAGCTGCCAGCTGACCGTGGCACAGGTCAGAGCCACCAGCAGCAGATAGAAGACCATGATGTACAGCTGGAATTGGGGAATATATAGAGTTGATGATGATAATCTATTGGATCACTCACTCTCTTTTGATCGTTGAATAAGAAACGGAGCAAGGCAATTAATGGCAATGGGTTGGTCACTGGAGCACACGTGACACCCACGGCCAGCACTGCCATCAACAGGTAGAAGGCTACAGGTTTCCTCAGGCTGGGCAGCAAGGCCAGAAGCACGCAGACAAACAGCAGACAGATTAGAGCACTCTGCATTATGGCATTCAACTGGCCAAAATCAGTGACAGAAACAGGCATTGTATAGTTGTAAATGCGACTTGTGGCATTGAGCAGAAATAATATCAGTCCCTGCACCAGAATTGCTGCCTCCCCAAAGGTAAATGTTCTTGGAAATCCACGCAAGACACAGAGATAAACATGCTGATAAAGTGCAGTGATAAGGAAACCAGCGATAATGGATAAAATCCAGCTTGTCCCTGGCAGCAGGCCAAAACAGAGACTGGTGACGGTGCCGGGAAACAGATTAATCGCACTCCTAATTAGTGTTCCTGTTTTCACGCTAGCGTTTAAGAGGAAACAAAGCGTTCTTATGGAAGTTCCAATTGCGATCACGATCAGAAACCGATGCACTGCATTTGATGTGTTGCATTCTGCCGGCGCTGTTGTTGTAAGTGAGTGCAGATAGCTTATGGCTAATGCAAGGGGCAACAGAAGGCATAACCAGCTGCCATTCGACGCCAAGGGCCTGGGCGTAATAAATAATACGTAATTGAGAACAAAATTAAGTAACTACTTTGTTTACAATAATACCTGGGCAAAAGTCGCTCAGACATCTTTGATAGAGCAGTGCTGTGTAACGGAGGAGCAGAAATCAAGCATTAACTGTTCCATGAAGCAATAACATTAGGAGGTCTCGTCGGCAAAAAGTAGGTCTTTAACTATTCTAATAATCAGTGCGAAGGAAAGGGATAGCAAGCACGCACTTAACGTGAACTGAACGTTAAAGACCTAAAAAACGAACGATTCGGCAGCCGACGAGACCACTAGTTCCATCGCCCGACCGCCCGACCGCCACAATATTTCCACCGAATAAGTCGAATATACAATGGCCGTGTTCACCAGAACAAATCGACAACAGAAAATCGATTAAATTTGCATGATTATTCTGGTGAAATGCAGTGATTTTGCTAATCAAATTTCAAATTTCGTGATTATTATGACTGAAAATTCATCACCAAAAAGTACGCTGAAATTTTCTGATTGTGATGCTTTGTTATCGAACAAACAAAATACATGATTACTGATTGATTAGTTCTGGTGAACGCGGCCAATGAGATATTTTAATAATGATAATAATGTATTTGTGGTTTTAGTTCGAGTCAAAAATTTAAAGTTTAAAACCATTTTATCAAATTAGAGAAACGACTAAGACACCCTTCGTGCTGCTTTCGTCACTAGCGCGGACTGCCGTCCGCAGTGATAGATTGGACCTAAAAATGGGAGCTAGTGCTGCCACACGCTTAAAGGCTTAGCCAGGGCTGCCACACGATTTTTTTTTTACCGTCAGGCAACTTCTCTAGCGAGCGAGCGAGAAGAAACATGTTTCACTCAAGTAAATACAAATTATAAATAAATAAATGAGTCCCGTTCCGTCTGCAGCAGCGTCAAGTTCGAAGACACACCTGAGTCGCAGTCGCGCTTCTACGTGCCATTATTTCGTGACTTTCGAGTGCTACTCGCGCGGCCAAATTGCATAAAAATAGCAACGTTACACAAAAATACAAATACAAATTAAATTGTGGCCCGCTGTCGTGTGTTAAATGTGCATTTAAAATTCCCCGAAAAACGGAAAGAGTTCTTCTGTTTCAGTTTCAGTAGTAGTGTATATTGTGCCAAATTAAAAATTAAAAATTTTGAACGCCAGCAGTGCATACGAATAAAACACGCATTGCTGCTTCACCTGTTCTATTGTTATTGTTTTTTCTGTTGCTACTGATTTGAATGTCCGAAAATAAAGGCATCATGCTCGCTAAATCTATGCAAAAACACGCTGGACGTGCCAAGGAGAAGGTAAGAGAACTTAGTAGTTGATTCGTAGTAGTTAAACAATTAGGGCAAGTACTCTCTGTGACATTTTCTAGGGCGTGAGTTTGTCCTCCACATACTGACGTAGACCCACCCCCCATTACAAACGCCCAACTGTAATACGATGAGGTCGCGTCCCTGTCCTATTTCCAATAAGT
Organism: Drosophila subquinaria; assembly: GCA_037043405.1. Classification (NCBI taxonomy): domain Eukaryota; kingdom Metazoa; phylum Arthropoda; class Insecta; order Diptera; family Drosophilidae; genus Drosophila; species Drosophila subquinaria. Next base: position 127,060 of record JBAMBL010000452.1, on the reverse strand, counting down.
CAAACTGTTAAACTAGCTAGCTGTCAGATTTCCCAATTAGAAGCACTACAAATTTTATTGAAAAGAAAGAAAGTAAGACATAAAGTTGTACATATGCTTATGTATTTTTTGTATGTGTATAAATTAATGGCCATTGTTGTAAAGTTGCCCAATGAACTCATAGAAGATGCTTCACTCGCACCTCCGCCAAACTAACGCCACCTGTCGTTTTGTTTCGTCGGCTGCAATTGGAAGCTCTATGTACTGCGATCCAGTTCAAAGCTTTGGGCCTGTCTTTTGTTTCTGCTATTCCGCCTCCTCCCCCCGCCCGCATCACCTGTTTCATCTTTGCCGTCGCTGCGTGCACAAGTGAAAGTTTGGCGCTGAAGCGTTCGTTGGGTCCAGGAGCGGCCGCTCAACTTTAATGTGAATGTCAATATACACACACACAAATAGATGTACATGTGAAAAAGAGTGTAAAGAAAACAAAAAAGTTGCAGTTGACCCACTCGACGGGCACGTCGCCGATGTCTTGTAAACAAGTTTTCGATGCTGCCCAGCGATCAGAGTCGAAGTCAGAGCCACATTCCAAAGCAGCCAGAAAATGCTGTAATCTAAGCTCTGAATGATGCTTTTTCTTTCAAGTTTTAAAGCGCTTACTAGTTCGCCGTGTATTGATTTGCTGTTGTCTCTATCACTAGCTTTGTCTGTGTGTGTGTGTGTTAGTCTTGGCATTTACAGTTGGATTTCTAAAGTTCGTTGGTATTTGGTTTGGTATATACTGTGTGCTCTTTTGGGATGCTCATAGCTTCTTCAGCTTCGCTCGTGTTGGTCATTAAACTTGAACAAATTCCTTAGACTTTCGTAAATGTCGCACAGCCTGTTGAGAATATATTTTTAAACCCAAATCCATATATATCTTATACCATTAGAAATATTCTAAGCGTTTGCCATTTCCTGGAAACAATATACAAATTACTTGATAGATTTAAGTTTTACAGCTAATGTAGTACAAATTTTTGAATATTTGCTGGCTGAAGAGGAAGAAACGGAGATTTCATAATTTGCGTAGAATTTATTTTTAAATATATAGACTAGTCTATAGGCAATGAGCACGTTTTGCTGCCCGGCGCTTTTTATTTGCGCATTGTGTGCTCATTTCATTTAGATGTATGTGTGTGTGTGTGCAATATGTAATTGAGAGAGAGAGAGAGAGTGAGTAGCGGAGAAATGAAGACGAGCCAACAGATTTTCATTAGAGAAAACTTGTCAAATCGCAAGAAAAAAACACACATTCATCGCATATCTACAAGATACACATGTGTATGTCTATGCCTAGATACATTTTCATTTTGGGTGCGTGACTGACCCAACACCGTGGCCGTCTCTACGTCTCCTCAGCACCTCAGCAGCGTGAAAATGTCGCCTGGCAGTCAATCTTTAAATAGACGCCTGCCTCGTAGTTTACTCTTCAGTATCTATAGATAAATTTTGGCTTTTGTTTTATAACTCTCTGCATAGAGGAGCAGTTGCTATTTGCCGTCGACTTTTGTATACTCAAGTTTTCATTTTGCGCAAAAGCGACACAAAACTTTTCTATCGCATAAGTAATTTTTTTCTTTCTTTCCTAGTTTTTTTTTTTTGATTTTGCGAAATTTCGCCCGCGCTGATGTTTCGCATTTTTGTTTGCTATTTTTAAGCGCGCAACAGTTGCCAAAAGAAAAAAAATTGCTTTTCACTTTGTTGCTTTTGCTGCCTATCAACTATAACCGTCTCCCCCTCTCAGATCCCCATCAGCTCCGTGTTTCGCTGATGAACTGCATCAACGATTGACATTTTATTGGCAGCTCAATTTTTAGAAACAACTCACAAACTTGCCTCTTGCATATTGAACTTCGTGTACATCGTCGTAGTTGTAGTTGCAATTCATCTGCTTCTTGCCTCTTTTAAATGTCAATTGTTTCTACTTAATTCCACATTGCGCAAAAAGTCGCGTATTTTAATTATAATCAAGCTAAAATAAATGGCAAGCGATAAGAGAGAATCAAGCAGCTTTTTTAATAGACTCACAGATTCGTTGGAGAATGCTTGAGAACATTCAACTTTATCTCCACCATTAAGTGAATCCACTGGCCAAATTTTGTTTGCTTATGTTTAATTATAATTGTTGGAGGGCAAGTTCAGTCCACCAATAGTTGTGATAAGCAATTCGAAAGAACTAAATCTATGCGAAAGTCTCTCTCTCAATTGCTTGCCTTACTCTTTCTCCTATAATTCTTATAACTACCCTTGTAAAAATTTAAAATCACTTTTAAAAAGAGCATCAATAGCGAATAAAAGCATAATAATTAAAATAATAAGCGGCCAACAATAATCTATTTACTTTTTATTTTTATAATGTTTCATTTCTTAGAAGTTCGCTTAAACCGATCGTTTTAAAACTGATTAACTAGTTAACCTGCCATTTTTTTTGGGGATAGGTTTCCCAGGCGATAACATAAAGAACTGTTGTTACAGTAATCCAAAACGCGCACTACGATCGAATGCTGTCTCAGTTAAAATAAATACTTGGAAATGTTTGCAAGTTGAGTAGTGGGTAGAAATTACTGAAGTGCCAGCAGTTTGAAAATAAAAAAGGCTTCTTGGGTTTCATCAACATAAATATTATGACAATTCGTATTGCGGGCTGTCGTCTGCTCTATTGATTGGCAGGTGCAGCGTCTGAGTCTGAGTACGCCCCCTTCACTAAAATAAGGGGCGTTAACTTGCCTATTAAGGGATTCAATCAAGCAGAGATACACAGACGACAATTACGACTACTCGAATGGAGTTGAGAGATACAAGGCACTCACAGTTACAGATACGGATACAGATACAAATACAATGCTAATACAATTCATGCTGACGTGCACTGATAATATACTTTTAAGTGTGTGTGTGTGTAATAAGCCATTTGATTATGGGGTACATACTTATAGAGGCGTGCTTATTATAAAATTCAATTATAGAAATTGCCAACAATAATCGACGGAAAGTGACGACTGCGCAATGTGGGAAATGTTTTTTATATCTCCTTCTTCTCTCTGTCTCTTTATATCATTTTCTTTTGTTGAATATGTCTCGTCACTTGGCTGATTGCATAACAATTGAATTACACTTGGACATTTATTGGCACTTCATTTAATTAATGTTGATGCAATTGTCCAGCTTCAATTCCATAACTTGACAGACAGTCGCAGACATTCAGTATGATTTAATTCTTTACGGAAGTTCAAGTGTCGACGCATGAACTCTATTTCTATTTCTATGGTATATTAATCTATCCACATATCTCTTAAGTGTGCTTATCAACACCTTTGTGGGCGCTATAAACAATAAACGCACAATGAAAACCAAAAAGTATGAAACGAAAGCTAAACACATGCGAAGTAACCAGACACATTTGAAGTGGCTCGCAAGGTCAATTACTGTTCGCAGTGTGCTCACAGGTCGAATACGTAATTTTGTAATTTCGTGCCTGTTGTTTCTGTTTTTGTTGTTAAGTTTTATTAACTGTGCTCTCACTCACACCACTGAAATGTATGAAAAATTAATAAAGCCCCGTAGAACGTAGAGCTCAACTTTCGTGTACTGCAATTAATGTGATCGTGTGATTAAATCGATGTATATTCTGTTCATACCTCAAATATAATGACATTCGCACAGACAATTTATTCTGTTTTGAATGCGTCATGATGGAAATCCAAACACATTTAATATCAAAATGTTTCAAATAATAAAGCGAGCTTTCCCAAAAAGAATTTATAAAAAAACTTGAACTTCGACTTGTAAAATTTCTATTTTCAAAATCAGACTAACTTCGAACTTTGAACAGAGTTTCAAGCGGAATGTCAGTTTAATTTTGGTTTTATTTAATTATTAATTTCGATTAAAATGATTTTTATTCACACAAATGTAGTTTAAATATGTAGTTTATTGATCGTGAGTGATGCATGAATAAATGAAGAAATTATAACAACCTATGTTTGGGTATTAAAATGATTAAATCAATACAATTTGGCTTTGATTGTTTATTGGACTGATAACTATAAAAGAGATTAATGCATTTGCTAGGCTTAACTTTTGAATACATCATAAATATATGCACAGCAAACAAAAAAATTATATGTATTGAAATCTGGAAACAATAAGGAAATAGATTATTGTAACAGTTATTAATGGTATAAGTAGTTGAAAGAACATTCAAAATAATTAATTAAACTGAAAGTGTAGATAAATTTACTCAAAGTGCATCCATTAAATTGTATCTAATTGAGCACATGGGAATTTAATTTTGACTAACGTTTGTATAGATAGATGGCAATGAAGATATTTAGCTAATGTTGGAATAGAATTATCAGTACACTTAGTCATGAGCAGTAAAAAATAAACGAGTTTCAGTTCGTTTATATACGTGTACTTGCTGCTAACATATTTTGGGCGATATCTGGCATAAGGATGACTGTCGAGAATGTACAAATACTTGGCAACTTGAACTGAATGTGAACTGAAACTCTAGAGATATCAGATTTCGTTGAATTTAATTCCTCGCTGGCTTTTGTCTGCGGAAATGTGGAAAATAGTAAAAGAGAAAACTTTGCCCTAGAACAAAAGCGAGCAGTCAACCCAAAATGAGAGGAAACTGTGGAAGCTGGCACGCGATTCGCTTGGGTGTTTGTGCCACATTTTGTGAATGTCATAGAGAATAATGCAACTGCCAGATACACAGATACAAAGATACGAGTACAACACAACAAAAACACGAGCTGGACAGGCATGGGAAGCATTTGGGTGGCCTTTGTTTCTGGGCACCCTGTAAACATGATTATAATTAAGTACATATATTTGTCTGTCCATCTGTCGTCTATCTATTTCTATTTGCGAAAGTGTTGCCAGTTGTTGTTGTCAGCTACCAAATAAAAAACAGAAACAATAGCTTCAGAAAACCGGTTTCACGATTCAACTGCGTTTCAGGTTATGCAATCAACTTTTATAAATATATAAATGCAAATATTTTATAAGTCTCACTTAATTGACTCGTTAAAAGTGTCTAATCAAGTGCCAACTTTCTTTGGCTCTCTATCCTTTTTGAACTCTTTGAACTTGTCTCTCTCGTATCATATCCAATCTGAAATCCTAAGCGCAGTTCTTGCAACAATATTACGTATACGCCTCGCAATAACAAACGTTTGCCTAATTCCGCTTAATTGCTACGTGCTCAATTTTTTCTCTCTTCTTGTTTTTTTTCTGTTTTTTTTTTGTGGCATTTTGCATCTGTTTGTTACGCCCGAATGCATCGCAAGTGGCTTTCAGCATACAAATTATTCTCAAACGATAGAGCGCCAGACGAGATGGAGGCTTAACGAATCCGCACCTGGATCTGTTTGAGAGAGCTTAGAATTGCACTTCAGTGGGACAGGAGGGGGAAACAAGCATCCTTCATGTTTTGTAGTTGTAGTTGCACAACCGCCGAATGCCGAATGCAATGGCAATCAGGGACAATTGTTAGAGTGCAATCATAATGCACAAATTCGAACCACGGGCCACTGGATGTTGCTGTTGCCTCTCAAGGTTAACGTCGTTTTCAATTTATGAGTACGCTGAATTGCTTTACGTAACAAGCCACAGAAACACGGGGGAAAAAAACGGAAACGGACCTAAAGGCGTCGTTAATTTCAATGAGATTTACTTGACATTTTAATGCAGTTGCGGTTAGCACTAGTAATAACTGTGTCATCATGTCTATTATTATTTGGTTTCTCCAGAGATTCAGTCACTAGATATAAGCTGGGAGGGCTGAGAATACCTCACAATTAAGTATTGTGTGCTTCTCCTCTCGATTCACACGCAAGCTTTTAAAGCTGAAAACTCAGCAGTGCTAAAAGAGCTTTACAGTCAAAAGTCTACCAATACTTGCATATTTACCAATACAAACACAAACTTAGCTCAGTTTGATACGGCATTAAATAATAAAATGTGAATAGAAGCAAGGCAAAGTATTGTTTATTTTTGACTGCCACTGTATTAAGTGTTCTTATCAAAAGTTGGGCTTATCTCTATTTATTTTAAATTTATATTTGTTTACATCATATAATGCGGCTTTTTCGTCATTTTTATCTAATTGCAGGTATATAAACTGTGCCACAAGGAGATACAAATGGCAATGCAGTTAAATACAATTGAATGCAATGCAATTTAGCAAATTTTTAAATGCAATTTTAATGTATCTAAATGTATAAGCCAATTGCTTATTGGCTTATTGGTCGCAACCGTTTGCAATTGCCAGACCCAAAAATGCTTTAATTATTCATGTGTCTGTATGTGTATGTGTTTTGTATCTGTGTCTGTTTACAAACAAGACAGCGGCATCAGGTGGTGCCTCGAATTGGCTGTAAGCCGTTTGGTGGCATCGATCAAGTGGAAAATATGTTTTGAGCAAATGCTGATTGCTTCAGATACTTTATTTTATTTTGCGCGCTTCAGCTGAGCCTGCAGTAATTAAAAGCAGTTCACTGACTCTTTTTATTTGCTACTCGTATATTTATTTACAACATGTAAAGAGGGGAGACAATAATGGAATTGTCAATCGGCAACGATGCGTGCCAACGTCGACTCTGACAGCGAAATTTCCGACACGACAACTGCACATCATGCCAAGCAGCTTAACTGTATATGTATCTACCTTAACAACACACACACAGCTATATGCTGACACAGTATAAACAAGTCTTTCTCTCGACTCTTTGAAATCTGTTTTGGCACACTTTTTGTGCTCATCTTTTAGCCAGGAAATAAGTAGAAAATAGCTAAAGTAACGCACTTGCTCATATTCGCTTATCTGTGAGATACTCGTATTCCCATTGGCATTTGCACCAGCTGATAAGTCACAAGTAACACCGCAAGAATTCATTATTTTTGTGTAATGGAATTTTCGTGTGTTATCAGTTATCAGCGTCGTCCAGTATGAAAATTACTGAGCCCCAAAACGAATTGTTGCCCGTTGCGTAATCTGATTGTTATTGTTATTATTATTATTGTTTTTTTGTGGTTGCTTGAGAAGCAGCGTTAACAATTGACTGATTTTATGGCTCTTTTTCGAATTCATTTCATTTTTATTCAGGCTAACAATATCATGATAAGTTGTGGACAAGCAAAGTTTGTGTTAAATCAAATTGACATAGAACTGTTGAGTATGGGAACAGTAATAATAATCTACACAAATCATTTAGATTAACTTTATGATTTAAGTTTAAGCAGTTAACTATGCATATTTAAATTATAAAATTTTGAAAAGTTCCATTGAATTAAACTAACAATTACTTGGAAGATTCTCTGAGAATTGAATGTTTGTAAATATTTTTGTTTATTCTGGGATTCATGATTCAATGCTCTCTCTCTCTCTTCGTTTGTGGCAATTTAATTTTGTTGCTCTTGACCCGTTTTTCACAGTTCAGCAAACAACGAACCTAAATACTTGTAAACCATAAAGTTCATCTAAAAAAAAAATAAAATACCATTAGTAGATTTTGTTTACTTGTTTGTTGTACGTTTGGTTTTTTTAATGGGGCGTACTTTTGGATTGCTCAACATTTTCGGCAACGTCACGTGTCGTTAAGAGCTTTGAATTCGATTGTGATAGCTATGCAAATCACGTGCCTCTTCTTTTCCACGTCCGTCAATCTGATCTCAATGGATAATGTAGAGTCTACTAAGTGTTGCGACTTTGGCAACAACAATGTAAACACTTCGCTTCTTCGCTGGGCTTCGATTTGCACCGCATTGTTAAACGACACAGATACAGATACAAGCTACGAGTGTTAGATACTAGAAAACACGAATACGAATGGCCTGAAAATGTATCTTAAGTCGCATTAACTATAAGTGACAGTCTGTTAGTATTTTTTATTATTTTGCCTTTTTTTTTGTGGCTCATAATGAGACATGTGCTAAATGTAAGCTCATGATTTGACCGCAATTTGTCGGGCCAACCGAGACATGCAAAGCACATTGAGTATCTCACAGATACATTATAATACTGTAGATATTCTCAATAGCTTGTGATTGATTAGCATAGCTCTATCATATGCCTGGGCATGACTTTTTCACTTTTTCTTATATAATGCCTCCGGCTATTGTCCGATCTCCGACAACAACAACAACAACACTCAATTCTTGGCTCTTTCCTATATGCTAAAATCGTGGCAAATGTCTTGAGTTCATTTTTATATCGTCATATATTTCTTGTTTCTGCCAAAAATGAAAGAAAATAAACCCAAATTTGGTACACTGCAAAAATAGGTATTGCTAAATAAACATTAAACTAAATTTCATTTGTTAGATTTTAGAAATCATATTTGTCAGTGGTTACCCGTTTTATTTGTTGTGCTCAGTCTTATTTATGTTTGAATTGCACTTGTACCATTATTTTTCGCTGAGTGTAGACACATGCGCCGCTCACTCAACGCGAGAGAGAGAGAGCGAGAGCAGTTGGCTCTCTGTGTTCTCTTCTTCTGTTAAATCAAAAGCTCTAGACTTTTGAAATTCACAACGACACATGCAATTTGTGTGTATCTGTGTATATGAACATGACTTGGCCCAGTAAATTCTTTGCAGTTGGCGAAAATATTTGCATTTCTTATTAGCCAACTTGGCTAGCGTAATGTATATGAATATAAAGAAGCTTATCTACAAGATACTTGCCAGTATTCTGAACATTTGCAGCAGTATGTGAATGCAGTCAACTGATTTGCAGTTGCGCTTTAAACTTGGCTAATTGCATTTGATAGAAGCCAAACAAAATCACTTCAGCTCAGACCATTCAATTAATCGTTGCCTATAAATGCATAGAGAAAACTTAATGTTATTCGAATAAATAGAAAACGTGTAAAGCTAATTGAAAAGCGGAATGGGAATGCGGAGCAGGTTAGATAAACAGCGAGCGTAACGAAAAAAACCTCAAATACAATAAAGAGAAAAGTCCATCAACTACGTTTACAACTGCAAAAAAACTCAATTCAATTCGATACGATTCGAAATGTTGTTTCATAAAAAATTCAAATAATTATTGAATGAAATGCTAAAAACATCTTAAATAATCACTGACACATTTTTGCAGTCTTTCGCCTTTCGAATAACGATGGCTAATTTTTAGACAGGTTTTCCATTATTTTTTATTGCATTATTAGCATTTACCTCAAGCTTCGATGGTATGAGTGAGTAAAAGACGCCGCCTGTTTCCGGTGTCGTTTGTTTTTTTATTTGTATCTTGCAGATACTTTTGGAATACAGACAATAACAGGTTGTTCTACTCGTAACTGAGTTTATGTAACATTTCGTTTGTGGTTAAACTCTATAAATCAATAATTTCAAAATAATAACAATCAATAACTAAGATTGTAAATGTATCTGTAAGATTGAACGCAGATACTTTGTATCTTTCAGGCAATTAAACATAATTTGTTGCCTTTCATGAGCTTTGAAAAAACCACAGAGATTTTATTGTCTTTGAAGTTGCAACTAATGTTAATGTTAATAGATAAATCATGGCAGACGACGACGATTGTCTCAAAAACATAGGCAAATATTAGTTATTTTCTTTGGGAATTTCTGTCGAACTTTCTACCGAGTTTCACTTTCCACTAGCTTAAGCTTAAAGCGATAACGTTGCATCCAATTCAACGAACGAACGAACGAACGAAAGCCCAAGCAGCAAAAGAAAGAAAGAGTAAATGAAGAGAGGTAGAGTGGGAGAGAGAGACAGAGAAAAACTTGATATCTAAAAGAAATTATGCAAATGGAGGCAAAGTCGAAAACGTCGCATAAATAAAATTCAATTCGAAAACGAATTCGATTGCGCAATAAAATGCTTTAATTTACATACATGTATAAATACATAATGGATAACAATTAAGTTTTTTAATTATACTCTATACACATAGTTTATAGGAAAGAAATGATATTGCATTTTATGTTTGAGAACACTTTATATCGGGAATTAAAACCGTAATCGGCATTAACCGGTTGAAATTGGTAACCGAAACTTAACCGTAACCAAAATAAAACTTTTTTTATTGTACCGAAACCCAAAAACCGAAATAACAGTTTAATAACCGATTCATGCATGATTTAACGAATGTATGCTTTAATATATCCTAGGATTTCATAGATACTTTTGCTTTTTATGAACAACGGATGTAATTCACAAATTAAGTATTTCCCTCATCAGTTGCCTAGGGTTAAATTAAAAAAAAGTGGCACATAATTCATAATTCTAACTTGGTTACTCTTTGCAATTACTTTGTAGTAGTGGCAAAGTTATGAACTGAAAGCTTATTGTAGATCTATTGCCATTTTTAGCAAATCATTATTAATGACAATTACTAACACGATATATGAGCTGTTCTCAACTCAAACTCATACTCTAGTCGTAGTTTATTTGTTGTTAGCACGTTTTGTGTGCTTTTAACTCGATCTGAGATCAGTGTAAGTCATATGACTAAACCAACAAGAGGCGCCAGGTGGGGAGGAAGGAGGGTTTAACCGGTTACTGCCCACAACAACAACAGTTTGCTGTCATCATCTCATCGTCTGTCTTATATAGTAAGCTGGCTCTAGAGTATCTCATATATGGTTTTTACCGCTAACCGCGGGCAACAAGTTGAAAATGTACTTTTGTGGTAATAGGTTAGGTCTTTAACTTGCCAACATACATATAAAGATACATATAGAGATATAGTGGCACTTGTCAGCTTGTTGGCAACGGCCTCAACTTAGCCGCTAGGCGAGGCCATAGGCGTGCGGAAAAGGGCGTGGCAACAGTTGCCGTAAACCGGCAACAGCGGCAACAACGACAACAGCAGCTCTGACACCGATCTATCTATCTACTCGTGGCACATTTTCCATTCCCATTTCTCTTCTCATTCATTCTCTTTCGCACTCACTTGTCTCGCACTTTTGCCGGCGGCGGCAATTTCTACAAAGTTTTTCACAATTGTTTTTTGTTTTCCTCATTTTTCCCCCATTTTTTCTGTTGTTTTGTTATTGTTTTTGTTGCTCGTTGTCTGTGTTGCCTGCTTATGTTTAATATTCCCTTTTTTTCTGCCTCGTATATAATTTCTAGCTTTAGCTGACGTTGCCATTTTATATACCCTGCACACACGAATTGGCCATAAAACGGGTAGTTGCTGCAATTAGATTTTCCAGTTGCAAGCTTTTCAAATAGTATCTGTTGGTCGTAGTTGTAGCTTTTCCTTTCTTTACGTTTATACACAATGTATTTGCCTTCTTCTTCTACTTGCAGCTGTCTGTAGATTGCTTATAAACTGGGCCAACGCTTACTTATACATATATTGTATCTCTTCACCTCCTTCCTTGCCCCTTAACAATATGTTGGCTGCTGCACTTTACTTTTGTTTGTCTGCCCATCTTGATGGGTGTATGTTATGTTATTGTTGTTGTTTATTTCTACTTCGATTTATATATTTTTATATGTGTTACACTTTTGAAAGTTGAATTATTTTTGCTACAACAAGCAACAAGCTACAGATACTTTATGCATCTGGCAAACTTGTGGGCTTTTATTGTGGTCTTTGTTGTTGCTGCTGATGTTGTCATCGTTGTCTGTATGACAACTCCTTAGTACGCCCCCATTTTTTTATGTGTATTTGTAACAGAGCGCAGCGACTGGCTTAGAGCCAAAAGCTTAGCCCACGTTTGATGTCTACGCACATGTTGCATGCGTGGAATTAGCCAAGAAACTTGTAGTCTATAATGTATTTAGTGGCAGAAATAGAGAGTGAAAGAGAGCATGTATGAGTTTAAAATAAATGACAGACTCTAGCTACATATATACATACATATATACTCTATATGTTCTCCAAGTATATACAGTTGTCTGCGCGATGTCGATGACGCAAACTGTGACTGAGGCATTACACAAATAAATATATCTTCATACACATATTTAAAAACTGAAGAAGGACACATCTGTGGCTGTTCGACCAGCGGAAGTGGGCAGACAGACAGACAGACAGCCTGTGGTGTTGGCCAACGATGTTGCCGTAATAATAATAAACCACACAAAGTCCAATTATTCGTAATCATATCTATAAAAATGAATATATGTGTGTATTTTGCATAGAAGTTTGGCCAACAGAAGAACTAATTGGCAGAGAAATTGATAATAATTCCGTTTGTGGCTTAATTAATAAAAGTTTTGCGCCATGGCAACCAAATCACATTTGATTCGAATTTCGATGTCGATTTTGATTGCGATTTCGAGACCACATTCGCCCACAAAGCGCTTACTGCATTTGGTTGATTTGATTATTGCTACACGTGGGCATATTTTACCTTATATTTATATATATGTGTGTCTGTAAACTGCAGTCTTCACTTGACCAATTAAGGTTAAAAAAAACAATAAGAAAAGAAACAAACCATTCGTACAGTTAAGACTTGGCCAGTTCTCTTCGTATTTTGCCGGTTTTCTGTTACAAAAATGGACAGAAAATGCGTCAACAAGTTGCTGGGAAACTACCCACAACACAGTTACTCTCTATGTGTGTGTGTGTGTGTTGGTCAGCGTGCCCATAAAAGGTTTTTTATGTGTATGAGCTACACTTGTTGGATGTGGACATAGTTATATTAGATGTGACATATGCACTGAGCGAAAAATTATATAAGTTGCTGGCAAAAGTTAACAGAACAAATAGAGACTTTAATACTTTATTTACTTATATTGTTACATACTTTAAATCAAATCCCTGCCATGGAATATAATAAAACATTTTGTTACTTAATAAAAAATTAAATGTTTAGTAAAATAATTCTTCTTTTGATCTGAAATGCTGCGATTGCTTTTTAATTATATTTTTTTTAAATCCTTATCATTTTTGAGTAAATTTATTTTCTAGAAATTATTGAATTTTAATTTTTTTTTATTCAGTACCATTGAGAACACTAATTTGTCTTTTTTTTAAGAGTATTTCCACTTCTTTACAATAATTTGTTGTTGTGTACCTAATTTGATATGCTTATCGCATATCATATCGTACGTTGGATAATTATTCATAACGGAGCTGTGTCAGTACTTGACGTATTTCATTTCCTACAGAGGAAGTTATACTGCATTCTCACTGTACAATTTTGTATGTACTATATACTACTGTGGGCAAAAAGTATCGGGAATTTTAAATTTAAAAAATTTTGGGATTCCAATTGGAACAAATGTTTGTACTTTTAGGTTGGCACTACTATCACTAACATCTGTGCAAAATTATACGTTAAAATATTCATTAGTGTTTAAGCTACGATTAGTTTTGTACGACGCCAAAAGTGCAATTGGCGATTTTGGTTGAATCTCCTCAATCGACTCGAAACGGTGTCCTCGGAGTGGTCTTTTGAGCTTAGAAAATAGCCAGAGGTCACACGAAGATAAATCAGGCGAAAAAGGTAGCTGTGGGAAAATTTTGGTCGAGTTTTTGGCAAAATGGTCACGAAGAACAGGGGCAGTATGAGAGGGCGCATTATCGTGTTGCAAGAACCATGAGTTGTCAGCCCATAGTTCTGGCGTCTTTTTACGCATAGCTTCGCGCAAACGACGCAAATCTCTCAAACAATATTCCTTGTTGACAGTTTGGTCGGTCGGAAGGAATTTATAATGAACTACAACACGATAATCCAAATAAACTGTCAACATGACCTTGATTTTTGAGCAAATTTGACGCGATTTTTTCGGTCTCGGCTCACCTTTAGCCGATATTCGCTCGATTGATCGGTAATTTCCATGTCGTAAGCGTAGATCCAAGTCTCATCGCCCGTAATAATGCGTTTTATCTTGTCCTGGTAGTCAGAAAACATTGTTTCACTCACTTCTACGCGGGGCTTTTTTCGATGAAATTGACCGTTTTTTGGCACCAAAATCGCCAAATGCACATTTGGCGTCGTACCAAACTAATCGTAGCTTAAACACTAATGAATATTTTAACGTATAATTTTGCACAGATGTTAATGATAGTAGTGCCAACCTAAAAGTACAAACATTTGTTCCAATTGGAATCCCAAAATTTTTTAAATTTAAAATTCCCGATACTTTTTGCCCACAGTAGTACAACTTAGGTGGCCTTTAAGTCACTTGAATTATCTAAACTAAGCCTGTATATGTACAATACAAACATGTGTGTAATTTTCTATCTCCAATTTGCTAAGAATCTTGGTATGTCGTTATATGTTATCTCAGCTCAAATATTTGCCTAAATGATGTTATCTATTAAAGTGCTGAAATAGCTTGAATATATATGCGAAACTTGACTATAGCTGTATTAAGTATACGCACTGTATTGCAGCATGCGAACGCTCTCTCTTCTCTTTTACTCTCCTCTCTCTGTGTTTTTGTGTGTGGGGTCACATTTGAGGCGTGGGCGCTGTTCAAAAAACTGTTACAAGGTTGTGTCAGCAATTGACAACTTATCATTGGGGTCTGCCCCCTGCCGTCCCCCCTGTCCTCTTCGGCACCGCCTTTGTCTGCACCTGCTCAGCAACTTGCCACATTCCAGTTGCTTAGCTTGTTTGATGTTTGTTGTTTTGTGGCAAAGCATTTACAAAATTATCTCAAGTAGCTGCGGCAACACATTGACCGGAGACCGAACAGCGTTCTTAACCCAAATGCGCCGTTGACAGCCAAGTGGCAACAGATTTAGCGTTCTGCTAAGTTTTCTTTTTGTTTTTCAACATCATCATGTCTTCTTATTCTAATTCTTTTCTATGCTATTTTTTGCGAGTACAGACATGTAAAAAATTGAACCGGGCACAGACAGAGCACTTGCCAACTGATTTCTTTTATTTATAAATGCGCCATTTGCTAGAGACTATTTGCTAACTGAAAAATGTGGACACAACATGGTAATTGAACTGAGATTACGTGATCGGGCTTACAGCCCACACTTTGAGCTACATTATCTCTCTCAATGACCTTGAGCTACACCCACTCTTCGAGTCTCCATTCAATTGGAGTATTAAAAACTGGTTATTAATTCCATTAAATCATTTCAATCTTGTGCTTATAGATTCTACAAAACTTGGGCAAAGTCGATCGCACTGCAGATGAAATCTTTGATGATCATTTGAATAACTTCAATCGCCAACAAACAAATGCCACGAAATTACAAAAGGAGTTCAATAACTACATAAGATGCATACGCGGTAAGTTCAAAATCATCATGATATATAAATTTATAAACTAATCGAATAATTATTTTTATTTGTCTTGCAGCCGCACAAACCGCCTCAAAGTCACTGATGGATGCCGTTTGCGAAGTTTACGAGCCACAATGGAGCGGATACGATGCCCTTCAAGCACAAACTGCCGCCTCGGAGAGTTTGTGGCTGGATTTTGCACACAAACTGGGTGATCAGGTTCTGATACCCCTCAATACATACACCGGTCAGTTCCCAGAGATGAAGAAGAAAGTGGAAAAGCGCAATCGCAAACTTATCGACTACGATGGTCAACGTCATTCGTTCCAAAATCTGCAGGCCAATGCCAATAAACGCAAGGATGATGTTAAGGTAAAATTAATTTCTTTCCATACATATTTTTAAGAACTTTGAAGTCCCATAACTCTGTTAAATCCTATTTGATTTCGACAAACAATGTCTTTTTGATCATTGCTTGAGTTTTTAATGGATTATGCTTCAAAACGTTTGTTGGTTTACGAAATTTTGAAATTTTCAAAAATTTTATAAAGCTCCCCTTTACATATTTTTGAAAACTTCGGAACTTCTCCTTACTTTGGTGAATCTTAACCGATTTTAACGAGTTATTTCATTTTGATCATCATTTTTTTAATTGTAGAAAATTTAACTTTTTACCTTACCGTTTATAATATTTTTTTGAACACAGTGAAACCTTATAGCTGTGTCCAATCTAATTCGACTCAGTTGGTCAATGTTTTTTTTATTTATTTTTTTGGTCTAATTTTCTTATTTCTCAATTTATTCTAAATTCACTAATTTTTAAACTGAACTTCAACTTTTTCCAGCTTACCAAAGGTCGTGAACAGTTGGAAGAGGCCCGTCGCACCTACGAAATTTTGAATACGGAACTGCACGATGAGCTGCCCGCCCTCTACGATTCGAGAATATTGTTTTTGGTAACCAATTTGCAGACACTGTTCGCCACAGAGCAGGTGTTCCACAATGAAACGGCTAAGGTAAGCTGCCAACTTCATATAAACACTTTTCAACTAACTTTACAACTTGTTTTTGAACAGATCTATGCGGAACTTGAGGCAATTGTTGACAAGTTGGCCACAGAATCGCAACGTGGCTCAAATACGCTGCGCAAACAAACAAGTAAATAAATAGAAAGAAATCATATATAGTAAAAATGAGGTATTTATAATGTTAAATGATTTTTTTTGTTATAGTAAATGTCATCAAGACTCTCAGAGCCCAGTGCAATCGCCAGTGAACAAACTGAACAATGCCAATGCCAACAACAGCAACTATCAAAATCAAATTACCACAAACGGTGGCTCCAGTCTGGCAAACAGTCGTAAGTAGATAGATTCCACAGGTGCTTTGGATAGTATACAGTATACATATGTGCTTTCTATCTAAATACTTTTATGACTCAATTATTTATTTGTTTATTTATGCAAATACCATTTTTATTTCGTTTATTTCTTTGCTTCTTTTCCCTTTTTGTTCAAATAAAACAACAACAAAAATATAAATTATAAATTGCTCAAAACTGTACAAAAAAAATGCATTACATATCGCCAAAGTGTAAAATAAATTCCCCACTTTTATTGATTTTATGTAAAGAACTTAATATAATACACAACATTTAAGATATTTGTATATTTACATATAACGGGTCACAACTAAAATTCTGGACAGATTTTGAGTGCCTGCAGCTTAGGCATGCTTTGTCGTATAACAATAATATTTGGTACTAAAATCAGCTATTGCATGATCTTTTTACCAAATAATTCCAAAAAATTATGTGCACTATATTAGACTTCAAAAATGGCTTCCAAACAGCCACAGCTGCGAAAACGTATTGTACGCTTTTACCAAGATCACAAAGAGCATGGAAAAACTTACACCTGTGTCCATTTTATGGTGGAGGGCGTGGCACAAAGCTCTTTATATTTAATTCTCAGCAGTTTGAAAATAGGAAGGCAGTCTGGTTCTTAAAGAAAATCAACAATTATGACTACAAAAAACATTTAAAAGCTAAAGACTGCTTTTAACAATAAAAATGGAATAAGCCAAGCTGAAGCGGCCCGAAAATTCGGATGCTCACTGCAACACATCTGCAAAATATTAAAATCATTAAATATAAAAGCCAGAAAAAAGCAGCGGTCACCAGGTTGCACTGAGACGCAAATCCAGCTAGTAAGATCGCAATGCAGGTGGATGTGCAAAAATTACAAAAAAAATCATTGATTCTTAATAAGCAAAAATATTAAATTTGTTCCCAAAGACAGATATTCCACATCAATTGCAGTTTTTTTTGTTGAACTTAAAAGATTAGTGTATAAGAATGGATGGAAGGCCAAAATTTAATCAGTTGACACGTCGCATCCGAAAGTGCATAAAGAAAATTGACCCCAAAGGGCGTACAACGTGCATTTTCGAGAGTCTGCACAAAACGGCGTAGTGTGGCCGACAAAGAACATTTTGATCAAGTCCATTAAATAAAATAAACTTATATTATTACGACCTTTATAAAAAAAATAAATTCTGTAAGTATTAATCAAAAATAAATTTTTGGTGGACTTTTGAAATTAGTCCAGAATTTTAGTTGTGACCCGTTATTATCTATTACATGCACTATTATATTACATTATTTTTATCTATTTATTCAAATTTTAATGGCATATGATGAATATTTTTTTAGTTTTTGGCAATTTATAAATATTTTTTAATTTTGCTAACTTTTGTTGGACTCTTAGCAAAATGTAGCAAACATTCCTTTTGTTAATGGGCTCCTAAATTTCCATGTATAAATTTTATATTGTATTTTGTAGCAATTGAATGCGGTCGAAGCTAATTTATTGTTAATAAAAATGCACAGGTTTTTGAATAAAATCATTTATAATTCAATTAGTTAACAGATCTTTATGACATATCACTTAAAAAAATTAGATATCAGAAACAAATGTGGCCCAGACAAATGGAATGTTGCATGTTGTCGCTTTTTTCTTGTTTGAGAAATCTGACAATGTCTATAAAAATTTACCAAAAGAGTCCTTAAACCCTTAACATGCATGTCTTCAGTTATATTTTTTACTTTTTTCTCTTTTTTATAAATTAAAATTTAATGTTTTTGTTGGAATGATGTTAACCCAAAAAAACCAATCGATTGAATGAAATAACCGCACATATTTAACCAAAAAAAAAAACCTACAAAAATCAACATCAACGTATAAACAAATATCAATAAAATATAAAAAACAAAAACAATAAACACACATAAAAAATATAAATCAAAAAACTATTAGCAACATCCACAAGCTCATCAATGGTTGAGCCACGATTTGATTCAGTTTCTTCAACACCAGAACCGACCACAGAACCAGAGTCGGCGCAGCAACTCCCAGAGCTGCCAAAAAGCCCCACACCGCAACTGGAGCTGGAGCTGGAGAAGCCTGGAGCCGAGGAGGTGGCAGCAGCAGCACTAGCAGCAGCAGTTGCCAATGGTTTTACCAGCATCACAACAACAACAACAACAGCATCAAGTAAATATGTGGAGAGTGCTGCTGAGCCCAGCAGTCCAAATGCGAATACAGTGGCGGCCAAGACAGAGGAAATGATTAGTGAAGTGTCTGGAGATGCTAAAGATACAACAGCAACAACAACAACGACGACGACGACAGCATCAGCAACAACATCCACATTAAATGGCAATAATAATGAACAAAGTGAACCCACCACCAAGAGCAACACCATCACCACCACAACAACAACCACCACACCAAAAGAACCAGGAAAACAGCCAAAAGAGCTGCCGGCTGGTCAGTCGGGTGCCAATGGCAATACGAGTTCGCTTGAGGAGCATAAACAAAAGAAACTAGGTAAAGAAACAACAACAAACACAATTACAGCTCAGAACTCAGTTACAGTTACAGATACAGAATCAGTTAGCTGTAGCAGTAGGCAACAAAAACATTTAGTTAATAGCCAAACAGTTAATAATAATCCCTTCGATGAAGATGACGATGAACGCATCTACGAAGTGCCCAAGGGTGAGTAAGCGTCCACAAACTACGTTACAAACTATGGAAA
The DNA here is from genome assembly GCA_037043405.1 of Drosophila subquinaria. NCBI lineage: Eukaryota > Metazoa > Arthropoda > Insecta > Diptera > Drosophilidae > Drosophila > Drosophila subquinaria. The sequence goes on along the minus strand of JBAMBL010000452.1, from coordinate 107,746 downwards.
ACAAATTCAAACTTGGGTCTGTCTGCATCTTCTACACTGTGTCTGTCTGTCGTTTCTTGTCTCTGTTTGGGCACCACAAACACCACAAACACCAACAACAACATCACAACCAAGGTGAATTTACTATAGGTGATGTCTTCACCACAGATGCTCCTTTTCGAGGGGCCAAGCGCTTGACAGTACGCCTGCAAACAACAATAACAAACGAAGAGTGCAAAACGTAAAACGTTCGCCATCTTTTTCTAGTACTTGTCTCTCTGAGAGCGAAGAGAGCGAGTTGAAAAAGTGATTGCCCTCTCAACACATCGGACGAAGTCACCTATATATAAATTCACCTTGACCACAGCCACAATCAACAATTCACAATTATTTTGAACTTTGGGTGCCTAAAAGAGCCCGATCGGCTGACAGAGCGGCTTTGTCTATTGTAAATTTCATACTTAAAGCTTTAGTTTCTGTAATGATGTCTGTATCTGTATTCATAAATATTTCTAACCACAAATTCTTATATATTGTAAATCTACAAAGGTGCAAAGCATGTGTGAATTTAGGGCAAAAAACTCTGTTGTACTTTATTTAAATATTTATGGTAGATTCTTAGGCAGACATCAGCCTGGCGAGTCTTTTAGTGGTGCGTTTTCATTCATCAACAAATCAAATCATTATGAAAAATGAAACAAGTAACATTTTAAAATAAGCTAGAAAAAAACTAAAAAAAATTGACTTTATTTTAAAACAGTGGTGTCCAAGCTCACACAATCAAACATTGCGCGAATTTAACAAAACGTTTAACTGCTTTACACAGAAAAAAATAGTAAATGGAGCAAAGCATTAGTTGAGAACTGCCTGTACTCATTGAACGCAGCTCAGCGACTGACATCAACAAGGATCAGCCGATCAGATGCTTTGTGAGAGAATAAAAACCCGAACACACGCATCGTGAGAGCACAAGTCGCCTTGCTAGTTTGCTATTTATAGAACATACTTACTATTCTCTCTTTCTATACGTGTGTCGGCTGCGAAGTCGACAGAATTATGAGTTCCTATCCCATGGGATAGGCTTCTGGCATTTTGGACACCACTGTTTTAAAGTAAAGTTGTTTAAATGAATACTTGTGTTTACTTTGAAATGCACTTGTTTTGAGTATACATACACCTCATATTATTACATCACATTCTTTTTATATCATTCATAATATGCCTGTATATACATCAAAATAAATTGTTAGTATTCGCCATTCACGTAGTCGTAACAATATTTATTGATAAACAAAAACTGGTTGCAGGTTGGCTAAGGCTACAACAAGTAGGTTACTACAACTAGCTCTAAGTTGTCTTCAGTCATTTCATTTGATCACCAACAAAAATAAAAATACAAACAATATTATACAAAAAATACACAAACACCGCTTGCACGTTCGTTGCTTAAGTCATTTGTTTTGATCGGTTACAGCTACAGTTGCCGTCGTAATATTACTGAAAATAAAAACAAAAACAAGCAATATATTTAAAACCTGACTAACTATGCGAACTTATTATTATAAATTAACAGCAAGTTGTGTTCTTGCTTTTGCGTTGTCTTTCACTAAACAATGAGTTAATGCATAAGATTATGATGTATGTATATTTATGTACGGTACAATTGTAAATCTAATTAACATATTTAACTGAATTTAAATATAATTGAACTGGCATTTACATTCACAGATGCCAACACAGCTGATTTGCCACCTGGTGTGCTATATCGCGTGAAGGCGACCTACGGCTATGTCAAGGAAGATGTCGATGAGCTGAGCTTTGAAATTGGCGATACCATACGTGTCATTGAGTACGATGATCCCGAGGATCAGGTATAACTATTTACTGATTGCAAACCAAGTTTATGAAATTATATCTATCCCATTTAATTGCTAAGCATGCGCTAGTTACCCCTCCATGTGCAAACGTACAGAATCTTACTACTTGTCTTTATTGAATGCAGTTTTTTGTTACCAATTTGCAGGAGGAGGGCTGGCTAATGGGTCAAAAGGAAGGCACAACCGAGAAGGGCTTATTCCCGGCCAACTTTACGCGTCCCATTTGAGCAGCTGCAGATGCATCAACAATGACGGAATGAATGCAACTAAAACAACACTGAATAACAACAAGAATAACAACAACAACCAACCACTTCAGCCCAAATTTTGTTACATTATTATATACGAGAAAACTTTTTACAAACACATTTTACAAACTTCGAACCTTCGGCCAAATTTTTTATACAGCGCTGCGCCAATTATTTTATTTGTCATTGAGAATTGAAATCCTGTGGTTTTTCGTCAAATTTATTGTTTAAAAATTAAATCTGATTTATATATTTTAATTCGTATGGAATAAACAGTCGTGTATTTGTTAAAGCAGTGCTTCCAAACATTATTATTATTATTAATTATTAATATATTATTGTTGAGAAATGATTGCACACAAAATATTTTGAAATGTTTCATATACATATATTATTTTGTTAGTTGTAAGCTTAATCAAAACAAAAAACAAATGAAAAGAAAACAAACAAAAATTAATAAGAATCAAAAATCTAAATCTAAACACAGACACATACACATACATATATATAATTTGTTAAACCTATTATTGTGCTCATAATGAATACGAACAAAATGTATCTAATTTGTAATTTGTTAAAAGAGGCAAAAGGCAAAGACGAACAATTTAACGCATATCACTCGATAAGGATCATGTTTTTGAAACATGATCAAATTTAAACTAGAGAGCGAGAGAAAACAAACAAAATACAGAAAAATAACCTTTTGTATATGTATTTTGCAAATCATGTAGTACGAGTTTTTTATAGTCAATTGAATGTTTTGGGAGTGAAAAGAAAAGAAAAGGCCACAAGAAATTTACCATTTTTGGCATTTTTTATATATTGGCATCATTAAAATGTTTTTATTCATTTAAAATTAATATACATATTATTTTTAGCTGTTATTTAGTTGAAGAAAACGAGAAAGAGAAAAACTCTCAGATTACATAACTAGCGTCAGCTTTATAACATTATATAATTGAAAACAAGCCAATAGTCACTAACAGATTCATTCTCCTAAATACTATTATTTTTTGTTTAACAGATCGAATCAATTTTTTCATCCAGTTTGATGCTTGTTTACCAATCGTAACGATCCGAAATACATACATATAAATTTCTTTTGTGAAATCTGTATTGTAAAGTTAATATTTTAATATTATTTAATTAATTTAAACATTTATTTATCGCATGAACACACATTGAACAAATGATAATAATTTACAGAAAATTAAATAAAACATAGATTAAACAAACAAATGTGTTTCTATTACTTTTGTTGACTTCAATTTAAAAGTAAGTATGAAAAAGCTTTTCCTAAAACACAGCTATAAGTATTGAATAAGTTGCATTATATAGAACTAGAACTTGTTTCTCCGATTTGCAGTTTACATTAAAATCGAAAAGAAACCCTGCAAAAATAAATATCGAATTAAAGCTAGAGCGAGATAAATACTTGTGTACGTTCTGTGCCCGCATATTGAAATATAATGAAAGAAATAAAACCACAACATTAATTTTTCAGAAGCTGAAAGCTTTAAAGAGAGTGTTAAGGTTGTGCCAGTTGCCTATGGTAGGTGAATGAGTGGAGTTGCTTTTACTTATAAATAAATATAATACACAGTCATCATGACGTGCTGTCTTAAATCAGAAGAGGAAAAAGAAATAATTCGAATCCATAGGAAAATTGAGCAAACTATCAAGGAGGAAAAAAAGAAATTGGCCCGTGAGATTAAAATCCTATTACTCGGCAAGTATTATATTTGGTTATCTATAGAAATATGAATTTATTTATATTTATTTATTTATCACATATTTATTTACATTGTGTGTGTCAATTAGTAATTACAATTTTATTACTAATATACTTATTAATCTATATATATTTGCATACCTAAATATATATGCATTGTGCTGGTTTGACTTTTGTTTATTTCCAGGCACGGGTGAGTCTGGAAAATCAACGTTTATCAAACAGATGCGTATTCTACACGACAAGGAATATTTGAAAGATGCCGACAAACGGGGCTACATTAAATTGGTTTTACAAAACATATTCATGGCCATGCAGTCCATGATCCAAGCAATGGATATGCTTGAGATATCCTATGATGTTGTCGAACATATTGAACTTGCTGACATGTTGATGAGCGTTTGTTGTGAATCAGTCACAACACTGAAGGATCCTTATTTAAGTGCCATCAAATGTCTTTGGTCTGACTCTGGCATACAGGAGTGCTACCATCGTCGAAGAGAATATCAGTTAATTGATTCCGCCAAGTAGTAAGTTATGAATATGTAGCCAGTTTATATTTATTCCAGCGCGCAATGCGACTGTCTATTTCAATTTCCAAATACAGAATGTTATATTCTTCATATGACAGCGAGTTGCAAATAGGCGATTATTACATTTAATTATTATCTAAATCCCTATTTCTGCTACAAATACTAAGTCATTTATACAATCATTTAAGCAAATGTTATCACAAAATATTGGTACAAAAAACTGTGATTTTTTCTTATTCTAATTTTAATCCTTCCCAGCTATCTGAACAATCTAGAGCGCATTCAAGAGCCCGATTATTTGCCCTCTGTGCAGGATATATTGCATTCCCGTTCGCCGACAACTGGAATACTGCAGTATATCTTTGACTTGCCCCCATTTACATTTAGGTACATCAATATCTATTTTAGATACTTATCAATTGATTTATAGTTAAATAATGAACAATTCACAGAATGGTAGACGTTGGTGGACAGCGGTCAGAGAGAAAAAAGTGGCTTAATTGCTTTGAGAATGTTAAAGTGATTATATTTTTATTAGCGGTATCTGAATATGATCAAACCCTGTTTGAGTCCGCTTATGAGGTGAGTTATTTTTTATTAGATAGATTGATAGTTTAGCTAAAACTGTTCAACTCAATTTTGCAGAGTCGAATGGCAGAATCGAAAGCATTATTTAAGACAATTATTGACTGTCAATGGTTCCAAAAATCGGCAATAATTTTATTCCTTAACAAAATCGATTTGCTGGAGGAGAAAATCGAATATTCGCATTTAGTGAATTATTTTCCAGAATACGATGGTAAAATATTTAATTTATTGCCTTTTTCTTGATTACTTGGTTAATTTGTATCTACAATATTGTCAACAGGGCCAAAGGGAGATGCAAATGCAGCCCGTGAATTCATTCGGAGGTCGATTGTTGGCTTAAGCAAAAGTGAATCGAAGATCTATACTCATTATACTTGTGCCACAGGTAGTTAAACCTTATAATATCAGTACTTGCTCTAACTAAATTAATGACTCTGTTTTCGAATTTAGATACCGAGAATATTAAGCTTGTGTTCCATGCGGTGAAAGATACTATTCTCCGTACATTAATTCTTGATTTTGGCTTAAGTTAAACACGCTTTGAGATGCCTATTATACATATATTATAACCCGATCCTCATATCTTAACCAATCTCTGGATCATCAAATAAAACATCCTAAATCTGAAAATGGAATATTTTGCTTTGGGTCGCAACCAATGTTGCCAACGCTTTTACACAAAATAAGGCCGGTAGAGCCAAAAAACAAGACAGAAAACGGACAGATTTTTTTTATGGGACAAAAAATCTGACAAATTATGTTTTCTTATTAAAACATAAAAATAATTAAAAAATAATATCATAGCTCTAATAATTGCTAAACAAAATAAAAAAAAGGCATTTTTTCCGGATAGGGGACGTTTTAAAAATTTTCCGGAAATCGCAGTTCCAAAACGGACAAATCTGTCCGCAAAAAGGACAAGTTGGCAACACTGGTCAACTAACTGCAAGTTCACGGTTGCCACAATTGGCCCTTTGCACCAAAATTGGTTTTTTTTTTGTCATGTTGGCGCAATGGCACTTATTTTTTCGAATTAGCTGATTTTTTCATCAGTTTCAGAATTAGGTTTTTGTATGTTTTTTCTTGTCGCTTGTTTCTTCGTCGCTGCGACGCGAGCTCAGTTCGTCTGCAAGAGTTGAAAGTCACTTTCAAATTGAAAATATTGCACCGATTTGTTTGGTAACTACCAATTAATTATTTAAATTCATTTATATTCGTTGCATTTGTTACACAAAGTCGGATTTAATTTCTTTCACTCACGGTTGCCACAATTGTTTACAACATGCGTTCTCTGAGAAATATTAATGTTCTGTTTTGTTTTTCTCTCGTCCGCGCACATTTCGTTCGTAAAGAAGAAGAGCGAGCGAGCGTCACTCACACAACCAACAAAAGTGCATCTTGTGGACGTGATTTGACCATGCGCAAAATGACCAATCCAAGCATATTGCGCAATGCCATTTGTAGAACATTAGATAAAAAGGCACATATTGTGTAGGTCAGACGAACCGAACCCCAGAGGCGACAATCTGAGCTGGATGCTCCCCGAGTGCCAGGACTCAGGGTCGACAAATGGGGCACGTTCCACGAATTCCGCACCATTGAAACGTTTGCACTAAACTTACAACAAACACTATTATCGACGAACGACGCGTCCGTGCTTCAGAATTAGGTTTACGTTCTGAGAAATGTTTTCTTTCTGCACGTTTTGTTTGTTTTTCTCGTCCGCGCACATTTCGTTCGTAAAGAAGAAGAAGAAGAACATGCGAGCGTCACTCACACAACCAACACATGTGTGTGTTGCCAATTTAGCTATTTTCCAACTATTTTACAATTTATCCCGCATTTGCCAATTGCAACCCACTAGATCTAGCGGGAAAATAGCTAAAAACACCATGTCAGAAAACAAACAGAAATTAAACACCAAATCTAGCCAATAGCAGTGTGCAGGAAAGCGCCCTCTATCGCTACTTCTACGTTTTTTGGTATCTTGCTATTGTTTTCTGCGCGCCTGCAACTCCCGCCAAAAAAAAGGGTGATTTCAATGTCAATTTTTTGACATTGGTTTTTTCGGCCGAAAAAGTCAAAAGTCAAAAAGTCAAGTCAGCTAGAAATTTGAAAAAAATATCAGAAATTTTGTTAAATTTTTCTCGAATTTCTAACGTTTTTTGTTTCTCAAATTTTTTGTTATTTCTCAATATTTTTTTGGCTTTTTCACAACTTTGACACCAAACCAACTCTAAAAAAAACTTCATTATTTTACCAAATTTTGGATTTTGTTGTTTTTTTTAAATTGTTTCTCAATTTTTTTAAATTAATTTTTGTTTTTCCATTTCAAATTTCGCGCACTTTTCTTCTTCTTCTGGCGCTTGCTCAGTAAATAACGACACCTCTCGGAGAAAAAGTAACGTACATATATATTCTGGAGCACAAATTTGAAGCGCCACCTTTTGTCTGTTTTGTGGCAGCATGAGTTCGCCACCTATGGCCTTGCTGTAGAACAATTGAAAAGTGAATTAGTGTGACCAACTATTACAGCAAGCTTATTCTACTGAACGACGAATATTTAGACCGGTTCCAGACTCAAAATTGGTCGGCGGGCAATTAATCGCAAATTAATGTTTAAGCAATTGCTTAATTTAGGAAAAGGATTGTGAATAACAAATCCATTTAAATTAAAATTAAGCAAAATAAAGGTCTTAGTTTTAATGAATGTTGCGAACTCGCAGCCTCTGGAAAATAAATAAGAGGAGTTCCCCAAAACTTACTATTGTCCTCTTTTTGAAACCCAATGCTGCCACTCGTTTTGTTTTAAAAGCAGATTCTTTCGACCGACCCTGTCTTTCAAAAAACAGGGATGCCTTGCGGCTCAATTCACATAGGTCGGTGACTCTCTTTCGTGTGTGTTGGTGTTGCGTTAATAAAAAAAGTGTAAATACTTAAGAAAATTTTAGAGTTGACAAATCGAAAAAGTCACTACGGGTCGTGCGAAAGCGTTAACTAAACAATGCAAAATCAAATATGTTGTGAGTTTCGTTTGGCAGTCGACACATACCGACAAAGTCAGCAGCAGCAGCAGCCAGTGCAAAAGTGCTAGCCCCAAATTTGCCAGGAAATGTTGCCAAATTTTGGGCATGAGAATACAAGTAGTTGAAATATAAAAGCTCAGGCAAAGGCGAAAAGAGTGGAAGTCATAAGTGTTAAACAATTTGGTGTGCAAGAATCGACAATTTTCTGTCCAAAAATTTTTTCATATTCGTTTTTGCCTCGCCCTCGCTCTGTGTGTATAGCAGTGCGCGTGTGTGTATAGAGGTGCGAGCGAAACAGCTATACAGCTACAGGGCACTATCTATCTATCCTATCAGTAATATCTGTATGTCTTATTTGCATTTTGCTTTTTTGCTGACGCTAATAATTCCTAAACTTAATATGTTTTTTTCTTTAATTGTGCGTTTTATTAAATCAAATGCAATCAGTTGTGTGAATTGCGAATGCATTTCGGAACAGTTGCATTGCCCAATTTAGCGGTGACAACACTGCATCGCACTGCTTTCCCGTGCCAAACAGCATGTTTTGGCATTATTTAGCACATTTTGCCAATGCATTGGGCGCACAATTTAAATTTGAGTTTTTATTTATAAATCAGCAATAAAGTACAACTTTAATAAACTAAAAAAAATTATAAATTTGATAAAAAGTAATAAAGTTCATTTTAAAGAGTGTTTGGTGCGCGGCCATCTTTGCGTGTTTTGGAAGCCAAGGCTGTCACCGTGTTTTACTTATGAAAAAAAAATGATCATTCACTAAACAAGTCTTTACTTAAGAATCATCGAATTTTCCTGGTCTCCATCGATGTCAAAATGATAAAATATGCAAATTTTCCGTGTTTGGGCCCAACCAAGGGGCTGCCACTTTGTTTTGCCAAAGTTCCAAAGCTGCCACACAGTTGCAACTTTCTGTGTGCTTTTTTGTAACTTTGTTTAAACTTAAAACTTAAAATAAATTTAAAATAATAATTCAATTAAAAATAAATTATAAAATCGAAAAAAATAGAACACAGCTCCTATGAAAGTTTCAGAGTTCTAGCTTCAATATTTATTTAAACAAATCAATGTTGATATTTAACAACTTCTCTGAAAAAAGAGTTAAATATTGTCAAATATGATACCGTTGACAAAATTGCCACCTTTTTTCTTTTTTTTTGCCAATGCAATCAGCTGATTAAGGGTGTGTGTGTGTTTGTGTGTTGTCCCAGAAAAAAAAGAAGAATAAGAAAAAAATATCATTAAATATCATTTGTGCGAATTTAAGCCACACACCGCACACTTTTAATGTTATTGTGCCTCTTCACATAAATATATGTATGTAAAATATCAACAAAGTCGGATTCGGTGCTAATGGAATTTAAAAGTGAACATGTTTCCTTGTAATTATTTAATTAATTAGGTAGTTACAGAAAGAGTCTGCCTGTTGGGTGGGGTGTCTATGAGTGTGTCTTTACTGGTGCTGCGGAAGCTGTTGCTCTATTAAATAAAGTGTTTATTCCTGGCTAAATATGAAATCAACCTGTTCTCTTATAATTGCAGTTCCACTGCATACCGGAAAATAAACAAATACAAGAAGCATAAAGTATGCAGAAAATTAAATACAAAAGGAGCATTTAAGTGTTTCGTGTGAACGAATTTCAAGAGAAGAAGAATCAAGATAGCTAAAAAGCTAAAAAGAATCTAATCCTAATCGTAGTGCTCGTCGCCATCTTCGTTGCATTTATACAAACAAGCAAATAAAAAAACAAAGTGCGAGCAGTGGAACAAAACAAAACTTGAGAAGTAAAAGTAAAAGCACCAGTAAATAAACTGAAACAGTTATATACATAGACATACATATGTAATTAAACTACACACGTTCCTTAAAGTTAATGTTTTCCAAACGCAACTAAATCAAACGATAACGATAAAACCACACGTCGTAAACAGAAACGGAAACATTAAACCTCATAAACCATAACCACATAGGAATAATACATAATTGTTTACATGCAATACATATAATATATGTATTTATATATCCAATACGACACCGATTTAAATTAACTGCAGGGAAACAATACGAAGAAATCTACAACAGCAAACAGAAAAATCATTATTATTATTATTGTTATTATTATTATTATAATTTAGTGCCAGACTATAGAACGACAACAGATTAACTTGATTAACCGAAAAAATAATGTTATGAAAAGCAACAGATACATTGGATAATCTGTTCATAAACTGCATCGTCGTCGTAGATTTGTTCATGTCTCTCAACAACATCAACAACAACAAGGAAACAGAACAGAAGCAACCGTTTAATGCGTAAGTATTTGTACTTACATTATATTATTATTTAATTTCCATTCCACTTGTAGATTAACACTTGGATAATACTTAGTTAGTATGTTGTTATTTAGTAAGCCTGATAAGAGCTATGAATAATAATGCGGATCTAGATTCTTGACTATGTATGTACGAGTATGTTCCCAGTGAGTAATAGCCGACACTTAATTATTACCCTTTTCCACGCCTTCCCTCTCACCTCCACCGCCCTCAATGTGGGTGTGTGTGGGTTGATGGCAGTTTGTTTGGCCAGGGAACTTGCGACAAACCTGTTGAAAATACATGTGGAAAATAAATGTTTATGTTCAGAGCAGATGAGGTGGCGATCAACTGCATACAATTTAAAAATAATTTTGAACTTTTTTTAACCTACAGAAACTTTTGATACCTTATGAAGATGACACAAAATCATCTTGTAGATGTAGATGTATAAGATTTATCTTAATTTCTTTATCTGGCTTGTGCTACTGTTGTCTAGTTTGCCTGATAATTTCCTCAACCATCTGTTGATTAATTTTATCTGTTGAGCTATTAATAATGCCTTTAAAATTAGATTTCTGTAACCCACTTCCGATTAAGATTTTCAACAATGATTGCCCAGAAATATATACGTATATCTATGTATTTAGTATACAAATTATTTAAGTTATTTTATGTTCTTGTTTCCTGAGATCATTTAAGTTGTTTACATGTTTATTACGTGGGCGTATTGGAATGCCTTTCAAATAGTTTGGTAATTTAATAATTGCCTTTATTTTACATATAAACGTAATGAAAGCGAGCAATATATGCATATTTGTAAACAAATAATTGTGATAAAGTATGCTTACTGTATAATTAAAAATATTTGTATATACTTTATCGTATAAGGATTGCAGTAAACAGTTTAGTAATTAGCATTGCAATGATCACTCATTTATCTTATGATCCCTTATAGGAAACCCAATCTAGTTTCATGCGGAATGCACATGGCAAATTGTAACAGACAAGGCCAATATCTGACAACTATAATTCGCATACTTCTGTCAAAATCTTGTTTTGCGTCAGTTATACACAGATTGGCACTGTAGACCTCCCCCAAGAATTCTTAAGGTACTGCTAATTTGGTTCTTCAGTTTTAGCTAAATGTAAACACTTTTCCTTTTATTTAGGAATATAAACATTTTGTTTAGATTTGGGGTAGCATTCAGTACCTCTACCTTTAGACCTTAAAGTTGCGTTTATTATGAAGTCGAATATTGACAGTTAAACTACATTTAGATAGTTATAATGGTATTAGAAATGGAAAAATTGATTTTAAAATACATATAATAAAATAAATAAATACTAAATACTTTATATTATCTTTGCAGGTGTTTTTAAGTATCCGGAATACTACGTAAATCAGTCGTCCTGTTCAATGTGGTCATTGTATTTGTCTTTGAGATATGCCAAAGTCTGGTCAAGAAAATAGTCAACAGAGTCAACAAATCCCTTACTGCGCACTCACACAACCACATTGGCACACACACACAAGCACGCCCAAGAGAAGCCTTTGAGGGAAGTTAGCAAAGCAATAGCCAAAGAGAGCCTGAGTGTCAAGGGAAACAGCGAGCAACGCCAAAGTACAAATCAACTTAAATCGAAATTAAAAACAAATTAAGCACACAACTATTAAAAAGGACAACCTTTGAGAGGAGAGCAACAACACCAACAAGTTTAAAGTCCTAGGACGGGACATACAAAGCTGCAATATCAACAATTTGATAAAAGGAGAATAACCAGAATTGAGCGATCAAGTCGTAACTAAAAGACTTGCACAAGTCACGGAGCATCGAGCAGCGTGGAGTGAACGCGTAAGCGTCCTTAAATCCAGTTAGCATGGAGTGCTGTTTATCGGAAGAGGCCAAGGAACAAAAGCGGATCAACCAGGAAATCGAAAAACAGCTGCGCCGTGACAAGAGAGATGCGCGCAGAGAACTTAAGCTCCTGTTACTGGGTGAGTACTGCATAGAAAGGGTTTTGGGGGAAAATAACACAATAAAAAATAGAAAAAAGCACTTAAAATATAAGCAGAGTGCAGGAGGACAAGTTCAATTAAGCAATTCGAAAGAACTAGATCTATGTAAAGTATTTGAATAGTCTGGCAAAACCAAAGTCTTTCTCTCTCTATTGTTTCCATTACTTTTTTTTCTTCCATTCTTATAACTATCCATGTAAGTTTGCAAATCACTTCCGATATATTGAACTCAGAATCAAAGAATTAAATACAATCAACCTATTTAACAAGGGCTCGAAGAAGCAACCTTGACCCTTTTAAAAATACTGAAAGCAAGGAACGTATGTGTAGCAATTAGTAAGAAAAACTTTATTAATGATACGAAGCACATAATTCCTAGAAATAATTAGACCATATACAGGTGTGTGTGTGTGTTATTGAATTTCACCTGGGCACGCGCCTAATGCAATTGTAGCTTGCAGATGTTGCAGTTGCAGTTTAGTTTACTGTGGCTCGTTGTCATCGCCACATTTTTGCTAATTAGTAAAGTGCTTTATCTGCTGACGTGAGGAGGTGTGGTATTGAACCAGTTTCTTGTTTCTAATATTCTATTCATGCAGCTAGTTGTTATGGTTAAACTAATTTGACTTTTGTATATTCACAGGCACGGGTGAGTCCGGAAAATCAACGTTTATCAAACAGATGCGCATTATACATGGCAGCGGGTACTCGGATGATGACAAACGGGGCTATATTAAATTGGTTTTCCAAAACATATTCATGGCCATGCAGTCCATGATCAAAGCCATGGATATGCTCAAAATATCCTATGGTGTTGGCGAGCACATTGTAAGAAACAATAGAGTAAACATTATATAAAATGATTTTCTAAACTCTATTTCAATTGCAGGAACTTGCTGATTTGGTGATGAGCATTGACTATGAAACAGTTACAACCTTTGAGGATCCATATTTGAATGCCATTAAAACGCTATGGTCTGATGCTGGCATCCAGGAGTGCTACGATCGACGAAGAGAATATCAATTGACAGATTCCGCTAAATAGTGAGTTAATCGTTGGCCATGGAATGCCCCATGAAATCTAGAAATCTGACGAGAGAGCACACAATACAATAACATTGACAATTATATGACAAAGAAGCAATAATTTGTTATACTAAATTCATTCTTATTCTTGTATGTATCATGTATAGTTATCTGATGGATCTCGATCGTGTAGCTCAACCTGATTATTTACCCACTGAGCAAGACATTTTAAGAGTTCGTGTGCCGACAACGGGGATCATTGAGTATCCCTTCGACCTAGAAGAAATCAGATTTAGGTATCTACAAAGAGTCTAGTAAATTTATTTGCATGTTTATGATATGTTATGGTTTATATCGGTTAATTGTCTGTCTATTCGTTTAATTATTTTATTACTTTCTAACCAGTTTTAGTTTTGGGGGTGTTAACTAGTCGTAAATCATCCATTTAACATACATACAATGTACATAATCGGTTTTAGCTAAATTATTGCGATGCGATTTAAATAGTATTGAGACACTGACAGTATTCAGCGGACTGTTTGTAAAATGGAACGATGAGTACTTCTTTTATATCAATATTTTCCTAATTAGCTATCTAAACGACATAAGGCGCATTGAGCAGGCTGATTATTTGCCCAATGAGCTGGATATATTGAGTGCCCGTGTGCCCACAACTGGAATACATCAGTATCACTTTAAATTGTCGCCAAATACATTTAGGTATATCTATTTAATATTCGCACAAAATCGAAATCAAACTTTCAAAACACGTAAATAATCCGCTATGCTCGTAAGTCGAGCCTATCTCTGAACCTCTGATTGACGCTAAATTAAACCTACGAGTAGTAACCCAATTCAATTCGTATGTATGTATAACAACAACATCCCATCATTATCTGTTCGCATATCTATATAGCTCTTTGTATCTATTAATTTAAGTAGCTTTTGCTTATTTACTCATCTAATTTGGTTTTATAATTAGTTTGCATTTTTAATAATTCCTTAATTGATAATATTTTACAAATATTCGCCATATGCAGAATGGTAGACGTCGGAGGACAGCGTTCGGAGAGAAGAAAGTGGATTCATTGCTTTGAGAATGTCACCTCAATTATATTTTTGGTAGCGTTATCTGAATACGATCAAATCTTATTTGAATCCGATAATGAGGTGAGTTTGCTTATATTAATTATAAATTGTTGTTGTGTATATAATTCATTGAAATTCATTTTATAGAATCGTATGGAGGAGTCAAAAGCTTTATTTAGAACTATAATTACATACCCATGGTTCCAAAATTCATCAGTTATTCTCTTCCTAAACAAGAAAGATTTGTTAGAGGAGAAAATCATGTATTCACATTTGGTGGACTATTTTCCTGAGTACGATGGTGAGTTATAATTGTATTATTTTATAGTTGTTATACCTATATTAAACAAATATTCAATATTTAACACCAACAGGTCCACAGCGAGATGCAATAGCAGCCCGTGAATTCATACTGCGCATGTTTGTAGACTTAAATCCAGATTCCGAAAAGATTATCTATTCTCATTTCACCTGTGCTACAGGTAAGCTCAACGTCTTATCTGAATAATAAATAAATCGAATCAAGTATCCTTCTTTCTTTTCCTTTATAGATACTGAAAATATAAGGTTTGTGTTTGCAGCCGTAAAGGACACGATTCTGCAATCCAATCTAAAGGAATACAATTTGGTCTAAACTGGATTTGGATCAGCAAACTATTTTTGTGATTTTTATTATACATATACATATATATATACATAACAATGTATAAGTGTATGTATATGCATATATATATGTATATATACATATACATATGTGTATAACAAAATATATATACATTCATAATTCCTTTTTCGCATATTAATTAATATGAAAACAAAACAAACAAAAAGATAACTAATGATGTTTGCCGAAGATTAAGCGTTAGAACCAAACACAAACACAAGTTTCTTAAATTGTAACATCAGGAAACCGGACAGAAGAATGTAGCATAAATTACGAAAGTTGATAAGATGATAATACAATTGATTGATTGATGTATGCATTTGAATTTGTGTGGACTACATAAGAGAAATGAATAACAAACAAAAAAAGCAAAAAGATTTAAACAACTTCTGATACCAAGTACGATTAACGTAATAATAATATTTAAAATTCATTATTATAGAAACTTTTGTAAGAAAAATTAAAAGAAAACGAAAAAAAAAACAAAATAAAACAAATAAATTTAATTTAATCAAAATCTTAAAAGGAACAACAAATGGAAACAATTTTTGTCGTACTGAAGCATAAATTTTACTGAAACCAACCAACAAACTTATAAACAAAGAGTAATTTTGCATAAACAATATATGTTAGGAGTTTCTCATAATTATTTAAATATTACACACACAGACACACGCACAAACACACATACACTTGAAAACAATAAGAGCAACAGAATCCTGTAAACTACTAACAACAAACAAACACAAAAAGCAGATACAGATACAATACTGTATTATATACTGTATTTTTATTAAGATAAAAACGTAAATATTGCAACAATTGTTTACCGAAATATTTATACATAAACGAGCCCATATTATGTGTATATACATGCATACATTACATACATACATACGCACATAGATACATACATACATAACTATGTAATGATTAATTAATAAATTAATTTGTATTGCGAAAAAGAATCATTCAATGTAAATTATAAATCGTACTAATACAAAAAATGGGAAACGATTATGAACGTGATGATAAAGTACTATATAATGATAATGATAAAAGAAATAACAAAAAACAAGATTTATATCTTATCAAAGTATGATTAACACGTACATTTGTCAAACATTTCATAGCTGCGGCATAACTATAATTAACAACATCAAACAACAAGAACAACAGCAAAAATAATAACAACAACCATCATATTCACCAATATTCAAACTAATTAATGCTTATACGTTACACATATTTACATGCAACTAAATAATAATAACTAATATCAAATGCAGCTGATCTTGATGCCATCAAACAATTTCCATAAACTATACGAAGGAAACAAAAATTGAAAATTAATGTCATAAATCAAATTGTTATCGATTGTAACATTTAAAATGATATGAAATGAAGAGAAAATTGTAAGGAATGTAGCTTGATTTTTTCATATATTTTTAATATATACTTATACATATTAATTATTATTTTGTTAGTCTGTTTTGCTTATGTTATAGACAATGTTTTGTTTTTGTTTTTAAATTTTAGTTTAATTTAATCTACAGTTATAGAACGATATGATAGTAAAGTAACAAAATGAAGCGCACATTTACAGAAATGAAAACACACAAAAACAACAACAAAACAAACACCTATTTATGTAAAAATCTAAATAAACACAATTTCACTCTATGTATATGTGGTAAAAAACAAAAAAAAAAGAAAATCTTACATGCATATGTGTATGTACATGTAAAATAAATATGAATCAAACTTTGTTTTTCATAATTTTATATTATGGTTTTATAGAAAAATATTCGTGACCAAGTAAAAGGGTGTTGGGTTTTTAAATATATTCAGATGAAGGGAATTGCATTTTTGTTCTTATTTTATCTATTGTTTTTTATTTATAATGATTTGCCAGTAAATACAATTTTCTGGGAAAACCCTTTGACAAAAAATCTGATGTCAAATACACTCAAATCTAGACACCTCATTTAAACACAAGTATCGGAATCGAGATGCATTTTCCATTAGCAGCCGTATAATCGTATGACCGTTACCAATGCGCATCTAGATATAAGTAAGATTCAACAGTGTGTTGTATAAAGCTTTAATTCACGTAAATTGAAGAATATAGTAAATGGGATGAATAACAAAATTTTTACATTTAATAAATTGATGAATTGATTAGCTTTTAAAAAGCTTAATTATATGTCAATGTATTGTATTGTGTATTAATATAAGTCAAGCATAATGCGTACATACATGAAAGACAAACAGAAAATAGAAAGAAATGCTCGGCTGGCCGAAATTATCAAACCCTAGCAGACCAATAAACTATACTACAAAAGTTTCAGGAGGATACATAAATGCGAAATGGAAGAGATAGAGAGTTTCTAGGTCATACCTTCAGAAATGAGAGTATTTGAATATAGATAGAAAATAGGTATGGTCTCTGCAAGGGTTTCAAACAGAACCAAAAACCGAAACTATAAGAAATGTACAACATTTGATTTCTTATGATAAAAACACGAACAGCGCAACTCTCCAGGTCTGACATGATAGCCAGCAATTGTTTACAATGGTCAAGTCCTCGCTGTACATTTTGTATATGCATTACATACATACAAACATATATAGTTTTCCGTCCAATGAATTGCATCATAGGTGAGCTGAGAAAGTCTCCATTATTTTGGTTGACATTAACCATATATGTATTCATTTCGCAGACAAATCCTACAAGTAGAAGATGAATCCTTATTTGGAAGCATACAATACAAATTAAGTTTATAAAGTTAGTTTCTTCAATTTCATTTGTATAACAGTTTTCCATTAAATGCATGTATACATTTTTGGTTCGAAATTCAATTCGGCGGTTTCAAAAAATAAATAAAATCTTAAGTTTCGACAAAAGCAAATTAGTAATCTTGAACTTAAAACATTGTCTACTTAGAACGAGGAACATACACAAAGAGAAAAAAAATTGGAATACAAACGGAAAATAAACATACAAAGAGAAAAAATATAAAATTTGGTTTAGTTAGCGTTTTGTGCCTTCTAGTGCTCATTAAATCCATGAAGATGGCAACCCTGGCAAGAACATATATTTATAAATTTACGTAAATAAAAGAAAAATATAACTTATATACTTAAGATTGGGTTTTGTTCAATTATAAATATTTATTGACTTTGTTTTAATTTTCGATTTTATCCATATTTTATATGCTTGATCTTAAAGTCCAATAATAACTTATCATTTTCTATTTATTTATTTTTTTTTAATATTTGTGGTATTCGAGTTTTTGCAGATTGGATGTAAATATTTAGCTTAAATCAAGCATAAAACGACTCTATAATAAATGAGCAAGAAATTGATATAAAATGATATGATAATTGATTTAATATACATACATACATAAGTATTTACGACGTATGTACAAGTGTTTTGTATTTTTATATACAAAATTAAGAACTGCAGGCGAAAAGAGCATTCAAAATACGATAACATTTAAATTGTACGAGTATATTATATATGTATATGTTTGTATTCTTGTCTAAACTTACAAGCTAACTAATGAGACCCCAAAAAATAGAATCCCAAATTTATAATATAAAATACATATAATGAGAATTTCGTATGCGAAGATGAAACGAGATGAAAATAATGTTTGTAAAGAAATTGAGCTACAAACAAACATACATATTGTAGTAAGGACAAATGCACGTCTGATTATGTTCGTAGCTTGATGATACAGAATGATCTCGTTCTCTCTTTATTAATTATTATGTATCTCATGTTATTTCTACAATATGTAGTTTGATTACTTTTGCTGGATCGTCATGTGTATTTCATAGAATGCTTGAAAAGCTAACACAACAACAACAAATGAAAATAAAAACCATCTCTCCCTTGACGTTTATGACATTACATAAATATATGTATGTAAAACTAGGCTATTTAAATAAGAAAACCAAGTGAATGAATAACGAAAGAAAATA
Organism: Drosophila subquinaria; assembly: GCA_037043405.1. Taxonomy (NCBI): domain Eukaryota; kingdom Metazoa; phylum Arthropoda; class Insecta; order Diptera; family Drosophilidae; genus Drosophila; species Drosophila subquinaria. Next base: position 88,643 of record JBAMBL010000452.1, on the reverse strand, counting down.
TAATAATTATAATACGAGTATTCCACATCTTTAGGCTACTTTATAAAGTTTATATTGTAAAAAAAAACAAATGCAAATAGCAGTTATTTGTGAGTTTTATCTGACTTGATGATCATGATAATGATGAATGAAAAATATTTTTAACGTGCATATTTCTACATAAATATAAATATTTAAAATTAAATTAAATGTAAGTACATGCATACATAAAGATCAAGAAGCTAAAATCCCACATTAAATAAACTGCATGCTTAATTTAATTTAAGTAAGGCAAACGCACGTCCTTTTAAATAGGACTACGTATGTATGTAAACAGCTGCACACATACATACATACATATGTACATATAAACATACATACATATGGCTTTGTAGGATTTTCGTTGAGTGTAACGTTTTCAACTTGTAGCATTTGAATTGATTGACTTTTTTATGACAAATTTACACACAACAATTTGTGGGATTTACACTCAATTGAATATCTTATATATGTATGTGTGTGTGTGTGCTAGTCTACATGCATTCGTCATATTCGAAAGATACAAGTACTACATAGAAAATGAATTGATTATGATTATATTGAGGTGGTAATTGAGGTACTCGTAACTAATAAATTTTTTAGATAATTAAAAACTGACAAAAAAAACCAAAAAAAAAATAAAACAAATAAAACAAACGAAGTGAAAAAGTATCTATGTACACCTAATTATATATATATATATTATGTATATATATACATATATATATAAACAGTATAATATAAATAAAAATATATTAAAAAAAAGAAATATTTTATGTGCATTTAGTTTTTCTCTTTAAATCTACAGCGATTTTGAACAGTTTTAAATAGATATAAAAATACATACAGCCCAGTATTGAGTGTATCTGTGTGTGTGTGTGTATGGACTATATAGTCGTATACGGTTACAATTGGATTAACAAGCACTCAATATTAGACGCCAAGGCATAGAAAATAGAAATCAGCAGCAGGCTAGCCCCAAAACAGTCTCCACCAAAATATGACGCATTAGAGTGAACCAAGGACTTATGGAATAAATGAGATGATCAATTAGATTTAACAACAACATATATTTAGTTAAAGGACTATGTAGCTTGATTGAGAGTTTGAATAGAAGAAGAGAGAGGATATACATATATAAAATAAATATATAAAAATAAATACAACTTAATCTTTGGTTTAATGTTAGGGATGCTAGGTCACCACAGACAAATTAAGTCCACTTTAAGATCATAATTCAGAACAAAATTACTTGAAAAATTCGCTCAAAAATTTAATTTTTATAGAACAGCTGCTTTTATATTTAAATTTCGTTAATAGAGATCAAAATCAAATCGATACTAAAATCAACCAAGAATCTGACCCAGACTAATTATGCATGTATTTCAATATACATACATACATATATGAGCGTGTATGTGTGTAGTGAGAAAATAGGGGACGGAAGCTAGACCAAGCTGAAGTGAAGCCGTATAGCTACCAAAATCAGCTTTCTTGCAATGAACTTGGACAGGGGCACAGTACATATGTACATACATACATATATATATTTCCTGAATCTGTTGCCACCTGTTTCCCGATCGGGTCCAATGTCGTGCCTATAAGCCCGTATACGAACTACGAACTACCATAAAAGGGGGGCGGGGCATGCGCCCTGTTAGTCACAGTGTCAAAGCCACGGCCAATGCCTCCCTCTCCCTCTGCCTGAGTCGAAACGTATCGAAAGTCGGCCAAATATGAAATGCTCACAGCCAATGCAGAACATAACGTAACGGACTTTCGCAGAGCCAACAACTTTTGTATCTGTATCTCAGAGATATTTATGTGGAATAATCACAGTAGGACGACTTAATCATATCTACAAGTTTTGTCTTAGAAGTCACGGAGCATCGAGCAGCGTGGAGTGAACGCGTAAGCGTCCTTAAATCCAGTTAGCATGGAGTGCTGTTTATCGGAAGAGGCCAAGGAGCAAAAGCGGATCAACCAGGAAATCGAGAAACAGCTGCGAAGGGACAAGAAAGATGCGCGCAGAGAACTTAAACTTTTGCTATTAGGTAAGTTTAAGTCTCCAATAATGGGAATCGCTTGATAAACTCAACTTGTTCTGTATCCAATTTATTGCAAATAGTTTAGTTAGTAACAAATGAGGGATTGATAAAAATATATATTCAGTCCAGAAATTCTTTTGACAATGTATTTTATTTGGCAAAAAACTCACTTTTTTTGTCATATTTTATAAACTTTTTTTTTTAAGCTAAGGATGTTTTGAACGAGCTAAAAAAGCAATAAATGGGAAATTTATTTTTAAAAAAAGTAAAAACATGAAATGCGAAGATAGTACGAGTTAGTAATACAATTGCTTTAGCAAAATAAAACATTTATATATTTTTCTGTAGCTTAACTCAATTAATTATTGATTTTGACTTCTCTTAGAACTAAAAGAGACTCTAATAAAAAGAGAACAAGTTTAAAAATTAAGAAAATGTATTTTATTTTGCAAATTAACTTTAGACATTTTTTTTTTAAAACAATAACTTGACTAGCTTTTGTTTTATTATAATAATTATTAACTTTAAATTATTATTCATAAGTTTTTTATAATATAATAGCTAAAGACTAGATTACTAACTACTGGGCCATCGACTCAAATAGCTTTATATATAAGTCTATGCATTCCATAGTCCCAAATTCGCTAACGTTCCTTTATTTCTCATTTTTCAGGTACTGGAGAGTCGGGAAAGTCAACGTTTATCAAACAGATGCGTATTATTCACGGCAGTGGCTACTCGGACGATGACAAGAAGGGCTACATCAAGCTCGTGTACCAAAACATATTCATGGCCATGCAGTCCATGATCAAAGCCATGGATATGCTCACAATCGAATATGGTGGTGCTGAGACTAAAGTAAGAGCAATGAAGCATAAATCGAAGATAGAAATTACAATAATTTATTTGATTTTATTTGATTTCAATAAGGAACACGCTGAGCTGGTGATGAGCATTGATTACGAGTCGGTAACAACCTTTGAGGATCCATTTTTGAATGCCATCAAATGTCTGTGGGCGGATGCAGGCATTCAGGAGTGTTATGATCGCCGGAGAGAGTATCAACTGACAGATTCCGCTAAATAGTGAGTCAATAATGAATCCACTCAACAGTGTCTAACAAGTATTATCTGCTTAGCTATCTGAGTGATTTGGACCGCATTGAACAGACCGATTATCTGCCCACTGAGCAGGATATTTTGCGTGCTCGTGTTCCCACAACTGGCATACTTGAGTATCCCTTCGATCTGGACGGCATTGTATTCAGGTATTGTCTCTTAATCAGTGGTGTCCGTCAAAACTCACCCAATCAAACATTGCGCTTGTGTGCGTGGCAGCGAAACACGAAGTCACAAAACGCTTTACTGCTTTGGCGATGTAAAGAGAGCAAAGCATTAGTTGCAGTGTATGCTTTGTGAGAGAATAAAAGCCAAGAGCACGCGTCGTGAGAGTAAAAGTAAATCTATCTCTTTCTCTCTGTACGTGTGTCAGCTGCGACGCCGGTAGAATTATGATCTCCCATCTCATGGAATTGGCTTTTTTATTTTGGACACCACTGCTCTAAATATACATGAGTAGTATAAGGAATCTATTATCGTTATTTCAATAATTATAGAATGGTAGATGTCGGAGGTCAGCGTTCGGAGAGAAGAAAGTGGATTCATTGCTTTGAGAATGTCACCTCAATTATATTTTTGGTAGCACTATCGGAATACGATCAGGTCTTGCATGAATCCGATAACGAGGTGAGTTCAATTTGGATTATTTATTGTTATACTATTTAATTGAAATACATTTTAGAATCGCATGGAGGAATCCAAAGCTCTATTCAGTACTATAATCACATATCCGTGGTTCCAAAATTCATCAATTATTCTTTTTCTGAACAAGAAAGATTTGTTGGAGGAGAAAATCATGTACTCTCATGTAATTGATTATTTCCCAGAGTTCGATGGTGAGTTACTTTAAGACATACTATAAGATTATAATATGGTTTGAATCCTTTAATGCAGGTCCCAAACAGGATCATGCCGCGGCCAAACAATTTGTGCTTAAGAAATACTTGGCCTGTAATCCGGATCCTGAGCGTCAATGTTATTCGCATTTCACAACAGCCACAGGTTGAGTTTTTAAATTCTAACCATTTGGTTAATATTAAATTTATGTTTTAAATTTAAATAATAGATACTGAAAACATCAAGCTTGTGTTCTGCGCTGTCAAAGATACAATTATGCAAAATGCACTGAAGGAATTCAACTTGGGTTAAATACCATGAAATTATCCAGCTAATGATAATCAAACTGCTACGAGAAACTATACATGTGAAGATCTGAAAGAATGTATGTTAAAATTAACACTCGAATTAAATAAAACTGTCAATCATTAAGTGTAAAATTCTTTATTTCAAACTTATTTATATCTAAGTAGGGATGGCACGATTAATCATATGATACGCAATAATCGATTATTTTGCTTCCATTGGCGATTTAATTGTATCGTAAAATGTGTTGCGATTAATTGAAACACTAATCGATTATTCGTTCAAATAATCGCGTCGTTGCCAAAATTTTTTCAGGGAAGCACAAATGGAGATTTTATTCCAAAAAAATGGTAGCAAAAATATACTTGAAAATTTTTGTTTGCAGTTACTCTTAGAATTGTTTAATAAAATTTTCTGCATCAAAATATTTTTTGTGAAAAGCTGAGGAAAAAAGTTGAAAAGTAGACTTTTACACAAATTTGAAATTTTCGAAGGGTACTTAATGGGTTAAAGAAAGTTTTGTGTCATTCAAACGGAATTTAAATGACCTTTCCATTGATGAGAATATGTTAACGATAACGGCTCAAATAAGCCTTAAATGTCAAAATTTGACCTGCATACTTTAAGCTGTGAACCACTGTATTTATATTTTTTGGGCATTTTATTATTGTTCTTAGTTTTTTTTTGCTATACAATGGCATTGCATTACACAATATTTGAAAAAACCATAACAAAAATTAATCATTTGATTAATCGATTATTTTTATTTTTCGTCGTTTAATTGCAATTAATAATCGCGTAGCTTAAATTAATCATATGATTCAATAATCGACTAATAAATTTTTTTTGCCATCCCTATATCTAAGCTAAAATTTATATTTAACAGATTTCACATATTTTTGCATTTCGACTTAAACGCTTCCATGTTGTAAAAACTAACTATCACAATGAAATTAGCTTTATGTTGCAGATGATTTCAATTCAATTCAATTAGCACCTGCAAAAAAAAAACTTAACATGGGAAAAACAAAACGAAATTAAGGACGAATTGAGTATCACATTCACAATCAGCGTTTGAATCGTTTAACATTTCAAAATAATTAACATAAACATTGAGTAACTTAAAGATAATGTCGCTTCGCCTGAATAGTATATATACTTTATTTGGCACAATTAAATGACAACAAAATCGCTCAGATTGCGCTCTGGTTGCACCATGCTCCCTGGCATCAGTTGCACCAATTTGTTGAAAAGAAAAGCGCGACGATTGTGTTGCTCACAACTAGACTCGGTGCGCGCACGTTTCGTGCAGGAGGAGCCACTAGGACTAGATGCAGTCTCGGATATACCGGAGGTTGCTAGGCTCTCATTTGACTCCATAGATACATTTTCAGCTGCCGCCAGACCCATTACTTCTGTCATTTGATCTAATTACATAGAAAGTTAACTAGAGAGTTAATTGAGTATTCTATTAAGACTTTACCCTTCGGGATGTCCTCAGTCGATGCTTCATATCCTTCAGATTCCACACACATTATGGCTGCGGATTTTGGACTCACTGCAGAGTCTTGGCAGCTCTCATGAGACTTGAAGAGCAGGGAAGCCAACTTATGAAACTGTTTACAAATCAAATGTCAATCATCTTCACATTATTTCACAATAATATTGACTGCACCTACTTTGTCTAGTTGCTCTGCATCGGTATGATCTATTACTTCAGATACGTGCTGTCTGAGATATTGCAAAGCTTTCAATGGATCTGTGCGCACCATTTCCTCATAGCGCAGTTTGCGTATCAAAAAGCGGCAATGCTTCAATATTTCCTCACGTTTTGGTCTACAATAGAAACTTGTTAATAAATTAAAAGAGTTACACTCAAGCAGCTTTCCTACTTTTCCAAATTGAGTAACCAAAAGTCATCCAAGCGTAGTTGTTGATATTGAAATATGCCTGGATTACCACCAAAGAGATAATGTGTTTTGGCCAGTTCATCGTAGACCAGTTGATGTGCATATCGTGGACATGGTTCCAGAGAGCCATCACTCTTGTTAGTACCCAAAACGTTGGCCTTATTAATCGAGTTAACATCCTGGGCGCTATGACGGCAGTAGTAGATGCGAGACCACTTGTGTGTGCGCAATGAGTAGACCCAAAACGAGTTTGAGGGTTCGACAGGATGTACGTCACGTCGGTCCTTAACCTTATTGAGGCTCTGCAAAAGGTTTACAATTATACAGATAGTAGTAAAGAGTAAGAAACTTTCGACATACTGAGAATACGTAAATCTCATCGCGATCACAATCAATCGTAGCGCGCAGAGTGTAACCCGAGGATGGCTCAAACTTTGCCTCCGAGGTGCTTGTGTTGCCCTGATGTGAGTGCTCTTTGTTGAGCACTGAAATGGCCTGCGTATCCACGTCATAGGTTAGCAGCTCATCAAGATCCTCCTTGCCCCGTTGACCACCGTAAATATAAAGCTTGCGTTGTTTCTGCAAATGATAAACATGATGAGAAATACAATAAACATATAATAGAATTTTAATTACGTTATGAAACACCATGCAGTGAGTTATGCGCGATTTAATTGACATAATGTCCGCTTGAGAGGCGCTGGCGTGATGACAATCCACTAGTATTTGTGTCCAGGTGTTTGTAGCAATATGATACGAGAACAGACCAGAATATTCCGGCTCAACTGACAAAGCGGCGCTGCGTGGCGTCAGTATTTTACCACCGAAAACATAAACAGTTCGTTTGTCGGCATCGATGCACATCTGATGGTCGTAGACGAGCTGTGGACCACCCACTTGGCTGGTATCATCACAGATTTGCATCCAGTTGCTTGACCGTGTGTCGTACAGGTAAAAGTCACTCTTGATGTAATCAATGGTCCGTATCGAGTTGTCCAAGTAACGACCAAGCATGAAAATATTTTCGCTAATCGGATCAAAGATCATCTTATGGCAGGAACGCGGCGAGGGTCCATTAGTTAATTCCGAACGTTCACAGAGCAACGTCCATTCATCGAGCTCAATTTTGTACACCCACAAGTCACTGAGATCCTGGTAGCCATCCCATCCACCATATAAATATATGAGACGCTTCTTGGCATCCACAACCAGCTGATGACCTCCACGGTTCCCAGGCTTCATCTCGCTTTCAGTATGCTTCATATGCCACGCATGCTTGTAGTCCTGCTTGTGCAAATACTCATCCATTAGACCATCCTCAATGCACTCCGCAATGAACAGTTCCGCCCGCTCGAAGTTTCCTTGAACAACCTGTGAAAAGAGATAAGCAATAATTCAATTTACAACAAGTTAAAGCTACAACTTTGACTAACCAAATATTTATGCAATTCGCTAATAAGCGGATGCTCCAGTCGCACATTTGTCTGCTCCTGCAAGGCGCCAAAGGCCTTCATATATCCCTGCTGGCGGAAGTGTTTGAGGCACAATTTAATAATCTCAGTTTCACGCAACGTATTGTAGCTCTTCATCCGCGCACATGTGTACATGGGATCATCCTGACCATACAGCTCAATATACCAGATGCTGAAATTGAAGGAAGGGCCCCAGGACAATAATGGCACTATTTTCAGATAAAGTATGGGCAGATTCTCAGAGCCGTCCTCAGTCATGCAGCGCAGATTGAATACTTCGGGTATATTGTCGTTTTTAAGGCCTCTATTAATAATAATTGTTATATTAGCTTAAAATATGACATAGGGTACATTGCTATACTTACGCTTCTAGCAGTAGCACCATGTGCTCATCTTTTAATCCACCGAAAACACGAAACTTCTTAATGTTGCAAACGTGCGATTTCTCAAATTTACCAAATTTGATCTTCTTCACGACGGCGGGACGCTTGAGTTTCAGTGTCAGAAATTGTGGTGGGCTGTTTGTATAGGCGGACCAACGGGAGGTTTGATCGTTTGGACAGTCAACGAGAACGTTTCTGCAATTATAATAATTATAAACATGCATATAATATCCTCTGCAAGGGCATTTAAACACCCAGTTTTGACATCGACAGCTGCGCTGCTAACAACAATTACGAAATGCAACTTTACGGTATTATGGGCGGGACACGATGTGCTAATTTCTACATATAAACACACCTTCACATATTCATATATTTGCAATTACAGCAGTACATAAACAGCTATTTTGAAAAAAAAAAATACAACAGTTAGCTTACTCAGGCAAATAGTTGGGCGAATAGCTGGAGTAACTGTAAATCTCGAAGTTTAGGCGCTCCGATAGCGTGAACGGTTTTTGCGAATGCGCTCCGGTTACGAGAGGGGGCAGTGTACCGTATGAGATTGCCAGTGAGCCATTGGAGCTGTCCGTTGGACTGGAAGTAGTTGTTGTGGACGAAGACATCCTAGTATAGTATTGAACACTTGCAGCGTTATTAATTGTATTAAAAGTAAATCACGAAGTTGTATTGCCGGCAATCCGAAAAAAACAAAACAACAATTTTATCGTCGTCCACTTGTAAAGTTAATATTCATTCACAGGCAAACGCCGACAAATTACTTAACGAAAGCGCCCCACACCGGACAACTTGCTCCTCACTTAACGAATTAATAATAAAAAAAATGGTTTTAAGATCCCTTTTAATGTCCGAATGTAAATATTACATTAACCACCACCCAACTTATTTCATAAGGTAGGTGACCGGCGAAGATATGTCGTTACCCCAATTAATAATCCGTTAATAACCACATCTTCAAGTTGGTAGTAGAGGTGGAGAACTATCGATGGCACTATCGGCACTATCGATGGTCAAGCACTATCGAGCCACCATCGATGGCAGACCTGCACTATCGATAGTGAGCGATAGTTTTTTATGACGCTCAACGCGTCACAGGAAGGCGCTCTTTTGGCATATGCAGAGCTTTGAAAACATTTAAGTTTTGTTTTTAAAATTTTATATATTTTTATTACATCCTTACATCCTTACTGTAGTCAAAAAATGTCAAGAGGAACGTAAAGGAACTGAACCGAGTCCGAGCGCATGTTCAGTAGGCTAGACAAAAAGATTTAGATCGTCGAACTTTGGCTTTTACAACAGCTAAAAGCGAAACATTATTATTTATAACGAATTTCACTTGTTTTTATTTTTAAATACCTAAATTAATACCAATTTCAAACATCAATTTGAATTTTATACAAAAATTTATAATTTTTGAAAATTAAAATACATTAATGCTCAAATTAACTCACTATCGAAAACTATCGATAGTTATCGATGGTTTGAAAAATAATATCGCTGACTATCGATGGTGCCGACTATCGATAGTTCTCCACCTCTAGTTGGTAGGTTTCTTGGCACAGCTGATATTTTTGGTACTTTGTGGACATTTTATTTTTAGCGTTTAGCAACACTTTGTTTTCATGACATCAGTTTTTCCATTTTTGTTTGCAAAAAAGTTTTGGAAAAAGTTTCTCCCAATTAGCTAATAAAGCTAGACTAATTCGAAACGCTTTCAAAACATCTAGCTCGCAGTGCCCACCAAAATGGCAGATCCGAAATTTCAAAACCTACCCGGCATTGTAAGTTGCACACTCCCACTTTAGTTGGGAGTTGGTTGATACGAATGTTTTCCATTACATACATACGATTTGCAGGCTTATGACCAACCGGATGTGTATGAGACCGCAGACGACCCTGAGATCGACACGTCGGATTACTACGAAGAAGAACCGGAAAACGATGCTATAGAGCGAATGCACATTTCTCCAAGCGTCGCCCACAAGCGCTTTAATAACGCAACTCTCGAGGGCAGCGTGGACTTCACTGATAGAATTGGACGTCGCTTGTGCCGTGGATACGATGTACGCGGTGGCGAATATGAGTTGGTTGGTCTTGGCGAAAAGGAGACTCCTGTGCAGAAATGCCAACGCTTGCAGATTGAGATGAATGAGCTGCTTAATGAAGTTGCCGCATTGCAAGTGGATCGGAAAATCGCCGATGAAGAGAAACAATCTTACGATGCGGTTGCAACCGTAATAAGCACGGCAAAGCGTGTATTGGATACATTAAAGTTGGAACAGGTGCTTGGCAAGGAGCAAATGCCCAATGACAAGCAAGTGAAAGCGCTGGTAGCCCAAGTGGAGGAATTTAAGCAGTCTGGTGTGCTGACGGCCTTGCCAACACCGGGAACAGACTTGGCGTCCACAGCTCGTGTTGCGAGCCTCGAGCAACGTTTGCATCAGTTGGAAAAGGCCGTTGGAGCACAGCCCGAGAAACTAAGCCGCTTGTCGGCAGTGACGAACACGAGCAATGTACTCGAGGCTGTACGGCACTTAAGCACTAAGGCGGCCCTACTGCAGCCTGACAAATTGGATGTGATTGAGCAACGTCTATCGTCTTTGGCCGGAAAAATGGATGCGGTCCAGGAGAAGTCCAGCGGCAGTCCACAGGATGCGAAACGAGACCAAAAGATATCGGAACTCTATGATATTGCGAAGCGCACTGAACCTGTTGTTGAAATACTGCCACATGTGATCGAGCGTATGCAAGCTCTGGAATCGTTGCATAAATATGGTAAATACATTCGTATAATTTTGGTTGACTCCTAACTAATATATGTATTATCTTTATTTTCTTGCAGCAAACAACTTTGCTAAAATTATTGCAGAAATCGAACAGAAACAAGGCACTATTACCACCAGCTTGGTTAACAACAAAGAACTGCTTCATTCCGTACAGGAGACGTTTGCTCAAAACCTGGAAACAATTAACAACAAAGTTGCAAAAGTGGAGCAGCGAGTTACGGCCATTACAAGCGCTAAATAAGCTGTCGAGATTATTGCAAATATCTAGCACACATACACGCATACTTAGGAATTATAACAATAATCCGTGAAATATTTATTTTACTCAATAAAGCAAAGCAGTAAATTTAAAATCAAACAGAAATTCACATATAAATAGCGCGGGTGAAACAGCTGATTGACTAGAGCTGCCACCAACATGACTAATGGCTGATGTATCGATATTTATATGCAGACTAACCGATATACCGAAAAAATATATAAGCTCGCGATATTTATCGTTGGTTCCGATAGCACCCATCGATTGTGCCACAGTTTTAGTTCTTAAAAAGATTGAGAAAATTATTTTTATTATTAAATTCATTCAATATTTAATATTGTTGAAGCAATTGTCAGAAAATAATTGCGTGTAAGTGATAATTAATTGCAATTACAACACGACACACAATATTTCATATAACACAATGCGGCCACGCCAAAGTTATTGCGACCGAAAAAAAAGTGATGACGGGGCGCGCTGCAATTGGACGTGACATCAATTCATTTAAAATCCAGCACTTTTTAGAACAACAATAGGGAATAGTAAAAACCACGAAATATCCATTTCAGATTGCAGTCGAGACTCTCAAGATGAAAATCAAAGAGCTACAAAAGACTGTGAACATTGCCTGGTCGCCAGCTGAGCAGCAACAAATTCTATTGGCCGCCGGCACAGCAGCTCAACAATTTGATTCGAATGCAAGTGCAACATTGGAGATTTATTCACCGAGTATTGGCGATGCCAGCTACGATTTGGAGCTGAAGGCAAGCGTGCCCAGCGAATACAAGTGAGTTGAGATGAAATGTAATCATAAATACTATTGTCCTCTTATGCCATATGACAGATTTCAGAAGCTTCTATGGAGTCCCCTTGGTGTGAATGGCACGCACCCAAATGGTCTGATTGTTGGCGGATGTGAAGCGGGGCATATCAATGTGTATTCCGCAGCGAAGATGCTGGCCAATGAGGAGCCGCTTTTGGCACGCCAGGATAAGCATACTGGTGCCGTTACTGGCTTGGACTTTAACCCATTCCTAAACAACTTGCTCGCTTCGTGTGCCTCGGAATCGGAGATTTACATTTGGGATCTGAACAACCCCGTCAGTCCACTCAATCCGGGCGCCAAAACGCAACCTCTCGAGGATGTTAAGAATGTGGCTTGGAACCGGCAAGTGCAACACATCTTGGCATCTGTGTTCAGCACACGTTGTGTCATCTGGGACTTGCGCAAGAGTCAGCAGATCATCAAACTTTCGGACACTCAATCACGCGTGAGATGGCACGCCATCGAGTGGCATCCCGAGGTGGCGACTCAAGTTTGGCTGGCATCCGAGGATGATCAGGCGCCTGTTGTCCAGCTGTGGGATCTGCGCTATGCCACCGCACCAGCTAAAACTTATCAGATCCACGACCGTGGAGTACTGGGCATGTCGTGGTGCTTGCAGGATACCGACTTGATGGTTTCGTGTGGCAAGGATAATCGCATCTATTGCTGGAACCCAAATACTAATATACCCGAGGGCGAAATCCTCTCAGAGGTGGCTACAACCGCTTCCTGGTATTCCGATGTGCAATTCTGTCCCCGCAATCCAGCGCTGATTGCCAGCGCCAGCTTGGAGGGAGCTGTTTCCATCTATTCGCTAAATGGTGGCACTCATCATTTGGTGCAAACATCGGAAAAGATTGCCGACTCCTTCCCGGGCATGGATCAATTTGCTCAAGCTCCCTTGCCACAGCAGGCTACTCAAGTTGTTTATCACGATTTGGCGCATGCTCCCAAATGGATGAAACGCCCATGTGGTGTGGCCTTTGGTGTAAGTATTCAAATAATACACAATTATTAAAAAATACTCATTTGATTTTCGTTGACAGTTTGGCGGTAAGCTGGTCAGTTTCAATGGCACATCGAAAACAGTAAGGGTGGAACAGTTGACCACCGAGCCAGGACTCGTGGAGCGCGCCAATGCCTTGGAGCAGTCCTTGGCTGGAGCAAACTATGCCGATTATTGCCGTCAAAGGGCTGATAAATCAACGGATCAGCATGGACGCTACATTTGGTATTTCATCAAAGCGAACTTTGAACTAAATCCCAAAGAAGAAATGCTCAATCTCTTAGGTATACTTAAAATATTTCCTTGGCATAGAGAGTATACTAATGAAATTCATTTTCTCAGGCTACAACAAAGATGATATTGATGGTAAATTTACAAAGTTCATTAAAGAGCCCGAGAGCAACTCGCAATCTGACGTGGATACACTTACGACCCGCATATCAACTCTTACACATGTGAGTTCACTTTCGGTTTCCGTTTAGTTTTGTTCGTTTCTTATCTCTCTAAAACGAACGAAAGAACAACATAACATCAGTTGACGTTATCAATACTGAGAGCATTGCATTAGTTTAGTTCATCTTTCCCTGTTCAAATATATTTCTCTGATAACAATTTCTCATGCTTACCAAAACATTGGGTTGCTTTTCGCGTAGAGTGACTCTTCGGAGGTTGAATGCGATCAAAGCACTAATTCTAGCACCGATAATTCGGTAAGAAATCAAATTCACAAATCCCATAAGCATTTGACTAATTGAGACAGTCTTAATTAAACTTAATTAAATTGTATGAGCTTGATCAAATCTTTTTATCTGTTTATTTAGCAAACTGCCGAAAATAAAAACGCATTTGATAATGCAACGATCGATCCACAAATCCTAAACGACTATCCTGCTGCTCCACGAATGCAGTTTAAGATTCCCAGCGGTGATCGTAAGTAAAGCAATTAATTCTTAAATATTTGTAGACTTATTATTTATGCCTCTGACAGACACTGACAGTTTAATCACGGAAGCCATACTCACGGGCAACACCGAAGCTGCCGTGGAGCTGTGCCTGGAGGCGCAGCGCATACCAGAGGCACTCATAATAGCCTCGACAGCGGGAATCGAGACCCTAACACGTACACAGACTCGCTATCTTCTGCAGCAGAAGAACGAGCTGTCCAATGTCATCTCGGCCTTGGTATCACGGGATTGGCTTGACTTTGTCAACCGTTGCACGGTGGATTCGTGGAAGGAGGCACTGGTGGCTGCCCTTAAGCACAGCGAGCGCAAGTTGGTGGACATCTGTGAGAGGCTGGGAGATCGTTTGTTGAACGAGTGCAGAACAAGCATTGAGTTTACCCGAAATGCCATGTTGTGCTATATCTGTGCCGGCAGCATTGACAAGCTAGTGAGCGCATGGTATCAATTGAAGCAACTGGAGCAGCAGAATCAGAACTACAAGCTCAACACTCATGAGTTGCAGGAATTGGCCGAGGTGGTGATGCTACTGACCAAGTCCCTGGAACAGCAAGGTATTGCTGTTGACTTGGCCGGACGCTTTGCGGGCTTCATATCTGAATATAGTGGACTGCTCGCATCCCAGGGTGCACTGACAGCTGCTCTGCAGTATATAACCACATTGGGTAATTCCAATGCGGACAGTGAAGATTTGAATGCACTACGTGAGCGCATCAGCAACGCTGTGAATGTGGATCATGTCCAGCCGTCGATGGCAGCTGCCACTCCCATGAACTATATGCGACATAAGGAGCCGCGTGGCTCTTTCTCAAAGCCGGTAAATCCCTTGATGTTTGGACAGCCGCAGAGTCAATATAATGCCCCAACAAATGGTGGCTGGCAACAACAACAAGCAGCAGCAGCAGCACCTCCATCTGTGCCTTTCGCGCCAGCTTCATTCCAGTCCGCTCAGCCACCTCCACAGTTATACAATCCTCCCCAGATGAAAGCCGAACCCCTTTCCCATCCGCCACGACCCCATAGCAATGCCAGCTCCTCGGGTGGTCCTCCTTCTGCTGCTCCTGCAGCTGGTGGATCTGGTATACATTCACGATCCAAATACGTCTTGGATCCGTCTGTAGCAGCACCGACCAGTTCATATGGCATGCCATACAATCCAGTTCCGGCTCCGGCAGCTGGTCCCTTCCCTGGCGCAGTGGCTCCTGTGTCACAGGCTGCCAGTGTGCCACAGACATATGGCAGTAATGCATTCAATACCAACCCCATGTCGTCGGCTCAGCAATTTAACCCAACACCATTTATCGGAACTTCACAAAACAATTATATGCCAGGTGTGGCACCCATTGAAACGATGCCAGTAGCTGCACCTCAGGCATCGCTCGTGCAGAACATGCAGCGTAATCCGACACCGCCACCAGGCTGGAACGATCCACCAGCTCTGAAATCCTCTCGAGTGGTAAGAAGTACTTAATTTCCGATACTCTGCGATTATTTCATTATTCGATTCAATCTTTTAGCCGAAACCAAGGCCTTCGGTGGAGTCCAGTGCAGCACCAATATTGCATCCATTGTACGGTGTTGATCCGAACCAAAATCAAAATAGCTATATGGATCCCAATCAATATCAGGTAAATATTGCATTGAAATTATTTCAATTTCATTTTCTATGTATTAAATTTTCTAAACTTTCTTTAGCAAAATGCGCCACCGCCGGGGGGTAACAGTGGTTTCTACAATCCTGCGGCCAATAACAATCCGCAGACATTTCCACCACAGCAACAACCGCAACAAATGAATTTCCAAACATCAGCGGTGCCGAATCAACAGACGCAATACTGGCCGGGTCAGCAGCAGCAACAGCCACAGCAATCCTTCGGATATACCGAACAGCCGGCACCCATTCAAGAGCAGCGGCAACAAGAGCCACCTAAGGAGAAACCTCCACTACCCGAGGAATACATTTATTTGCAAACGGTGCTCGAGGAGCTGAAAAATCAGTGCTTAAGCGCAACTAATGATCCGGTATGTGTGTATTTATTATAAGATATTTCATTTCTAATCAGTATCTATTTTTTTTTCTAGCGCACCAAACGAAAATTCGTGGATGTGGTCAAGCGCTTGGAAAATCTCTATGATTGTTTGCGCGATGGCAGGGTATGTTCATATAAACCAAACTTGGTCTGCAGTTACTTAATCTTTAGCATTCCCTCGACAGCTCACAGCCACAACGGTACAGCATCTGAATCAAATCGTGCAGTACATTCAAATAGCCGACTATGCCAATGCCCTCGAGGTGCACACTCGCATTGCATTTGGCACAGACTTTGCCCAATGTGCTGGCTTCATGCAAGGCCTAAAGGTTCTGCTACAATCCGCATCGGAGCTGCACCTGGTTTTGCGTTAAGATTCAGTTTTCAAGGGGAAAACAAGGAATCCCTCATGTGTGTTGCCCATTAAAATTGTATACAAAATATTGTGTCTAAATCAAAATTGCGTTTCTGTTTATTTGTTTAATATTTGTGTATGTACTCTTCCATTTTATGTTAATGCAGCTAAATATTAAAGGTAATCCATGTATTTAAAAACAATTAGGGAAACATATATTTAATTTAATATTTTAATTGCTAAATTAACTTTGGCTGATTACGTATATTATCCAAATCAAGCATTGGCTGATGAGCTTGTGGAGATGGCGATACAGGCGATTCCGACTGCTGCATCCTGTGCATCTTCATCATGTCCGCATGATGATCATAGGGCACTCTTTGTTCGGGTAGCAAGCGATATTTCTTTAGATATACATAGGATGCATTTGATATATTGCTGGGACTTTGATGGAAATTATCTATCTGACGCAGTGGAGTTGTGCTTGAACCCGTGTTGGGAGCGACATCGTTAGCTGTCGCCGGCGACATACGCAGTTCGTCCATTAGTTCGTTAATTTGCTTTTGTGGCAGATATTTACGTGCCAGTTCATTCATAACCAAGCTCTTTTCCGTACTGGGTTTGGGCAACACTGTGCCAATCACGGGACTGTTGGTTGCAGGTGGCGGCAATGCGGGAGACTGTTTGCCCTGCGGAGTAGTGCATCGGTATCCCGTGGATTGTGCCATTGGAGGTGCAGCACGTGGTGATTGGAATTGAGGATTTGCTCTGGTTGGTACCACTTCATACGGCGTAGATCGTTCATCCTCCTCGACTATGTAGTCATGGACTATCGGTGTAGTCCGCTTAACCGTCGCATTGCCTACAAGAGTTGTTGATAAATTAGGAGCATTCTTCATAGTCATGTCCTGCCGTTTACTCACCCTTTGCAGTTAGAATCTCGCACTGGGAAGAAGTCTCTTTGACTGTCTTCGATGTCGCTAGGTGTTGCTGTTGAACCAGAGATTCACATAGGCGTCTCAATTGCTGCTGCTCCTGGCGCATTAGCTCCAGTTGAGTTAGAATCTCCCTCAAGTCGTTTTTATCCGCCAAATTGCCCACTACAGCGGATATGGAGTCTCTTCTAGAGGATATAGTTTCTGGATCTGTTTGGGTGCCTGCACAAATTGTCAGCACATCAGTTGTGGCTGCATTTGGGTGGCCGTGGTTATGGGATTGAGATTGAGGATTCGGAAATCGCGGCGCCGACACTAAAACTGCTGTGGGAAATGTGTCTCGGGTGTAAGTAGAATGCACATAACCCACATTTGAATTAACATTCAGTGGCTGTGCGGATGAAGTTCGATCGACATCAAAGGCGCGACTCCGTGGTAGATAATTATATTCATTGCAACCAGGAGCAGTGTTGATTCCTGCAGATGTGGACACCGGCGGAGATGCTGGACCCAGTTCAGTTGTTAACACGGGCGAAAAGTTGACCCGAGGCAATATTTGTTTCTTCCAGGAGGCAAAGCTGCCGGCAGGACGTTGGACCGAAGCTGCCTGTTGTTGTTGTTGCTGCTGTTGTTGTTGTTGTTGTAGCTGTTCTTGTTGCTGCTGCTGTGGCGGTTGGCCAAATAATATTGAAACTTCTGGCACCGTCGGTTTGACAATCTCATCACTGTGTCCCATCGGAACTGACGCACATGGCCTTGGAGCTGCCCTTGGCAACATATCTTCGGTCTCCGGCTCAAACATCATTTTAAATTGTTTCGTTCAAATTGAAATTGGGCGCTGCTCAAAAAAAAAATACACAACGCCTGCGTGCAAAGCTGCAAATACTAGGGCTGCAATACTATGAAACTTATCAATTCAGCATGTACAAATTTACTGCAGCCCTAACAGCTGTCTGACACAAGCTGTGTCATACAGAAAAAAAAGAAGAAGAATTGTACAAAGCGGCTGCAAGTTTTTATAAAAATATGCCTGTTTTGGAAAACATTGAAGCCATGACAGTAAACACACCACCTGCACCTCCAACGGAAGTGGACGACCCACACCAGGCTCAACCAGCTCGTGAGATTACCCAAACGGATCATCTTAATAAGCGCCTGTTGAAATCATTGTTGGATTCCATGAAAACAGCAACTGAAGCCCAAGATCAAGATAAACCAAGTAAAACAGAGTGTGGCGACAGTGATTTTGACGACTAATGTTTTGTATATTTACATTATAAATCAAAGTTTTGGTCATGGTTTATTTTCTAATAATAAAAACTATTTGTTATTAATTTTAACAATGCCCTTTAAATCCGACGACGTTTGTTGCTCTGCATCGGTGGGGGTGTGGTCGAGGGGCTAATAGATTCATTCGACATGGAACCACGCGTACGTTTGGCAGGTCGTTTCGGCAAATCCAACACTTTGGCCGACGCCTTTTTATCGCCTTCCTTACCTGCGTTTGTTTGTACTGCTGCAAATTTAGAGCCTGTAATAGGAAAATACACGATTATTCTCATGGCTACTGGTGAATAAAATATTTTACCTTTGTTGTTGCTTTCTGTTGACGCAGAAACAGCTGATGTTGCGACTGATGGAGGCTGTGTTTCGGCAGTGTTCGGAAGTTCGCCAGCGTTAGCTGCAATAGTTTTCTTGCTTACGAAAGACGCGTAATCCTGGTCAGGCAAACTAAACTCTCTCTCCTCATTCGGAAATGGTAAGCACTCCAGATTGTCCAGTTCTTTCAGCTTATACATTGTGCCCAAATGTCTCCAGATCAAGTCACTAGGCATCTCCCGGTTTAACGATTTCGAAAGGCGTTCCGAGATGCAGGACATGTAGAAATGTTTGTTTATGCCAACGGGACGCAAGCCCTCCATAGCGTGGAAGAGCTGCAGCTCCTCCTCCGCTGACCATTCGTCTTTAGCCATCATTTCACAAATCTTTTTTATTAACGCAACACCAACACACTACAGTTTTGAAACGTGCTGCCACTCTGGTTCCCAGAAAACGAATAGCCGATAGTTTGAAAACGTGTGGCAAAAAAGGACGATAGTCAGCTTTGCGAAGTCAGGGATGCATGCACATATTGCTCTGCAGCCAACTTCACGTTTCATTGGTTTTGGGTGTGTATCTTTTTGTGCAAGACAAAAACGAGCTTGCACCGATTTTTCTACAATATTTGATATAAATTAATATAAAGCTGGTAAATAATTGCAAATTATGTTATTCAAATGTAGTTGTGCTTGTGTGTGTGTCCAAATTAATCGAATTGTTAGTGTACTCTAGTTGGCATACTAATGTATGTATGTAATGTCAGTATAATGGAGGCACGTTTGTATGTATGTGTATCGTCTTGACTACAGTTTCTGCACAAACGCAACAAAATCAATTGGGGAATTGCCAAGCCCTTAATTACAATTTTGTGTACTATTCTCAACTTGTGAAACCTTTCAATTAAAAAAAATAGTAGTGTATTAAAACATTTGATTAATCAGCAGTTAACTAAAATGAAAAAAAATCAGTAATTATTTGTATTGGTGTGAGTAGTATTTACACCTGTACATTATACACACATGCATACAAACATACGTATACTTTGTGAATATAGATTCTCTGTCAAATGTGATTAAAAATAAAAGACTCTTTCTACTATAAAATTCTCAATCCTGTCCTAATCTCAAATTTTCTTCTCAAGCTGTAACTTTTTTTTTGGTATGTAATTTATGTCGTTTGTTCAATGTCGTGCCTTCTCTGCTCGTGCTTAAAACACGAATGAATCATGAGTTAAAAAATACGTTTAAAAAAACTATTTCGTTGCTATGACTCCTTTTTTTACTACATTTACAGTGCCCAAATTCAGATTCATCTAAAAACAACACCCCCTCCAAAGAAAACAAAAAAAGAGAAATCTACAAGTTTTAAAATTAATAAATAAATAAGACAAGAAAAAAAAGCACACAACCACCTCTACTTAATCTTGTATTTACATATCGTTATCGTATCTGAGTACAGAGAACATTTCCAACCATAGGCCTATCCGAGACAGCCGTAATGGACGTAATGTCATCATCCCTACAACAGCAGCGCATTGTCGTTGAGCAGCTGCGTCGTGAGGCGAACATCGATCGCCAGACGGTGTCGGAGTCGTGCGCCAAAATGATGAAATACATCACTGAGCACGAGCAGGAGGATTACCTATGGACTGGTTTCACCAGCCAAAAGGTAAATCCCTTCCGCGAGAAATCCTCGTGCACTGCTCTCTAAGCAGATTATGCTAAGTTTAATTCTTAAAAATAGCACACAATTGATACTGAAAATAAACAAAATAAAAACGAAAAAAAAATACAAATACAAATAATTTTAAACAATAACAATAACAACAACAAGAGCCGACACCACCAGCAAGCAGAATACAAAAAAAGTTAAAAGCAATATATTATGAATTGATTGTAAAAAGCCTCAAGTGTACCAAAGAGTTAGAGGGCTATATTTAAAATAATATCTATGATAGTGGAATCCGTAAACAAATGTTTAAATTTGTAATTGATGAATTAACAACAATTTGGCATTTATCGAAGAAATATCACCAACTTTGTTTGCAATTTAGTGTAACGAGTAACCCAACAACTTGAAGGACAATTAATTGTGCGGACTATAGCAACAACTACCTATGAACTACAACATATATCTACTATATATATATATCAGTATAAAAAATATATTTATTAAAGTACACAGTAAACAAACACGAATAAAAAAACAAAAAGAAAACCAAAACACATTTTTTGCCTACTTATTTCAAGATTAATCCAAGTTCAAAGTTGTTAAACATACTCAATATATAAAATATATATTTATTATTATATTCCCAAACTAAATGGGCCAAAACTATATATGATTACTTTAAAAAGCTTTAAATTCAGGCTTGAAATGCCGAACAGCGAACGGAACAAAGCTAGTTCAACCTTAGTGCGTTAATTATTCAAGTTTTTTCTTAGCAAAATATTAAATCTAATCATATGAAATGCAAATGCAAATGCAAATATATATCTACTATATCTAGTGTAGTTTTCTTTGCCATTTTATTAATTCATAACAATGACACTTAATTGTTGAACGATAATTTATTTTATGAATTGAGATCTTAATGAAACATAAATACGAAAATTGTACAATTACCAAATTGTTCTAAGAATGCGTGATTCTGTGGCTGCAAATCAAAATCAAAATTTATTATAATTGCAATCATTAATCAATGTATCTATCTCAAAATCAAACAATGTCGACAATTCGAATCGAGTTTTATCATCATAATTCATGACAGAGTCACAATATTAAATATTTAATGATTGTTGTCCGTGTGGTTGAGGCCTATATTTTTGTAAGAAAAAGCAGAAATGTTATTGCATGAGTGGCAAAGTACATATATAATATTAAAGCTGAGTTATTTTTCTACACTCGAGTAATGGAAATGGGCAAATCTGTATGGTATTGGAGTGAAAGAGAAGGGTTCTCCCACCAGAGAAAAGCCTCGTGATTTCATATTCATAATACCATTTTCAATCGCATTTCATCCCAAAAACGAATATATATGATATCAATTTGAGTTGTCGACATTTGTTTGTTATAAATAATGTTAAATAAATGTTTGATCGGTTCTTCCATTATTGCATTTACATATTCGCATTAATAATCGGCGATTAATCCCCTTTAATTATTAAAATTAACTAAGAATCACGTGTTTTTTTAATTAACAAACAATTTGTTTTCACTCAATTCCAAGCAGATTTTGAACTCTGTTCTGCTGTCGTGAGCATTCAGCAGAAAATTGTTCAGAATTTCAAATTCTTTTTCGGCTTTTAAAACCAAAACTGCAGTTGGTTTATTAGCTATTTGAAAAATAATATAACTCAAATAATTTTCGATTTATTGTAAGTTTCATTTCAAGATCTTGCTAATCATTCTTTGACTTTTTTTTTAAGAAAATTCATTTGTTCCTCATGTTAAAGTATAAAGTTTGCTGATAGGCAATTGAACAATCCAATGGAGCACGGATTGTTTCAAATTGTTTTAATCGTCAAACTTGATATCGTATATTTACAACTGCAATAATAAAACTAAAGGTTACACGAAATAACGGAAATTTATAATGCACGAAATATCATTAGAAATATGAGAAAACACTTTAAAAAC
Organism: Drosophila subquinaria; assembly: GCA_037043405.1. NCBI lineage: Eukaryota > Metazoa > Arthropoda > Insecta > Diptera > Drosophilidae > Drosophila > Drosophila subquinaria. The sequence continues at coordinate 66,136 of JBAMBL010000452.1, read as the reverse complement.
TTTATTAACTTCAATTTGAAAACAATTTGACAACGATATCGTATTTTATTCTAACAAAATATTGAAATGTATCTGCGCATACGCATTTGAAATATGTTATGTACTCCAAAATGAACATAATAATCGTTTGCTTGAATTCTTGAAAAAAATAATAAAAAGCTTAGATGAGTTATCTAGCGGAGACACAAAAAAACAATTTTGACTTTTATTTACCGGAGAATATGAATGTCAAATGGTGGATATTTTGGACACCACTGACATAAAATGAGTTTTCAGATATTTTCGCAATTTTTCAAAGAAAAGGGAAACCCCGTTGTATAAAACACCCAAATCAAATATACATGTCTTAGTTTTTTTATAAGTTTAGTTTATTAATACAAGAGAAGCTGTGTATGGGTGAGTGTGTGTGTTGTTTGTGTATGTGTGTTGTTATAGCCTTTCCTCACTGAAACTACATTTCAGCATTTTAGCATTTTCGAAGCAAATGCTACTTTTTTCGTATACATTTCATATGGGAACTAGTGGTGGGGGAATAGTACATTTCTAAGGAATGTAACTACATTTTCAAAAAAAAAATTCGATATTCATCGGAATTCAATCGATGTTTGGAGTTTTTTTTTAAATTGAGAAAGTACTATCACTGAATTTCTCAACTTTTGGCGCCAAATTTCAAACTGTAAAAAACTGTACTGTATTTTTTATTTAATGAAGAATTTTGTAATAATAAAATGCCGCATTTAGCAACAAAAGAAGTCAAAGACTGACCCCTATGGCTACATGAGTCAACATAACACGTTGTCGGTCGCAACAATCATTATTAATTCGTTATAGTTTCTTATTAAAATAAACTAAAAAAGAGTAAATATAAAAGTAGTGCTTATTGGTAAATATTTTAATATATATTAGTATCTATTGAATTGTACAAGAAGTTTCTGATAAGGGCCCTACGATATGTTTTCACCAACAATCATTTATCAGAATCTAAGAATCCCTGACTCTTGCTGTAGTTGCGCTGAAACCATAAGTACACTGTCTTCAAATTTCGTTAATCCACAGACGATCCCAATCCATAAAGAGCTACGTCAAGCCCTTGTTCAATGAGAGCTCGTTAAAATGGTGTTTTCACTATGGGTTCCCTTTGCAATGGTTTATCTGAATGGTTTGCCAATCCGGAATAGTTGGATGATCTCCTAAACATCAGAGATTCTGTCCCAAGCAGCGAAATTTTCTTGAAATCCTTCCATTTGTTTTCTCGTATTTTTTAATTTCAGTTGTCAAATGAATTTGTAAACAAAACACAAATGTTTTGTAAATGCCAAATGCAAATGCTATGCTATGAGGACAGGCAGTTGCATACTTATCGATAGCACCGATATTTTTATAAAATGTACATTAGTGAGGAAAGGCTATTAATGAAATTTGAAATTTCCGTGTACTACTCGCATATGAAAATACATATAAAGATTTCTTTGCCTGGTGTACTAGAATTATTAAGTTATACATTTTAGTATGTTTGTTGTTTATTTCGTAAATGCGATAAAGTTTAACTTTCATCATCACTGCCAGCTGCCTGTCGTGGCTTTGGTCCGCCGGCACGCTTGGCCATGATAATTTGATCCACCTTCAATATGGTTCCTGCGACGCCAACAGCATATTTGAGACCCCAGAATTTAGCTTGATAAAGATCGTAGATCTTTGCTTCAGTTACATCGATTGTCGTTGCTGTTTCCGCTTCAATGTCATAGCCAATATTTTTGCCCTTTTCGGAGTTGTGTGCCAGGTACAATTGGTTGACAATATCGGTGGCATTGGTACCAGTGTTTTCGGCCAAAGCCTTGGGGAAGACTTCGAGAGCATTGGCGAACTTGCGCACTGCATACTGCTCCAAGCCGGGCAAGGTATCAGCGTATGCAGCCAGTTGTGTGGCCAACTCAATCTCAACAGCGCCAGCACCTGGCAAGTAGCGACCATCACGGGTCAGGCATTTGAAATTGTTGACGCCATCGTCGACGGCACGTTCAATATCATCCATGAAATTATCTGTGGCACCACGAATAACAATAGTTGCAATTCGTGAATCCTTGCCTTCGTTTCTGCAAATGACAATGTAAATTGTAGATTAATTTGATAAGCCAAAAGCTGTTTTGTATTCACCTAAAGGCCACAATTGCGGTATCACCCAGTTCCTCAATGCAGACCTTGTCGCAGTAACCCAACTCCTCCTGGCTGGGCGTTGTGATGCGGGGCAACACTGTGGCATTCACGGAGCGACTCAAACGGCGCAAATCAAACTTGGAGTTCAAGCGCACCGCCATCAGGCTATATTTGTTCAAGTAATGCAGGGCCATGTCACCCACTTTGCCACCGGATACTACAACTTTCACGCCGGTGTCAGCAATAGCTTTGATTTGGGCTTCCAACAAGCTCTCCTCGCCGGAGGAGAAGTTCATAAGCTCATCCGCCGACTTAATCAATACGGTGCCCTTGGTTTCCGTCTGGATAATATCCACCGGGCAAGAGAATATGACAACCTTTGCCTTTTCAGCGTGTGTGACATCGCCTTCAACGAATCGCTTGAAAACCATGCCGCGGACAACCTCGGATTTGGCCAGGCCACTGCCCAGAATCTTACAAATGCGAATGTTGTCCACATTGAAGGTACCCTCATCCGGCAGTATGGAGACGCAGGCCTTGCTCACCAAATCATTAAGGAAATCCTCCTGACCGTACTGCTTGGACATGATGGCTGTGCGCAGAACTTCCTTGACTTTATTGACATCGCGATAGTCCTCGACCTTGTGACAGACGAGCTTGGGCAGAATCTCCAGAGACTTGTTCAGGGCCTTCTCATAGCCATCGGCGATCTCGGATGTTGTGATGCCCAAGCGGAGCAGCTCCTCTGCCGCCTCGAGCAGAGCACCGGCAAAAACGACTACGAAGTTGGTGCCATCACCGACCTCGGCGTCCTGCATTTGACTGGCCATTACAATGAGCTTGGCAGCCGGATGCTCAACATCCAGTTCACGCATTATGGTGCCAGCATCGCTGGTCACGAACTGCTTCTCAATGTGATTAATAATCATTTTGTTCATGCCATTTGGACCGTAGGCCGAGCGCATTGTCTGTGCAAACTCCTTGCAGGCGCTGATATTGCGATAGACCGCCTCCTCCAAGCCACTATACATCTAAAAAATTGCAAAATCATGGAATCAGACAATTTGAAAGAACATCTGCATTCGCGATGACTAATCACGCGCTTCTTAAGCGCACCGCCTGTTTTTCATTGAATTTCAATGAAAGCGGTGACTGTCATACTGAAATGTATGAATTTCATAGTTATTTCACTTACACGGGCGCCATCCTTCAGCATTTGCGCCATTCCAGGTGCTTTTGGTACAGATAGAGCCATTTTTATGCGCAGATATTTAACAAAAACGAAGAGCAGTTAAAGCGAGTCAATCAGTCGGTAAAGCACTTAACCTCAAAGTAGCAGACTAAACGAATTTTCTGGATTGCACACTGGTTGTAAAGCAAAATACTGAAATTATATACTGATAAATACTGAAAACCTATTTTTACACCAAAAGCAACGCACTTAAAAATCCCAAAAAAGTAAAGAGATACTTCATATGGTTCGTTTAGCAACACTAGTACTAGTGTTATTCTTTTGATGCACACTGTTTAGTGCCCAAATTTTTAAAGCGATGTCGGTGGCCAAGAAGCACGTGTTGGGATTCTCATCGAATGGTGGGAAACTGTTTGCTGTTATTGATGAACAGGGCACATTACGAATATGGGACACCGAGACGAATGCGTTAAAGCAAGAATTCACACCGGGCATACTGGAATCTGGCCCCTGCACGGCGCTCACGTGGGTTACGTTGGGTGCGGAGCGTCCAAAGAAGTCGCGCAAATCCCAACAGAGTCCACAGGTTTCGACAGCTAGCGAAAAACACTACATAGCCCTCGGAACGCTAAAGGGCATGGTCGTCCTCTACTCATTGGCAACAGGAAGTGTTCGTAATATTGTAAAATTGTTTGGGATGCAAACATTAAAGGCTCTTTTGTTTACAGATTGAACGAACACTGAGTGGTGATAGCCACAATGGAGCCGTCACCTCAATCACCTATGCCAATGATGGACATTTGTATACTGTGGGAGCGGACTGCCGAGCACTTGCTTGGTCCTTGGCTGAGGAACGCTGCATTGGGGAGTGGTCAGTGGGACCAGAGAAGCCATTGAATATTGCATATTTGCCGAAAAGCCGCACACTGGCGGTTGCCTCGCGACAAATTAAGATCTATGACGTTGACACCAAAGAGCTGGTGGAGACATGCACAGGACACTCGGGTGAAGTCAATGCCATTGGCAGCTTTACATGCAACAATAATGTGGAATACGTCATTACCACGGCAAAAATGGAGCGCATCATCTCGTTCTGGAAGATCAACAAAAAGGGCCGTAATAAGGCATCAGCTTGCACACTTTTAATGGAAGATGTGGCCCACAGTTTGGCGTGTGAGGTGCGCGAAGATGGAGACTTGCGTGTGGCGAGTGTGACACGTAATGGCAATATTCACATCTACCTACTAAATATGGATAGGTAACTAGCTCTACTTTTATGTGCCCACAACATACTTACACTTGATATTTTCCAGTTTGTCTGCTGAGAAATACATAAAGCCAAAGGTTTCGCTGCAAATCGCTTCGGATGGCGCTGATACCGTTGAACCCATTTATGCACTTGCTGCCCACTTTGTTCATGATGCCCAGCGCCCGCATGAAATACTTTTTGGATATGGCACCCGTAGTCTGTTGCAGTTTGAAAGATACTCGCCAAATTATGGCGAGAAACTAAATGTAATCGTGCGCACCGATCCCAAAAAGTTGTACACCAAGAAGCAGCGTGCCGATCAAAGCGGATCTGCAGAGGCACTAAAGATGAAAGCACCCATTGTAAAGAGAAAGGAAGTCGAGTACAATAGTGCGTTGCCCATTTCAAAGAAGAAGATACAGAACGATGTGCCCATGGAAGCCCGCCTAGAGAACTTGTCCATTCAGGCCACCAAGCTGACGGATGGCAAGCTGCAAAGCCAAAGCAAGACGCAACTCTTGATGCAGGCGTTGCACAGCCAGGATAAGACGTAAGTGCTTTACCAGAAAGATGAAGGGCGCAATTTTAACCCATTTATTTTATTTGTAAGGATGCTGCAAGCCGTTCTGGGCACCAACGATAAGAGAGCCATACATATAACTCTGGAACGCCTACCACTCGAGTATGTAAGTGCCTTGCTGAGCGAACTATCGCTGCTATTGCAAGGAAAGGCAGCCAAGTAAGTAGAGAAACTTTTGGAACTCTTGTGAAATATATATTTGAATGCACATCTTCTTGAATTGTAGTGTTCTTTGTGCACTGCGCTGGCTGCAAATCTTGGCGACAACACGCACGAGTGTCCTTATGTCCGAGGATAAGGACGATCTTCGTAACAAACTGGGAGTCTGTCTGGGCATTGCAGAACAACGAATGCTTTGTATAACAGAAGCACTGCAGTAAGTTATTTAATTTAACATAATTTAAAACATTTAAATAATTGGACAGATTTGCCTCCTATTTATTGAGCTTCACGTTGTCCTTGGCGATATCTTTGGGCTGGGCGATCGTACCATGACGAGACTCGCAGACTTCCGCATAGAAACTCAGCTTTGTATGGAGTATAGTATCGATGTAGAACCTTTGAAATATATTTGAGATAATCGCACGGGATCCGAGTGTATAATACAAAGTGCGATAGCCTTCGAAGCGATACGTGACCATCACCGGATAATACGATTGCATTACACTCGAAACTGTGATGACAAAACGCACCTTGGCAACGGCCAGGGGATTGGGACAACGTGGAGTGGGACGTGAGAAATGCGCATCGATAAAGTATATGGATCCCTTTAGGGGAACATCATGACGCGTTGTGTTTGTAAGGACGACACACTTCGTATCCGGGGATAGGTGCCATTGGCTAATATAATCACGAATCAGCGAGACCATGTTACTATAATCATATTCACCAATTGTCATCCAATTACGGACTTGTTCGCTGGCCATTGAATATTCACTCTTGCCATATGGGACACCAAAGAGATTCTGCGATCTCTCATTGGTAACATAGCTTAGATTCTCTGGATATTTGTAGCAAAAGAGTTCACGGGGATCCGATTGAATAATCATTAGAGCCTCGCAAAGGGTTCCCGCGACCATGTTTAGAATGCATTCCAAGTCGGCGTCATCGCACAATGGCTTATTGCAATTGGCAATTGATTCAGTTAGATAATCCCCATCTGGTATGGGTATCACATCAAACGGCTGAAGGGGCGCAAAAATCGATCCCTTTTCCAAGTCTCTTGACACATCAACAATATCAACGTCATCCGATGGCGAGGAATTTATCTCCTGCACTGTATTCATATTTTTAGAATATTTCTGACACAAATTTGGAAATGTAAAATTTTTGTTATTGTGGAAATTGAGATACCAATATTGATGTTGTTTGAAAATAGAGAGTATACATTGTTTTCATGTATTATTATTTATTTTTTAATTTTTAGAGTGTCTGGTCGGGTAAATCTAATTATAAATCATATGAAACGCAATGCGACAAACCATTTGAATGACAAAGATGTTTTAGTCATTGAGGAGGATCCAGGTAAAAATATTATTACCTTCCATATAATCATCTTCTCATGTATATATAATTATTTTCTCTTTGAATAGATGATAATGCCGGCCAGGTTGCCGAAAACAATTGGAGTGATCTGGAGGAGGAGAATGTCAATACTAATTTGGTTTTGGATGACGACGACGATGTGGCAGCAGATGAGGAGGATCTTATAATGACACAAGAATCATCGGACGATGAAGATGATAATGATGAGGAAGATGAGAATGAAGATGAAGATGCAATGGACACAGATGCTTCCGCTGGTTAATTGTAAGCTGAATCCATGTGCAAATAGTTATCTAAGAGAGGCAAATTAAAGAGAGATTTTTTCGCTCCTGCGTCCATTAATAGAAGAAAGGGAATTTTTGTTTTATATTTTTTATTTTTCAAATACATTTTTCAGCTTCATGCATTTCTTTTACAGTTTTAAACTACATCCAACAACAACATATAATGTGTAATAGTGTAACTACCGATAGTGAGATTATTGCCAAATTCGCAAAACAAATGCTTTTACATCGAATTCCAATATGCATGCAAATATATAGTATGTAAGTATATGTATATTCAAATTTTGTGCCATAAACTGAATTTGGTAGCGTTGATTATAAATAAGTAGACGACGACCCAATTGAGCGAAGATGCCAATTTTGGTAACACTTCTTCCAATTTACTTCCAATTTGCTTTAATGAAATTAATCAGGCCATTTGTCGAGCTGTCATGGCCGGTGACCTCGTCGCAATGGTCGAGCTCTGGCTCAATGGCCTTGGCCAGCTGTTTGCCCAGCTCAACGCCCCATTGGTCAAATGAGTTGATATCCCAAATGATACCCTGTACAAATATCTTGTGCTCGTAGAGTGCTGTTAAATAGATAATGATTATTGATTAAATAACAAAGCACCTAAAAAAGACTTAATTTACTTACCAATCAATGCACCCAAAGTGAAAGGTGAGACCTTTTTAACAACAATTGAGTTCGTTGGACGGTTACCAACAAAAACCTTATGTGGCAGCAAGTTCTCAAGCTCATTGCCACAAACGCCAGCTTTGGTGAGCTCAGCGCGCGCTTGCTCGCTGCTCTTGCCCATCATTAACGCTTCGGTTTGGGCCAGGAAGTTTGACAGCAAAATCTTATGATGTTTACCACCGGCAATTGGATTATGCGTCTGTGCGGGCGCAATGAAATCGCATGGAATTAGACGCGTGCCCTGATGTATAAGCTGGTAGAAAGCGTGCTGGCCATTTGTACCGGGCTCACCCCAAACAATTGGACCAGTGCTGTAGCCAACTTTCTTGCCAGATTTACTAACAAATTTGCCATTACTTTCCATGTCACCCTGCTGGAAATATGCCGCGAATCGGTGCATATACTGATCGTATGGCAGCAGTGCGTGCGTCTCGGCATTGAAGAAGTTGGAATACCAAACGCCAAGCATCGCCAGAATAACAGGTGCCTAATGAGAAGCATCAGCAATATAAGTAACTATATATAACAACAAGTGTCCATTCTGTTTGTGCTTACATTCTTATCCAATGGCGCCGATTTGAAATGATTATCCATGAAGTGGGCGCCATCGAGCAGCTGTTCAAAGTTCTCGAATCCAATCGACAGACAAATGGACAGACCGATAGCCGACCACAAGGAGTAGCGTCCACCCACCCAATCCCAGAAGCCAAACATGTTGGCACTGTCGATGCCGAACGCGGTTACCAATTTCTTATTGGTTGACAGAGCCACAAAATGTTTGGCGACAGCGTCATCCTTTTTGGTTTTTAAATGTATAAGTTAGTAAAGAATTAACAACAACTCAATTGTTACACTCACATCCTTGGTATGCTCCAATAGCCAAGACTTGGCCGATGTGGCGTTCGTGATGGTCTCCTGAGTTGTAAACGTCTTCGAGGCAATGATGAACAATGTGGTCTCATAGTCGACCTTCTTCAGAACCTCGGCCATGTGAGTACCATCAATATTGGACACGAAATGTGAGTGCAAGCCTTTGCCATAGGGTTTCAGGGCTTCGGTGACCATAAGTGGTCCCAAGTCGGAGCCACCAATGCCAATGTTGACCACATCGGTGATTTGTTTGCCAGTGCAACCGCGCCAAACACCCGAGATTACCTTGTTGGTGAACTCCTTCATGTGGGTAAGCTCCGCACGCACATCCTGCATCACATCGCGACCATCCAGCACCACGGCATCCTGGCTACGATTACGCAATGCCGTATGCAACACAGCACGATTCTCCGTTATATTAATGTGCTGGCCGCAGAACATAGCATCACGTGCTGCCTCCACGCGACGGGATTTCGCCAGCTCCAAAAGCAGCGGCCAGACATCGTCATTGACGCGATTCTTTGAGTAGTCCAACAGAATTTCACCATCGTTGGGCGTGCCCAGGCGCAAGCTATCAAATTAAAAATTGAAAAGAAATCAATTTGTTTGACCTTAAGCATTAAGTATTAATTGTCATTAGATACCGAGCAGAACTGAACGAAACGAAATTGAAAAGGTCGTTGATTTGACCTTATGCAAGGACAAAGATTCTCAGATAACTTTCAACTTACAAAAAACCACTTATTTAATTCTTAGATATTTCGACTTATCATTTCAAATTTTCAAAGACACTTTCGTTCTCGTAATGAAAAAAATAAAACTAAAATGCTATTAATATTAAAGTTTTTTCGATTTACCGGTTCGATTTGCTTCGCTGTCTACGTCACTAGGTCACTGATGTATGTATGTATATAATTGAAAGTTTTATTCAACCAATTGATACGCACATACATATATACATATGTATGTATCTATATTCGCGCATACATATGCATGTATGTAGATAAGGAATGACCGTGAAAATATTTGCACTCACCTGAATTTGGTGAACCGCTTTGGATCATTGTTAAACAAGTCCTTAATGATCAGACTCTCGTTGTGAGCATCGTAGTATTCCTGAATCTTCTTGAAGATTGGCTCTTGATTTAGAGGTGGCAACGTACCAGCCATTTTCCTTTTAAAAGTTTAGTTAAAACACAACTTGACACAAACAAAGACGAATTACAACTGTTTGCGTTAAACGCACTACACTTTACTTAAATGAGAGTGATACACTTTCTTGATGGCTAGAGCACAAGTTCTTCAATAATCGAGCGCGGGCACAACAGCCCACTGATAAGCACCTTAAAGCCGCCGTTGTTATACGAATCGCCTAATGATGGTACCGTAATGGTAGTCCTTTTCCACCCACCAGCTGGAAAATGTCTTCACTTCAATGTCAAATGAAAAACAAATTGCAGTGCTGCCACGTGGTTATATTTTGCAGCTTAGATTCAAAAGAATTGATTTTATTTAAATAAAAAAACTGTTAAATTTTGAAATGTATGAGATGTCAAATGGTTGAATTACCTATTTACTTAAATATTTCAAGCACGGTTGCCACTTAAAAATATCTGACTGAGCCAAAAACAGACAAGACATGAGCAAAATTGACTAAAAAGAACCAAATTTTGTTTTTTTGTAGTTCATTTTATTTTTGCATTTAATAAAATACAACAAAATTCGTTCACAAACACTTAAAGCAATAACACATATTCATATTGAGTTTCTTATTATGTTATTAAATAAAAATAAAAAAAACCTAAAACTATACAAAATAACTGATTCTGAACTGATGGCGCAAAAACGCCAATTGTGGCAACCGTGATTTCAAGTTAATTCGTTTAATTCATAAATTTGACCAAAGTGGCACCGCTAGATAAATATAGTGCTGCCAGTATTGCTGAAATAAATCAACAAAAATAATTAGCAGATATAAATACGAATGTTATACTTGCTGTACATATCCTTTGGTCTATTAATCTATTAAAGTTTACAAAGTAGTCGAGTACAATAAGCGTCAGGTAAATATTTTTAAATTGAAAATCGTATCGTGTGGGGACTGTCAAACTAATGAGCGACCGTTCAGCCGAATCGTGTATTGCCACTGTGCAGCATATGAACAACCCAACACTACAAAGATGGCGACGCGCTCGCTACTTGTTAAGTTGTTTTTTTTTTACTGAAAAGTTAAATGTCTGGAAATAAATGATGTAAACAAAATATGCACGACTTGCAAACAAAAAATGTGCACAACAAATTCATAATGAACTGCGCAGGTGACCGAGCTGCTTTGAAAACAAAAACCGAGAGTGAAGTGAAACTAGTACAAACATTACAAAAGCAAAGGTAAATGAGCAACAAGTGTATCCAAATATTCAATGTGTTGTTTTGCTCACAAAATGCTAAATAATATCACACAAATGCAAAGAAACAGCTACCACTGCTGTTACCTCGAATTGTGAAGAATGTAGCCATAAAGAAATACAGAAATTAACGCTGACTGTGGCAGTGCACACGTAACCTTGTGAATGCGCGTAATTCGGTAGCACAAGCTGTGGAAGTGGCAGTAGCTGGAAGTGGCTTGGCTTGGATGATATTTCGAAGCAAACTTTCGATTAGTTTCGTTTTCAAGTCTGTTGTTGTACATTTATTTGCAGCGGACAGGACAAGGAACGCTCAACGCAGTAAATAGACGTCGGGTACGTCAGCTAGAAATAGACACACAACATGGACACAACGGGCGGAGGAAGCAGTGCCTCCAGTAGCAGTAGCACCTCCAGCAGCAGCAGCAGCAGTAGCAACAATGGCAGCTGCCCTTGTGATGTTTCCACTGCAACTGGAATTCATCACAACGAGCAGCCTCAGACAAAGAGGCAAAAAATAGATAAACAAATACGTTTGGTGGGTGCCAAATCACCGCCGGACATACTGGATGCGGGCGATGTTATGGATGCCAATGGCAACAATAAGAATCATCACTTGTGCTCATCGCTGTCCTCCTCGTGCTCCACACACTCGCTGTCCAGCAGCACAAACAATTCGCCCACAACGACGCCATGTAATTCACGTGCCGCTTCATATGCACAGCTCTTGGGCGGCGTACAAAATTTAGTCAACAATATCTTGCCACAAAATAGCGAAGGTGTCGCCCATGCCAAGGATGAGGTGGACCGGGCGGCACAGCTATCCGAATTGTTGATTGCCACGAATAGCAGTAGCAGCACTGCGGGAACTGGATGCTCATCGTCCACAAAAACAATAACGGCTATCGATGATATGCTGGAATTCGAGCAATCGCTTACCCGCCAGTGCCTATGTGGTGTGTCGGAGCGTACACTGAGGAAGCCCTTTCAATCCCACTACTCTCATGACTCGAATGGACAAAAGAGGATCGCCTATCTGCGGGAATGGCCCACCAATAAACTGTTGCAATTCCTGTCCAATCTGCAGCTGCTCTTCGACATATATTTGAAGCAGAATGCCAAGGGATTCATTTGTACACGCATCATGGACGTGTGCGATGCATTAATACGCAATGATCATAAGCTGATCGATGAGATTATTGTGTTGGCTGGCTATAACAATTCCTATGTGCAATTTCTGGCGGGACGTGTGCTAGCCGCATTTCTGGTTATTGCCAAGCAGGAGCTCAACGATGAGTGGCTGCAAAAGATTGTGGATCAGCTGTTCAACTATGAGCACTTGGACAAGGCTGCAGTACAGAAAATACACTTTAGCTTAGATATAATTAAACGCATTGTTGAATGGAAAGATGTGGAATTGCATCCCCTAGATGATGATTATACAGCAGCGGCAGCCTCTGTATCTGCATCAGCATCGGGATCTGTAGCGCCGTTAACAGCGGATGCTTCAGTCAGCTATATGCATTTCCCTGTGCAAGATCAACCGCTGGCGAATAACTACTTTGCACTGCAATTCCGGGACACTACGAGAGATTTGGATACGTCCGATGCGGACGATCTATATGATAGCAACAGTCCAACTGCCAGCAATACACCCGCTAATTATATACCACCAAATGGATGTCATGTCGTTGCCCTTACCGATTCCGAAAGCTTTGATACAACGCATCTGAAATGTGTAACCATTCAAAAGCTGGAGCACAAATGGCCGACGCTAGTGAAGAACATGTCAGAGCTAATGGCGCCACATCATCTGGATGCGGCCGAGCATTGTGTGCTCAACTTTCTGCAGCTATGGGAGAACATAATATCGGTCAAGGCGAATCTGTCGATTGATGAGACACGTCCATTTTACGCACAGCTGGATAAATTCGAGCTGTTGCTTAACCAGAATCTGTCCTGTACGGTCTACAAGCAAATGCTGTGCCTGTTCAATGAGGCACTGTGCTATGGATCCACGCTGGCGCTGCAGGACATGCTGCCGGAGGAGACGTGCAAGCTGGCGCATCAGATTGTCTGCCATGTGCGTAATCCACGCATACTCGAATCCCTGCCACGTCGCCAGCCCGAAAATATTGTTGGCCTCATTGGTTACAATGGTGCCACTATCAATTATGCCAACGGATCGCTTCGCACAACGATTCAGGCACAAGAGGATGCGGCGAGCGGTGGTGGAGCTTTGGACCTCGTTGAAATGGACAAGACTTTGTTGCAAAAAATGGTGCTGTTGGTGCTCAAGTCGATAGCAGTTACCGTTAAGGAGATACGCAGTGATTCATCAGATTCATCAATTGATTCGACTGATTACGATGCGTTCCAGGATATATTGGTCATCGAGCTATCCATACGCGATGTCCTTACCAAATTGGAAACGTTTATTAAACAGACATTGCAATTTCATCCGGAATGTCATTTCAGTAAAATCCTAATTCATCTGTTTGATGATCAGGATGATCATTTAATTGAAGCGATGGTCTGCACACTGGACGTCACATCGGGCATTTCATTTCGGAACAATGCATTCCCCGAGCTCGTCTCAATGCTGAATCCTGTATACACATTCCTAGAATTTCTGAAAATGACATCGAATAGCTCGGATCTGCTGCTCGATCTGCTGGTCAGCAATGAGACCTGCTTCCTGCTCTATTTGCTGCGACTACTCAAATACATACGGATGAACTGGACGATGTTTGTCCACAGCTGTCACACCTTTGGCATGGGCAATGCCATGCTGGACGAGGCAATGGGCGTCCTAATCCGCCTTCGCTTTCAAATATCCCGTCTGGTGTCGCGACAATTGTATCCATATGATATCTCGCCGGTTCTACGTTTATTGGAGAGCTGCGAGAGCCTCTACGAGGGCAATGAGCTTAGTTAAAGTTAAAAGTTAAAGCCTTATACAATTAAAATACGTAATTTATTTTTGTATTAAATTGAATAGATGAAAACTAGCACAAAATTCGATAAGGTTTTGTAGATTTGTCACATATAATTAGTAAATATATATATAAATAATCTATATATATATATATATATATATATATATGTGCACTGATACTGATCAATTACTCGTACTCCGAACATGCATAGACTTTTTGTTTATCTCAATTTATATCGTAAGACATTACACAATAATTAAAAGAGCTAAAAATCTTTTTAAATCTTTTACAATACCTACGAGAAAATGTGAATGATGATGAATAATACTAACTATAAGCTGTAATTATAATTTTAACTGAATTGAAAATCAATTCCAAACAAAACGAAATATGAATTTTAGCCTAAGATTGTTTTAAATCTTGCCTTAAGTAGAATATTAGCATATAGAAATACTTGTATGTTCTGGTAATCATGGCTCATCTGTGCAATTTATTAAATGTGTGTGTATATTGTAGCTTAATAATTGCATGGGCGTAGTTAATAATTAATGTATTTCATATATGTCTTAAGAAAATGCCTTAATAATAATATTAATCATAAAACACATTTTAATTAAAAGCAACAAAACAAAAACCATTAAGTAAATGCTAAGAGTACGTTCAATGGCATTTGAGTTGTACTATAAATTCGTTATAGTTTCGATTGCATATTTCACTGCTCTGGAGACGAATTCCCCATTAGTGGCGATTAATCATGCGCACCCGACGCTTTGGATCGTGATTGATAGCTGTCATTGGCAATGGATTTGTGCCCGTTACCAGATTCATATCTGCTATGCTGCCCAGGCTTAAAACTGAGCCGCGTCTCCCAATCTCTGGATGCACAATCGGAGTCACGTTTACGGTCTGATAGTTAATGCTGATCGGAACTGATAAACGGCGACTTGTACGCGGCTCTGAAGAGGGGGATAATAATAATAATCTTAACTTGATTTCAGCTTCTTTCGGATTACCCAAATGCAGGTTGCCTGGGGCTTGATAAGTCCTCGAATGATCAGCAATTGTTATTGGATTTCGCCTGCAACGATCCAGAGATACGGACCGGACTTCTGTAAATATGTTGTGTCTACTCAGCAGCGGAGTAACTTCATCGTGAGTAAAGAGAATAAGTAGAGTAACGAGTAGAGTATCAGTATCTTAGGAAATATGTATCTAATTAAGAAGGAAATGAAGTAAAAGACACAAACTGTAGCTAACAAGAATACTTTGTAAAATCATCACAGGAGTGCAGAATAGAAGTTTATTGTTTTTATAATTATTACAAGTTCATGTAGGGTATAAATAGGTATGTATATAGATAGTAAGTAAGTATATAGGCACATATAGACATACAATAACACTTAAGATTAGATACATCTACTTGTAGACACATAAATATATGTAGGAAATAAAGTACAAATTGACTGTATCTGTACAGAAGTGTATCTGTGTTCGGATAGAAAGTTACATAGATTTTAGACAGATATGTATTACATTAATTATTTGGACAGTGAGATTCAAATAGAATTTAGTTCAGTTTCACAACACATATTACAATAGCACTATAGTATATATATATAATATAATATTTTATTTTATTTGTTTTGTTCCCTATTTGAAAAGCATTCAGTTACATTTCTGAAGAAATCCTTTTGGTTTTTAATATTTTGGCAAACTTTTTGATGAAATACCTTTAGATGCCCGCCGATCCTGATGAGCGCTCCTTTGATCCTTTTGTGCATAGGATTGCAGCGAGCAACGGCGCAATCTCTTGTCTCCTTTATTCTGCTAAAGAAACAGACATTTAGAAAAATTAAAAATTTATTTTTTGATCGCATTTTACCGATTTATAATGTTGATTTATGTCCGATGCGGCTTTCAGCAATAGATAAATAAACACCAATGCAAATAAATATATTATGGGTTCAGCGGTATTTGGCTTTTTGGTGATGTCCTTCTTCCTGTTGAGCGCTTTTGATTGCTTGCCACCGACTCCTATTCCAGTTGATCCATATTCAATTCTTTTAGAAGACTTTATTAGCCTTTGCCTTTTGTTTGGGGGCTGGGAAATCTCATTGGTCTCATTGGCTTCCTTCATTTTAAATATTTCAATCTTTCTGCATAACGGCTGCTCAATGTGGCTTCTTTCTAAGTGCAGAAATACATTTTCCTCATGAGAATCATCATTTACATCAGATATCTTGACAGCTTCTACTCCCGACTTGAAATAATAGTTGTAGTTGATCTGTAGTCCGGCAATCATTAAATAGATTGTAGAGAGTACTATGAGAATGCCCAATGGCACCACATGATGATTGTTGCTATGCTTCCTGCTCTGCCCATTTAGTTTTCCATCCCGAAGATCATCAATGGAAACCTTTTCCTGTGCTTCCGTTTGCATCTCCTATAAGTTTATTTTCAATTTCAGACTTTGTTAAATCGTCTTTCAAATGTCGCACTAATAATTTATTGTGTATCTATCAACTACAGGTTGAACTCCTTTTAGGAAAATCGATAGGACGACTTTTGGCATATTCAAATTGAGTATTTGTATGTTGAAAAAATACTATTTCAATACAAGGAACTTAATTTAGTTTAGTGTGTATTATTTATCGCTTATTATAATTTTAATTTTATATCTTTAAAAGATGTGCAAAGTAAAAACACTGCATTCTATCACTACGAATGAATCCGAGTACAATGTGAATGTGTGTGAGTGTCGGTGAATGCCATTCACATTTTTTTCGGTGGATTGTGCGCAAAACTTTCCGTTAAGCTGGTTAATTGGTCAAGTATTCCTACAAGTAATCAAATGAAATCTATTAATTATACGCCTTAAAGTTCTTTTAATAAGTTAAAATAATATTTTACCACTGATTTCCAAGCTGGCCGATTGACTATTGAAAGTATTTTGATATTTAATGCTTTCCACAACATTTTGGCGCTTAAACATCGAAGTGCGCAGACTTTGCTCTATCAAGATTATAAAGAGAAATTAAACTGAAAATTAAATGAAAATATATTTCAAAAACTTACTCCGTCTTAAGCAGCCAACGGCTTTTATTTTAAGCGCTTCAGTATTAATATTTCCAACTGGTTTGCCTCTATTTCGATCCCTTTGAGTCTGGTAGAGAATACTGCGTGCCGGGGAAGCCGACAGATCCGTGAAGTTGCCTACATCCGTGCAGTTATTCGTTGCCTCTCCTACTATACAGTTTGCTTTATGTTCTTGTATCATTGTGGGTTCATTTTGATCTGCAGCAATTGTAGTGTGAAGTTTACGCAAAATGGTGCGTAAGATTTTAAACCGCTTCATGATCCGATCCGGCTGAACCTGGGACGCACACATAAGTATCGCTTTGCACTCGCGCAATATCCGAATAAAGTTCTGAAAGCATTCTTGTCCGTGTTCCAACAGATTTTCCTGATTAACATCCAGTTGAAAATGCTCCAGAATAAAGAAACCCATTTGCGCCAAGTCCTCAAGTTGGACTTTATCGAACTGCTTCTCAGCGGCAATAATGCCAGCGGTTAGGATTTGCAAGTAGCACGAGACAAATGTGCGACTGTCAATAATCTCATGAAGAGCAGTCTTGAATTTCGACAATTCCTCCTTGAAGTGTTGCTCTAACAACTCGGAATGCAGGTCGCAGGTATTCGACTGCAGTGAAGGTATTAAACTGGTATCCAAGTATTCAAAGGAGGCGAGACAACTTCGAACTGTAGTTCGTACTGAAATCAATTTGAATATGTTAACATCAATATCATATACAATTTGAATTATATTTTTTACACACTTTTTAGGCTGGGTGCAAAGGCAATCGCAAATATGCCGATTTGTGTTGCTCGATCCAAGTTAACATCAAAATCGGCAATATATTCGTCAGCCGTGGAGTCCGATTCCGTACGCAATATGTTGCGTATCTTATCGACTGAGATCTTTTGAAAGTCCAGAAAACATGTGTATACCAAACGCAACAAAGTCTCGCTAATATGCTCGTCCAGTTGGTGAAGTGCGTGCTCCAATGTCGTGGCCCTCAGTTTTTGATTGGAATAGTTGCTTTCAAAGGATCCTAAATTAGGCTGGCACTCTTCTTGGAATGCGCTACAGTCCCGCATTACCTAAGAGTACAGATGTATTCTATAATATTAAAATTAAAAGATATAATTTAAATGATATACCTTTTGACATAGCGCACTTAAGGCTTTCTTGTCCTGCTGCAATGCGACATTGGCAAATGACAATGCCTGACCCAAAAGTAAATCTATTTGCAACTTTATTTGCTTGCTTAGGACCATGTCCTGCTGTGTGTCCACCAGCTGGGTAGTATGATTTGCATCTTGATCGGGTCTCGTGAACTCTGACAAAGAGTCTAGCAGCGAGTCCAGCAGCGTCACGAATGAGACACCCTCTGTGGAGCTGTCCTGTTCTCCTTTTTCAGTGCACTTGATGGATTTGGAGTGCTCCAAGGTGGCGAACAGCCGTTTCAGGCAAACTGTTATGCGGTCAATAAAATGATGATGGCTGGCCTGAGATTTAGGAAAAATAAAAAGCTTGTAAAAACATTTACTTGACCAACTATTTATTCATTCTTCACCTGAATCCTCTGGCCACTAGTGCTCTCTGTTTGTACCGTGTACTCCAAGTGTCGAATACATATGATAATTTGCGTTAAGCACAAACAAACAATTTCCAAAGAATCCTGTTCCGTTTGATTGCTTATGTATTTTTGCACTGTATTTGAAAAAAACAAAAACTCGGCACAGAAATCCTGTAAAACAAAATAAACAATCAGATTTGGGAATAACAAAGAAAAATACTGAATACGCAAGTATACATTTAACCAGCTGATATCGCCAATACAAGTGTGTCCACCATAGCCTAGAATGCGCAGGCATGACTGTAATTTTTCTCTTAATATATGCATAATTATAGAATAATCTTCACTTGTTGCACATGCAGAAAAAAAACTGCACACAATGGATTTAAAAAAGTGGCTTGGTCTCCGATAATCTGGCAGCACTGTTGCTTTTGCATTTTGACATGAGTATTGCCAGACTTTCGAAATGAGTCTGACGTACAGACGCAGCAGACGTACACTATTTTCGATAGCAAAAATTGTAGAATTCTTAATCCATTAAACAATTTTATTTATACATATGTGAAAAAGTACTAATCACCGGCTAATAACTTAAACATTCAAGCCTACGTCACACAATCTATTTACGAATATAAGCATACATTTGAATCGATTTGCCTACATTTGTGCAGCACGTACACAACGAAAGAACGACAAGTGCAAGACAAGAAAATGAGCACGTCAAATGCAAGCCGTAAGGAAACGGAACGTACTAAACTGATGCAGGACAAATGCCAAACACTTTTAACTCAAATGCTTCGTGATGATGATAATAAATATTGTGTAGACTGTGATGCCAAGGGTAAGTACACACACAGATGCCATAGATTTACACACGTATGTGTGTGCAACTAAAACTGATATTTGTACAGACGAATTGTTTGGTGGGGGGAGGGAGGGAAGGCTGACGTCCCACTGATGCTTACAAACTCTGCATAGAATCTCTTAGGTTTGTGTTTGCTAATGGCTGATGAATCTCAGGAGCATTTTTCACACTCCTAGTATAAATAGGAAGAGCACGCACATAATATATGTACATAAAATTCCATTTATACGCCTACATATATTTTTAGCATAACTGCGGTATCAAGATAAATAAAACAGCAATTGCTAACACTGTATCCGGTTACTAACAAATGGTGGATGGGGGACGTGGTCTTTGTTTATCTCAACAAAAATACATGCAAAATCATACAGCTAGTCAAGTAATTGTTTTGACAACATAAAGATCGATTATAATTAAACTAGATAATTGAGCGTCAAAATAATTACCGGACCCACTGTAGATATATATGTTGAAAATTACTCATTGGTTGCACTTTACAGGTCCACGTTGGGCTTCATGGAATCTGGGCGTGTTCCTGTGCATTCGCTGTGCGGGCATCCATCGCAACCTGGGCGTTCACATCTCACGCGTGAAGAGTGTCAATCTGGATGCCTGGACACCGGAGCAGGTGATCTCGCTGCAACAAATGGGCAATTCACGGGCACGTGCCGTTTACGAGGCCCAACTGCCGGATGGTTTTCGACGCCCCCAAACAGATACGGCACTGGAGAATTTTATTAGAGCCAAGTACGAGCATAAAAAGTATTTGGCCCGTGAATGGGTGCCGCCCTCGCCACCTAAGGTTGACTGGGCCAAGGAAATCGATGAGGAATTGGAGCGACAGAAGCGTAAAAAGAAATCTGGTCAGCCCAGTTTAGGTATTAGCAACATAACGAGCTCCAGCGGCACTGCCGACAAACGCCCCACAACCACAACGGCTAAGAGTGCGCCTCTACCGGCACCACTGCCGAAGCCCAAGCCCAATCAGGTTGGCGGCTGTAGTCCAAAAACTTCGAATCGCGTACAAAATAATAGCACCAACAGTGCCGGCGAAAGTGATCTTTTGGGCCTGTCATCGCCCACAAAGCCCATTACTGCCAGTGGTGTTCAAGATCTTCAGAACGATAGCTTCACTAGCTTTCTGAGCGCCAGTTGTAATGTCAGTGCAATTACAACACCGGAGAAAACCAATGGCAATAATGGAGACGTGGCCTCCGTGGGAATGCCCAATCAGCCAAACTCATTGGCCCAACAGGAGCAGGACTTCTTCAGTCAGGGTACACTGGGTGGCAGCGAAAAGGATCAGTCGGGCAAACTATCCAAAGACAGCATATTGGCATTGTACGGCAATGCAACCACCACACACAATCCACAATTGAGCTTTGGCGGATTCACGGGCATGGCCCCTGGTGGCTACATGCATCATCAGCAGCAGCAGCATGTTCCCCAGCAGACGCACCATCATCATCAGTTTATGACACCTCCAAACTCCGTGAGCATGTACAATGCACCTGTTATGGCCGCACCAAATGCGTTCAGTAACGCACCCACGGGCGCTATGAATTTGGTGGGCAACGTCAGCTTTGGAGGCGGACAATTTCCAAATTCAAGCGGTAGTCCATATATGTCTGGCAATAGTTTGGCAGGTCAAGGATCACCATCGAATTTGATGCAGACAAATCAAAGTCTGCTTAGTGGCATGCAGCTATTCAGTGGCACTGTAGCACCACAATCGACACCACAATCACAACAACAACACCAACAACTTGGACTCGGCATGAATGTGATGCAACCGATGTCAAGTGGCATGCCTTCAACTGGATATCCAGCTGCAACTGGAACAACCGCCTCGTCCGTTACATCAAATCTAAATCAGCAATTTGGCAATTTAAATATCGGCAATGTTTGGCAATAAATCAAGACTCTGTGCATTCCTGCTGAGATCAAGTTATACATATATTTAAATTTATATATATAACTTTTTGTACCTACTTGCCGCCAATCCAGTGCTTGTGTTGAGAGAGAGAGATAGAGGACGTATTAATAGGTGAATTGTGTATTTTTCCTCCTGTTTATTTGTTTGTAAGACAACATTGTAAAAACATAATTGCATACGTACATAAATGTACATATGTATGTGTGTATGTCCATCGCATACATACATATAGACTTACATACATACGTAAGTAGACTTACATACATACGATTTTGGTGGCGTACGAATTTTATCCAATTAATAACAATATTATATTGGTTAACATGCATACGTATACATAAGTATTTAACTAATAAAATCAACAGTTTAATAAGTTCTTCTGGTACGTATGTATGTGTATTCATCCAGCCATATACATACATACGTACGTACATACGTCTACTAATGCCGGGAGAGTAAATAAGATTTTGGCAAGAGTACTTGTAAGTTACATGCATGTGTATATTTTATCCTTAGCTCTGAACCATGTATGTATGTATGACTTTCAATACCTAATCCGCAGATTGAAATACGTATGTACTTCTAAATATAAGTGGATTCAATTTTAATAAATAAAAGAAATATCCGTGTAATAACTTAATACATAATTAATAATCCATTGTTTTCTTTTTCAACTTTCAATTTTAAATATCTGCACGAAATAATCTCTGACCCACTGTATTGTACCCAAGTTTGCACGCCAAGTGTTTGCCAGAGAGATAATCAGCTGAGCGAATGTTCCACTCTCTTTGGCTCTCGTGCTCTTTTTGCGTTTCAATGCAACCCTGTCACTGAACTGATACCCCCTTTTGCTCTTTACACCCCGCCATTTAACACGTCAACCTAAACAACACAGTGAAATAAAAATACAGAAAGTAAAATTTGCACAATTATACAAATTACACTTATTTTATTCAATTTAAATAATGAGTGAGGAGAATACCGAAGAGGCGGCTGCCGTATCAAAGCCAGATGCCATCTCTGGCAACGATGTGCGAGAACGCAAGCCAAAAGACGTAAACATAATAAATAAGGAATTGACAACGAAGGAAGCGTATTTCGCGAGTCTTGAGGAATGGGCGAAACAAGCAGCACTCATACAAATGTTCCCCAACTATCTATTGGCCAACTACAACTATCCACCTGTGCTGCAACCAAGCGCGTTGCCATTCGCTGCACCCAGGATTGACCACCTACAGACAAATCGGGCGATTCATCAGCCGCATACCATTCCAGCGAATGCGAACGCAAATAATGGACCCGTTATTCGACCGAACTTTAATCGCTTTCGAGTTCTGGACGAGGCACAACAGCAGGATATTATACAAAGACTTGGAGGCACTCAGGTGGTGGTGGCACCATTCTGGAAGAGAGCCGTCGCCGAGGCCATAGACATATTCATACTATTCATATTGAAGATAATTGTAACGTTTTCGCTGTTTCACGTTTTTGATCTTGATTTCGACAAGGACGTCATGCGGAAGACATTGGATGACGATGACCTCTTTGTGAGCTTCTTTGACATCTCAATGGACTTTATTACACTGTCGTCGGATTTGCTGCTTATTGAATTGCTGACCAAACTGATAGTGTGTTGCTATGAATGCCTCTGGACAACGTTTTATAATGGAGCAACACCTGGCAAATCATTGATGAAGATTCGTATACTATATGTTGAGGCAGTAGTTCCCTTGCAGGCTCCGGTAATGCCACATTTCGTATTCCAGCCACAACGAGAGCCGTTGCGAGCCCTTCTCTATCCCGCAGAGACTCCCACCTTGCCGAGGGCAATGATGCGGGCACTGGCTAAAAATCTGGTCATGACACTATTGTTTCCCATCTGTGTCGTTATGATATTCTTTAAAAACAATCGCACAGCCTACGATATAATTACCAAGACTATAGTTGTTGAGACGAATGTGAATCCAGCGACTGTTCCTGGCCCAAATCCACAGGTGCCTCTGCAACGACCACATCAACAGTAGTCAGTATGATGGGAACAATAGCAATTGCATCAATATAACGCCAAATTTTTGTAGGGAAATGGCAGTGACATATAGTACATACATATATAATTCAATTCATTTAAGATTTGTGTTATC
The DNA here is from genome assembly GCA_037043405.1 of Drosophila subquinaria. Classification (NCBI taxonomy): domain Eukaryota; kingdom Metazoa; phylum Arthropoda; class Insecta; order Diptera; family Drosophilidae; genus Drosophila; species Drosophila subquinaria. Next base: position 42,658 of record JBAMBL010000452.1, on the reverse strand, counting down.
ATTCACATGTATCTGCTTATGTAAATCGTTTCTGTTATGTAAATAGATGAAAGGTTAACCAAACAAGATTTAAGTCTGTTTATCAATGTCATAACGTATTCCAAAGTTTCCAAGTTTGATATGGTTCCGCTGACCAGACATTGAAAAACAGGTCCAAGATATCGTTAATGATTTTAAGAGAAAAATAAAATTTAAACTGACAGATAGATACATTTTATTCTGAGTATATGTTGTACATATGTATCCGAGAGTATATGCATCGAGGCAGGATTTATTTAACTTGAACATTCTTCAACGTTTGCGATAGGAGTTTGCCCTTGCCTGGGACATGAAGTGGCGACCCCTTATAGCAAGCGACCAGTTCGGCATTGGTCATAAGATCGGGGGCACACGTTTCAAATACTTTCTTCTTTGGATTCAGCTGAGCATCTGGCTGGCGTGTATAGCCCTCGCAATGTACCAAATCTCCGGGCACTGCGCCAGCTGGTGGACTCAAGACTTCAACCTTGTCGGCAGTTGAGGCGCACATAACCATTGCTTCGGAGAGAACACCGCGCATTTTGGCTGGCTTCAGATTGCACAGAACGACAACCAAACGATTTTGCATTTCCTCAATTGGCACAAATTTAACAAGTCCTGATACGACGGTGCGTGGCGCTGGTTCTCCGCAATCGATCTTCTCCAGATACAAGCTATCTGCATCAGGATGGCGCCCGACTTCAATAATTCTGCCCACACGCATATCCAAGCGTCCGACATCGACTGGAGCCTCAGCAACGGCACTTGGCTTTTCAGCGGCAGGTTTCTTTTCCTTCACCTTTTTCTCTTTCGGTGTTGCCGTCTTTACAGCCGGTGCCGGTGTCGATGTTGTTTCACTTGCAGGTGGTGCGTCAGCCTTAGTACACATTCCGCGGCTACCAGGGACTGGAATTTGTTTTCTGCCATTGCGTATCTCAAGGCTCCTCAGCTGTGCCAGAGCCTCTTCAACTTCCTTGGTCAAGGCAGCGTTCTCCTCAATCAATTCTTTCTTTCTGCGCTCTACGAGTTCGTTTTGTAGCGCCGTCATCTAAAATAAATATGTACATTTGTCATCATTCACTCTGTTTAAGCATACCGCTTTGCAAATGTACCTACCTCTCCTTGTAGGGAGTCGATAAGACTTTGTGCACGCTCATTATTTTCAACGATTTGTTGAAGCGCAGACATTTTAACGTTTCTTGTTAAGTATTTCCTTGTTGTTAAATTTAGTGCAATTTTGCATGTGGCACGCAGCATTGTCATACAATGTAGGGTTGTTGATAATATATCAATATATCGATATTTTTATAAAAAAAATGATATATTTATATCGCGATATTAGATTTGCCGATATATCGAATATGCGATATTTTTTTATTGATATTTTTATATTTTATATATTTTTATATTTAATATGTACTACCTTAAAACTTGAATCTCATTTTTGTTTGCCCAATATATTAATGATAAATTTATATTACCTAATGGAAAAATATGTAATTTTATGAAATTTATTGTTATGTTTGATTAATAAGACTATCTCTTTTTATTGTGGGCATATTACTTCTTTTTTTTTAAAAAAAAATGTAAAAAAATATCAATTATATCGATATTTCGATGTTTAAAAATGATATATTATATATCATTCTGATACTTTTTAAAAACAGAAAATATCGTCGATACGATATTTTAAAAATATTCGACAGCCCTAATACAATGTGACCAAAGTTGGATGTAAGGAATATACCAACTGCTTGAAAAAGAATACTAAAATATACCACAATGTCGTTATTATAATCAGCTAATTCCAAACAACTGTTGCACTCAGTGTGGACTAGTGATGTAAAACGAAAAATAAAATCGATATTAATATCGAAGATAGTAGACTTTCGTTGTTTTTCTGGGAACCAAGGTTGCCATACGTGTCAAAACTGTCGGTGACAACTAATGCAAAAAATATATATGTAGTTTTTGTTAAAAAATAAAAAATAATAAATAGTAGTAGATATAAAGTGTTTGTGCAGATGGATTATGTCTACTGTGGCGGCGCTGATCAAATCGGCGCTTCAGAAGATATATTAAGTATGGCCAACAACACCAGTACATTTATTATATGTTTTTGTTAGCTTTCTCTCTGGATTAATATGTATATGTATATATATATTTGCTTAAGGTGTTTACGATACGGGCCCTACGCGTAGCTCTGAGCATTATTCGCCCAGCTTTAATGGGTTCAATATTGGTTCAAGCGATGCCGACTATGTCGCCAGTCCAATTCCGATTCTTGCTGACGGCGGAGAAAACTTTGGCGTCTCAACTGTGGCGTTTGATGACTACGAAGAACTTCTTTGGATGGGCAATCAAGGCGTGAGTTGGATCTGTCTAACTGGTACTGAAGAATAATCTTATTATTCTACTTCTTCAGGGACATGTCACCTCGTATTATACGAGTTCCTTGCAAAAATATACATCATTCCAAGTCCACGCCAGTGACATTGTTCGACAAATCATAACAGTGGATTCGGGAGTCTTGGTCTTAACGCAGACCTCACTGCGACACCAAATACGTCGGGGACTTCCCAAGTTTACACACAAGTCCAACAACATGGTGGAAATGGTGTGCATGCTACAGTTGTCGCCACATCGTTTAGTAATGGCCGGTTTGCAGGAGGAACTCATTGACTTTGACATGGGCAGTCTGAAGGAAACACGGCTGGAGCATGTCGGTTCAGCTGGATGCACTGTTCTGCGCAAGAACTCCCGGTATCTATTTGCCGGCGATCAATTTGGAACAGTCACATTGCGAGATTTGAACACGCTAAACGTGGAGCACACAATCAAAACGCATACGAATAGCCTCTCGGACTTTGATGTGCAAGGAAACTATCTGATATCGTGCGGCTTTAGTGGACGGCAAAACAACTTGGCTATCGATCGTTTCCTGATGGTCTACGATCTGCGAATGCTGCGACTGATTTCACCCATTCAAGTGCTGATTGATCCACAAATGCTGAAGTTTCTGCCGTCCCTAACATCGCGTCTAGCCGTTGTCTCTAGTTATGGACAATTTCAGCTTGTTGACACCGTCGAGCTTAGTGAACCGCGCGTCTCCATGTATCAGATTAACACGAATGGCAGTCAATGTTTAAGTTTTGACATTAGTTCCTCATCGCAGGCCATGGCCTTTGGGGACCAATCTGGTCATATTAATACCATTGCCTCGATTCAAACACCGCAGCCGCAGTTTAATGCCTTCTCGCGCAACACTGAGTTTGCGGATGTAGTACCACAATTACCCATGGTTCCATTTACAGACACTAATTTCCCATTATCATCAATTATGTTGCCGCATTTAACGACTGGTACACGTTGGTTTTCCGATTGGCCAGAAGAGCTGTTGCGCTATGGCTACCATCGTCCAAAATCTATTGATGCAGACGTTCTTAATAGCATGAAAATGCAGGGCCCCATTGGTTACTCACCGAATCCGAGAACGGCGCGTCGTAATCAAATTCCTTACTGCTTGATTGAGCAGGGTCAAGGTGGTTCATCCAATCCGAACGCCAATGGCAATACGGCAACAACAAAGGCAGACAGTGGAGTAAAAATTATACCAAGGCGATATCGTAAAGTCGAGCTAAAATACACGAAATTGGGAACGCAAGACTTTGATTTTGAACAGCATAATCAAACAATATTTGCCGGACTTGAGGCGACCTTGCCGAATTCATATTGCAATGCCATGTTGCAGGTAAGTCAATTACAAATAAATTATGTATAAATATTAATAAATAATGTTGACTTTTTTAGATCTTGTACTTTACGGAACCATTACGTTTGAAGCTGATTGGTCATACCTGTTTAAAGGAGTTTTGTCTATCCTGCGAATTGGGATTCCTATTTCATATGCTGGATAAAAGCACTGGTTGGTTGTTGGTTTTAGTACGCATACTACAATAGTATTAACGGCTATTACATGATGTACTACTGTGCACAACTTATTCTAGCTTCAACGCCCTGCCAAGCCAGTAATTTCCTGCGCTCCTTCCGCACAGTTCCTGAAGCCTCAGCTTTGGGTTTGATTTTAACGGATCGCTCATCAAATGTTAATCTGATCACCTTGATTCAGGCAAGTATTTCTTGTTAATCAAACGCATTAAATATGTTGATTAACCTATATATGTTTATAGAACTGGAATCGATTTATTTTGCATCAAATGCACTATGAAATTTTGGACTCTGGAAAGAATTCAACTCTTAATGGTTCTCAAAACACATCATTTGCCGGTAACAATTTGTTCACTTTATCTCTTTAAACTGTAATAGTTTACTTAATGGTGTATTTCAGGAGATAGCATGTGCACAACGGAAAACACCACAACCTCTGATTTGTATGATTCAATTTCCGGTCAGTAAATTCAATTCAATTCTGTTGAAACCCAGATCAAATTTAATATTTTGCAATTTACAGACGAGAGCTCAAAGGAGGAGGAGCGGGAACGTTGTAAGATTAATGCAGAAACGGAAATAAGCAAGATATTCGGAACCAAACAGATATGCATTAACCGATGTATTAAGTGCCAAGCCGAGGTAAACATATAAAAATAAACAATTGCACTTGTTTTAAACTATCTATTATTACAGAAATCAAAGGAGAATATTCTACTGGCCTGCAACTTATCGTATCCCACGCATATCAAGGACAGTGAGCAGCATTTTGATTTTGGCAACATTTTAAAGCGATCTCTTAGCTCGGAAAAAAATATTCAAGCTTTCTGCGAGAACTGTAAGAAGTTTTCGCCAACCAATCAAAGCGTTAAGGTAACATCAGATATTTTCTTAAATATTACTGCAAATTGAAAAGGAACATTTTTATGTTTTAGGTAACGTCATTACCACAAACGTTGGCCATCAACTGTGGCCTGAACAATGAAAAGGACATTGGCTTCTTGAAACGACAGCTGAATCGCTGCAATGACAGACCGACTGCTGAGACCGTATCTTTGAGCACCAGCAAACCATGTCGATATGGTGTCAACTGCTCGCGAAGCGATTGCCATTTTATGCATCCGGACCGGTTGGTTCTCGTTAATTGACCTATGCGATTAAAAATGACTAAACATGATTATATTTGAATAGGAAATCTCCGTCACACATCAATCAACCGGGTAATATAAGTAGCTCACCAAGTGCTCGTCAGAAATCGTGGTTTCCTTTGACCTTCAACATGGGCATCAATGAGGAAGGCGAGCTGATTGTGCAATCACCCAGCCAAACAGCTAAAACCGAGCAGGAGGAAGAAGATGAGGAGCAACAGCAGGTCCAGCAAGAGGAAGTGTTATCGAAGGGCAGTGTTCAGCGAATGTATGGCTTGCATGCAGTTCTATGTCAAATCGATGATGGCACCCAAAAGAATCTGGTATCCTTGATCAATGTACGACAGAAATATCATGCAATGAAAGCGACCACATCAGAAACATCGGAAGAGGCGCAGAGTCAATGGTACATCTTTAATGACTTTAGGTAAGTAGCTAAAACATTCTAATATATGTATATATATATATAAACTTAAACTAAACGATATGCAGCATTTCTCCCGTTGCACCACAAGAATCCGTGTGGTTCACATTGGACTGGAAGGTGCCATGTGTGCTCTTTTATCAAAGTCTCGAAGATGATACCGAGTCTGGCCCAACAGTCGATGAACTTGCAGCCGCAATGAAAAACTCCGATTTGACTGCCGTTCCAACCAATCCGTTCTTACAAGTAAACTTATTGTTCAACTAATGCAATTTACTCTAATTATAACATAATGAACCCATTTAGGATATGCTAAGTCCAATGACAAGCAACCTGAGCACAGATGCGACTTTAAAGGCACTGCAAGGAAACGAGATGCCGCAAGCGGGTGATTTAATTGCAATGGATGCGGAATTCGTTACCTTGAATCCGGAGGAAAATGAGATACGTCCAGATGGCAAAACAGCAACAATAAAACCATGCCACATGAGTGTTGCCCGCATATCATGTATTCGTGGGTAAGTTTCAGGCCTGTGCTCGTGTTCATTGTTAATCATGGGACTTAATATCGATTCTCAATTACAGACAAGGCCCTGATGAAGGTGTTCCATTCATTGATGACTATATCTCCACACAAGAGAAGGTTGTCGACTATCTAACACAATTCTCAGGCATCAAACCAGGCGACTTGGATGCCAATTTCAGCAATAAACGATTGACTGCCTTGAAGTATTCATATCAAAAATTAAAGTTTCTTGTTGATGTCGGCGTCATATTTGTAGGTCATGGCTTAAAAAATGATTTCAGGTAATTTAAATGACCATTCAAATGATTAGATAAGAACAAAATATATTATTTTATTGTCCAATTTTCAGGGTTATCAATATTTATGTACCGTCCGAACAAATTATCGATACGGTTCATCTCTTTCATCTTCCCCATCATCGTATGGTTTCACTGCGCTTTCTTGCTTGGCACTTTTTGGGTATGTTGAGATAACTACATTCTTAACTTTGTTTAACTAATTATATTTCTTCGTGTAGGTACGAAGATTCAATCGGAGACACACGACTCTATTGAAGATGCCCGCACAACACTTCAGCTCTACAAGCATTATCTGCAGCTGCAAGCGGAAAAGAAATTTACGGTTGCGTTGAAGAATTTATATGATCGTGGCAAACAGTTGCAATGGAAGGTACCGGAGGATTAAGTTGAGAGATTGTGTATATTCATCGTATATTCAGCCAGTACAAATGATACACCGGCCAGCAAGAATGCAAGTTTTTAATGTAGTTTTGTATCTGAAGAAAAATTCCATTTTATTTAAAGCTCAATTCGTTTTTGAGTAACGTCGAAAAAATAAAATAAATCTAATATATTTTCATCATTCCTGCGCGTTTTAACTTTTAACTTTAAGTGGTGATGTAAAAGTACATCGAAATGTAATTAATTTAAGGATACTAATTATATTGAACGCACAACAAATTTCCCCAGTGTTCTCCAAGCAGTGTTGCTGTTTTAGTGGGCTTGACGACAGATTTGGTGGTTTTTTGTAATTTGCTTGTGGTTTTTATTCATCCAGGCTTTCTTTGTACATAAAGTTTTTACCCACCAAAAATATTACCACTAAGTGTTCTATTTTCATCAAAGTATTTTTATAAAGGTTATTTTTTTGGTTTTTTTTAATAATATTTACCATCGAATATACTGAAAAGCCCAAAATCATTTGAAATATAATTATTTAGATTACACATATTTCTAATGGTTTAAATAAGCTTATGGATAATATATTTTTTTCTGAGAATGGGCAATTCCAAGTAATTTTAAATCAAATTCTTACTCGATTCGTACTGCCTTACATGAGGCGATGTTAAGTCTATCTTAAGAGACTATCGCTTCTTTGAATTAAAAGCATATTAAATATGTAAATCTAGTTAAATTGAAGCTTGCATATTGAATATGAATATGAATATGTATAGTATGTATGAATGCTGTATGTGAATTGAACGTTGTCTTGGCTGCTAATAAAACTTGTTTGTATTCGTACATTGGGTATTGCCCGGTTGATAAGTACGAGTATGAGGAAATTATTGAAAACAAACAACAAATATGATATGGGTAGGTGTACACACGTATCTCCGTAGCGCCGACTAGATGAATGTATAGGTATATACCAGAAATACTAAATATGTGACTTTGTTTTAAAGGGACTAATCTGCCAGAATTAACGGATTTGTGCGGTTTTGTCAAATGTGACAGGTAAACAGCGTATAGGGAATTGAAAATACATATGTAAATATACACTATGTCAAGTAATTTTTTGGACAAAACCAAGTTCAGTATGTCAATAAATTGTATTGAAATGGAAAAATTCCACATATTTTATTTTGTAAAATACCATTGTCTATTTTTATTATTTTTATTTTCCACTTTATAAAGTTTCCAATGGTTTTTTTGTAGAGAAAGGTAAACATAATTAAAAATTGGGTATTCTTTTTAAAAAAAATTACTTTAAATACTGCATGTGTTTTTTAATTCATCTTGGTTAATTTTTTTTAGTCTGTTTGAAACAAAAAAATCCAAAGAATAAAAGGTTTTTTGAGTTTTTAATTTGAGTCTATTTTTTTTTTGCAAAATGAAATGTGCAAATTTTAAAATTTGTCAAAACGGTTACTTGACTAACTGTATATGACTTTTCCCATAGAGAGGGCATCAAGTTAACAGATTTGTGAGGTTTTGTCCAATGTGACAAATGCACAGCATATAGGAAAATGCATCTACATTCATAATACATACATACATACATACATATGTACATATGTAAATGTTAGTGATAGGTTTATAGGGTCATCGATGCAACAGCAACAACAACAGCAACATCATCAATTCTGAATTCCCCAAGCAAGCGATCTGAGAGCTTATCAACCCGAATGGCGACGTATGGGAAATTTTCATACTTATTACAACTGTCGGACTTACAAGCTATATAAGCTCGCGAGACGTTGTAATAATGGCATTCGAGAAACAAACTTGTTGACATTACAATATAAGACAATATACGACAACGGAATATGGCATCGTATCTGCTACTGGGATTATGTGGCTTGCTCCTCTTCTGTGCTGGTAAACTAACTGCAAATCTTTGAGTTTCCTTTTGGATTTTCTTATTGTTTTTCCCCAATTTCCTTCAGCAGCTGTGGACTCGCAAAATAATTATGATGGTGGCCTACAAACAGGTAATTACTAAAATACTATTGACACTTGGAAACATACTCAAACTTATTTAATAATTTAACAATAGGTTACGGTGGAAGGGGGAATGCTCCTCCTGTGCTGATTGGTCCGCCTGACAGCCAAGTTTATATACGCGGCCGGAATGACGGGCCCTACTCCGTACCTGGAGTACCTGGCGTTTTCCAGCAGAGTTCGTCCGGTGGTGGAGCGCATGTCTATACGGATGACCAGGGAAACACTTATTCACATCAAAAGAAAGGTGCTGGAGGAGCTGGTAGCCACAGCATAAGTGGACCTGGGCTTGTTGCTCACAATCAACAAAGCAACGCTCCAGCTCCACGATATGCGCGTAGTCCCCAGCCGGATTACCATGTCTCCCGACCAGGTCATACAGTGGACTATGGCAGCGATGGAAGTTTCCTGGCTACACGTAGAGTGCGTAGTCCCCAGCCGGATTACCACGTCTCCCGACCAGGTCATACAGTAGACTATGGCAGCGATGGAAGTTTTCTGGCTTCACGTCAAGTCCGTAGTCCCCAACCGGATTACCATGTCTCCCGACCAGGTCATACAGTGGACTATGGAAGTGATGGAAGTTTCCTGGCTACACGTCGAGTGCGTAGTCCCCAACCCGATGTCCATGTCTCCCGACCAGGTCATACAGTGGACTATGGCAGCGATGGAAGTTTCCTGGCTACACGTCGAGTGCGTAGTCCCCAATCCGATGTCCATGTCGTTCAACCAGGGCAAACAGTATACTTCGATCGGGGTACCGATGTTCATGTCCATCGACCAGGTCACACAGTACACATCAGTAATGGCAATGTTCTTGTCCAACGACAAAGGCGTAGTCCACATGCAGATCACGATGATCATGACCAACATAAGGATGATCATGATCAACATAAGGATCACCATGACACCACCCTTAAGCGCCTCCGCCGTGCCCGGGTTCAAGGTGAAAACTTTGTGGCTCGCGATGATCAAGCTGGTGTGTGGAATTCCAATGTCTCCGTCTGGAAACGTCCAGATGGTCGCACGGTCACCCTTGACGCACAGGGCAACGTTATAACATCGGGCAGTCCAAATGGTCGTGGTCCACAATACGTAAGTATATATTTATTATTAATATGTATATTTATTCTATAATATTCTGAATTTCCACAGTATTCTGGTTAAACATCGACAAATCTACAGTTGGAGTTCTTCGAAGTCGATGATCCCGATCAGTGACTTTACTATTCATCGCAGTGTCTTATAATATAAATAAAATAAACTGATTAAGAACAAGTGTAGTATACCCAATACTCGATTTAAAAAACTACATTTCCATAGAAATATTGTGTACTTAATTTAAACTATTAATATTTTTTTAGAAATATCAGATTAGATCATATTCACTTGATTTATTCTCTTATTGCATTTTGTAGTACAATAAGTACTTCGATACCCAGACTGCTGAAAATATAAGATGCGGCCCGCGGCATCATTGTCCATACGTAACGGCGTTAAGGCTCCCAGCATCTGGCGAGTTGTCCACCCTTAGCTAGAAACACTCTTGGTTTTCTTCTTAAAAAACAATTACCTTTAATCTTTATTAAAATATGTAATGGCTTTAACAATTTATGTTCTTGTTTGATGAGTTTACGCTGCTAGAATAGAAGTAAGAGAGCATCGCGCCTAACAATTCAATCGAATTTGTCAAAGCAGATCGAAAGAAAATAACTGGATTAAAAGCGCAACAACTTACGGTGCATCTCCAGTGAGAGCAAGGCTGGTGCAAGGTGTATTTACAATAAGGTGACGCCTTCACCATAGCTGACAGTATGACTGCAAACGTTGTCGAAAGAGTTTGTGTATCGCATGCATCCATGCACCCTCAACACATCGGACGACATCACCTTATTAGTAATTTCACCATGGGCTGCTGTCTGCTGCTGAGCGCTCGTTCTTCGTCACTCGCTCTCCTTTACTCGCTCTCTTCAATAAGAGTGCATTGCTGCCATCGCTGAGTTTTTTTTTGTTCTTGCACGTTTAGTTGCAGCTCAAACAACTACTTCCGACTTGAATAGTTTTCTCTTATAAGAGTATTCTTCGTGATCATGGAAGTTCCCATGTATATATTTATATTCATCATAACATCTGCACACTTGCAAATGCGAAATTGGGTAAAAAAAATGTTTGAAAAAACCCGGTATGTTTGGGATTTAAAAAGATCAGAGTGGTAAATTTTTGAAACGGACGGAAATCTCAATATAAAAATTTGAATTTTTTTCTGACCAAATTGTATAAAACCTGATGAAATGCATCAAATAATATTAGTTTTTAGTAACTAGAGCTGCAACCACATCATGGGTTCCAACTTGCTACTTGGATTGTGCGGAATACTTCTGATTTGTGCTGGTAAATGAACTGAAATATTAAGACTTAAATTCGAATTTGCTAATTCTTCTCTCTACATAACTAAATAGTTTATGGTTGTCATGACCGTGTTCATATACGAGGTAATAAGGAAGGAGCCTATACTGTTCCTGGAGTGGAAGGAGTCTTCCAATACTCGCCTTCTACTGGAGAGCATGCCCATGTGGATGGAGAGGGAAATGGTTTTCTCCATCAAGGAGATGGTCAGCATCCAGCGAAGAAACAGGCGAACTCTTATCGCAATCAACCTAAAGGTACCAAAGGAGCAAACAGTCGCCAGAACGAAGATAAGTCTGAGGCGGAATGGTTATCCGAATGGAATAAAGAAGACAATGCCAAAGGAAGTGCTAAACGACCAAAGAGTACAGACATTCTGCTCACTCAGCCAGATGGCTTTATTCAAATCAAGGATGGCAATCTTGTAGTTCAACGTAATCGACGTCATACTCGAGTTGTAGCAGGCAATCTATATGCTCACGACGATAATGTCATAAATAATGGTAAAAACGTAACAGTATTGGCAAATTCTAGTGGCAACAAAATCATCTTAGATAAATTTGGTAATGTCATGACAACCAGCCCAAATGGCAAATCATTTAAAGTAAGTTAAACATCTTTGATATAGAAGACATTTACTAACTTGAATATTTACAGTTTTCCGGTGGCAATTAAAAGAACTGAAGTCGTTCTGAAGTCTCCTGAAATACTTCGGAAAACACCTTCATCAGGTACTACTTATAGGAAATACTTGTCCATCGCTTCGATATTATTAAAAAAATAAAATTTTCAAAAATAAAAGTGCTAAATACCTAAAATGATATTTTTTTGATGATTTGTGAGTAGATTTACATTCTTAGTTCTGCGATTCAAAACTGATTACTAGGATACTAATTTACTTAACTTCGACTAAAAACAATCGACAGAAAGTAATTATTTGAGTTTAAATTAAATTATTTTATTAAAATAACTTAAAAATAGCTTTTTTTAAGTTATGATAAGTTAAGTTATGAACCCAGAACAAAATACTTTATTTTACTATTGAGTGGTTATTTTATTTTACTATAAGTGGTTTGTTTTGGGTTCGGTTTCGCAGATAACTAATTTGTAAGTTTCGGATTACGATCCGGTTTGTGACAATCAAAAATCCGAGCCGAACCGATTCTGCGAAGTTCGCTTCAGAACCAATTTGGAGTTTTTAATAAACCAAGAACACAAAGGGATTATGGAATATACCCCTCTGCTATATAGAACAAAAGTCGCCTTCTTCTTCCTGTTACATATAAAATAGTACATTGCAACGAATACTGTTTTGGCGAGGATATGATACTTTAAAGTTGGTCTGAAATGTCTCAGAATATATTTTAAAATCCTGATATATTTATTTATTACATTGACAACTCGATTCATGTTTTGTAGAATGTTACATTTTGATATTAAACTCGATTCACAGTTTGAATTTACATTACTATGATATACCCCTAAGCTTTGTGAGTAAGAGTAAAGGGTATATTACAATAATTAAATTGTTATATCTGTCAAGAAGATTAAAAAACACAAAGTTTATCGATAGTACATACTATGTCAGCTTAGGCCAGAAATTCTTCTTTCTGCCTGGTACACATGGCTAAGAGGAAATCGTCGTACAAGCATAAAAGGCCAGGGGAAAATTTGTTCAGCCTTATACAATCAGATCTACATATGTACATTATTGACTAAATTGACTAAAATGTCTATATACTAAGACCAATTTTATTGGGATAGGGGGAAATATTGAATAGAACTATATTAAAATCTGTGAAGTATTTATAACATGATCCGGAAAAAACAAGGAATACAAACAAAGCTCCTTATGGGATTTCCCAGGCAATGCCATATTTGACGATTGGGAATTTTTTTAAAATTTCAGAAATTCCCAATTTTATAAAATTATTTTAAGAATCTTTTGGGAATAAACATAAAAAGAAAGACGCCTCCAGAATTTTTTGAAAATATTTAAGAATCTTTCGGGTATAAACAAAAAAAAAAAACCATTTCATTTTCATTTAATGAATTTGAGAATTTCCCAGAAAAAACTTCATCCTATAAAAAGTTAGAAGAATGCAACTCAAATAACATTCAATTCTGACTGTTACATCTATAAACACAACATGGGATCCTTCATTCTACTTGGATTGAGCAGTCTGCTCCTGCTTTGTGCTGGTAAATTGACTAAAACACCCTGACTTTCATTCGAATTTGCTAATCAAATTTCTGTCACCCTAATAAAATAGTTTATGGTGACCCTATTAATATACGAGGTAAAACGGAAGGACTCTCCACAGTCTCTGGAGTGAATGGAGTCCTCGAGTCGCCTTCTCTTGGAGAGCAAACCTATTCAAATAAGCAACACAATACCGAAGGAAGCGGAAAAGAGCCTGAAAATATAAAGACTCTGGATGCAATTAAGGACGCAGTTCGCCGTCAACGTCGTGACGGGAGAGTTGTAACCAAAGACTTATTGATTCATGGCCAATACGCAATAAGTCGTGGCCGTAATTTGAATATAATGACAAATGCAAGTGGCGGCCAATTTGCCGTTCATAATAATGGAGGAATCCTTGTTAAAGGCCCAAATGGTCAAACATTTAAGGTAAGTCACTTTCATTCTGATAAAAGACACAGTTAGTAACTAAATTATTTACAGTTTCAATAGCATCAGCTGGAGCCTTTCGATGCGTAAACCTTCGCTAAAATACATTTACCTTACCAGGAAATAAATTAAGGGTAGACAGAAGTTTATTATTAAGTTTGTTATTGTTTAAGAAGTGGACAAAAAAATTAAAATAAACAGCTTCCTGATAATAAAAAATATTAAATTATTTTTATTGTAATCTCATTTATTTAACAAATATTACCGAAAAATATCCCAAAAACACTTCCAAATTATTTTTAAGCTGCACAGTGTAAATTTCTCATTTTTTTTATTATTGTTTTATAATTTTTCCCCCAACCTGTTTACCAATATAATATGGATCAAAGTATAAATACGGGAGAAGCACAGAAATAAATACCATTCAATTTTTATCCGTGAGTCTTCAAACACATAATGGTATCTTATTCGTTAATTGGATTGAGCATTCTTTCATAGCTGAGACATTCTTTCAAATATAACGGTACAATTTGTTTCTTTCTAAATAGTTTATGGTAAGCCTGTCTTTTATGTACGCGGTGGAAGGGAAGGAATCTATACTGTGCCTGGAGTTGATGGATATTTTCAAAACTCGCCTTCTACTGGAGAGCATGTCTTTGTGGATGGTCAGGGAAATGGTTTTGTACATCAAAGGAATGATGAAGGAGCTGGCGGTCAGCAACAAGCAAACTCTTATCAATATCCACAACAGAATCCTGCATATTCTTACGGACGTCAGAGAGGACTTTATTCCCAGGAGACAGGATATACGCAACCCACAAACTTTCAATATCAACAACAACACCAACCATATAAACCTCGTCATAATGACTACAGTCCGGCAAACTCCTATCAATACCAACAGCAAGGTGCCAAAGAGGCAGGGCCTCTTGATGGCTTATCTAATTTCTTTGATACCTCTTCATTTTTCCGTAACGATAACCAAAACACGTATCAACCCACTACAGTAACGGGAAACTCCCGAAGAAATTGGTAAGCATTCCCTTTTTAAATATTTTGTCAACCTTCAAACATTTGTGTCCAACAGGAATCAACAACCTAATCGGAGCTCCTCCTCCCAGTGGAATGGGTTTGAAGATCCATTTAATAATCAATTTTTTTCGGATTCTTCATATTGACAGTGGAATTTATACCTTGTAAATTCTTTGTGACCAGTCCATGACCAATTTAATAAAAAACTAACTAAATAAATTGTCATATAACTCAAAATGTTGGTTTAAACATCAAACGCAAAATGTTTTTAAAATGTTAACTACCAAAAAAAGCGTTTTAACTGTGTGTGGTAGATTTTTGCGCTTCAAGACTCTTAGAGTCACTTGCTAATTATTTCTAATCAAGACTCTACAAAGGATGATTCAAAGGGAAGTTTTTTTTTTAATTGCAAATAAAACACATAAAATGGATTTGGATGGTGGAATTTTTATTATGGGCTGAAAGATTTATCTCTGACATTTACTTTTTAAAGAAAATTTCATTCATGCTGACCGCGAGTGCGCTATTTTTTTTTGGGATTTTTAAGCGATCACGAAACATTTCCCATAAAAATACTTCTAGCATTGTGAAAATTTTAGCCTCATGGGAAATTTTGCTCACGAATTCCCCAACCAATTGTTATGATTATCCCATTATTTATATTCAATATAATATATATGATAGTATAAATACAGAAGCACAGAAATCAAATAAATTGCCATTCTCATCGTTGCACCTACAAACTTAGCATGGGGAACTTTTTGCTACTTGGATTGAGCGGATTACTCTTGATTTGTTCAGGTAAATTAACTTAACTAATCCATTGCGACATCCATCCCAATTTGCTTATATTCCTTTCCCTAATATTCAAGTTTATGGAGGCGATGTTTACATTCGCGGTGATAGGGAAGGTGCCTATACTGTGCCTGGAGTGAACGGACTCTTCCAAAACTCGCCTTCTACTGGGGAGCATATCTATGTGGATGAAGAGGGAAATGCTTTTGTACATCAAGGGAATGTCAAAGGAACTGATGATGAGCGACCTTCTGAATATCCACCACAGAGCAATGCAGGAGCATACGAAAATCAGAGGGCAAAAAATGTCGGGGTGACAGGAAATGTAAAACCTATAGAGGGAGGAAACAATCAATATCAACAAGGTACCGGAGCAGCAGTCAGTCCTAACAATGGACCATACAGCACTGTGCCCCCGCTACAAGATGACTTCTTTACGACAAACTCGATGGGAGACAATAGCCAAAACCAGTATGTCAAACGAACAAATATACCTCATGATGGATATCCTTCCCAAGTAGGGAATTTGCAATATCCTTCGGAAGGAGCGCAACTACAGCAACAGCAACCTCACTTAGAACTTGGTAAGCAAACAACTTAAATATTTTTAACATTTCCGATCGAGCTTCATTATTTGTTTCCAACAGGCTTCCACAACATAGATGAAGCACCTTTAAATGGAAAGGGCAGGAATATGAACAACAGACACTCTGAACGTCTTTCGACGGGTCGTCAAGCACCATTAATCGAAATTATAGACTATGCTCGTTCTAAAGCTAAACAGATCTTAAATTCACAATAAATAATAAAAAAAAACAAAATAAATAGATTGTTGCATTGGGGAATGGGGATTTAAAAATCAAAAGCAAAAGGTTTTTGAAATGTGTCGATTTCAGGAACTATGTATTACATCCAGGGACAGGGAAATTTCGTATTTGATATTATAAATAAATTAAATATGTAAATGATATTGCTTTCAATTTTGAGCACGGATAAAAAAAGTACAGATTGGCTCTAGGTCTTTGTTGAAATATCAAGAAGGCGCTATAAATATTACTCGAACGTTTGCTTAGAAGTGTAATAGAAAATCAGCAAAGGACAAAGAAGTATATAAAATGCATTTATAAAATGCATATACAACGATTTAAAAATTGCTTTTAGACGCTTGACTTGCGTATAAACTTTAGAACAGACATAAATTCCTTTGTATTTATCCGATATTATTGTGAATAATAGGTAATAGACAATAAAAACAGAAAACGTTACCAAAAAAAATATCATTTTGTCTTAGTCAGGAATCGAAACGATTATAAGTTATATAAAAAAATATTAAGTAAGAGTTATTTCCTAATTTTGATAAAAAAAAAATTAAAAGTAACTTTTATTTCTAATTTTAATAATAAAAATAATTTAAAACATACAAATTGGAAATTAAAATGTATCCTGTTCGTGCATAGTCCTTCCAAAAATAACGTATGTGTAATTTTCTCAATGTCCCTGTCATTTTTCTAGTGTTCGACTTTTTTCCGACTAATAAATATTATTTCCGATCCCTGGTTTTAATAACTGTGGACGTGGATGCGGAAAAGGGCAGGGTTTTCGGGTTTTTTTTCTTTGGGATTTCCCAGCAATCCCTAAAAATACCCCAAAAACACTTCGAATTGCCAATCTATTACTCTCATGGGATTTTTTTTAACTTAGTATTCTTCAGCAAGACTTGGATATTTACGTAAATTCCATTAAACTTACTAAACTCTGTATAAATAGGGGAGATGCACAGAAATCAAACTCAAATCTACAAACTCAACATGGGATCTTATTTGTTAATTGGATTGAGTGGATTTCTCCTGATTGGTTCTGGTAAATTAACTAAAATACTGACCCACCCTTTTTTTAATTGCTTTTTGAATTTTTCTTTCTCTAATCTTTAAGCTTATGGAGGCGATGTTTATATTCGCGGTGATAGGGAAGGTGCCTATACTGTGCGTGGAGTGGACGGAGTCTTCCAAAACTCGCCTTCTACTGGAGAGCATGTCTATCTGGATGGACAGGGAAATGCTTTTATACATCAATCGAATAATGAAGAAACTGGTGGTCAACAAACAGCGATGAACCAAGCGAGCTCCTATCGATATCCACAACAGGGACCTGCAGGAACAAACAGAGGCCAGAACGAATATGATTTCCAGACTACAGGATACAGGAAACCTACAGAGGGAGAAAACAATCCCCGTCAAAATTACTACGAAACTAACCAGTCAAACTCCCATCAAGACCAACAGCAAAGTTCCAAAGGGGCAGGATTTCTTGATGGCTTATCTTCATTTTTTGAAAACTCTTCATTCTTCAGTAACAATAACGACAGCGACAACCAAAAAGCCATTCCACCTCAACAACAAAATGCCATAGAAACAAACACTGCTCAGGGTAGATATACTTCCCAACTGGGAGGAACATCGAAGTATTCTCCGCAAGGAGACCAGCAACAACAAGATGCCATGGGAGCAAACGGTCCTCAGGTTATCTACCCTTCCCAACTAGGTGGAAATTCGGAATATTCTCAGGAAGGGTCCCAGCAACAGCAGCAGCAAGCTCCGTTGGGAGTTGGTTACAATAACCAAAATCCAAACACCTTTTCACCTCAACAACACTATGTCAGGGCAACAGACAGACCTCACGATGGATATCCTTCCCAAGTAGGAGAGCCTTCGGAAGGAGCCCAACCACAGCAACAGCTTTCTAACAGGTACCCCCAACTGGAAGGGAACTCGCAATATTTGCAGCAAGGAGGCTACCAACAGCAGCAGCAACCTCCAGTCGGAGTTTATGACAATAACCGCAATCCAAAAACCTTTCATCCTCTACAACAAGATGCCATAGGAGCAAGCGGTCCTCAGAGGTTATATCCTACCCCACTAGAAGGGAATTCGGAGTATTCACAGGGTCAAGTACAGCAACGGAAACCTCCTTTGGGAGGTGGTAAGCATAATAGTTTTAAATTTCACAATTATTCAATAAAGCTTCATTGTTTGTGTTCAACAGGTTCCCATGGAATGGGCTGGAATGAGGACAACAGACAATCTACAACTGATGTCAGTCGCGAAAAAAGTGTGATTAAAGATCTAAATGATATTGCATCAAAAATAACTGAAAGGTTGACCAATTTTGTAGATAATGTTAAGAAGTTCCTAAAATTCCGGTGATATAAAAGAAGAACATTGTCGCAAAAAACAAAATTTATTTCACAATACAATATTAAATGTATATTATTTTCGTTCAGCCTATATAATAATAATAAACTCAAAGAAAAAGTTAAGTTTGAATAAATATTTTATTTCGCATATTCCAGAGTCGTCACGAAACACAGGACACGAGGGGCAGAATTCACCTTCCAGGGTCACCTTGTCACCACATCATATAATATTTTAGACATGCACTTTTCCAGGGTATAAGGAAGTATATTAATACTCTGCGGCATGATAGCTATTTTATTTAATGCCTGCAATTTGATTTGCTATCGGGCGGCGCACAGTGGGGCCATTGCTCATTTTGCTTTGCAAAAATCGTAACTTTTGAGCCAAATGAAAAAATCGAATAATTTAAATGGCATATGATAGATAACTCTTCAACCCATGAATTAAGTGTTCAAGATGGTGATGCTTACTTACTATCAATGTTGAAATTGTGAAAAAATCAATTTTATGGTTCCTAAAAAACAAAATATTTTTTACAATTTTTGATTTTTTTTGTTTCATTTTTAAGGTTTTCATATTTTAAAATTATGACAAAAAAAAACAAAGATTTTTTTAGAGCTTTTGTTTTATTTTCTAAAAATAAACGCAGCAATCAGGTTCCACGGATAACTCAATTCCAGACTTAACTCAATTCAAAAAATCAATCAGGACAGACGGACATTTAAACAAATTTAATCTGAATCTTAAGTCTTTTATCAGAATCGCAGAAGCCAAGCAACTAGTGTTAACAATTTGTATGCTGCGAATATGAAAATAATTTTTGAGATTTAATCAATTCAAAACTATTATTACCGAAATTTTTTAAAGTCAATTATTTTTACAGTCAAGTTTGTTAACTGCGCACAGAAGGCTACTATCCGGAAAATTGGTCAACGCGAAAGATACCAAATAAGATGAGTTAGCAACAATACACGAAAACTAGTAATGTTTTTTAGAATCAGACTCCTAGAATTTATTATTATTAGAGCTCAGGAGTCAAATGTACAAGGTCAAAAAAGTAGTATATAAAAAAAAAACCTCTTTACGAGGTAAAAGTCTAGTGACGAAAACATTTTCATGCCCCAAAATTTCTGATATCCAATTTTGTGACGAATAATATTAAGTTTTACACATAAATTATTTTAAACAAAATTTTGGCACTCGGCACATTGCGCTAAAATGTCTCAATTCTTCAGACCAAATAAAACTCACTGTTTTGCGCAGTGCCGAATGCAAAAATTTTGTTTAAAATAATTTATGTGTAAAACTTAATATTATTCGTCACAAAATTGGATATCAGAAATTTTGGGGCATGAAAATGTTTTCGTCACTAGACTTTTACCTCGTAAAGAGGTTTTTTTTATGGGATATCAGAAATTTTTGAAAAAGACATCAGAAATTATAAAATTGCAATATTTGATGTGATTTGAAGTGTAGATTTTTCTTAAATTGTCAAAATGTGGGAAAAAACTTTTAAGGTATGCCTAAGAGCTCTTCGAAATACCTTTTCAACGATATATAGATCGCATCTGTAGCTTCTATCATTTGGATGCTATGGGGGCCTTAAATTTTAGCGGTTTTTAGCGATTTCCCGCTAAACTAGCGATTTTTCGAAAAAGTCGTAGAACAAACGATTCTATATTTTTGATTATAAAATGATTTATCTGCCGCAAAAAGAATTCACCACTTGCAAGCAGTTTACTTCCGCATTACGCTGCAAGCAGTGTATATACTGCATATTTACATGCAGTAGTGTGAAGGTAAAAGGTATATTCTGTTAATAGGTAATATCTTGTCCAAACGAATTTTGACAGATATGTGTTATATGTCAAAAAACGCGGAATCAAATTGCCTATAATATATAACATATTTTAAAGTGATTTCATGTGTAGATTTTTCTTAAATCGCCAAAATGTGGAAAAAAATACCTTATTTCACCTGTAGCCGTTTACCTTTTTACTTAAAAGAAAAACTTTGAAGGTATGCCTAAGAGCCCTTCAAAATACCTTTTCAACGATATATAGATCGCATCTGTAGCTTCTATAGTTTGGATGCTATGGGGGTTTTAATTTTAGCGGTTTTTAGCGATTTCCCGCTAAACTAGCGATTTTTCGAAAAAGTCGTAGAACAAACGTTTCTAAATTTTTGAGCGGGAACAAGTCCTCATTCAAACTTTTAAGCTAAATCAACGATTTGATACTAACAAACAGACAAACAAACAAACAAACAAACAGACTGACTTTTCATCTCGTTTTGAGAAGGGCACCAAAAATTTCAAAATTAATTATCTTCTGAACCAGTGATCGGATTTTGATGATCAAGGTGTCATTCGACGCGTATTTTTAATTAGAATAGTTAAAAATTAAAAAATAAATCAAAAAGACTCCAACGGCCCCATTAGCTCCAATCATTTAAATTTTTCCCCTCCCACTTACACCTGTTTATCTCACGAACAAGGTGGGTTTTCAAAAGTCTTAGTATGCACATTTGTAAGTTTAATTGATACCTTTCGATCGGTATATAGCTCGACCTGATCGGGCAGTCATAGCAAATTTTCCATTCTTCCTGTGTATATATGCTAGTCGCTTTCGCACACTTCGTGCTGCTTTCGTCACTAGCGCGGACTGCCGTCCGCAGTGATTTGGCTTCCCCCATGCGAACGAGTAATTTTAATTCTCCCATGACTCACGGCTATTTTGACACTTCTAGAATATTTCAGCAGATTTGGATTTACCCGGCTAAGATATTTGTGCTCATTGAAGAAAGCAATGAAATGAAATAACTCAATGGAAAAGCGCTTCAAAATCTGTTGTTGTGTTCAGTTCAATAAAAATATGAATTTCAAAACTTTATATAGAAATAAAGTTTAAGAAAGTTCAAGTTTAATTGTCAGAAATGCAACTACACGTAAATAGTGAATATTTACCTATCCAAATCATGTTTTTTTTTTATTTTGGGAATTATTTATTGCACATTAAAATTTTGAATAACCCATCAAAATGTTTTTTATTTTGGAAAATCTCTAATCAATATGGTTTTTTTTGGAATTCTTTATTTATATTTTATATACTTGAGATTTTGTCTATGTATTGTTGATTTTCCCTCTTAAATGGTATAAAAAGAACCCACAGAAATCGAATATCATTCAGTTCCCATCGTTGAATCTTCTACACAATCAATATGGCATCGAAATTTCTCTTAGGATTGAGCTGCTTGCTCTTGATTTGCGCTGGTAAGTGAATGTAGATCATCAATGTCCTGACTACAATTTCAATGATTAACTTTCATCAAACAGTATATGGCAGTGATCTTTATGTACGCGGTCGACAACGTGGACCCTATACCGTGCCTGGAGTGCCTGGAACCTTTGATAATACGCCCGGACAACACTCCTATGTGGATCCAGAGGGAAATGGTTATGTACATGAAAATGATGCAGCGAAAGAATCGCAATATGGTCGTCAAGGTCAAGGCCATGATTTGAGTCCCAGTAAAACTAAAGACGAAGGTTTTTGGTCGAGACCAGCTCAAGACGATGGATTCTTCTCTTCTCCTCCAAAAAAAACTAGACCGTCTAAAGCAACTCCAGAGAATGCATTTTGGTCCGATCCCCTTGCTGCCTCTCCTTCCAATGAAAATATACTGTCTAAAGCAAAAAAAGGATTCACCTTTGTACACAGTAATAAGAATGGCGGAGGTAAATATAATTGAAACAAGCTGATTATTTCATATTTATCGCTAAAATACACAATTTCTATCCCTAAGCAGCTACCCACATCGTAGATGGTCCTGGTACTCGTATTACAAACTCAGCCAAGTCGTAGAAGAAGAATATGATGGTGACTGTGCTTTTAATTAAACCCCAGAATCGGGCGTCAGTGCAAATGAAAGAGATAAAGAGACAAGAAAAACTCGTTAAAAATAATAAATATTTATGGTTGTAAATAAAGCATAATAAAATAAAAATATATCATTAAAATGACAATAGACTTTAAATATATATATAAAAAAAAAATACAAATCGACGATTCAATACAATAACACAACAACAACACACGAAGGGCTAGATTAGCTTTACAGCTATATTGTCACTCTGCGACCTAGAATTCTCAACTGGTTTTAGCGACTCAAAGATGACATTACATTGGATCGCTGGTCAAGTCAGCACAACGGTTCTGTTGATAGAGATTGGCATGTCTTGAAACAGCTGGATACCGAGCCTTGCTCCTTTCATTCTGCAAGTGTTTTGTGTGTTGTTGTACATAGTATGTTGATAAACTAAACTCACCTGTTAACAAATAGAAAGTTCGCCAACGAACAAAAACCATTTTCAATGGTATTTCATTGTTATTTTGAATCAACAAAATAAAACAGAGTATACAAATTTCGGTGGCTTTTTAAAAAATTTGCTTTCAGCAGTTTTACCTTTTTCATTTGGCGAGCAGTGCTAATTTTAAATTTAGACCACACAGAATGTCATAGGGTTCTATTATATACATATGATATGTACATATTTATATATGCATGTGCATATCTTGCACATGCAAGTATATAGTATAGTACATAACTACATAGAAATATTTGCTTTATACTGGCATTTATAGTTTGTCGCATCGATCTGTGTTTGAGAATGTATAACACTTTTGGAATTAAATCAAACAAAATTTAAAATTTATGTAAAAATAGAATAAATTCTTGAAGAACAAACGAGAGCCTCATGGAGGCGATTTGCCATTTTTTTCGTACCAATTATATATTGGCCAACTGTGAAGATGTGATATCCAAGAAGGCATTCTCCTTGAATCTGTCCCATTACCAAATGGCCGAGTTGCCTGCAATAATCGAGCATTGTGATACGTTGATGAAGTTGTATCTAAATCAAAATAGATTAACAAAGGTAATTTGTCACCGTATATACTTATATATAATATTATATACATATATATGTATATCGAGGGCAATAGGTGCCCTCCAGCCTTGGCAGTTTGATTCGTTTGCAAGTCTTGGCCCTGGACTACAACAAGCTCACCGAATTTCCCATGTGCCTTTGTCAATTGGTCCGACTGAAATTCCTCAACGTCAGCTGCAACAATATTGTCTTCCTGCCGCCAGAACTGGGACATCTGACGGCATTGGAGACCCTTTGGTGTAATAATACAGGTCTACGAGTCCTGCCTGCTGAAATATCCAACTGTGAGCATCTTCAGACTCTGGGAGTTCGAGGTAATCGGCTTGCAGCATTGCCGAGCTCAATGGGAAGGCTCTCGGAGCTGCGCTGGTTCACGGCGGAAAACAATGAGCTGAGTGAAGTGCCATCGACATTTGGTTTGCTGCAAAACTTGATACATCTGAATCTGAAGGGCAATCAACTGAGTCGCTTCCCACGCTTGCTAATAGCGATGACCAATTTGAAATTCGTGTTTCTCAATCAAAACCAAATTGTTGATGCACCAACTCGATCGGATCTGGAGCAATTACAATTTTTACGCATGCTAAACTTGTCCAAGAATCCCATTAGCACTCAACCCGAGTTGCAGAAACTGGCGCAGGTCGGTCTAAAACAACTATATATATATATTTACCTTTTGTTGTCCTAATCTCCAATCTTAAATGTGCAGCATCTAACCAATATCTACGTTGAGATGACGGATGATCTGTGCCATGATTCTGCAATTACACTTGGAAGATACAGTCCTAGTCCCAACTCACACGCACAGGAAGAGGCAAATGACAATGCGAATATGCAGCAGGAATCCTCCTCCGATTGGGCCAACAGCGTGCGCACAAGCCAATTGGACAGCTCGGATGAGAGCACATTGGAGAACACCATTGAGGATATAAGCGTAATGCTGCCGGAAATGTCTCGTTATGTCACAACATTCTAGGATAATAGAATTAATAATAAATCTCTATCTGTTGTGAATGTTTATTGGTGTAACAAGTTAACGTAACGATTGAAATGCCCATTTGATGAATGGTAATTGTACTGGGATTTGCGTCAATATGACCAAAACAAATAATTTCATGCTTAACTCGACATTTTCTTGATCAACTCCTCGTCCTGCATTGACATGGCTGTTAGCTTCTTGCCAATCTTTTCGTGTATATCCAAATATTTGGCAACACATCTGTCAATGCAAACCATTTCGCCTTTGCCTGCAATCAATTGAATTAATGGTTGACAATGAATAAATCCTTCCTCTATCTCTCTGTCACTCACCCAATTCCGACTCGCCATAGCGTGGAGGGATACACTTCTTATGACAGGCGTTTGTCATGCGGTTATATAAATCGGACATCATTTCAATTTCCATTTCTTGCATCAGCTGCAATTTTGCCTGGTCGGCCGAGCTTATTTGGGGCATTGCCATTTTAAGTTATGTATGTGTTTGTGTTTAAAATGAATTGAAGTTGTTGGTTATATGATTGCTGTATGTTCAATTTTCCTTAGTCAAAGCGCCTGTCCGAAATAGTGTGATCGTAGTCGCCGTGATTAGCTTTTTTCATGCGCTCTCGCACACGTAATGTTTCGAACCGTCGGGTTTCAACAGATTTTTTTGACAGAACAAATGCGTACACTCCACCAACGGTTAAAAATGCCCTAATATAATACACAAATTTAGTTTCATTTATGTTTAATTTACTGCACGATTTGTACAAACCAACAAATAGCAATTCGCCCTGAGTTTCCAAGCGGCATTGTCAGTCAGCAGTCAACTACAGTTTGAAACGTGTGGCAGCCTTGGTTCACAGAAAATGGATCAACGATAGTTTTAATAGTAGACAACCTTGTTACCATAAATAAAGGTCGATAGTATAAATCTTTTAAAGTACACTTTGGACTTTCTCTGTTTTAATTTAAGTTTTTATAAAATTATAATTTTTTTATTGCTAAAAACTAAAATTAGTTTTTATAAAATGATTATTTATTTATTGCTAATTTTGTTTTGTTGAATTGATCAAAATCAGTTCGATTGAACTACTCACCAAATTGAACGACTGAAACGAACTAAAAACTGAACGATTTTAATACACTGTACATTTTTTTGTTTTGTTTGGTCACAACAATTACTCAACGAACTGTATATTTTTAATACAAAATCCAAATGGAATATGCTTTTATTGACTGTTCATTCAATCCATTTAGAATATATTTTTCGACTGCGCGTAAAACCCAATTGGAATCTGCTTTGACTGTTTTAAAAAATTAATTTAAAAAATTAACGTTATTAACATCTGTGTATGTAAATACATTTTAATAAAATTATAAAATACAATTGCATATACTAATAAATAGAAAATAATAATTTATTGAATATTTTCTGTCAATAAAAAATTTAACAATAACAAATAAAATTAGATAGAATTGCGAATATTTAGTTGTTTGTTTTTGGTATAGGTATTTCGGATTAAAGGATCAAAATCAAATTCTGTCCAAAACTTCTTGAAAATATAATGTTAATATACTATATGTACATGGTACAAATTACTTTCAATGATAAACTTAAAGTCAATATTAAGGAATGTTTGCATATACATATGTATGTATGTACGAATGTACTTGATTATTGCACATTGCCTATTCATGGATTTATTATTAATTATTTAACTGGGCTTCACTCCGAACCAACTCATTTTCCAATTTAATGTATCATGCAACAGTTGTTCTTCTTCTTGGGAAAGCTGAAGAAGTGTGGAAACTGCTTTTACAAGATGACGGGCTTCCACCTAATGGATATAAGTATAAATATAAGTATAAATATAGATATAATTATAAACTACGCATATTAATTACCTCTCTGCTTGTGAGAAATTTGACGATAACATGTTTTAAATATTTAAAATTCACTTCATCCATAATAATGCAATTGGGTTTGTTGTCCGACTGAAAGGATTCAAGCGGCGCGTGGGAGATCCTAAAGGCGGGAATCACTTGATCCGTATCAACAACATCAATAGTTGCTGTTTGCGAACTGCGAAATTCTTTCTGCAAGGTTTTCTTCAGATCGCCCAGTCGTTGATTTAATGTTTTTATTGTCTGCAATTAAAAAATCAATTAATTTGAATTTCATATATTTCGAAAATAAAATTAAATGCTTGCCTTATTCTTTTCAATAATTTCCCGTTGGGCTTGTTCATATTTAGCCAAATCTTGAGCATTCTGCTCAGCGGCCTCGTTGAGAGATTGCAATGCCACACGGGCCTCCTGTACATCCTTCTCCAGCTGTTTGTTCTTGTCGTGCAGATCATTGGATTCGGTCTGCTCCATGCGTAATTCCTTTTTCAATAGCTCCTCGCTTTGTGAGATTTCCGCATTGCGTAATAGGGCGGTGAGTTTCTCCTCACGTTCGATTTCCAATTTCGTTTGGGTGTCATTCAACTGATCTTGCTTTTCGGTGACTTGTGTGCGAAGCTTTTGGGCAATCTGTTCCGCATTTTTAACATATTCACTAAATCGTTCATCGGCAGTTGCGATTCGCATTTTGAGATCTTTAGTTTCAGCAGCCAGTGTTTCCTAGTTTTAAGTTCATTTCATTAAGGAGTAACATATTTGTTTGTTGTTTGGAAATTATAAGAAAAACTTTAATAGAAAACAATTAGGTTCTAAATAGTAAATACAAATAGTAAGGAAAGAACATGCAACCAAAGGCTTAATGGCATAATTTCCATTGTAGTATGACACAAGGGGTTACTGGCAAACAGAATATTATATTTTGTTAGTAATCAAATAAACTAAGTGTTGTTATTAAATACGTGGGTGAGTGTGTGTTGTTATAGGTCCCACTGATAACCGTCAGCGTCAGAAGAGATACTCACAGATTTGTTACGCTCAAAGATAATTTGCTGCTCGTTCTCTTCCCGGCACTCTTTGAGCGCCACAGTAAGTTCATCGACTTCATCCTCCAATATTTTAATCTTAAATCAAAAAATTTAAATGAAAGCTTGAGTCATAAAACACATAAATTCAATCTCTACCTTCTCGTTTCGCTGCTTGATTTCTATGGTGGCCTTCTCCAGCTCGAATTCAACTTGTTTGCGACTCTCAATAGCATCATCTCGGGATTTCAGAGCCTTTCGCTTCTCGGTGGTTTCCTCTGCCACCTGCTGCGACAGGCGACTGACTTGTTTCTCCAGTGCAAAGTTCTGGCCACTCCACGAGCTCTTGATATCGGATAATTGCAAATGTGCCTCCTCCAGATGCTGCTCCAGCAGTTTTCGCTCATGGACAAGTGCCTGCACTTGCTGATCTGCACTCAATTTGGACAACGTCTCCAGCCGTGATTCTTCGACAATTCTCAAGCGCATTTTCATATTACGATTCTCCTCTTGCACGGCAGCCAGTGTCGTGGTCAATTGATTCTTTTCCTGCTGTGTGACGTGACGTAATTGCTCCAGATCATCGCGAAGATCCTCAGCTATGGGCTCTATCGTACGCAAACGATCCAATTCCTGGGTAATGTTCTCAATTTGCTGCTGATACTGACGTATGGTACTCATATGATCAACGGCCTCTTGCTCACGAAATCCGAGCAGGTTTTTCAGCTTTTCAATTTCAATTTGCTGCAGATTTTGAATCTTTTCCTGCTCTTCGCAATAAATATCCTTTTGTGTCTGCGCCACTCGCACGCTCTCCAACAGGATCTCGTTTGTCTTATCCACCCTCGTCTTTTCCTCCTGCAGCTGTTGCAGACTTTGACTGAGGATGGAGACTCTGGAGGACAGCTCATTGCATTGACTACGCAGCTGGCACAGTTGTTCAGACTGACGAAAATATAAACATATGTTATTTACATAATTTCATATATTAAATACCTAAGATATCAAGTAATAATGTATCGTGTTTGCATTGACTTTACCTCGTTGTAGATACCAACAACGCTGCCCCCGCCCCCGCCCCCGCCACCACCCACATCATCAGCAAAGTTGGAGTTAACGCTCACACGGCGGCTACGTAAGCGATAATTATTATTATTGTTGTTTGTGTGTCGCTGCTGTGTCTGAGATGTTGACGTGGCCACATCTTCTCCAGTTTCCTCCTTAATCTTGTTTTTTAACGTTGCAAACATTTTTCAGGCCCGTCTTGCCCAACAATTGTTTTGGTGGATCAAGCGAGCGGAATTAAAAATGTATTTGGTTTATCACGATGCGGCACACCAGCGACAGCGTTACAGCGAATTGTTTTTGTATAATTGCTCCATTTAGTGTATACCTTTTGTTTGCATTTTTATCAATAAATTAAATGTAAATTCATTTAAATTTTTTTTGATTGTTTCTTATTCTTGTAGAGGTGGAGAAACATCGAGTAAAACATCGATGTCATCGATGCTTGCAAAACATCGGAACCATATTTAATTACTTTTAAAAAATTAGTTAACTATGAATTTGCTTAATTTTGAAGCTAGAATTCTGAAAATTGCACACGAATTTTTGTTATATTTTTGTCTTTTTTTTTTTTTTTAAATTTTTTTATAACTAATTAAACCAACTTCACCCACTGCGACGAGCACCCAACATTAATTTCAAAGATCTTGCTTTTTTTATAATTTATAGTTTATTTGGTTTTATTAAAATTAACTTTATTGCTAAATTATTGTTAAATGAACTATATACTAAAATTCACATTTAAATTACTGATTCCGATTCGGAACTCGTCGATGTTATCGATACTTAAAAATAACGATATAAAGTGATATAGTACTCAGTTAAATAAATTATCGAATATCAACATTTCCTTTTATATGTACGTGTGTGTTTGATGACTGCGGGGAAATTGGCTGCCGTGTGTAATTTGCAAATAAATCGCTGAAAATGGCTAAAAAGAAAAGTGAAGAGCATTCGGGAGGCGATGCAAACGATAGTGATTACACTGAGGAACCGAATTTCGAAGATCCGCCAAACTTCGTGGACAATATCAGCGATGAAGGCAAGTTGAGCTGTTGCCAGCGCAGCACACGCGCTGCAAGCCACCACCGCCGACTATTGCAAAAACAAACATAACCTCAATGTGTGGGTTTCTCTTATATTCAACTTAATTATGTTTATTATATTGCAGATTTGCTTGGTGATATGCTGGCTCAACGGCCATCGGAAGCCGATGGCGTTGAAAGCGTTGTTGTGGTCGACAACATGCCCATTGTGGAACCAAACCGTATTGAAAAATTGAAGTCTGTCATCAGCAAACTTTTCTCGAGCTGCGGCGAAATTGTCAACGTTGTCTATCCTGTCGATGATGAGGGTAAGACCAAGGGATATGCTTTCATGGAGTACAAGCACGCCAGTCAGGCAGAGGAAGCTGTGCAGAAACTCAACAACTATCGTCTGGACAAGAATTACACATTTGCGGTAAACTTGTTTACAGATTTCCAAAAGTAAGTTTTTAAATAGCCAATAAGATAAAAAACAAAACTATATAAATATTGCATTTTAGATATGAAAACATACCGGAAAAATGGGAACCGCCAACTGTGCAGCCCTTTAAGGTACAGAGCGATCTGTACAATTTCATCAATGATCCCGATGCTTATGATCAATACTGTGTGGCTGCGGAAACTGCTCCCAACTGTGTGCAGGTTGGTTTCTGGCAGAATGTGCTGCCGGAGCCGAATGAGCTGGAGACGCGTGAACGTTTCACAGACACTTTTGTGAAATGGTCCCCGCTGGGAACCTATGTGGTTACCTTCCATAAGCCAGGAGTGGCTATTTGGGGCGGTAGCAGCTTCCAGAAAATCCAAAAGTTCCCCCATCCCGGCACCCAATTCGTAGAATTCTCACCCTGCGAGAATTATTTGGTTACCTATGGACCTACACCAACTGGCCAAAAGATCATAATTTGGGATATACGCACTGGTGCTGAGAAGCGTTCTTTTGTTGCCGATGGAATGTCTGTCCTGTCAATGTTCCGTTGGTCGCACGATGATAAATTTGTGGCACGCATGGGCGATAACTCGATACATATTTATGAAACACCATCATTCTATTTGCTGGATCTGAAGTCCATCAAGATTACGGGCATACGTGGCTTCTCTTGGTCGCCCACTGACAACGTGATTGCCTACTGGGTAGAGGAGCAGAATCAGATACCCGCTCGCGTTACGCTTATGGAGATTCCCAAGAAGCGTGAGACACGCAACAAGAACCTCTTCAATGTAGCCGACTGTAAGTTGCATTGGCAAAAGTCGGGCGACTATTTGTGCGTCAAGGTTGATCGCTATTCTAAGCTAAAGAAGGACAAGAAGGAATTGGACGTTAAGTTCCTGGGTATGTTCTACAATTTCGAGATCTTTCACATGCGTGAAAAAGAAATTCCCGTCGATTCGGTGGAAATACGTGAACTGATCCTTGCTTTCGCCTGGGAGCCCATCGGCAACAAGTTTTCCATTATCCACGGAGAGCCCAACTCGGCAAACGTCAGCTTCTACGAGGTCAACAAGGGTGTGAAGCCGAGCCTTGTCAAGCGCTTGGAAAAGAAGTCGTGCACCCATCTGTTCTGGTCGCCGCGTGGTCAATTTATAGTGATGGCCAACCTGACCATGGGCACCTTTGAGTTTGTCGACACAACCAATGATTACATCATTAGCGCCTCTCCGGATCACTTCCGCGCATCTGAAGTCGAATGGGATCCCACTGGTCGCTATGTTGTCACTGGCGTCTCGTCCTGGAAGGTCAAGGAGGACACAGGCTTCAACATGTACACCCTCCAGGGCCGCATCATCAAGCGAACCATTCTGAAGAACTTTGTGCAGTTCCTGTGGCGCCCACGGCCACCAACGCTGCTCAGCGAGGACAAGCAGAAGGATATCAAGAAGAACTTGAAGAAGTACTATCCTGTATTCGAGCAGAAGGATCGTCTACGCTTGACACGCGCCTCTAAGGAGCTGCTCGAGAAGCGCTCCCAGCTACGCGAAACCTTCATGGAGTACCGCAACAAGCGTATTGCCGAATGGAAGGATCAGAAGAGTCGTCGTGTCATGCTCAGAGGACGTAAGTCTTTATGATATAATATTTTTTTATGGTTTCTAATGCTTTCACTGTTTGCCTTTCAGATGTCGACACAGATAACTTGGAAACTGATGAAGTTGATGAGGAAGTTGTTGAATTTTTAGTCAAGGAAGAAATAACCCTGCTGGAGTAGACGACTCCCCACTCTCCGCGTTCACGTCTACGACGCTCTCTGTATTCACAATCCGTGAAGCTGGTGTCTTAGACTTGCGTCGAAACGCGACTACGCCCCGGCGGCCTTTACTCGTCGGGCTTTATTTCCAAACTCCAAACACGTAGCGCGTCTTCAACAATACAATTAAGCGTAATCAAATCTAAAAACTTGCGTTATATACATATGCACACATTAAGAGCCATACCCATATAAATTTGATCCTTAAGCACAACAGTAACGTCACATAAACTTGTATTCTTATATACTAATATCAAGCTCGCGAACAATTTTAATCCTTGATAGAATTGAACACTTCTAAAATCATGTCCGAAGCCACGTTGTCAACTATTAAAAGTAAATTTGCATTGTATTTGTATGTCAACAGCAAAAAGAAAAGGAAAACCAACTGGCATTACGGATTTAATGGTGGATGTGGATGGGGAAAATCCCGACCTGATAAACACACACATTTTCATTCAGTTTAAATTTAAATCGGGGTTAAGGACATGTCGTGGTTTCAGGCATCGATACGTCTTGGATTATTTCTCGTCCAATTTTTTTTTAGGACGACATCAATTTTATAATTTACTTATTTTATTATGATTTGTCGTTGGACGCGTAAACAAACAAAAATTTTAAATAAATAAATGTTTTTAATTGGTTTATTAGCAACTCATGTTGGGGTCTAAGACTATCCATGCATGTCAGCGTCCAATGAATGCAGTATTCAGTGCAGTTGCAGAGACGATTTGTATGACGAAAAATTGAAAAAGTTCCCATAGTGCAGCAAACTCAAACTCTTCTCGGTTAGTGTCAAAAATAAAAAGCATCAGCAACGCCACCTAGCGTAGAGTAGATATTGTGAGTTTGAATAATGTGCATGTATGTATGTACATATGTACAAGCTAGCCCAATAAACAGTTTGAGAACCGTTTCTCCACACTTGTGTATGCAGATAAATATTTAAGCATTTAGTCTACTGACAATCATTTCAGTTCATCAGCGCAATATGGAGAAGAAGCTCGTGCTTTCTCTTCTGGGCTTGCTCCATGTGTTCCTGGATGGCACACAAGGTGGAAAGATCTTTGATCGCTGCACCTTGGCAAAGGAAATGGCTGCACTTGGTGTGTGGCGTTCCGATTTAGCACGCTGGGTATTTATTGCAGATTCTGTAAGCAGCTATCAAACTGATGTGATTAGCCAACCAAATTCGGATGGCAGTAAAAACTACGGCCTATTTCAAATCAGTAATAAATATTGGTGCCAATCGTTACTCGGAATACAGTCAAAAAATATTTGTAAAGTGGACTGTGATCAGTTACTGTCGGATCGCATTTACGCTAGTGTCGATTGTGCACTCAGGATAAGAGGAACTCGAAGGTTGGTCTCCATGGACATCGGCTCTTAAACATTTTGAATCCTCTGGTTTGACAAGCATTGATGACTGCTTTGAGTCGAAAACTGTTAATGTTAAAGTGACAGTTAATAACACTACATCGCAGCCGGCACTTAATGACCATTTATTTATATATTTATTTATTTTTTTAGTTATTTAAAGAAATTAACAAGCAAGATAAAATAAGATAAAGAAAATAAGATGAATTAAATTAAATAAGTGGAAGCTAATGTCGTAAGATCTGACTCAGTTTTATATTACCATTTACATACATACATACATGCGCCTGTCGCTTCTATTATTTTGTCCATAACTGTATGTATGTACATACAGTTTGTCAAGTAATTGTTTGCAAAGCCTTAAAAATGTAATATTTCGACTTTAAATAAGAAAATAATAGCTTATTATATATATTTGGAAAGGTCATTTAATTTTCGTTCAAATGATGCAAAAATTTCCTTAACCCATTAAGTACCCATTAAAATATTCGAAATTTAAAAAAGGTCTACTTTTTCAACTTTTTTCCTCGATTTTTTCCAAAAAATGTTGGGATGCAAAAAAATTCTGGAAACAATTCTAAGAGTAACTGCAAAAAAAAATTTTCAAAAATATTTTTGCTAGTATTTTTTAGAATTTTTTGAAAACTGAAAAAAAGGCACTTTTTGCATGAAAATGAGGAAAAATGGGTTAAAATGGTCATTTTTAGGATTTTCAAACAATTTTAAAAAATACTAGCAAAAATATTTTTGAAAATTTTTTTTTGCAGTTACTCTTAGAATTGTTTCCAGAATTTTTTTGCATCCCAACATTTTTTGGAAAAAATCGAGGAAAAAAGTTGAAAAAGTAGACCTTTTTTAAAATTCGAATATTTTAATGGGTACTTAATGGGTTAAGGAAATTTTTGCATCATTTGAACGAAAATTAAATGACCTTTCCAAATATATATAATAAGCTATTATTTTCTTATTTAAAGTCGAAATAATACATTTTTAAGGCTTTGCAAACAATTACTTGACAAACTGTATGTGCACATGGATAAAATGATGATAAACATTATCTACGATCCAATGGATTAAAGCAGGCGCGGGCAGTATAGGCTCTGGGAGCTATGCGGCAGCTCCTAACTTTTTTCGGCGCCGTGAAGTCGCACACAGGCAGCCCGTCATAAAAGCAATTAGACACGCTCAACTCGCGAGCAAGCTAGCAACAACAACGCACACAGGCAGCTCGAGTCGAGGCATTCGACGCTTCTTTTTGTACACTGAATGAAAAAATATATTAGGTGTAATTTTTACTAGTTGTTTTTTTTTCTTATAATTGTATTTTGTATTATTGCCTACTCAATAATTTTGTTTAGTGTATTTTTTGCTCACACATTTGGGTAGGTCGTAAAAGTAGGTAGAAACGAAAAGGGTTGTTGTTGTAGTTTTTGTTGTAGTTGTTGTTGTGGTTGTTGTTGCAGAGCTCCCGAGGTCAAATTTTGCGCCCACCGCTGTTCTAGAGTGAAGACTGATTGCTGTTATCAATAAGCTCTTACTATTATCAAAAATATCCAGTACTTGTTAAGTTTAAGGGTATATTGTATTCGAAATGTAATAGCTACATATATATTAAATATTTAAAAGTCAATATTCATCAATGTTAAATTGTATTCTTTGTAATGCATATACAGAGGTGGTCAAAAGTATTTACACAACGTGGATTTTCTTGAGCTTTCAACTTTGATTGCTTATTGCTGCTGCTTCTGTACTCAGATAACAAAATAACGGCTATTGTCGTGTTTCTACATCTATGCAGATGCAAATGAAAGAAAAATTAGAAATTATAACTGTTCAGGGGATTAGCAGGGGATTAGCAAACTGATGCTTTTCAGTTGTCAAAAGTATTTACACACATTTATTTTTCGTCAAAATTATTTACACACAACTTACTTAATTTTGTTGTTGTTAAATATGCAATTTAAAAAAATTATTTTAATAAAATATTATTAACCCAACTAATATCTACTTATACTGATTTTGGCATTAATGTCAGCTTGCAACTTTGCTAGTACTGACTTAACCAAGTTAAGACCAAGCTCAATGGCCAATTTTGACCAATTTCACTTATTTTAGCTATAGTTTCGACGCAATACCGATCTCTATTTATGTTCCCCTAGTTCTTAGCGAAAGTTCAAACATTTTCCATGATGTTAAGATTGGGACTTTGTGTGAGCCACGGAAGAACAGCCTGATTTAGGCCTTATTTGTATTCGACCCTTATGGCATTGAGCCCTGTACCGCTGTAAAATAGAGTCATACTACTTTAAAAATAGTCTACTACTGACGTAAAAGCATGATCAATTAAGAAATGGAGATATCCGGATCTATTTGGAGTGCCCTCTATCGGTAGCAAACCTCCAAATCCATTGTAACTCAGATATCCCCATTGCGTCACTGTGCCACCACCGAGCCTGTTGTATGTCTGACTTTCATTTGCTTCTGCATAGATGTAGAAACACGACAATAACCGTTATTTTGTTATCTGAGTACAGAAGCAGCAGCAATAAGCAATCAAAGTTGAAAGCTCAAGAAAATCCACGTTGTGTAAATACTTTTGACCACCTCTGTAACAGTGAGAAGGAGATTTTTTAAAACGTGTATACTTGTATATTCTGGATAAGCATGAAATCTGGTCGATCTAGCTCCTGTTACTTCTATAAACTTTAAGCAGATAAAAATTGTTTTAAATTTATTCCAAATTTGTTCTGACTGGGAAGTTTCCCAATTTATTTTATTTCTTACTTAAATTTTTATTATTAATTTATTTATTTAAAAATATAAAAATAGCATTTATTTATTTTTTATTGTTAAATCCAAAAATATGTGTTTTTACATAATTTTTATTTTAAAGGCTTTTATTTTATAATTGTAATTTTAATAAAGTACAGGGTATATTTTAGTTGGCTACTTAACCATTTCTTTATTTACGATTTGTCGTTGGACGCGTAAACAAATAAATGTTTTTAATTGGTTTATTAGCAACTCATGTTGGGATCTAAGACTATCCATGCATGTCAGCGTCATGTAATTGTGCGCTCCGCTTCCAATGAATGCAGTCTTCAGTGCAGTTGAATTGACGATATGTATGACGAAAAAACATCATCATCATAAAGCAGCACCAACAGAGCAGAATACAATGCCAAACGCATGTACCTTGCCATGACCATTACTAGATAATTAACTGAAAGCCGAAAGTAAATATACCAGAGATTTATACTCATGTGTTAACACGTTATATGCATACAAAGGATTAAGAAAACCAATAAGCTTATTACTTTTCCGTTGAACAATAAAACATAGGACGAGATTTTACTTTAGTGGGGCTGATCCAAATAGTTTTTATCTCTATTCAAATTTCTGAGAAACTAAACATTGGGGTTATCACTGTCTGTAAATTAACGTAACCTTGTCAAATCATCGAGAAATGCAAATACTAAGGATGTATGCATTTCAAAACTATTAAACAATTTTTGAAATTGAAACTGATCGGCATCGAAAGCTCATAAAAGTATACCGCTTATCCACAACTTTTAGACACAATCTATGTGCATGCTACAATTTTAAAAAAATCATAAAACATATTAGCGAAGAGGTTTTTGAAAATATTTTTTGCTGTCACTCCTAGAGTTGTTTGAAGAATTTGTTTACATCAAAACATTTTTTGTTTCAAACGGAAATTTAATAACCTTTTCATTGATGCCAATATGTCTTTTATATAATTGTAATATATGACGTAATACTTGCTATTTTTAAAATATTAATATTATTAATTAAACTTTATTAATCCAGCTCATTGCTTGTTTGTTGAGTCTTTTTTTACTTTGAGTGGTCTATATGTGATACTGAAGTGATGTTTATCGTTCTCGGCTAGAGTCAGAAATAAGAAGCACCTCTAGATCTATCTATCGTAGAGATATAGGTGTATGTTTAACAGCTCAATAAACGTTTCTCCACACACGAATATACATACATAGCTCTTAGTCAATACTTTGAAATCGTATCAGGCACACGTACTTTGCTTGATGTATATTTAAGAGTTTAGTCTACTGACTGCCGTCTCAGTCTATCAACGCAAAATGGAGAAGCAGCTCGTGCTTACACTTATGGTTGTGCTCCAGGTGCTCTTGGGTGGCACAAAAGGTGCAAGGATGCTTGATCGCTGTACCTTGGCAAAGGAAATGGCTGGACTTGGTGTATGGCGTTCCGAATTAGCACGCTGGGTATTTATTGCAGATTCAGTAAGCAGCTATCAAACTGATGTGATTAGCCAACCAAATTCGGATGGCAGTAAAAACTACGGCCTATTTCAAATCAGTAATAAATACTGGTGCCAATCGTTACCCGGAATACGATCAAAAAACATCTGCAATGTGTACTGTGATCAGTTACTGTCGGACGAAATTATCGACAGTGTCGATTGTGCACTGAAGATAAAGGATGTCGAAGGCTGGTCTCCCTGGAACTCGGCACTCAGTGACTTCGAAACCTCTGACCAGACAAGCATTGATGACTGCTTTGAAACGGATACTGATGATCGGTCACTAAGGGCCTTGTTGATGGCCATTGGCGAGTACTT
This sequence comes from Drosophila subquinaria, assembly GCA_037043405.1. Classification (NCBI taxonomy): domain Eukaryota; kingdom Metazoa; phylum Arthropoda; class Insecta; order Diptera; family Drosophilidae; genus Drosophila; species Drosophila subquinaria. The sequence goes on along the minus strand of JBAMBL010000452.1, from coordinate 4,610 downwards.
TAACTGGAGGCGTATCTGGGGATAAACACGAAGTAATTATACCCAAAAACAATGGACCTACATTATTAACAATTATTATTGAGTTTTGATCAGCAAAAAAATCACTTCAAATTACTACCTAAAAAAAGATTTATATTATTCATGTTGCAAATGTTAAATGCAAATGTCGTGAATTCTTACTCAGTTTTATATTTTTCTATATTTTATATTTTTGGCAAAGCAAAAAAACAAAAGTAATTTTTGTTTTTGATTTTCAAATTAACAGCTGTTAAAGGATACGTTTTTAAAGTGCCACATGAGCATAACAGAAGGGTGGCAGCCATGGCAACTCCACAAAAAACACCCTGTGAACAATCAAAACAAACGGCAATTTGTATTGTCTCAATTGAAATTAGTCAAAAAAGTTAAGAATTATTTTACGTTAATAATAAATGGAACGACAGCGATCTTCGTTAATGCGAAAGCGCAGCAAAAGAAAACGCAAAACTCAAACGAGCCGTATCTACCGTAGAACCGAGAGAGAGGTGAAATTGTTGCTTTCTCAGTGCAGATTTCGAGCTTCCCAGGACTTTGAGGTTCGAAGTCTGCAATTCTTCCATGGCACAGGAATAATCGTATCGGGTTCAAGCGAACTTGATGATACTGGCAAGAGTAAGAGTGGGGAGGACGACTCCGCAACTGGAGCTACGCCGTCAAGTGGTTTCATTGAAATAGATCTGTCCGATCCACCGCTGGTCAGTTCCTGGTCGTGTAAACAACCTCATTGCCATGACAACGGTCAACTTTATGTGCCCAGCGGCAGACTGCACTTGCCACTGCACTTCAACGACTGCGGGATCCAACTGGAGCGTTCTCAGATTCGCATGCTGAATCGCTACCAGGAGGAGGCCAAAACCAGGATTGGCAATGGAAAACTCAGTCCCAGATTTATAGCACAACTCACAGAAAATGCATTGGAATCGGGTCGCTTTATCATTGATGCGACGCTTTATCGCAGCAATTGTGGAAAGCGGTTTAAGAGCGTCTTCCTAGTGCCTGCACCTCTGTCGGAGTTCCATGGTCTGCCCACTCGCCGTGTCCTGAGGCTGTCCCTCAAGCAACTGCGTTTCACTGCGCATCCCCAGCTGCTGGAGGAGCATCGTCTGTCGCAGCAGCTGGAGGATATCTATGATGTGTACATACAGCATGTCAACAATCAGATTTGCCACAAATTGCGCCAAGAGCTGCAAATGGCGCGTCACGTAGCCGCAAGATTGCTTCACGCAGCCGACGATCAGCAGCAGCATTCGGCCCCCCAGCTGACTGCGCACATCCAGCGCCAACTGCGATTGGCGCAGCAGTTGCGGACACGCTACTATGCCGAGTCCACGGCACAGCGAACTCTGCTCCAGCAACTGCTCACGCAATGGGCCAAGTTGAAGGAGCTGCGCAAGCAGCAGCAGTTTCAATGCACCCGCTTTCAGCTCAGCCTCCGGCTGATCCAGCCAGCTGACCTGGACGCCTCGTGCTCGGCTTGGAAGGAGCGCTTCGAGACGGATCTGGCCGAAGTGTATCGCGAGCACTTGGAAGTCTACTATCGCCGACGACGTTTCTGGACCGAGCAGCTGTCGCCGCAATCGAAGCCGCCACGGAAGCCGCGATTTGATGAAATCATGGACAGCCTGAAGAGGCAATACGAACGAGCCTTCCAGGACCCTGAGGAGCCGGAAGTGCATGTGCTGCAGGTACCCGCCGATGAATCAACACTCAGTCTCCAGTCGAACAACGAGCAGTTGCACAAGGGACGCAACTACTTTCTGAAAGTATACCTGGACAATCAGTTTGTTGCCCAGACGAGAAGCTATCGCCTGGAGCCGGATCTGCACGTGCACATGAATGAGAACATTGGCGTTCTGCTGGACCGATCGCTGCCGGCACAGATTAACATTTGGGTAAAGAGAAACAACATTTATCAACTACTTATTATTTCAGAAATTTATATTTTAGTTCAATCCTTTTTTGATACAAAAAAAAAAAGTAACAGCATATTTTTTGTTCAGTTGTTCATTGTAGATTTATTCAAGGATATAGTACATTTCAAGATTTTGAGCCAGTTTAATTTCATATACATATTTACCTTTTATATAAATTATTTCCAACAAAACAAAGCAAATTTTTTAGTATTTAATATGTATGAGATTTAATAATATAATATTATAGACAACAATGCTGACAAAGTTGATGTTAAAACAACCTGTTCCTTAAGGGGGAAACCAGATTATAAGACCGAGATTCGAGAGTTTTTTTTTGTGACTTTTTTTAACTGAGAAAGAAAAGTCAGAATTCGTTTAATCATTTGAGATCCAAAGCCATAAAGATTACTGCGTACTTTCAGGTAGATAAGATCATGGTAATTCAATTGCATTCTTCATGCGATTCGTTGTTCTGTTCACTCCCATTCTTTCCCATCTTTTGTTTAAATGTCATTATCCATGATTCATTCTTGTATTTCTTTTTTGTGTTATCATTTTGCAACAATTGTTATTCTTATAATTTGGCTGAACACCAAAAATTTTAGATAAGGCTTTTCATTTCATCAGAAATTTATTGAAATCTAGTTTCAAATTTTTTATATTTAGCAAACAAAACTATATATAGTATATAAACATTATTTTTGTTTAGTTATAATCACTAGTCAGCTAAAGCAAGTTTCCGGCTAATCAAAATTCAACGTTCTTATTTACTGAATATCCAATGTCGCAGGGTATAAATATTTTGGGATTATTCCCCGATGAATCTCCAGATGCAGTGTCATTAACAGTCACTTTACCACTTTCAAACTCAAAACAGTCATCAATGCTTGTCTGGCCAGAGGATTCAAAGTCTTGAAGTGCCGAGTTCCATGGTGACCAACCTTCGCGTTCCTTTATCCTGAGTACACAGTCGACACTTTCGGTAATGTTGTCCAACAGTAACTGATCACAGTCCACCTCGCAGATATTTTTTGATTTTATTCCGGGTAACGATTGGCACCAGTATTTATTACTGATTTGAAACAGGCCGTAGTTTTTACTGCCATCCGAATTTGCTGGACTGATCACCTCGGTTCGAAAGCTGCTCACTGAGTCTGCAATAAACACCCAGCGTGCCAAATCGGATCGCGGAACACGAAGTGCGTCCATTTCCAGTGCCAAGGTGCAGCGATCAAGGATCCTTGCACCTTCTATGCCACCGAGGAAGACCTGAAGCACAGTCAGAAGTGTAAGCACGAGCTGCTTCTGCATTTTGCGTTGATAACTGTCGCGGTTGGACTGAGACGCTATTCCGTAGACTAAATGCTTAAATACACAAGCACAAGAAAGAGTGTGTGTTTGATACGATTCCATTTATACTTATATTTGGCGGCATTCGTGTGTTGAAAAACAATTCTCATACTGTTTATTGGGCCATCCATCATGTACATATAATATTCGAACTCACAACTCGCACAGTGGGGCTTTTGACCAGTTTTGCTTTTTTTAATAAATTAATAATTCGTAATCTAATCTTAATAACTAAGAAGTATTTTGAAAAAGTGGGCGTGTCACCACCGTGTTGTATAGTAATTAAAGGGTATATTGTAGTTGGACCCTCTCGATTAGGGCTTTCTTACTTGATTTGATAGGTTTCATGACAGCAAATAAACTAATTACTTCAATTTGTTGGGTTACCATTTATATAGCGTCTATATAGATAATAGAATTGAATAAACACACATTTATGAAGCATAAACGGTTGACTAATTGTGACTAATTATCAATATTTTTAAAATTCAATCGTAAATAAATAAAAGAAGACCACAACATTTTATCAGTTGGACTTGTCGGATGTGGGATTTTAATCTCCCTTACCCTGGACACCTCTTTGTTATCTATTTTCCTAGATTCTAGAGTGAAGACTGATTGCTGTTATCAATAGGCGCTTAATATTATCAAAAATACCCAGTACTTGTTAAGTTTAAGGGAATATTGTATTAGAAATGCAGTAGCTATATATTTAATATTTAAAAGTCAACATTCATCAATGTTAAATTGTATTCTTTTGTAATGAATATAACAGTGAGAAGGCAGATTTTTCAAAACGTGTATACTTGTATATTCTGGATAAGCATATAATCTGGTCGATCAAGCTCCTGTTACTTCTATAAACTTTAAGCCAGAGCTTGCAAATAACAGTCGACCGTTTTTTTTTTTGCGATCTACTCACGAAAATAACCGAAAAAAAACACACACGCTTGCTCTTTGTCTGAGCAGATCAATTCGGTTTTTCTTTTTTCCTTTTCGGTTGAATTTTCTCAGTTGAACTAATCTAGTAACTTTCTTTCAATAACAAATTATTGAGAAAAACCGATTGAGTACTCAAAATATAACAGTCACTAGGTGAACAAAAAATGAAAAGCTCAGTTCAAACGTTCATTCATTTTTTTCTTATGTTCCACGTTATTTTATGTTATACTTCTTAAAATTTTAAAAAGTTTACCCATAATTAGTGGCATCTTGCCCCCAAGAATAGTATGAATACCCTATTTACTCCCTGTAAACATAATAAATTCACATACATATATTATAATTATTTATTCTGTGTTAAGCTTC